>OZ020193.1:76011307-76633489 GCA_963971165.1 Philopedon plagiatum
CAAAATTTTAAGATTTTATTTAAAAAAATTGGAAAACTCAATTTTTTTTAAATATTTTTTTATCGATTTACAAATTTCCAGTTTTTTTCGTTTAGATAGCTTGGCTAATGTAAAGCCCATGTATCTGGATGAAAATAAACGAATGTAGTAGTTTTTTCTACAATTGACAGGACAAAATTAAAAAAAACAGGGTTTCGCCGGACGCTAGCTGTTGCAATGATTTGTATCTAGCAGCAGTGTCAAAATTTTAGAGACATTTCAATGAGATTACATTGAGAAAACCTTAATCGTCTTAAATATATCTGAAGTTCGACTTTTTGTAAAGTTAAGGGGAGTAAAATAGATAATAAACAAAAAATTACCTGTTTATTTAATCGAAATTTCATAAACGAAAGCCAATGTAAGAAAAACTTAAAAGTAGTCAAATTCTGTACTAACAACATAAAAAATCATTGTTTTTCCTTGGGTGCACAAAATTTAAAACTCAGTATGACCACCATTTCTCTCCATACATACTATTGTTCTCGAGCGCAACTCTCGATTAACATTTCGGAGCATTTTACGATTTATTTGCAATACACAATTTCTAATGACATTCTCTAAATTTTGTATATTCCTAAAGGGTCGATGTTTGTACACAGAGTTCTTTAGGTATCCCCACATAAAGAAATCTAACGGAGTCAGATCTGGTGATCTCGCAGGCCACGGATTTTCAGAAAACCGTCCTATCCACTGGTTTCCAAATTCTTGATCCAGCCATCTCTTCACCTCATTTGTGGAATGAATGCTAGCTCCGTCTTGTTGAAAGTATAAATTTCTTCTTTCGGCTAATGACAAATTGTCTAAAAAGTCAGATATCTCAGTTTGTAGAAATTCTAAATATCGTTCTGAATTTAAATTGTCTCTAAAGAAAAAAGGTCCCACTATTCTGAGGTTGAAAATTCCGCACCACACATTAACCTTAAAACTATATTGGTCTTTACTCTGAATTACAAAGTCTGGGTTTTCGGTGGCCCACCATCTACAGTTTTGTGAACTGACGGTTCCGTTAGAGGTAAATGTAGCTTCATCCGAGAAAAGAACGTTCTTTGGGAAATTAAAATCTTCCTCAATCATACCCTGGAACCAGGCACAAAAATCGAAGCGGGCGTCATAATCCCTATCTTTTAATACTTGTACAAATTTAGGTTTGTACGGATGAAATTTGTTTCTTTTTAATATCCTCCGCACAGATCTTTCGTGAATGTTAGTGATCTCCGATATTTGACTAACTGCTAATTGGGGTGTTTCTGTGATCGACAAACACACATCCAGAGAACCTTCGTCACCTGTTACCGGTTTTTCATGGGAAACTTTATACTGATTTTCTACCGATCCCGTTTCTTTAAATTTATTGACTAGACGAGATACTGTGGAATAATGGAGGGATTTATCGGGGTGCCTCTCATTAAAAATTGCTGCTGTTTCTCTATGGCTTTTGTAATTATCTCCAGAAATTAAAATAATTTCTATCTTTTCCTGAAGAAGTAGTGTGGGTGCCATTTTAAGGAATAAAATATTAATAAACTTATGTAAAATATCAAACTTAGTAAGATGCGAGACATAAACCAATGACATAGGTTGAAATCAAACAAATTATAATTTGTTTGACATTTTTCTGTTGTTTTTAACCTACTAGATTATTTGGTTGTTTTAATTTCAGAGCCTGCTTTGGTAGTTTTAAGTACAACTAAATAGACCTGGTTGTTAAATTTATGTGCGAAAAATCTTAATAAAATCTTGATACAGTCATTTCATTAGATTCAAACCATTGCAACAGCGAGCGTCCGGCGAACACCTATTTTTTCGATTTTGTCCTGTCAATTGTAGAATTGTAGATCTGACTCCGTTAGATTTTTTTATGTGGGGATA
The DNA here is from genome assembly GCA_963971165.1 of Philopedon plagiatum. Taxonomy (NCBI): domain Eukaryota; kingdom Metazoa; phylum Arthropoda; class Insecta; order Coleoptera; family Curculionidae; genus Philopedon; species Philopedon plagiatum. The sequence continues at coordinate 76,013,219 of OZ020193.1, forward strand.
CCTAAAGAACCCTGTGTACAAACATCGACCCTTTAGGAATATACAAAATTTAGAGAATGTCATTATAAATTGTGTATTGCAAATAAATCGTAAAATGCTCCGAAATGTTAATCGAGAGTTGCGCTCGAGAACAACAGTATGTATGGAGAGAAATGGTGGTCATACTGAGTTTTAAATTTTGTGCACCCAAGGAAAAACAATGATTTTTTGTGTTGTTAGTATAGAATTTGACTACTTTTAAGTTTTTCTTACATTGGTTTTCGTTTATAAAATTTCGATTAAATAAACAGGTAATTTTTTGTTTATTATCTATTTTAATCCCCTTAACTTTACAAAAAGTCGAACTTCAGATATATTTAAGACGATTAAGGTTTTCTCAATGTAATCTCATTGAAATGTCTCTAAAATTTTGACACTGCTGCTAGATACAAATCATTGCAACAGCTAGCGTCCGGCGAAACCCTGTTTTTTTAAATTTTGTCCTGTCAATTGTAGAAAAAACTACTACATTCGTTTATTTTCATCCAGATACATGGGCTTTACATTAGCCAAGCTATCTAAACGAAAAAAACTGGAAATTTGTAAATCGATAAAAAAATATTTAAAAAAAATTGAGTTTTCCAATTTTTTTAAATAAAATCTTAAAATTTTGCACAAGGACCTAGAATTTAATTCTAAGCAATTTTTTCAAATAACTTTTTTTGATATCTCGTCAACTGACCTCACTTTTTGTAAATTAACAATTTTTTTTTTAATTTGACGCTATACCAGTGGTCACGTGACGTATGTCAAAATCGATTTTTAGGTTATCGGACATGCAGAACCGATCCCCTGGGAAAGTTTTTCCGATACTCTCCTAATAAAAATTTTTCCCATATGTTGCGAACTTTTTGCCGGTCACTGTACATATATATATATATATATATATATATATATATATATATATATATATATATATATATATATATATATATATATATATATATATATATATATATATATATATATATTTATAGAAATTGTTTTCTTGGATCTTGTTTATATATTTTTTATAGATATATTTTCTTGGGATTTAAAGATCCTTAATAATTACTACTTTAAATGGTTTTAGGCTTTTATTAACGTTTCGGTCATTATTGTGACCTTCTTCAGAATGTGTGCTGAAAAACCGCTCGAATTAGTAACATCAGTTATAACAAAAACATATAATAGTATACCTGTGAACAAAAATATCTTGGGAAAGCACCCTCCCAGTCAAAGGTTAAAATTGACATATAGGCACTGACACATCGGACGAAACAAATTAAAATAGACATTAAACAATTTTAAAATGACGTGCAGCATCAAATTTGACATTAAACTCAACCTACTTTATTTATAACAACAATATTTTTAAACAAATAGAAGGTTGTGCCATGGGAGCATCTATCTCAAGCGTCATTGCACAACTTGTAAGGGAAGACCTTGAAGAAAATATAATAAAAAATCTTGACTTTCACATACCGTTTTTCTATCGATATGTTGACGACTGCATCACAGCTATACCAACAAACAAAATACAAGACACGTTAAATCATTTCAACAGTTACCACAGCAAACTCCAGTTTACCATAGAAAAAGAACAAAATAATAAAATAAGCTTTTTGGACCTTACACTCCACCATAACAATAGCGACATAAAAACGGAATGGTACACTAAGGAAACTTGGTCTTCCAGATATGTCAACTACAATTCCCAGCACCCAATATCACAAAAAAAATCAGTAGTTATCGGCTTGGCCGACCGGGCAATAAAGCTCTCAAGCCCTGAATATAGAGAAAACGCAATAAGGAAAGCAAAACAAGCCCTTAAGCTAAACAACTACCCCGAGAATCTAATAAATTCCATTTTTAAAAAACGCATACATATTTTCTATAACCATAACCAACCCAAACAAAAAACAAGAAATACGTCATATCTTTCATTGCCTTATATTAATGGCTTGTCCGAAAAAATAAACAATACTTTCAAAGGTCATAATGTTACAGTCGCGCACAAAAGCTACAATCTTTTAAAAAGTTGTTTCAGTTGCTTAAAATCAAAAATACCGCAAAATATGAAAAGCAATGTCGTATATCAAATACCTTGTGATAACTGTGAGTGCGTCTATATAGGTCAAACAAGTCAACTTTTAAAAAACAGATTAAACGGACACAAATACGACAAGAAAAACAAAACAGCCCTGACCAACCATATGCTAGAAAAGAAACATACCTTCAATTATGAAAATGTAAAAGTCCTACGCACTGAGACCCACACAAAAAAACGGGAGATTTTCGAAATGATAGAAATTCAAAAAAATCCAAAAAGCATAAACTCAAAATCTGACACAAAACACCTAAGCAAAATTTATCACAATCTAATAAAATAATTAAAAAAAATATATTCACATAACCACTACTAATTAAAAAAGAAAGCATCCAAAGAAATTCAGTTCCCCCCCTATCTTAACAATAAAAACATTATTCTCAGGAAACAACTTTTAAACAAAATACAAAAACTGAATTCTGTTCACCACAAATTTTATACCGATAAAGATCCCAGTAGTGTAGTAGACACGCAGTTTTGATGCTGCACGTCATTTTAAAATTGTTTAATGTCTATTTTAATTTGTTTCGTCCGATGTGTCAGTGCCTATATGTCAATTTTAACCTTTGACTGGGAGGGTGCATTCCCCAAGATATTTTCGTTCACAGGTATACTATTATATGTTTTTGTTATAACTGATGTTACTAATTCGAGCGGTTTTTCAGCACACATTCTGAAGAAGGTCACAATAATGACCGAAACGTTAATAAAAGCCTAAAACCATTAAAAGTAGTAATTATTAAGGATCTTTAAATCCCAAGAAAATATATCTATAAATATATATATATATATATATATATATATATATATATATATATATATATATATATATATATATATATATATATATATATATATAGATATATATATATATAGATATAAAAAAGAGAGGAGAATTATTGTGGGCATGTCCGCTAGCAATGAACAGTAAAATGAAAAGTTAGAATGGTAACCCGTACGACACGTGTTTCTGCTCATTGGCTTCATCAGGCCCACGTATGTGACTGTGCCTCTCAACATAAGTCGAGATGCACAACGTCACATACGCAGTTACGGGTGTAACCTTAAGAAATGGGAAAAAAAATATATTTAACGAGGACCACAAACAGGAGCCAGTGCACCAATTTGTGGCTTCAGCCAAAAGACCCCTTTTTTTGGGGGCAACAATTAGCGTCGCCGACGGAGGCAACTATAGCCAACTGTCGTGGTATCCTATAAGCCCAAGAGAAGAAAAACAAATGCTAGAAACTAGCGCGGATCGATACATAAAAAAAGAGAGGAGAATTATTGTGGGCATGTCCGCTAGCAATGAACAGTAAAATGAAAAGTTAGAATGGTAACCCGTACGACACGTGTTTCTGCTCATTGGCTTCATCAGGCCCACGTATGTGACTGTGCCTCTCAACATAAGTCGAGATGCACAACGTCACATACGCAGTTACGGGTGTAACCTTAAGAAATGGGAAAAAAAATATATTTAACGAGGACCACAAACAGGAGCCAGTGCACCAATTTGTGGCTTCAGCCAAAAGACCCCTTTTTTTGGGGGCAACAATTAGCGTCGCCGACGGAGGCAACTATAGCCAACTGTCGTGGTATCCTATAAGCCCAAGAGAAGAAAAACAAATGCTAGAAACTAGCGCGGATCGATACATAAAAAAAGAGAGGAGAATTATTGTGGGCATGTCCGCTAGCAATGAACAGTAAAATGAAAAGTTAGAATGGTAACCCGTACGACACGTGTTTCTGCTCATTGGCTTCATCAGGCCCACGTATGTGACTGTGCCTCTCAACATAAGTCGAGATGCACAACGTCACATACGCAGTTACGGGTGTAACCTTAAGAAATGGGAAAAAAAATATATTTAACGAGGACCACAAACAGGAGCCAGTGCACCAATTTGTGGCTTCAGCCAAAAGACCCCTTTTTTTGGGGGCAACAATTAGCGTCGCCGACGGAGGCAACTATAGCCAACTGTCGTGGTATCCTATAAGCCCAAGAGAAGAAAAACAAATGCTCGAAACTAGCGCGGATCGATACATAAAAAAAGAGAGGAGAATTATTGTGGGCATGTCCGCTAGCAATGAACAGTAAAATGAAAAGTTAGAATGGTAACCCGTACGACACGTGTTTCTGCTCATTGGCTTCATCAGGCCCACGTATGTGACTGTGCCTCTCAACATAAGTCGAGATGCACAACGTCACATACGCAGTTACGGGTGTAACCTTAAGAAATGGGAAAAAAAATATATTTAACGAGGACCACAAACAGGAGCCAGTGCACCAATTTGTGGCTTCAGCCAAAAGACCCCTTTTTTTGGGGGCAACAATTAGCGTCGCCGACGGAGGCAACTATAGCCAACTGTCGTGGTATCCTATAAGCCCAAGAGAAGAAAAACAAATGCTAGAAACTAGCGCGGATCGATACATAAAAAAAGAGAGGAGAATTATTGTGGGCATGTCCGCTAGCAATGAACAGTAAAATGAAAAGTTAGAATGGTAACCCGTACGACACGTGTTTCTGCTCATTGGCTTCATCAGGCCCACGTATGTGACTGTGCCTCTCAACATAAGTCGAGATGCACAACGTCACATACGCAGTTACGGGTGTAACCTTAAGAAATGGGAAAAAAAATATATTTAACGAGGACCACAAACAGGAGCCAGTGCACCAATTTGTGGCTTCAGCCAAAAGACCCCTTTTTTTGGGGGCAACAATTAGCGTCGCCGACGGAGGCAACTATAGCCAACTGTCGTGGTATCCTATAAGCCCAAGAGAAGAAAAACAAATGCTAGAAACTAGCGCGGATCGATACATAAAAAAAGAGAGGAGAATTATTGTGGGCATGTCCGCTAGCAATGAACAGTAAAATGAAAAGTTAGAATGGTAACCCGTACGACACGTGTTTCTGCTCATTGGCTTCATCAGGCCCACGTATGTGACTGTGCCTCTCAACATAAGTCGAGATGCACAACGTCACATACGCAGTTACGGGTGTAACCTTAAGAAATGGGAAAAAAAAATATATTTAACGAGGACCACAAACAGGAGCCAGTGCACCAATTTGTGGCTTCAGCCAAAAGACCCCTTTTTTTGGGGGCAACAATTAGCGTCGCCGACGGAGGCAACTATAGCCAACTGTCGTGGTATCCTATAAGCCCAAGAGAAGAAAAACAAATGCTAGAAACTAGCGCGGATCGATACATAAAAAAAGAGAGGAGAATTATTGTGGGCATGTCCGCTAGCAATGAACAGTAAAATGAAAAGTTAGAATGGTAACCCGTACGACACGTGTTTCTGCTCATTGGCTTCATCAGGCCCACGTATGTGACTGTGCCTCTCAACATAAGTCGAGATGCACAACGTCACATACGCAGTTACGGGTGTAACCTTAAGAAATGGGAAAAAAAATATATTTAACGAGGACCACAAACAGGAGCCAGTGCACCAATTTGTGGCTTCAGCCAAAAGACCCCTTTTTTTGGGGGCAACAATTAGCGTCGCCGACGGAGGCAACTATAGCCAACTGTCGTGGTATCCTATAAGCCCAAGAGAAGAAAAACAAATGCTAGAAACTAGCGCGGATCGATACATAAAAAAAGAGAGGAGAATTATTGTGGGCATGTCCGCTAGCAATGAACAGTAAAATGAAAAGTTAGAATGGTAACCCGTACGACACGTGTTTCTGCTCATTGGCTTCATCAGGCCCACGTATGTGACTGTGCCTCTCAACATAAGTCGAGATGCACAACGTCACATACGCAGTTACGGGTGTAACCTTAAGAAATGGGAAAAAAAATATATTTAACGAGGACCACAAACAGGAGCCAGTGCACCAATTTGTGGCTTCAGCCAAAAGACCCCTTTTTTTGGGGGCAACAATTAGCGTCGCCGACGGAGGCAACTATAGCCAACTGTCGTGGTATCCTATAAGCCCAAGAGAAGAAAAACAAATGCTAGAAACTAGCGCGGATCGATACATAAAAAAAGAGAGGAGAATTATTGTGGGCATGTCCGCTAGCAATGAACAGTAAAATGAAAAGTTAGAATGGTAACCCGTACGACACGTGTTTCTGCTCATTGGCTTCATCAGGCCCACGTATGTGACTGTGCCTCTCAACATAAGTCGAGATGCACAACGTCACATACGCAGTTACGGGTGTAACCTTAAGAAATGGGAAAAAAAATATATTTAACGAGGACCACAAACAGGAGCCAGTGCACCAATTTGTGGCTTCAGCCAAAAGACCCCTTTTTTTGGGGGCAACAATTAGCGTCGCCGACGGAGGCAACTATAGCCAACTGTCGTGGTATCCTATAAGCCCAAGTGGTATCCTATATTTTTTTTCCCATTTCTTAAGGTTACACCCGTAACTGCGTATGTGACGTTGTGCATCTCGACTTATGTTGAGAGGCACAGTCACATACGTGGGCCTGATGAAGCCAATGAGCAGAAACACGTGTCGTACGGGTTACCATTCTAACTTTTCATTTTACTGTTCATTGCTAGCGGACATGCCCACAATAATTCTCCTCTCTTTTTTTATGTATCGATCCGCGCTAGTTTCTAGCATTTGTTTTTCTTCTCTTGGGCTTATAGGATACCACGACAGTTGGCTATAGTTGCCTCCGTCGGCGACGCTAATTGTTGCCCCCAAAAAAAGGGGTCTTTTGGCTGAAGCCACAAATTGGTGCACTGGCTCCTGTTTGTGGTCCTCGTTAAATATATTTTTTTTCCCATTTCTTAAGGTTACACCCGTAACTGCGTATGTGACGTTGTGCATCTCGACTTATGTTGAGAGGCACAGTCACATACGTGGGCCTGATGAAGCCAATGAGCAGAAACACGTGTCGTACGGGTTACCATTCTAACTTTTCATTTTACTGTTCATTGCTAGCGGACATGCCCACAATAATTCTCCTCTCTTTTTTTATGTATCGATCCGCGCTAGTTTCTAGCATTTGTTTTTCTTCTCTTGGGCTTATAGGATACCACGACAGTTGGCTATAGTTGCCTCCGTCGGCGACGCTAATTGTTGCCCCCAAAAAAAGGGGTCTTTTGGCTGAAGCCACAAATTGGTGCACTGGCTCCTGTTTGTGGTCCTCGTTAAATATATTTTTTTTCCCATTTCTTAAGGTTACACCCGTAACTGCGTATGTGACGTTGTGCATCTCGACTTATGTTGAGAGGCACAGTCACATACGTGGGCCTGATGAAGCCAATGAGCAGAAACACGTGTCGTACGGGTTACCATTCTAACTTTTCATTTTACTGTTCATTGCTAGCGGACATGCCCACAATAATTCTCCTCTCTTTTTTTATGTATCGATCCGCGCTAGTTTCTAGCATTTGTTTTTCTTCTCTTGGGCTTATAGGATACCACGACAGTTGGCTATAGTTGCCTCCGTCGGCGACGCTAATTGTTGCCCCCAAAAAAAGGGGTCTTTTGGCTGAAGCCACAAATTGGTGCACTGGCTCCTGTTTGTGGTCCTCGTTAAATATATTTTTTTTCCCATTTCTTAAGGTTACACCCGTAACTGCGTATGTGACGTTGTGCATCTCGACTTATGTTGAGAGGCACAGTCACATACGTGGGCCTGATGAAGCCAATGAGCAGAAACACGTGTCGTACGGGTTACCATTCTAACTTTTCATTTTACTGTTCATTGCTAGCGGACATGCCCACAATAATTCTCCTCTCTTTTTTTATGTATCGATCCGCGCTAGTTTCTAGCATATGTTTTTCTTCTCTTGGGCTTATAGGATACCACGACAGTTGGCTATAGTTGCCTCCGTCGGCGACGCTAATTGTTGCCCCCAAAAAAAGGGGTCTTTTGGCTGAAGCCACAAATTGGTGCACTGGCTCCTGTTTGTGGTCCTCGTTAAATATATTTTTTTTCCCATTTCTTAAGGTTACACCCGTAACTGCGTATGTGACGTTGTGCATCTCGACTTATGTTGAGAGGCACAGTCACATACGTGGGCCTGATGAAGCCAATGAGCAGAAACACGTGTCGTACGGGTTACCATTCTAACTTTTCATTTTACTGTTCATTGCTAGCGGACATGCCCACAATAATTCTCCTCTCTTTTTTTATGTATCGATCCGCGCTAGTTTCTAGCATTTGTTTTTCTTCTCTTGGGCTTATAGGATACCACGACAGTTGGCTATAGTTGCCTCCGTCGGCGACGCTAATTGTTGCCCCCAAAAAAAGGGGTCTTTTGGCTGAAGCCACAAATTGGTGCACTGGCTCCTGTTTGTGGTCCTCGTTAAATATATTTTTTTTCCCATTTCTTAAGGTTACACCCGTAACTGCGTATGTGACGTTGTGCATCTCGACTTATGTTGAGAGGCACAGTCACATACGTGGGCCTGATGAAGCCAATGAGCAGAAACACGTGTCGTACGGGTTACCATTCTAACTTTTCATTTTACTGTTCATTGCTAGCGGACATGCCCACAATAATTCTCCTCTCTTTTTTTATGTATCGATCCGCGCTAGTTTCTAGCATTTGTTTTTCTTCTCTTGGGCTTATAGGATACCACGACAGTTGGCTATAGTTGCCTCCGTCGGCGACGCTAATTGTTGCCCCCAAAAAAAGGGGTCTTTTGGCTGAAGCCACAAATTGGTGCACTGGCTCCTGTTTGTGGTCCTCGTTAAATATATTTTTTTTCCCATTTCTTAAGGTTACACCCGTAACTGCGTATGTGACGTTGTGCATCTCGACTTATGTTGAGAGGCACAGTCACATACGTGGGCCTGATGAAGCCAATGAGCAGAAACACGTGTCGTACGGGTTACCATTCTAACTTTTCATTTTACTGTTCATTGCTAGCGGACATGCCCACAATAATTCTCCTCTCTTTTTTTATGTATCGATCCGCGCTAGTTTCTAGCATTTGTTTTTCTTCTCTTGGGCTTATAGGATACCACGACAGTTGGCTATAGTTGCCTCCGTCGGCGACGCTAATTGTTGCCCCCAAAAAAAGGGGTCTTTTGGCTGAAGCCACAAATTGGTGCACTGGCTCCTGTTTGTGGTCCTCGTTAAATATATTTTTTTTCCCATTTCTTAAGGTTACACCCGTAACTGCGTATGTGACGTTGTGCATCTCGACTTATGTTGAGAGGCACAGTCACATACGTGGGCCTGATGAAACCAATGAGCAGAAACACGTGTCGTACGGGTTACCATTCTAACTTTTCATTTTACTGTTCATTGCTAGCGGACATGCCCACAATAATTCTCCTCTCTTTTTTTTATGTATCGATCCGCGCTAGTTTCTAGCATTTGTTTATATAGATATATATATATATATATATATATATATATATATATATATATATATATATATATATATATATATATATAGATATATATATATATATATATATATATATATATATATATATATATATATATATATATATATATATATATATATATATATATATATATATATGTTAGATATTGTTAGTAAATTTGGACTGTTTATGAACTTATTTGGCTTCACTGTTTTGTCGTAAAACATTGAACTTACTATTTAACATAAGGACATTATGCTGTCAAGCCCATAAAGGGTGACTATGGAAACTAAGTTTATTGTTGTGATTGTTAGCAAAAATCATTTGGTATGTCAAAACAGTTGGACTAAATAAAGCAACAAATTTGTTGGAAATTGGTTATTTTGGATACAAAAAAGTGTACAGCAATCAACTGAACGCCCAGAGAAGTTCTCTGACATAAAAAATGGTCCTTCGTCGTCGGATATTATCGCTAGTATTGGAATGGTCTTGTTGGTAGAAACATAAAAATTGGCAATTTTGGATGACAACTGTTGGTGACGTCATGAATCATCGCCAGCTGAAGAAATAGGAGAGATCGGAGAAAATACATATTTTGTTGGTTGTGTAAAAATAAGAAAGATATTAGTTAAATGGTAAAATCGATCAAAAGTTGTGAGTATTGGTGTATCCTTTTCTCCATATATTGGTTCTTAAACATATTCCTAATTTAACTGGTGTGGTAACGTGTTTAAATTTTGAAACGTGTTTTTTTGGCACAAATTGGTGGAAAATAAAAAAAAGGTTGGTGTTTTATTTAGGTTAAGAACCTAGTCATTGAAATTTAACAATTTGTTGTTGTTTTTGGTATAAAAATAGAAAACTTATAGAAATATGTCGGAAAATGCTGATCTGAAACTTAATATTAAAAAACGGGGAATTTGCAAGTCAAAATTACCTTGTTTTGGAAAATTTTTGAATCCTTTAGTTTCTTTATCAACAAATGAGCCTATTAACAGTGCAAAACTTACCGAATTGGAATGCAGGTTAAATAAATTACCAGATATTTTGGCAGAATACGATACATATCAAACTTTCATAGAGTTAAATCATGAAGATTTTGAACAACAATTGAAGAGTTGAAGTAAATAACGGGCTAAGTGCCAAAAAAATCATTCCGAGTTATTACAAAAAAACAGTGTAATTTAAAATTGTATATATAAAACCTACTTCCATAATTTTTTAAATAAATTTAACCATATCAATAACAACATAATGGGTTTACTTTGTATGTAGATCTTTTCAATCAAAAAATAAAAAAAAAATAATACCAAAATTCCTAGAAGGTGGTAAGTGCCATACTAATTTTAGTTTAAGTGCCATTACTAATTTCGATATATAGTGGGCTAAAAGCCACCACTTTATAATGGTTTAAAAATTGAACTAGGGACAAAGTGGCTTTTATATTATTTTATTTGAAAAACGTACAGTGGCCTATCCAGGTCGGACACAGTAATTTTAAAGTCGTATATCTCTGTTGCTACTTATGGGACCCAGGGGTCAGGGGTTTTAATAGTAAGCCTACTAGGAATGTTTTGGTAAATAAAAAAAATATTTTGTAATTTGCGAAAAAAAGTTGAAATTTTAGTTTGCCCGCCTTGGTTAAAGAATGAACAAGCTTAGATATTTTATTTATTACTTTTTCTAAACAAATTTTACATCATTTTGTCGAGAATTTTTAAATTTTAAGAACAAAAATGTGTTAGTAGAAAGTTATAGTCATTTGATTTGTTTTTAAATTATATTTTCGGTTTAAAAATTAAAATGACTATAATTTTCTACTAACACGTTTTTCTCTTAAAATTTTAAAATTCTCGACAAAATGATCTAAAATTTGTTTAGAAAAAAAAATAAAATACCTAAGCGTGCTCATTTTTTAACCAGGGGGAGCGAATCAAAATTTCAACTTTTTTTCGCAAATTACAAAATGCTTTTTTTTCTTTACCATAACATTTCTAGTAGGCTTACTATTCAAACCCTGAACTTGGCATGGATTCCGTAAGTAGCAACAGAGATAAATCCAACTTTAAAATTCCTGGCTACGCCACTGAAGGTACAAATGTATGAAAAATAATAATGTTATCCCTAATTGGTTAAGATCCCCGACTTGCACTTAGCCCGTTATTTACCGATAAGAACCTGGCACTTTACACATGCACGATCTTGCGGCTAAGATTTTAGGCACTTCCCAATTTTTTTTTGCACAGCCCGTTTGATACGTTAAAGGCGATGCCACATAGCCCACTTTTACGGAAGAAACACAATTCTTAAATTTTTGGCACATACCCCGTTTTTTACTTCAAGTCTTCAATTATAAAAAAGAGAAGCTTTTGAAAATTCATATTATAATTTGTTTTCCACTGCAAAAAATATTTTAAAAATTAATTCTGAAGACCAAAATGAAATTAACCTTGATAACGTTTCTCAAGCTGGTAGTCTTACTTCAAATCTTACACAAAATCCTGTTAATCGACTTCAGTCTAGACCTAAACTTCCTGCAATACCTATACCTAAATTTTATGGAAACTTTGAGAGGTGGCTCGAGTTTCGTGATACCTTCAAATCTTTAGTACATAATAATGACAATGTTTCAGATATTGAGAAATTTCATTTTTTACGTGGTGCTTTAGAAGGTAGTGCTAAAGATGTTTTACTAAATTTGGAAATTAGTTCGGTAAATTATTTGATTGCATGGGATCTGTTGGGTGAAAGGTTCGATAATAAATCAATGTTGGTAAACAATTATTTAAAAATACTTTTTGGGCTCCCTGCTATGACAAAGGAGTCTGCAACGGATATTCTAAAGTTATTGGATGGTATTATAAAGGGTATGCGCTCGCTTGAAGCACTTGAAATACCTGTTAACACTTGGGATTTAATAATAATTTTCTTTATGTGTGGGAAATTAGACTTGGTGACTGCTCGTGAATGGCAGGAGCAAAAATCAAAGGACAAGTTACCTACTTTGGATGAATTTAAATTGTTTTTAAGTCACGGGCGGAGCTTCTGGAAACACTGGAAGCAAGTTCTAAGGAAAGTAAGCTGCATGTTAAAGCAAAACAGTCTAAATCCTTTTCGATTATAAATCACTCATGTCATGTCCTATATGTAAAGGAAGTCATATTATTGTAAATTGTAGTAGTTTTCTCAAGCTTTCTGTATATGATAGATATGAGCGTGCTAAGCAACTTAGACTTTGCCTTAACTTCCTAAAACCTAACCATTTTAGTAATGATTGCATTTCCAGTAGTTGTATAAAGTGTTCTACTCGTCATCACACATTGTTGCATTATGACAAAAAGATTTCAACACAGGAAGGGTCCTACGGACAAAATCCTACAAACAGCAATAATACTTCTAGTTTTTCTCAAGACGTTAAAACAGGTGATATGGTGGAAATGGTAAGTGTCAATATGTCATCTGCTGATGTAAATCAAGACTATACTTTGTTGTCAACGGCACTAGTACAGATAATTGGTCCGAATGGTAATCAATGCATGTGCAGAGTACTTCTTGACTCTGGTTCACAGTCAAACTTTGTGACTGAAAAGGTATGTAACACTTTAAATCTTGCAATGCAAGAAGTAAACATTTCAATTGTTGGTATAAACCAAGTAACTTCCTGTATCAAATATCGATGTAATGTAACTGTTCAATCTCGTCAAAATGAATTTCTTAGCACTGTGTCATGTTTGGTAGTGCCTAAAATAAGTAACTGCATTCCTAGCGAAAGGTTAAACGTATCTCACTTAAATATACCAAAACATCTCAAATTGACTGATCCAGATTATGCAGTTCCAGGCCCTGTAGATCTTCTTTTGGGAGTTGATATTTTCTACCAGCTTTTATGCATTGGTCAGATTAGTTTGGGTCAAAATCAACCTATAATGCAAAACACTCGTTTTGGTTGGATCATTGCTGGATCCTTGTCTCTTTCAAATTCATTTCAGAATCTTAGTCGTTGTAACTTAAGCATTAATACCGAGCTTCATGATCAGTTGGAGAAATTTTGGATAATAGAGGAACCTCCTAGCAGTCTAAAACCTATTTTATCCAATGATGACAAGGAGTGTGAGTCAATTTTCATTGAACAAATGAAACGTGAGGAATCTGGTAGGTTTGCTGTTAAAATTCCATTAAAAGAATCCCCGCGTGTTCTTGGTAACTCTAACGTCACTGCAAAAAGGCAATTCTTCTCAGTAGAAAGAAAATTACAAAAAAATCCTAAAATGAAAGAGCTCTATGTCAACTTCATGAGAGAATACGAATCTATGGGTCACATGACTTTGGATAGTGGAAGCTTGTCTACTGACTACTCTTATTTTTTGCCTCACCATGGTGTTCTCAATGAAAATAGCTCTACCACTCGCTTGCGTGTTGTTTTTAATGGATCCTCTCTAACGGATAATGGTATTTTCCTAAATGACATTCAATACACTGGACCAAACCTACAGGATGATATTCTCTCCATTTTGTTGAGGTTTAGAGTTCATAATGTAGTTGTGTGTGCTGATGTGGCGAAAATGTATCGAATGATTATGGTGCATGAGGACCAAAGGTGTCTTCAAAAAATATATTGGAGGGCTAATCCCAGTGATGAGCTTCAAATATATAAACTGAACACTGTTACTTATGGTACGGCTTCTGCCTCGTTTTTGGCAATTCGATGTCTAAAGCAACTTGGTTTGGAGTTTGAGGATAAATATCCTAAGGCATCTAATATTATTCTACATAGTTTTTTTGTTGACGATATGCTTTTTGGTACAGATACTATTGAAGAGGAAGGAATGCTAAGTAAGCAGGTATCAGAAATTTTAGAAACTGGTTGCTTTATTTTAAGGAAATGGATTTCAAACTCATCTCAAGTTTTAGAGAAAATTGTTGATTGGGACTCCTCTTCTTGCAATCAAGAATTTATTTTTGGCGATAAAACCGAAAATAAAACACTTGGACTTTATTGGTTATACAAGAGTGATGTTTTAATGTATCATATTTCTTTACCTCATTGTGATAAATATACAAAGCGCACAATTCTCTCAACTATTGCAAAGATATATGACCCTCTTGGTTTGTTGTCGCCATGCATAATCCTATCAAAAATTATTTTGCAGAAATTGTGGTGCGCAAAAATTGGTTGGGACGAGTCTTTACCGTCAAATATTCATTCACTATGGCATAAGCTGCGACCACAATTGTCAATTCAAAATGATCTATCAATTCCTAGGCAAATGGTATGTATGAGTATTGATAGCGTTGAACTTCATGGATTCTGCGATAGTTCCATAGAAGCCTATGGTGCATGCCTTTACCTTAAAAGTACTAGTACTAATAGTCAAATTAAAATCTCATTAGTATATGCCAAGGCCAAGGTTGCCCCTTTAAAAGTAGTAACCTTGCCACGCCTAGAGTTATGTGGGGCATTGGTCTTAGCTCAGTTGGTACACAACTTCAGACAATCTGTCAGTTTGAATATTTCAAAAATTTACCTTTGGACTGATTCAACTGTTGTCTTGGGTTGGATTTCTCAGTCTCCTCATAATTTACATACTTTTGTTGGTAATCGAGTTTCACAAATCCAGACATTAACTTCTGTTGATGATTGGCGCCATATTAGTTCTAAAAATAATCCTGCAGATATTGTATCCAGAGGTTGTTTTCCAGAAAATTTGATTCAGTGTGAATTTTGGTGGCAGGGGCCTAGTTGGTTAATTCAAGATTGTTCAAATTGGCCCAAGTCAATAGGAAAAATGACTGTATTGCCTGAACTAAAGAAAGAAATGAGGGTTTGTCGGGTAGTTCCTGAAGTCTTCCCTATGTACAGATTCTCAAATTTTTCTCGGCTCAAACGCAGTTTCGCATATCTTTGGCGTTTTTACAATAATTGTAAAATTGAAAAGCGCTCTAGATTAACTGGTCCACTTTCATCGCATGAATTAAATAGCGCAAACCAACGTTTGCTTATTATTTCTCAGAAAGAATCCTTCTCTGATGAATATCCTTTGGTGTTAGAAAACAAACCTTGTAAAGGACCCTTGAGCTCCCTAATCGCATTTATAGATTCCCAGGGTGTCTTAAGGGTGGGGGGTAGATTACAACTATCCAATTTGGATTATGCTAAAAAGCATCCTGCTGTTATTTCATGTAAACATGTATTTACAAAGCTGATTTTCTCATTTGAGCATATAGTTTTGCTTCATGCTGGTCCTCAGCAGTTGCTGGCGTCCTTAAGGGAGCACTACTGGCCACTTGGAGGTCGCAATTTACCAGAAAGGTTGTTCATAAATGCATAACTTGTTTTAGAGTTAAACCCAAGTCCATTGGTCAAATAATGGGTGTATTGCCAAAGGATCGCGTTATACCTACACCGCCTTTTCACACAACAGGGGTTGACTATGCTGGTCCATTCAATTTAAAGACAAAGAATGGTCGTGGTACAAAATTACTAAAATGCTATGTATGCTTGTTTATTTGTTTTTCCACTCGCGCTATCCATTTGGAACTAGTTTCTGAATTAACATCTGAAGCTTTTATAGCCACTTTTCGTCGTTTTGTGTCTCGGCGAGGTAAACCAGCCCATGTTTGGTCAGACAATGGTCTCAATTTTGTTGGAGCCAATTCTGAGTTGAAAGAACTTGGAAATTTTTTGCAGAAGCAAGGTACAAATTTAGTTGAAACTGTCGAAAATGAAGGTGTGAACTGGAAGTTTATTCCTGCTCAATCCCCAAACTTCGGTGGTATTTGGGAAGCGGGTGTTAAGGCTTGCAAATTTCACATGAAGCGTATTATGGGAAACGCGTCTTTAACATTTGAGAATTTTTACACGTTACTAACCCAAGTTGAAGCCACCTTAAATTCCCGTCCTTTAGTCCCAGTTTCTCCTGATCCTAGTGATTATGATATCCTTACACTGATCGGCAGAAGATTAACCGCATTACCAGATTTGAATGTCAGTGATGTACCTGACAATCGTCTTTCTAAATTTCAACACATACAGAAATTATATCAACATTTTTGGTCACGTTGGTCAAAGGAGTATGTGATTCTACTTCAACAACGCCTGAAATGGAAATACCCACAAAGAAATCTTCAAGTTGGTGAGCTCGTCCTTATTCGTGATGATAACTTACCTCCTCTACATTGGAAGATTGGACGAGTTAAGGAGCTTCACTCTGGACTTGACAAACAGTGCCGTGTTGCTTCTATTCAAACGAGTCATAGCGTGTTTAAAAGACCTATCTCAAAGCTTTGCCCTTTTCCAATTGAGGACAATGCGTAAACTAAATGGCGTTACTAGTGTTTTTTGCGCTATTATCAATTAGTATAATTATCATAATGTATTTTGCATGTACCTTTTGTACATATTAAAGGAATAATCATCTTTGCAAGGGTTTTGTGTTGAAAGTAGCCCTTTCAAGGTGGGGGGTATATGTTAGATATTGTTAGTAAATTTGGACTGTTTATGAAATTATTTGGCTTCACTGTTTTGTCGTAAAACATTGAACTTACTATTTAACATAAGGACATTATGCTGTCAAGCCCATAAAGGGTGACTATGGAAACTAAGTTTATTGTTGTGATTGTTAGAAAAAATCATTTGGTATGTCAAAAAAGTTGGAATAAATAAAGCTACAAATTTGTTGCAAATTGGTTATTTTAGATACAAAAAAGTGTACAGCAATCAACTGAACGCTCAGAGAAGTTCTCTGACAATATATATATATATATATATATATATATATATATATATATATATATATATATATATATATTTGTTTTTCATTAAGGGTGTTTTGTATATATGTTTGTTGTATATATGTTCATATTTTCATTTCATTTGTTTAATATATATATATATATATATATATATATATATATATATATATATATATATATATATATATATATATATATATATATATATATATATATATGTTTTTCATTAAGGGTGTTTCATTAAGGTTTGTTTTTCATTAAGGGTGATGAGGTACCATATCTCAGGAATTGTCACTCCAGGAGCTTTGGAAAAAAAATCCTAAGAAGGAAAGCGGCCAAGAGAAATTGCTGGAAATAATTTTTAAGTTCCTAACTCTGCCGCTAGGGGGCGTAATTTCTGTGGTCATATAGGTAAGAAAAGACATTTTTCTGGAAATTATCCCTATAAAAGCTATCAAAAAAATATTACACTGATAATTCTACTAGAATTCTACATCTTTTTGGTTTAACACTTTTTGCTGTAAGATGTAAAATTAGGGCGGAAGGGGAGGGGGAATGTCTACTGATAAAAGTGTCCATAACTTTGGTTTGACTCAACCGAATTTGATGAACTTGGTCTCGTTTAAGAAAGGAAGGCTTGCTAATTTAAACAAAATAATGGCTGTGTTACATTGATTTTCGCGGCACTCGCTAGAGGGCGTTATTTGATAACCTCTTTGTTTTTCCAATTTTTCTCCAAAATTTTAGATAGAATGACATAGTTATTATATCATAATCGAAAAGTAGAACAAATTTGCAAGAGAAAATGTAAAAAATTCGATTCGATATCTTCATTAGTTTCGGAGTTATAGCCAAAAGAATAATTAATATCATGTTAATTGAAAAAAGCAATTGTTTTTATAGGTCCGTGGTCAAGCGTGCCATGGAAAATAAAAAAATATTTTTAAACTTTTTATTAAGTGTGTTTTTCTCTTTTTATTTAATTTTTAAACTGATTTTATTATTTCACACTCATGATTTTTATTTATTGTTTTGTTTTTGTTTACCTTCCTTCAGGCTTAGGACTGGTCCAAACCATGCGAAACGCAAGATTTGAAGCGTGTTTAAAGGCCAACGGGCCAAAACAACAATAAAAACCACAACCACCTTCACGTTCTTTATCAAGCCATAGAAATCTTGTTAAAAACAAACAACAAACAAATACTTTATAAATGTTCAAAATGACCACCGTTTTGCAAAATGCAAGTGTTACATTTTTCTCTAGTGCTGGAAACGGCAGTTTCAATTTCAGGTCGTGAAATCGTAGTTATGGCATTTTGAATTCTCTCAATCATATTCTCCCGTGTGGTTGGTCGTGTTTGATAAACAATCTCTTTTAGTCTTCCCCACAAGTAGAAATCTAGCACGGTTAAATCGGGGGATCTAGGTGGCCACGGAAACAAACTACCCCTTCCAATCCAACGATTTGGGTAACTAGCATCTAAAAAGTCACGGACTCTTCCAGAAAAGTGGGCCGGGCATCCATCATGTTGATACCATAGGGATCTTCTTATATCAAGAGGCACATCTTCTAAAAGGATAGGCAGGATATTTCGTAAAAAGTTTAAGTATGAGTCGCCATTTAGGTGGCCATGAAAGAAAAACGGTCCGATAATTCTGTTTTCTAAAATTCCGCACCACACATTGACACTCCACCTGTTTTGGTGATCAACTTCCCGCATCCAATGAGGATTTGTTTCTGACCAGTAGTGCATATTGTGCAAATTGACTCTACCACAACTAGTAAAAGTTGCTTCATCTGTCCATAAAACCAAGGAGAGGAACTGGCAATTTCCGTTGCACATACCTCTTAACCAATAACAATAATCCCGCCGCCTGTCAAAATCAGTATCTGAAAGGGCCTGGTGTAAAACTACATGATAGGGATGCAGCTTAAAATCCTTTAAAATTCGGAACACTGTAGTGCAACTTATACCTAAGCCTAAAGAAATGTTTCTGATACTCAAGTGCAGATCCAGTTGCACGTACCGAGAACGTTTATAATATTGTCTTCATTCCTTACTGAACGTCTCCTGATGGGCACTGGAATGGGACGTACACTACCCGTTGTTCTAAGACGTATTGCCAACCGCCGAAACACATTTCTACTATGGGGTCTTCGCTCAGGATACCTGACAGCATATTCACGTTCCGCAAGAGGAGCATTTTCAAAACACTGAAAATATACGGCAAGCATATCGTAAGCATCGGCGTTGGTATATGCCATTTTTGAAAGATGCAGCACAAAAGTTGAATAACGATGAACTCAAAATTCACAGAAAATCCAAGATAAAATCTTGAGAGATACTTAAAGATTGATTAAAGTGACATTTCAATTTGTTTGTTTCCCTGACAACCTGCCGATTTTGTTTCATGGCTTACTAGGTAATTTTTTAATAATACGTCAGGTTAGTAAATTAAAGGCAATAGTAATGGAGTAAAAAGTGAAAAAAAAACTTAATAAAAAGTTTAAAATTTTTTTTTATTTTCCATGGCACGCTTGACCACGGACCTATAAAAACAATTGCTTTTTTCAATTAACATGATATTAATTATTCTTTTGGCTATAACTCCGAAACTAATGAAGATATCGAATCGAATTTTTTACATTTTCTCTTGCAAATTTATTCTACTTTTCGATTATGATATAATAACTATGTCATTCCATTTAAAATGTTGGAGAAAAATTGGAAAAACAAAGAGTTTCTCAAATAACGCCCTCCAGCGAGTGCCGCGAAAATCAATGTAACACAGCCATTATTTTGTTTAAATTAGCAAGCCTTCCTTTCTTAAACGAGATCAAGTTCAGCAAATTCGGTTGAGTCAAACCAAAGTTATGGACACTTTTATCAGTAGACTTTCCCCCTCGTCTTCCGCCCTAATTTTACATCTTACAGCAAAAAGTGTTAAACCAAAAAGATGTAGAATTCTAGTAGAATTATCAGTGTAATATTTTTTTGATAGCTTTTATAGGGATAATTTCCAGAAAAATGTCTTTTCTTACATGACCACAGCAATTACGCCCCCTAGCGGCAGAGTTAGGAACTTAAAAATTATTTCCAGCAATTTCTCTTGGCCGCTTTCCTCCTTAGGATTTTTTTTCCAAAACTCCTGGAGTATCAATTCCTGAGATATGGTACCTCATCACCCTTAATGAAACACCCTGCAAAAAGTTCGCAACATATGGGAAAAAATTTTATTAGGAGAGTATCGAAAAAACTTTTCCGGGGGATCGGTTCTGCATGTCCGATAACCTAGAAATCGATTTTGACATACGTCACGTGACCACTGGTATAGCGGCAAATTAAAAAAAAATTGTGAATTTACAAAAAGTGAGGTTAGTTGACGAGATATCAAAAAAAATTATTTGAAAAAGTTGCTTAGAATTAAATTCTAGGTCCTCGTGCAGAACTTCAAGACTTTATTTAAAAAAATTTGAAAAGGCAATTTCTTTTTAAATATTTTTATCGATTTACGAATTTCTAGTTTTTTTCTTTTAGATAGCTTGGCTAATGTAAAGCCCGTGTATTTGGATGAAAATAAACGAATGTAGTAGTTTTTTATACAATTGACAGTGTTTAAGCGCAAAAGAAATAAAACCTGTAACAATCTAGGAGTTATAAAAAATTAGACAAACCATAGCAACATGTTTTTTAACAGTACTGTCAAATTAATGACAAGAAGCAGAATAATATATAATTTATAATCATCAATTAGCTCTATTTGTACTTAATTAAAAGTAGAATAAAATACCTATATACAGTCCACTAGAAGAGTCTAATTACCATCCCATACAGACAGGACAAAATTAAAAAAAACAGGGTTTCGCCGGACGCTAGCTGTTGCAATGATTTGTATCTAGCAGCAGTGTCAAAATTTTAGAGACATTTCAATGAGATTACATTGAAAAAAGCTTAATCGTCTTAAATATATCTGGAGTTCGACTTTTTGTAAAGTTTGATTGGGTTAGGGTTGGGTTGGGAAATAGAAAATAAACAAAAAATTACCTGTTGCACAAACCATTGCAACACCGAGCGTCCGGCGAACACCTATTTTTTCGATTTTGTCCTGTCAATTATAGAAAAAACTACTACATTCGTTTATTTTCATCCAAATACATGGGCTTTACATTAGCCAAGCTATCTAAACGTAAAAACTGGAAATTTCTAAATCCATAAAAAAATATTTAAAAAAAATTGAGTTTTCCGTGTTTTTTAAATAAAATCTTAAAATTTTGCATGAGGACCTAGAATTTAATTGTAAGCAATTTTTTCAAATACTTTTTTTTGATATCTCGTCGACTAACCTCACTTTTTGCAAATTCACAATTTTTTTTTAATTTGCCGCTATACCAGTGGTCACGTGACGTATGTCAAAATCGATTTTTAGGTTATCGGACATGCAGAACCGATCCCTCGTAAAAGTATTTTCGATACTCTCCTAATAAAATTTTTTCCTATATGTTGCGAACTTTTTGCCGGTCACTGTATATATATATATATATATATATATATATATATATATATATATATATATATATATATATATATACTATATATATACAGTGACCGGCAAAAAGTTCGCAACATATGGGAAAAAATTTTATTAGGAGAGTATTGGAAAAACTTTTCCGGGGGATCGGTTCTGCATGTCCGATAACCTAAAAATCAATTTTGACATACGTCACGTGACCACTGGTATAGCGTCAAATTAAAAAAAAAATTGTTAATTTACAAAAAGTGAGGTTAGTTGACGAGATATCAAAAAAAGTTATTTGAAAAAATTGCTTAGAATTAAATTCTAGGTCCTTGTGCAAAATTTTAAGATTTTATTTAAAAAAATTGGAAAACTCAATTTTTTTTAAATATTTTTTTATCGATTTACAAATTTCCAGTTTTTTTCGTTTAGATAGCTTGGCTAATGTAAAGCCCATGTATCTGGATGAAAATAAACGAATGTAGTAGTTTTTTCTACAATTGACAGGACAAAATTAAAAAAAACAGGGTTTCGCCAGACGCTAGCTGTTGCAATGATTTGTATCTAGCAGCAGTGTCAAAATTTTAGAGACATTTCAATGAGATTACATTGAGAAAACCTTAATCGTCTTAAATATATCTGAAGTTCGACTTTTTGTAAAGTTAAGGGGATTAAAATAGATAATAAACAAAAAAGTACCTGTTTATTTAATCGAAATTTTCATAAACGAAAACCAATGTAAGAAAAACTTAAAAGTAGTCAAATTCTGTACTAACAACATAAAAAATCATTGTTTTTCCTTGGGTGCACAAAATTTAAAACTCAGTATGACCACCATTTCTCTCCATACATACTATTGTTCTCGAGCGCAACTCTCGATTAACATTTCGGAGCATTTTACGATTTATTTGCAATACACAATTTCTAATGACATTCTCTAAATTTTGTATATTCCTAAAGGGTCGATGTTTGTACACAGAGTTCTTTAGGTATCCCCACATAAAAAAATCTAACGGAGTCAGATCTGGTGATCTCGCAGGCCACGGATTTTCAGAAAACCGTCCTATCCACTGGTTTCCAAATTCTTGATCCAGCCATCTCTTCACCTCATTTGTGGAATGAATGCTAGCTCCGTCTTGTTGAAAGTATAAATTTCTTCTTTCGGCTAATGGCAAATTGTCTAAAAAGTCAGATATCTCAGTTTGTAGAAATTCTAAATATCGTTCTGAATTTAAATTGTCTCTAAAGAAAAAAGGTCCCACTATTCTGAGGTTGAAAATTCCGCACCACACATTAACCTTAAAACTATATTGGTCTTTACTCTGAATTACAAAGTCTGGGTTTTCGGTGGCCCACCATCTACAGTTTTGTGAACTGACGGTTCCGTTAGAGGTAAATGTAGCTTCATCCGAGAAAAGAACGTTCTTTGGGAAATTAAAATCTTCCTCAATCATACCCTGGAACCAGGCACAAAAATCGAAGCGGGCGTCATAATCCCTATCTTTTAATACTTGTACAAATTTAGGTTTGTACGGATGAAATTTGTTTCTTTTTAATATCCTCCGCACAGATCTTTCGTGAATGTTAGTGATCTTCGATATTTGACTAACTGCTAATTGGGGTGTTTCTGTGATCGACAAACACACATCCAGAGAACCTTCGTCACCTGTTACCGGTTTTTCATGGGAAACTTTATACTGATTTTCTACCGATCCCGTTTCTTTAAATTTATTGACTAGACGAACTGTGGAATAATGGAGGGATTTATCGGGGTGCCTCTCATTAAAAATTGCTGCTGTTTCTCTATGGCTTTTGTAATTATCTCCAGAAATTAAAATAATTTCTATCTTTTCCTGAAGAAGTAGTGTGGGCGCCATTTTAAGGAATAAAATATTAATAAACTTATGTAAAATATCAAACTTAGTAAGATGCGAGACATAAACCAATGGCATAGGTTGAAATCAAACAAATTATAATTTGTTTGACATTTTCCTGTTGTTTTTAACCTACTAGATTATTTGGTTGTTTTAATTTCAGAGCCTGCTTTGGTAGTTTTAAGTACAACTAAATAGACCTGGTTGTTAAATTTATGTGCGAAAAATCTTAATAAAATCTTGATACAGTCATTTCATTAGATTCAAACCATTGCAACAGCGAACACCTATTTTTTCGATTTTGTCCTGTCAATTGTAGAATTGTAGATCTGACTCCGTTAGATTTTTTTATGTGGGGATACCTAAAGAACCCTGTGTACAAACATCGACCCTTTAGGAATATACAAAATTTAGAGGATGTCATTATAAATTGTGTATTGCAAATAAATCGTAAAATGCTCCGAAATGTTAATCGAGAGTTGCGCTCGAGAACAACAGTATGTATGGAGAGAAATGGTGGTCATACTGAGTTTTAAATTTTGTGCACCCAAGGAAAAACAATGATTTTTTGTGTTGTTAGTACAGAATTTGACTACTTTTAAGTTTTTCTTACATTGGTTTTCGTTTATGAAATTTCGATTAAATAAACATGTACTTTTTTGTTTATTATCTATTTTAATCCCCTTAACTTTTCAAAAAGTCGAACTTCAGATATATTTAAGACGATTAAGGTTTTCTCAATGTAATCTCATTGAAATGTCTCTAAAATTTTGACACTGCTGCTAGATACAAATCATTGCAACAGCCAGCGTCTGGCGAAACCCTGTTTTTTTAAATTTTGTCCTGTCAATTGTAGATAAAACTACTACATTCGTTTATTTTTATCCAGATACATGGGCTTTACATTAGCCAAGCTATCTAAACGAAAAAAACTGGAAATTTGTAAATCGTTAAAAAAATATTTAAAAAAAATTGAGTTTTCCAATTTTTTTAAATAAAATCTTAAAATTTTGCACAAGGACCTAGAATTTAATTCTAAGCAATTTTTTCAAATAACTTTTTTTGATATCTCGTCAACTAACCTCACTTTTTGTATATTAACAATTTTTTTTTTAATTTGACGCTATACCAGTGGTCACGTGACGTCCCTGGGAAAGTTTTTCCGATACTCTCCTAATAAAAATTTTTCCCATATGTTGCGAACTTTTTGCCGGTCACTGTATATATATATATATATATATATATATATATATATATATATATATATATATATATATATATATATATATATATATATATATATATATATATATATATATATAGCGAATAGATACTTTAGCAGTTAGGAGTGTTGATAATGTAGTTATGTTGGACTGGTATAGAAAGAGTACGAGCTCAGGTAGATACATACCTTTCACTTCATACCACCCACAGAAACAGAAGTTGAATGCAGTACTGGCTCTAAAAAACAGAATTGCAAAAATTTCTCACAATACTTTCCTACAGAAAAATTTACTTATTTATAAATGACACATTTTCTCTAATTTAACCGACCTCGTATCTTTTACCGTTTCGGAGATAGCAATAGTGGTATCACCTATTTTAGACACCCTATATATATATATATATATATATATATATATATATATATATATATATATATATATATATATATATATATATATATATATATATATATATTATATATATATATATATATATATATATATATATATATATATATATATATATATATATATATATTATTTACCAAGTTGATTTTTTTTCTTGCGACAATGTCAGACCAAAATAAGCCCTTAATATTCATAATAAACCTTGCCCTAAAAACGATACATTTCCCATTTAAATTACATGGGATTTTTCCACTCTTTACAATTAATTTTTTCTTCTGGGACAAGATGACTTATATCAATGAGACATTCATATTCTTACAGGAAATTGAACGCTCTACAAAAAAGGTCTGTTATAATTTATCGATTAATTCACTCCTTCAGAAGTTATTCAAGGTACTAAATGCGACTTAGCGCGCTTGCGTAATGCGACGCACTTTGTTCAATAAAAAGTGTTTGATTAAAAACCGTCAAAGATACTATGATGAGTATCATTGACCAAGTACTTACCGCTTATAACTTGGAAAGAACATTAAAAATAACGCTGGAAAGTACTCTAAAGAAAAACACAGGAACAACAGGGTGTCCTGTGGGAAGCAAGTTGTGCTAGATCGCGTGCAAATTTGCCCTCAGCTCAGTTAGCCGGATTGGTTCGATTGGACGCCACCAGTTTGTTACACCGACATAAACTGGAAGTCGCCTAGATTGTTTAGGAACTTGCTTCAACACACAACAAACCTGTTATTCATAACTGAAAATTAAACATGGGGCGCAGTGAGCTGGATAAAAACAACGTAAAAAGTTTACGCTATATACATTACATATTAGTTATTGTTGACAAAATGAAAAAAGATTAATTGTTGACAAAAAAGGTGTTGGGCGATTTTGCCCCCGCAAAATAAATACACTAAACGTAAAAACTCCCGGAGGAAGTCGGTCCTCAGAAGCACAGAAATGGGGATGCTTCGTAGCCCCTATCGAAGGCAAAGTAATAGGGGTGCTTCTTAGCACCTGCGGAAGACAAAGTAATTGGGATGCTTTGTAGCCCCCACGGTAGACCCTAGGAACAAAACAATTCCTAGTAGTTACAGCAATTTAAAAATCTAATTAATAAAAAAATATATTTGAAGTTACGTTAATAATTAAAAATAAAAATCAGAAGTTACGTTAATATCAAAAAGGTACTAAAAAGAGAAGGTAATGATTAAAACCCATTTGCAAAATTTAACCAAGCCTAGGATAATATTAAAAAAAGTTACTTTAATAAACAAAATAAATTATTATTAAAGGGCATCAATAACTAAATTTTAAAGTTCATTTACTTTAACGATAATCGTTAATATTTACAAAAACTAAATGCCCATTAACTGACCAATTTAACGCTGTATTATGCTACCTTACATTAACAATAAAGATAATAAAGGTACAGCAAAAGCAAAATAATTGATAACTAAATTATGAGTTCACGAAGATTACAAGTATAAACAAAGAATAAGGCTTAAGCGTAGCCTGTAAAAATAACTAAAAAAAAGGTGGGGTTTAAACGTTTAAGTAATATTCAAAAAAGAGAAGCTTAAGCGAAGCCAAAAAAAAAGTAAAATAATTAAGACCTCAAACCCCTATAGTAGCTTGACTCAAAAGCTAAGCGTTAACACTACTCGTGTAAATAAAGCGAATCAATGTAAGATAACACAAGAATAATAATTGACTTCAGAAAAATTTTAGTCATTAAAATGAAGAGAGAACACCCCGTATAGGAAGAAACAGTTTAAATATAAACAATCAAAATATTCACCGCTTATGTACATTTATAAAACACAAAGCTTAAATTAAAAGCAAATATATCGCTACCAACCAAGCAACTACTTTGGATACTTTAGGTTCCCAAAAGCAAGAATTTAACTAATTATAAAGCGACTACTGCTACTTTAAGTTAAGCAATTAATACGACATAATAAAAAAGTTGTAAAATGTGTACGAGCATAATAAGTTTCTAAGCACACCAAAATATTCGCCAAATGATAAATTAAAAATAAAATAATAGGTTCACTAACCTCTCTGAAAGCATAAAAATATTATTGAACCAATCGCTACAAACCAATAGCAAAAGAAACCTAAATCTCGTGAAACCTCAAGCCCGTACACGTCTTAGCTTATAAAAAAAAAACAGGAAAATAAAGGGTTTTGTGGTATTCAGTTAATTACATAAAGAAAAGCTTTCTTGACAAACGGGCGATTGTCGCACATAATAATAAATTAATAAATTTAAAAAAAACACTGACTGTAACGCTTTAATTTTCAACTAGGCGTTTACGACAACTAACTATACTGTCAGACTATTCAGTACCACAAATTCCCTTATAACTATATAAATTACTGCTTGAAATAAGTATTACAGTTAGCCCAATTTACTCCTGCACGTGCTTTGCGGTAAAGTTATTAAAAAATAGAAACGATTTAAACAATCTACATTTACTAAGAGAGTTACTGACTTACTTAAAATCAAATAAAATCTGGCTCGTAAGCTGGTATAAAGAGGTCTTAAACATAAATTATAGATTGTACGAGCTTTACAGCCAACCATCAAGACTCAAAAAGTTATTCGCAAATTAGGTAATAGTGATATTAATATTTAAGAAATTGAAGGCTTGACTACTATAACTCAAAATATGGTGTAGCAATAAGAATCACCCGAGAAAACTAGAGTCTTACTTAGAACAAAGTACCGTAAAGCAGAACGATAATTACGGTTCGTTAAAATTTTAATTATAATTTTATGGGCTTAAATTGGCGATTAATAGGTATTAACAAAAAAAATCGTGGGACTAAAAAAAAGACTTCAAGGACTTACCTCTTCAAGGATATAGAGGGCTCGAAATTCCAAATTCTACAGGCAGCAAAAGGGCACCACACAGCAAAGGTTACCACAGGGTTTGGACCTCCAAACTGTTGCCGATGTTCGTGGCTTGATAGAAATAAAGAAAGAAATCCTTAGTACTTGAAAAATTTTACCATGCACGTGGCAGACTAGCAAAAAACCAACATCTTTATAAAACCTAGCTCACCTGATTTAACGAATGAAGTTGCCAAAACAAAAACGCTGCTCTTAGCAGTCGAAAATTCAACAAAAGAATTAAATTGCAGTCCCGAAAATTTAATCCAAAAAAACTTGCGCCTCCAAACTGAAGCTTTTAAATCCAACACTGCAAGGCAACTTCGTCGAAAGACAGGATCTAAGTGGAGCCTCGTGCCTCGTGCGAAGAAGGAAATGACTTGCTACCCCACTACCAACACATAACCAAAATGGGGTTCAAGAATTTCCGTCCTGCGCGGACAAAAGTCCTCCGTTACAAACCTGTGGCCTTAACGACCGGGCATCAAATAACCGGCCTACCCACGCGAAAATGCTTAATGCTATAGAACAAATTTTAAACTTACTAAGCGGCAACGCTGGAAACTTTGAAAGTAGTTAGTCCAAAAGAAGAAGATATAACCAAAGTTAATCCATTTCTAGAATTTACACAAATTCTGTAGAAACTAATGCCGTTTGAATAATACATACAGAATAATACAGAAACCAGGACAGTACAGGCAATGCTATCAAAAGTCAAACAAATTAAGGGTATTACAATGTCTCAAGAGAATGTAAACAGCTGATTTACAAAAGGTAGGTTGGTCCTCAAAACTTACTATTTCAACATGTTAGCATAAATAGACTAAGGGCGACTTGTCTATACACACAGGGTGGACTTTAAGCAAGGCGAAAATTCAGGGCCCAAACAAGAGGGAAAGATGTTAAAACAAACTACGAGCAATGAAAGATGCACAAGCTGATGTCAGGCTGACTTGGACAAGTTGAAAGGCAATCAAGATGGACAGGGAGTAACCTGGAATACGGCAATGTAAGCCCACCCAGTGTAAGAACGAAGATTCCACTTCTCAATGAAGGTAAATTAGTAAGTAAAACTAAACAGGCAATCGCGAATAAAATTAATTAGTAAACACATACCCAGACAATGTGGCAAAAATGGCCTGTCACAGTAAATAGAAAATCCGTGTTGGCGGGAATGCTTCTAAGTGTAATTTTGAGTCACTTACTGTATTGAAGGGAAATTTCATGAAAGTATACAAAAATTTATGAAATTCAATAAAAATTAGTTGACTGCGTGTTATGAATGAACAGTCTCAAAAATGATTCAAACTAGAACCAGCTACCTGTCATGCGGTATATTATTTTCCATGGATTTATTATAATAAGGATTCGATGTCTGTATACTGTGAGCGTATCGAACGTGAAGCCTTATATTTGTTATTTGTTATTTGTTATGAAAACATCTTACCGTGCAGGTACAGTTTACGAACTCAAGGAAATACGTAATTGAATCAAGAATTGTAGTAGAAAGAGATAAAATAGCATTGGAGTGTTGGAGCTCAGAAGTATTGCTGTCTGGGCTGTTGCTTAGGAACACGGCTGAACCTCGGTCTGAACACTCGGTTACACGTACGTCTTTGTCTAATGAACTAGAAATGAAAAAGTGCGACGCATAGATTTATATAGATTTATAAATGACTCGGAGCGACTTTAAATAAACACCTTTAGAAATAACATAACCTATAAATAATAAACCCTTTTTAACTTAAATTTATTATTATTTAGCAGAAAAATACAATATTTTGTGGCTTTTATTACTTTTAGTAAATCTTGTGATGCTTCTAACGTATTTTTTGTACAAAAATACAAGGTAAAATAAGATGTGGCCAATGTTTACAAATTGTGTTTACAGTGTCGTTTAGAATAGTTTGTTTTGGCTTCAAAGAATGTTAAATCATCCCGTATCCAGTCTTAATAAATCCATGTTATTTTCCATGTTTAAAATTTTTTTACCCTAATACCACCAGAATTATCAATTATCAATCACAGTGTCGTTTAGAATAGTTTGTTTTGGCTTCAAAGAATGTTAAATCATCCCGTATCCAGTCTTAATAAATCCATGTTATTTTCCATGTTTAAAATTTTTTTACCCTAATACCACCAGAATTATCAATTTTTAGAAATAATCTAATAACTTTCATTGAAATAATAATCACTTTGCCGTAAAAGTAAAAAAATCTGAAAATTTACACAGAGTTCAACTTTCACCTCGAATATCTTTTGAAGGAGTGAATTAATCGAAAAATTATAAGAGGCCTTTTTTGTAGAGCGTTCAATTTGCTAAATGTGTGTATGTCTCATTGCTATAAGTCATCTTGTCCGAGAAAAAAAATTAATTGTAATAAGTGGAAAAATCCCATTTAAATGGGAAATGTATCGTATTTAGGGCAAGGTTTATTATGAATATTAAGGGCTTACTTTGGTCTGTCATTTTTTTTTACACGATAAACTAAAAATTTAGGGGGCGTCGCAAGAAAAAAAATCAACTTGGTAAATAACGGACACCCTAATATACATATATATATATATATATATATATATATATATATATATATATATATATATATATATATATATATATATATAGATATATATATATATATATATATATATATATATATATATATATATATATATATATATATATATATATATATATATATATATATATATATATATATATATAATATATATATATATATATATATATATATATATATATATATATATATATATATATAGATATATATATATATATATATATATATATATATATATATATATATATATATATATATATATATATATATATATATATATATATATATATATATATATATACATATATATACAGGGTGTCTGGAAAAGGTCTGTACAAAATGCTACCACGTATTCGTGAGACTAAAATAAGACGATTTAATCTAACTTACCTATATCCAAAAGCGTTTCGTTAGGGAGATACAGAGCCCCAAAGGGGTACTTAACGATTTACTTTTTTGGCTCTAACTTTTGAACCGACTTGTATAATTTAATGAAATTTTAATATTTTATGTTGGCCATAAAGACTCATAAAACCATACTGCACTAGATGTTTGACATCGTCAGGGAAGTCAGGAACGGACTTGCCACCACACTCTTTGGGCCAAATTTTTTACAGGTATCATTTTACAGAGCTGAAAACTGATTTTTTAAATACTTTGGTCATTCCTCTTTGAAAAAGGTACTCTACATTTGTTTCGATAAAATTAGCCGTTTTCGAAAAAATTAAGTTTTTGTATAACACGTTATTGAAATAATTTTATCAGAATACTACAATAAAACACCAGTAGTTTTTATTTCGTTAACAATGTGTTATTGACAACACTTTTCAAAATTGTCTGACTGATTATACAAGAACTAAGTAATGGAGCATTATTCCTATAGCGAATATGCTGTCATGCATCTAATTTATGGACAAGCACTTGGCAATTGTGTGGAGGCAAGAAGAATTTATTCTGGTACATTTCCAAATCGACGTTTACCGCACCGAAGAACTTTTGAATGGGTGGATCGTAGCTTAAGAGAAACAGGTATAAAGTCAAGTGAAATAAAAAAAATGCTAAAAATAGCGAATCTTTTGCTAATCCATTTTAGGAAGTTTTTTGCCGCGACGCGCCGTGGTAAAGAAGGGCCTCCAAGAAGAGCAAGACACTCTCAGTTAGAGGAGGAAATTCTGGAGGAGATTTCTGAAAATCCCTCTAATAGTGTAAGAAAGTTGTCGGTTCAAGTTCATGCGACAAAGTGGGTTGTTCATGAGACCCTTCGAGAACAACTGCTACATCCGTATCACGTCCAAAAGGTACATGCCATGTCTCCCGCTGATTATCCTGCAAGAGTCAATTACGCAAATTGGTCTTCTCAACGATTTAGGCAAAATCCAAATTTTACTAGTATTGTTTTGTTCACGGACGAAGCCGGTTTCACCCGAGACGGTGTAATAAATTGCCATAATTTGCATATCTGGCATGAAGAAAATCCCCATGCAATAGAACAGACAAAGCATCAACAAAGATTTATGGTTAACGTGTGGGCGGGGATTATTGGGAATCATCTCATTGGACCGTTCTTTATTGAAGACAGATTAAATGGTGCCATCTATTTGCAATTCTTGCAACAAAACTTAAACCGAGGTCGCCCGACATGACTCCTTTAGATTTCTTCTTGTGGTTAAATTTAAAAAGGCTTGTATATTCAACGCCAGTTCACACCAGGAAAAACCTGATAGAAAGAATAACACACCATTGCAATGAAATTCGAGACAATCCTGGAATGTTGTTTCAAGTACAACAAAACATCCGTCGGATAAGAAAATGTATAGAGGTACAGGGCGTCCACTTCGAATATCTGCTCAAGTAAATAAGAAGAAGGAGAGCTTTCACATTTTTAACATTTTTCTGTTTAAGCGATTTCTGAAATATCAAAAAGATTCAGTTTTAAGTACTTTTTATGATTTAACTTTTACCTGCCAATAACACGTTGTTAACGAAATAAAAACGACTGGTGTTTTATTGTAGTATTGTAGTATTATTTCAATAACGTGTTATACAAAACCTTAATTTCTTCGAAAACGGCTAATTTTATCGAAACAAATGTAGAGTACCTTTTTTAAAGAGGAATGACCAAAGTATTTAAAAAATCAGTTTTGAGCTCTGTAAAATGATACCTGTCAAAAATTTGGCCCAACGAGTGTGGTAGCAAGTCCGTTGCTGACTTCCCTGACGATGTCAAACATTTACTGTAGTATGGATTTATGAGTCTTTATGGCCAACATAAAATATTAAAATTTCATTAAATTATACAAGTCGGTTCAAAAGTTAGAGCCAAAAAAGTAAATCGTTAAGTACCCCTTTGGGGCTCTGTATCTCCCTAACGAAACACTTTTGGATATAGGTATAGGTAAGTTGGGTTAAATCGTCTTATTTTAGTCTCACGAATACGTGGTAGCATTTTGTACACACCTTTTCCAGACACCCTGTATATATATATATATATATATATATATATATATATATATATATATATATATATATATATAGATATATATATATATATATACATATATATGTATGTATATATATATATATATATATATATATATATATATATATATATATATATATATGTATATATATATATATATATATATATATATATATATATATATATATATATATATATATATATATATATATATATATATATATATATATATATATATATATATATGCCATGCTGCAAATGTTTAGCCGAGCCGAGCCAAGCCGGATTTACGTCCGTAGATCCACTGCCTACTATGACCACATACTCCCTAATAAAAGGCAAGTAATCTACGGCGCCCCTTGGAGATTTACTGCCTACTATGACCACATACTCTTCAATAAAAGGAAAATAATTTGGCTCCCCACAAATCATTGTGCCCCCTTCGCCACGAGAGGCACGGCACGCCACTGTGCTTATATACGCCGCCACTATTGTGGCATTCAGGTGGGCAGCCTTGGTTATCATTCCTTACTTTGTACTTTTTCATGTAAACTAGATGAATGAAAAACGTTCTAAAAATTGTTTTTATATTATAAGTAAACCCCGAGGTAAACCCCTTATTTTTTTATTATTTTATTGCTTATTTTGGTATTTTGTTATTTAAAAAATATATATTTAAAACCCTTTTTTCAAAAATTCAAAGGTACATATTATGAAAGACCATAAAGCTGTGTATTTTGTCAGATTTCATATTCGATCACTTTTCAGTTCTGGATGACACTTTCTTACGTTATTGTACTTTGCAATTAAAAAAAAATAGTTTTATTTCTACGGCATTTATCGTTTTTACTTTTTTTGACCGGGTTAAATTTTTTGATTTTAGTGTTATTTTCTCAACAAGCAGAACTTTTTATGAATAACTTTTTCAGTAAAGTCAGAAATCAAAAAGTTTCCCATCTGTTAAGAGGGTTTCTAGATACATTGTATACAAAATATGACTTTTTTTAACATGCCTCGCATTTGAGTTAAAGCAACAAAAAACAGAAATAATTTTTTTCGGTACCTAATTTTTTACCGGTGTTTAGTCGGTTTCGAACCAGTCAATCTAAACGCAAAATTTCATTTCTTTTGATCCAGTAGTTTTTAAGTTTTCGCTCCAACAGACCGACAGAAAGACGGACCGATGGAAATTGGAAACCATGTTTCTCGAGATCAAGGAACCCCAAAACGTGAAGATCTGAAAAAATCGCAAGAGGTGATTTTTTCACGAATACAATTAAAATACTTTCTCTAGGGAAGGAAGTAAACATAAAAACCAAAACCCCAAAAAAAAAACCTTTATCACCCGTTATATCCGAAACAAAGAATTTTTCGCAATATCTGTATGGGACATTTTGTTCTTATTTTTTTGCCTTTTTTTATACCTCACTCGAACAATTTTAACAACTAAGTATTGATTTTTTAGTATAAGTATTTTAAGGCAAATCATTTACTCGCAGAACTAAAAAAATTTTACTTCCTAGTTTTCAAAAATTGGCACAGTCATTGTGGAATTACAAGCGTTTAAACGGGCAAACAAACAAACGGACATAGGAACAAGTCAAGTAAAAATAAGTTGAATTTTCATGTCAAATTTTAACTTAACCTTGGATTTTTATTTTTTATGTTTAAATTCATGAAATATTGAACTACAAATTTACGGTTTTGCTGATACAAATAATGTAAAAACTTTAGGTTTAGTGTACATTAATATGTGCAGTCATAAGCTGCTGTCAAAACTTTCGCAATGTTGGCTTTGAGGGTTCACGCTTTGGATTTGCGTGTTTTTGTTTGAAATGGAAGTTTGTTTTAAGGCTTTTTCAATGGTATTGGATACAAACTTGGTTTCATGCTGCAGGCAGTTTCCAAAAGTTTGTTGTTTATACTCACTACATTAATAAACTCTATTTTGCTTTTAACTGTGCCCACTAAGCCAGCATAAGAAACATATTAGGTATTTGGTCTACCCAAAATGCAATACGTCCTTTAAATTTCATTTAATAAATCAATGTTGACTAAAGAGGGTGACTAAAGTTTAAAAAAAAAACGCATCTGGTTACGTGACTTGGTGGTAAGTTTTTATTCTTTTAAATCTAACATTATTATTTATGCGAGTTCAGGTTTTCGTTTCACCATTGTTTACTTTTACATTAAACATTATTAGAGAGATTATTACAGTTAGTTTTGGTCATTGGGAATTATTATTTTTATTACCGGAATGAGTGATGCCACCTTTGGTCCCCATGACCAAGTGAGGAGCAGTCATTCAAAAGCAGACATGTACACTTTAGTGTTTTGTGCAGAAACGGGGTCTTTTTATTGGATTCTATCGATTCCCCATCTCAAAATCAGTCCAAATCAGACAAATCCTGTGGTAATATGCACCTAAATGTCGATCGGTCAGACAAAATCTAACATATCCACATCCGAAAATTAAGCAAATCAGTCAAAACAGGAGATATTCAATTATATTTGATATAAATATTTGTACAGAAAGTCAGACAAAATAAGACATCCTAACGAGATTTCCGTAGGTAATGAAATTCGATACTTACATGCATGTCGATTTCATAGGTCATTTCTACATTAAAAATTTGTTACTATCCTATTCACATTATAAATATAAACAATTACCATTTACGTCTAAAAAATATTCAATTCGTATATGACGTTCAGACAAAACCATACATATCCAACATATGTTCAGACAAAATCAGACATATCCATTTGCCTTTTTTTAAATTTCCCTCTTAAAATTAAGTTTTTTTCAATGGTAATATGTATTATGGATGTAATTTGGTCCACCACAAGTTGGTACAATTTGGGTAATTTTAATTCTAAGATCCTGCGAGTATACAGGTTTTTCTCATTTCTCTTAAAACTACTTTATGTAGATCTGTCTGCTTTTGAATGAACGCTCCTCCAATGCACTTGTTGCTTCCGTTGGAGGTTGGTCGTCTCTGAAATTAAATTAAAAGATTTCATAGCCGGTTGAGCGGGTGCGATTGCTAAAAGGCGCGTGTTACATGAATCGGTTTGGTAGGGACGTGTAATTTGATCGTATCTGATGGTATCGATACTTCTTCTTTAAAATTTGAACGTATCATTTATACATAATAGACAGCATGGAGTTAAAATATGAGCGAAATATGGCACAATATGTAGTATGTACTTGGCTATGCTACTAATACTAATTTTATGGAAAAAACAATACATTTTATCAATTAATTTCTTTTATTATTGAATCGCCATTTTGACAAAATTTATTTCAGTTTGTGAAACCCGTTGATTTTTTGTTCTTTAGAACTGGAAACTTAATTCTTTTATATTTTTATCTGTCAACATTATTGTCTTGCATGCGTTGTGCGAATTTAAAAGATTTTTGTACCTAGTTTTCCTTAATAGTTTTATCAATTACCGTTTTAAGAGTAAAGTACTACTTTGTCTCTGACTTTGCACTGTGTTAATGAATTACTCAGGTTTTGAATACCAAACACCTAGTGCTTTGGGTTACTCAACTCACTTTAGTATAGTGATTTTTGTATAGCTAATTAGAACTAGTTTTAAGTTACGTTTCT
Organism: Philopedon plagiatum; assembly: GCA_963971165.1. Classification (NCBI taxonomy): domain Eukaryota; kingdom Metazoa; phylum Arthropoda; class Insecta; order Coleoptera; family Curculionidae; genus Philopedon; species Philopedon plagiatum. The sequence continues at coordinate 76,049,994 of OZ020193.1, forward strand.
TATATTGTAATGATTGTAATGATTTCTCTTAAAACTACTTAATGTAGATCTGTCTGCTTTTGAATTAACGCTCCTCAAATGCACTTGTTGCTTCCGTTGGAGGTTGGTCGTCTCTGTAATTAAATTAAAAGATTTCATAGCCGGTTGAGCGGGTGCGATTGCTAAAGGGCGCGTGTTACGCGAATCGGTTTGGCAGGGACGTGTAATTTGATCGTATCTGATGGTATCGATAATTTTGCTTTAAAATTTGAATGTATCATTTATACATAACAGACAGCATGGAGTTAAAATATGAGCGAAATAAGGCACAATATTTTTTTTTCGCATCTCTGATGTTTGTTGTGCATTGTAATTACTGAATTTCTTTGATTATATAGAACATTTAAATGCTATGTTTGCGGCTCTAGCGTTTTTTCGTATAACCAAAGTATTACCTAAATTCCTTGATTATGTTTATTATCAGGCGCGGCTTGTCTATAAGGTCATTTGGTCAATGACCCACCTAAATTTATTTTCAATAATCTATCTAATAATTTATTTTTTAAAACCAAAAAATAATCTGTTCCGTCAAAAAAGTGCAAGTTCCATGCAAAAATTCCCCAAGAAAGAATCAAACCAAGCTTGCTTCGGACTCGCCATCTTTTAAATTGACCTCATAGGTGTTTATGAACTATATAAAATGCATTAAAGCTAAGAGAGAAAGAAACATACCTGCTATAGGAAGGTAAAAAGAGTCAAAACTTGTCGACGGCCCACCCATAATATTGCTTTAATTGCGCGCGTGGCTGTCAATGCCACTACGCCGGTTGTCGCAAGTTCTGGTTCACTAGTTTAAATCTGACCAATTTATTATAAGAACAATATTCGCGATTCGCTATACATTTATTATTAGCTTACCTAATTTTATTTTAAGATATTTAGGTAATTACTAATAATAATAATAATTGTAGCTGTGCCTATAAAACATTAAAACCTACAGTAATTACGACTTTGACAATAACTTGGCAACTCAGCACCCGCCGCATTAATATTTCACAATTGTATCCATGCTGCCGCCAAGCTCGTGTTCATCGTTCATCATTCATTATTAGTCACTGGACTCACCGGCAATTGTTAGGTTGAAAAACTGTTTCGTCTTTTAACTTAATTTTCTTGTGTTTTGTTTGGATATTATTTGATATTTGTGTAGTACTAGTACTGGAGTACTTACGTTAACAATGGCTTTAACAGTGCAAGAAATACTGCAGTGCAAAATAAGTAGTGCATTAACATTTGAAAATCGTTTACAAATTAAAGAAAAAGGACGCCCCAAACCTCTTCTGGATCTAAAACAGATCACGAAAGACAGAGGGAAAGACATCAACAGGTATTTTAAGCCAAGTATGTACAAATAATTCTGTTGATTATAAGAAAGACATTCCTAAGGACATTTTAAAATACTTTAAAAATAATTATGAGATGATAAACGTTTCCAAGCTTAAATCAGAATTGCAAGTTTTATTTAATCGTGAAGATTTTTATAATAGTGTTTATAATAGAGTATTCTACTAACACCTGTTGTTAGAAATGATCCGCAGTGAAACGTTTTCGGCAAGCGTAAAATTATTAGAGATTTTATATACTATTCCAATGACGACAGCGGAAAGTGAGAAGTGCTTTTCGACACTAAAAAGGATTAATACCTTCCTAAAAAATACAATGGGGATGTCAAGGTTAAGCGCTTTAGCTATATTAAGCATTGGAAAACCTTTTATTAGAGGTATTTAAAATTTTAATAAGCTAGTGATTGAACATTTTTCCCAACCGAAGGATAGAAGGATCGATTTGATAAACAAATATGTTTAACTACATAAAAGGTGAGTAAATTATTAAAAAAATAATATTAAATAGGTTTGCACGTAACTTAAAAAAGTCACACCAAAAACGCAATGTTAATATTTTATGGTTTTTGCGGTGTTATTTGTAGGTAAATAATTTCTTGGCAGAACTAGGCACATTATTAAAAAACTTTCATTAATTAAAAAAGTGCATTTTGCTTGTTATGTTGATATCACTAGTTGCTCACAAAACTTGAGTCATCTGTAAAAACTCACGGGACGCGCCTTTTAATTATATGTGTATAACTTGATTATGTAAATCTGTATATGAGAAGCAGTTGGGCTGTAGTTCACTTTCTAAAATTTTACAGGAGAGCAAAAGAATGTCTAATGGTATAATTTATTGATTCACAATGATCAAAAAACTTAGTCAATCAAGTAGAAATTTTCTTATTCGGCTTTTTAGTTATTTGTTATGAGTTCTGTATGACAAATTTGTTTTTGGGTACACTAATCTGCCGTCATAACGAAGAGGGCAGTAAGTCGTGGTTTTTTCGATACTTAGTTAACTATACTGCCGTTATCAGCAGAAAACGCTCTATTTTTCTGTCTAGGTTTCGTGGCAGTACGTTGATTGGAAGTGTTTTTTTTATTAGTAAAGAGGGCAGTATGAATTTCGTTTGCATTATTTAAACTAGAAAAAAATGCAGTATAACACAGGCTTACTGCTGCTTTCTTTAGTATTTTGTATTTACTACGTAAAAAAGCAGTAATCAACTGCTATGCGGTGATTTAATATAGTATACTGTTGGTCCAATTAATAGTTAGCCATAGGATTAACGGCAGTATAGTGACTAGCTGTCTTCTTTCCTATTAGAAAATATCCTGTTGACCTTGATAGCTAAAGAAAAGAGCAGTAATATATTAATTACTGCACTCTTTTGTAGGAAAATATAGCATTCCAAAAACGTAATTACTAAGCAAGAGGGCAGGAAGTCTTTGTTGCTGCTCTTTTGTGTAGAAATACTAGCCAATTATTATTTAACTTCAGTAAAATTTGGCATCCAAGCGATATACTGCCCCCCACTTAACCTGAGCAAACCTCGTCCGCCTGATCTCCGCCATTATGCTGCGCTACGGCACCAACGCCGTATCACATCGCGTATGCGCGGAGCTCAGTGGGAAGCATTTCGAATAAGCCAAATTAAAATTTTTTAAAAACGTGTAAGGATAAGCGTTGTTCCTTACATCGTGAGAAATATTTTTTGTTGAAAAACTTTTTCTCTAAAAACCAAAGGTTCAGCAGTTATAAGGAAATAAACAATTAAATTGTTTATAACAATTGATCGCGCTAGATTTTTTCAATCCTGATAATTTTGGCGTAATCTACACCTAATTCTCAATGTTCATGATTTTTTCAGATTTTTCCGAGCGATTCTTTTTGTGATAACGGTGGGGGACAGAGCTGGGCAGTAGTTAACTACAAAAGTAGTTAACTACTTTTTCTGTAAAAGTAGTTGTATTATTACTACTTTTTTTCTCCTAGGAGTTATTCTCTGTTATTTTAAGTCTGCATAAAATATTCGCAAACAGTAGTTAAAAAAGTAGTTAATTACTCAGTGCTAACTACTTAAGGTATTTTAACTACTTTTGTGTAAATTTAACTACTTTTAAAAATATTTAACTACTTCCCTATATCACGTCATTACATTACATGTACGTCGACGTGTGCCAAAAATCTCGTTAGAACAAGTTCCCGGAAATTTTTCGTCTGACGTTTCCAGTCCTGTAGGTAACCGATGAGCAAACCTAATATAGAATTTCGAGGTTTTAAAAGTTTTCAAAAAATTAAATGTTTTAATTTTGTTAAATACCCCTATTCCTATTACGTAATATGTTTTAGTTTTGTACCAAAAAGGAACTGTGATAATAATAATTTATGTTTAAATGTAACAGTTATCTTTAAAATAAAGTTTAAATAATAAAAAGTTTTTTATTTTACTTTAATTTTTTTTTTCTACAAACGTGTTAAAAATGCATTTTTTAACACACCGCAGAGGCCTTAAAAATGTTACTTTATGGCACTAGTGTTAAAAGTGCCAACTTTATAGCACTAGTGTTAAAAGTAATACTATGGCAACTACGACGCCAACAATGGTTGTTAGATTTTTTGACCAATGTCAACTTCATAATTTTATACTATATCTACGATGCTACTTAAAACTATGTGTTTCCAATATGTTAAACTTTCTAAAAATTGTAATTGTGTTTTTGTTTTTTATTGGCGTTTGTAGAAAAAATTTTGTATGATATTTGTGTTAAAAGTACTTTTAAGGCACTCATTTGAATTGCAGAATTCGCTTCGCTCATTCTGCAAACTTTCAAATTCGTGTCGTAAAATTGTACTTTTAACACTTATATCATAAATAACTATTATTTGATGTTATAGGTTAAAGTCCCTTTTTTAATAATTTTTGTAAGTACGGTTACGGAACTGGTTTTTTGAGCCACAACGGTACATGTTTAGTTTGGTTTGTAGTTAAAAAGTAGTTAAATATTAGTAGTCTAAGTACTTTTTTCAAGAAGCAATTTAACTACCAAGTAATTAAACTACTTTTTTGATAAAGTAGTTAGTGGTTATACTCCACTACTTTTTTCAAGTAGTTTGCCCAGCTCTGGTGGGGGCAGCAATTTTTAAGCTTTTTCCCGAAAAATGATTAACAAAATGCTTAAAAATACATCATAAATATATAGAGTTAAATTCGTTCATTTGACGCGATGATGAAGAAGATACTGCAGAAAATGATTCTTAACTACCTCAGTTCCTATTTTTGTGTGTTTTGTATGTTATTATACTAAAAATGTGTCTTACATGATCTTAGTAGTTTGGTTACCTATTTTAAGTAACGACACCAAACCACATGATTTTGTTTATATTTTGTTTCGTTATTAAACATCTTTTATCACAAATGAATTTTTTTCTAGCACAGTATAGTCTTATAGATACATATTTTTAATTTGCTGTCAGAAGTGATTTTACGATACTCCTATGATGAAGAGTTACGGATAGTTTTAAAGTAGTTACATTTTCCTTTTAAAATTAGTCATTGCTTGTTTAGGTAATAAAATCTTTAAAAATAGTTCTTATTAGCCTTAGATTTATATACTTTCTAAAGATTTTTTTTTAAATTAACTGATTGTCGTTTAATATTTAGTAAGTGAATAAGATTTGACAGTTAAGTAAGACTTTCAACTCTGTCTTATAATCAGCAACAACTAGCAGTAGTAAGTGACTATGCGTTTCCTATAAATTTTACGAAATATTTCCTTTTACTAAGCAAAACCACAGCATAATTGCTGTTACTGCTCTTTTATGTAGCAAAATCAAAAATATTATATTTGTAAACTACATTAAACAGCACCGTGTTATATAACTACGGAAAAGAGCAGCATCTAGAGTACTTACTGCGTTTTACCGTAGTGCCGCTACTTATTACATAATCACTATGCTAGACTCAAAAGCATTTTATTGAAATTTTTCCAAAATTCTTGAAAAAATCAACTTTGATGTATCACATTTTATGAAGTACCTAATTGCCTTCCCAATGATATATATAAAGTAAGTAAGGTATGGCATTACTTTAGACGAAGAAGAAGAATGTGTACATAACCTCACTTTTACAGGGATATAGATGACGAACTGTTGTAGTAATTCGATTTAATCTTTTATTAAATTGAAAAAAGTTTTCGGTCCGAATGAGTCTTGAACCGCCAACCTTCCGATTAGAACTCCAACGCCGTATCCACCGAGCCACCGAAGTATATTAATAATTTAGCCTTTCAAGTCCAAGTCATTCGTTAAGCGGCGTAACAAACTTTTTCCATGGCAGAGAGCACAACCTGTTTGAGGTTTAAAGCTCAAAGGCAGTAATGTAAAAATAACAAAATGATGATTTTAAGGATAGGATAAAATGACATAATTTACTAGTTTTAGAAATCATGAATCTCCACGTAGGTATATCACTCACTTCTTGACGGTACTATTAAAATCTATAAATTAAAAAATTTAATTACAACGCAGTTAAGATTAAGTAGATAATGATTAAAATGTGCGGTTTTGGATTTGCAAGAACAAGAATATTTTCAATAAACTATTTTACATTTGCGTACCCTAATATTTTTGTGCAATATAAACTACACTTTTCCCTGTCTTACTTTAACTGCCTTGAGACAGTCAAAATATTAGCATACAGTTTATTACAACATTTAATCGTTATTTCAGCGATTTAAAATGTATAGTTCCTCAGTGACTGATAAGATGATATATAAAATAGTAAACTAGTATTAACGAAAGAAAAGGCTGCGAATGTTACTTGTCACTGATCATTTTAGGTACATCACCTGTCATTTGGCACATGTTAAGCGTCAAAATCAAGATTTGATTTAGATCACGTGTTGAGGATGACGTCATAACTCGTGGTTAGTTATTGTATTTTAATATTTAATGACTAGGACTGTCGAAACGAGATTTGAACAACATGTAGAGGAAGTAGAGGACAATAATTTTATGCTGACACCTTTTTAGTCATTAGCTTGTAAGAATGCTTGTCTGTCAGTTCGTTTGTTCGCATAACTTATTAAGGAGGTTATTCCTACGTTGGAACGTATTTAGTTGAGGGCTTCCGCTCAGTCTTATTTTATGAACGTTAATTATAAAGTTCTGGCAATTATTACAAACATTATTAAACATTATACAGGTATAATATTTAATTTATAATATTTGTTAAACTCATGTATATTATTGTATATAACAAGTGAACTGATCCATCAAGCGCGCTCCAGCTCGATTTTTATGGATAAAAACGATTCTTTCATAATTCTTTCGTGTTTACTTAAACAAATTAATTATATATTTTAAGTTTCTTTATTAATTACATTTACTTTACAATTTTATATATTTGATATATCCGAGTTTATTATTTAATTACAGTCTGTTCTTTGCTTCTTGTATCCATAGGACTCAGAGTTACATCAGGAAGAAACTTTCTCTTCACTGAATTCGGTCTATACAGCCTGGTTTCCGTATTTGTTGTTGCAGTATGGTCTTTCGTTCGTCGAATGTTCTTTGATATAATAGGTACTGGGTCTGTCTTGTGGAGAATCATATTTTTTATTGTTTCAAAATTTATTAATTTTGATGCAGCATAATTTGAAGAGATACCTTTTACCTTGCAAACTACTTCTTCTGTGTTGCATTTTGTCGAGTGAACTTAATGCGTAATTCTTAGGACCTCCAGAAACGAACTTGGTGATATAACTACCGGAACCATTGCACTCTAATTCATTAGTCAGATCTCCGATAAACTCACCTGTTGGTAAATCAATCTGACCCGGTCTGGACACATAAATTACAGAGTCCGTGTCGTAATAAAGGACCCTGTCTTCGAGTTGTTCAAGATAGCTGTATAACTTCAATCTAGCCTGTGCCGTTACGAAAGCAGCAATAGACACATTAACAGTAGATAGTGGATCAGATGATTCTTCTGTGTGCTCATAACTAACAATCAATGTTTTTCATTAACAGGGAAAACGCCATTAACATAAATGCCGGAATTAGTAAACAAGGTAAAAAAATCCTCTTTCATTGTATCTGGAGAGTAATATTCGATTGGGGAAGTGTTTCAACATAGTTTTCGTTAGCCTTGTTATTAAACATGTGAGGAAAATATCCTTTTTTAAAGGTGTCTGGAAGACCGAAAGCTTTGGGCAGTTTGCTAAAGCCATCGGAAAATAATTTAGCTAGTCTATAAATTTAACATTCCCCACCAACATCATAATGATTTTGGTTCCTCTCATAATAAGTTCAGGTGTTAGATCGGTTTCAGTCAGGATGTAATTTAATATAAATTGGTGATCAAATGCTTGACCATTGTGCGCAATAACAATTACTTCTTTAAAGTTCTTCCTGATCTGTAGCACGTGTTGTGTAAAGGCCTCTACCGCGTGTGAACATTTCAGCTTTTGCAATCTGATGCCACACCTCGTACAAATATCAATCGACCGTGATTTTATGCACATGTCGCAACACTGCTGAAATACACAAAGATTGACGCTATGACGGATCACACCGGGTTCCATCTCCTCTTCTTGCTGTGTCTCCAAATCATAAAATACAAATATTGTATCTTTAGTTTTGGGTTTTCCTGTATCAGGTTGAATGTGATAGAGATGATTGTCGGTAACGTGAGTACGACAGATCTTGCAAAATATCTCCCCCACATATATGGTTTCTGGTACTTCGAATTATTTTAAAACATTGATTACAACTTTTTTCCCATAAGCCAACTTTTAGATGATTTTCGTAACAGTTCTTTCCCTTAAAATACCGATGACAAGAATCACATTTAACTTTAATTTGATCATTAGGACAGAGGGAAGCTTGGAGACAAGATCGATATGTTTTACTACATCTATGTTTATGTTTATGATCATAAGGAATGAAACATTGCTCACAATAATAGCTACACACAAAGGCAGCTGTTAAAGAACTTATCACGTTGTAGTGATTCTCTTGTTACTTTCTGATGACCCCTCAAATAAAATGTCTCTTCCCTTCGACCCATACCTGTAGACAACAATTTTATAGTCCTTAAGATGTTCTCGAAACTTTTCCAGTTCAGAAATTTCAGCTCGCTACCTCCAATAAAGTTTTAGTCATCTCTGTTTGAATTTTTCCAACATCTCCTCTAATTTTAGCTAATGTAGGATCCTTGTCAACAGTCGCTATTGCAACAACTAATGCCCTTGGCAAACACATATTTTCCGTGTTCTTGATGGTGATAATTCCTTTTCTCATGCCACATTCCTCTTCAAACTGTAGTAGTTTTTTCCTCTGCCCTGACCAGACGGCAAGCGTACACTTGTTACTTTAAGACAAAAGGATTCCATATTCAGACCCAACAAATTCGACTGATAAATGTTGCTTATCACATTCCAAACATCCTCATAATTTACTTCTTCGGCTGGTTTAAAGCGAAGCCATCCTTCACCACGGCTAAAGTCCTTGGAGCAAAAACTAAATCCAACATAATCCGACGGTTATAGGCCCTCTGTAGATCTTTGAATAACTTGGTGAATCGCTTCTCGCACCCAGCCAGCCGGTTCAACTCCTTCGGGCACAGGTTTCAGCCTAAACTCCAATGCACGACCGGTAACATTGTATCTTCCAACTTTCTGGACGGTATCCTTAATAACAAGAAACTTTTCCATTTTAACTAGACACGTCCGTAAACTTCAGGAGACTAATGCGAAATGCTGTTTGCCTCCTCTATTTATAACTTCGGTTTGGCAGAAAAGAAGGGTGTTCAGAAAACCAACTGAAGACCTGCAAAAGAGTTTCAGTTTTAGTATGCAGTATAATTAAATTATCGAGTACTTACTAGCAATATTAATAAATACGAAAACAAGACCCTGCGTTCGAGAAGAATGTTCTCTGTAATAAATGTTTACGGATTTATTAGGCAGCAGAATAATATTGAAATGTAATGATGTGGGTTCTCACACCTTCAAATATTTTAGTTACCAAGAAAAAAACTTAAGTACAGCAATGCATGTCTATAACAATTAAACAATTTACCCCAACATTTTAAAAAAAGAAAGAGAATTTACCCCCACTACTTCGAAATTTAATATTTTACTTATCCGTTGAATATTTTAAGCGTCTGCGACAAAAAAGAGATCGTGAATTTACCTATTACCACTTTTCTGTACTTTAGGAGGTTAGATAGAAATATTTTTATACTTACCAAACGAAAATGAATTTCAAAATTTCTAGTGCTTGAGCCTCAGTCACACACTCGCTGTTAAATAAGTAGGAACAGGACGGCGATATCTGTAACAAATATCACAACTTTTACATCTTAGCTGTTAATATTTCGTCTAATTAAAATATTGACAAGCTATAAAAGTGTTAATAGCTTCAAAATGTATCTGAAAAATGCTAGATTTCAACAGCCTGTTTTGTCTTACCATAAAATCGAAAAACTAATAACCTTCTTTTTATCGTTTATTATCTTTGTCTCTCTTTTCTCAATAAAACTAAACACTTGGCGTGGCTGTCGGCTTTTAAAACACTCGAACCGCTGGTGGTCTTTGGGTGATACGGCAAAGCTGCTTGGCACTTTGGCTACCTCGGTCAATGGTTGCGAAACAACTGTAAAGGAAATAGGAAATAAGAAGAAACACAATATAACGCAACGCAGGTTATACACGACCAGCATACCTATTTGAATGAAAATTTCCTGCTCTGGTATGGACAATATGTACAAAAACAACAGTCATTTAAGCTTGTATTAAACGAATGTGCACCTTCAAAGCAGTACGCTTTATCAAAATAAATGAAAAATTACCCCTTTCCCAACTCTGTCCTTCTAGATCACTCTTAAGCGTCATTTTAAACCTTCACCCCCCTTACACCCTAGTGAGCGTGCTATATCTTAGCAAATTCAAAAGTGTTTTATTCAACTAGGCACAGGGCACTACACCACACGCTACATTACTACCTACTTATGAACTGAAAATTCAAAATCACTCCTAGCACCCGCTTCCAATACCAAAAATATTCCTCTATAAATAACGAATCTCAAAAATATTACTGTCCTTACTTATTTTTACAGATTTATCTTTCAGCCAAAAAATTTTAAGCCCAAGTTTATCAAAATAAATAAAAAATTTTCCCTTTTCTCAACTCTGTTGTTCTAGTCCGTCTTTCTAAGTGTCAGTTACATAAACCCTTTGCCCGCACTGTCATCAACCACAAATGAACGCACTAAATCTGAGCATAAGCATTTACTACCAGAATAACCCGAAGTGTTTTATAAGACTACACTATACCTCTCATCACTAATCACCTAGGTACTAAAAAACCCGCTCCTAGCACCCTTTTTGTTGTTGTAAATGGCGCATGCGCTTTCATCAAAAAGGGGCATTTTTACCAAAAAACAGAGCAAGAATTACCTACTCCCCTTTATCCTATCGTTACAGCTCGCCCTCTAACCCAATAATATAAGTTTGAGCCCTTCCCTAACCCAATAATATAAGTTTGAGCCCTTCCCTCCTTCCCTCTAACCCTCACAGAGACGTGCTAATGTATGTTCAGTTCCTTGGATACTATCATCACAAACCCCATACTAAAAAACCCCAGCTCCTAGAAGCCTTTATATCCTGTAGCAACGCATGCGCATCTCATTATGTCCACTATATTTTAAAAAAATTCCTTTACATGTCAAAACTACAAAAAAAATATTTTTCTAGCACAGGTTTAGCAAAAAAAATCAAGTCAAAAAAGAAGTAAAAACATAATAATATGTACATTATCTTCGATTATGAAATAATTGAATAAAAAAAATCAATCTCTGATTAGATGGCCTATGTAAAATATGCCTTTTAATTCTCTTCTTCTGTATCCAACGCCTTTTTTATTCTATAGATTAACATTTGTATTAGAAAGGGTCGGAAATTCTAAGTTTTAAAAAGCTGATAAATATGTTAAGGCAGGCCTACGTAATACCATTCTACACACCTGTCAATTCTAGCTGTACTGTGTAATATACGCAAGCTACCCACCTTCTCATTTAGATGAATGCGGTTTAAAACGCCTCTTATTTACCTAATAACAGTAAAAATGTAATATCCTAAAACGATAATTTAAAAATTCATATATCAGTTCTTATACCCTGTAGTAAATGGCACAATAATTAAAAGCGCATCCCCTAATTAAATTTTGAAATATTCACACATAAAAATCATTTCGAATAGCTAAAACAAGTAACACCTTCCACATACTGAAGAAAATTCTCACCCCGCGACCTTATATAGTAAAAAGTCAACTGACGATGTACGAAATAGTTTAAAAGAGAGGTGGGATTCACTTTACAACACTAAATCCCCCCACTCCTTCATATAAGGAGTAGGGGGATATGATATATATCCATGCGGGCAGCTAAAAACAGCTAAAAACAGCAAAAACAGCTAAAAACAGCTAAAAACAGCTAAAACAGCTAAAAACAGCTAAAAACACCTAAAAAACAGTTCAAAACCAGCTAAAAACAGCTATTTTTAGCTGTAGGAGGTATCATAAGAGAGAGGTCTAATAACAGAGAGAGGTAGCATAAGAGAGAGGTGGTAGGAGGGAGGAAGGGAGGTAGGTAGCACAAGAGAGAGTTCAGGTTTGCGCGTTTAAAAAACGCGCAAACCTCAGACCAGTACCTGGTCTTTTAACTTTTTAAAAATAACTGTATATCTTTAGACGCGCCTGTGCCGTGACGTAAGCAGCATGGCAGTTTGCATTAAGCGCTAGGCTTTAAAGATTTTAACTAAAAATAAATACCTATTAGGTGATCAAATAAAACATCTGCTTGTGTTACTATCTTTATTTAACCCATCAGTGTACATCTTACTTAGTAAAAACATTATTGCATTCACAACTAAAACTATTAATAAAACTCAATTCCAAGTTGCTCCAGTTCTCTTAAAATACTCATAATTTCAGGTGTATTAATGCCATCCGTATTATTCTCTTCCAAACATCGAAATTGGTCTATCATGTCGTTGACATCTGTGTACTCTAATATAGGACTCGCCCTCTAACTTCCTGAAGCCCTCCTCCCCATTTTTCTACTTCGTAGTTCCCATCGCTAGTGTCTTGTCTGTCCTCTATTAATTTTCTCTTTTGGATTTCTTTTTGAAATTTTAAATATTTCGTATTTTTCTTTTTAGCCACTATATTATCCAATTCTTTATAAGTGCTCCGGGGAGGCAATAGTTTTTTAATAATATTTACATACTTCCAACCAGACGATGAACTAATGCGTTCACACCTTTTAAAGTTTCTTTTGTGGGCATTTGTTAGAACTAAAATGTTTCTATATTGTAAGAGGTCGTTATCGATGTACTCTACAGGGTGTTCCTCAGTCAGGAGATTTAGTAGGCCATCTGTTAACTTAAACTCTTGCCCACTAATAATTAGAGTATTTCCTTTAAAGACAGCTGGCACATTTCCAAGAAACCATCTAGAGCACACCTCCCGAAAACCAAACACGTTTTTATTTGTCATTTCCATCAACTTTAAAGTTATTGTGCTACTAGCCATCTTATCTCTTTGACGTCTACCTTGATAATGAAACTTTCTTAGTGATAGTGGGATATTTATTAACACGTAATGGCGTCGTAACATAGACGTAAAATAGACGTAACATAGACGTAACATAGACGTAACATATACGTGAAGGTTATATATAATATAGTGTATGCTACTAGTATTTTACGTCTATGTTACGTCTATTTTACGACGCCATTACGTGTTAATAAATATCCCACTATCACTAAGAAAGCTTCATTATCAAGTTAGACGTCAAAGAGATAAGATGGCTAGTAGCACAATAACTTTAAAGTTGATGGAAATGCCAAATAAAAACGTGTTTGGTTTTCGGGAGGTGTGCTCTAGATGGTTTCTTGGAAATGTGCCAGCTGTCTTTAAAGGAAATACTCTAATTATTAGTGGGCAAGAGTTTAAGTTAACAGATGGCCTACGAAATCTCCTGACTGAGGAACACCCTGTAGAGTACATCGATAACGACCTCTTACAATATAGAAACATTTTAGTTCTAACAAATGCCCACAAAAGAAACTTTAAAAGGTGTGAACGCATTAGTCCATCGTCTGCTTGGAAGTATGTAAATATTATTAAAAAACTATTTCCTCCCCGAAGCACTTATAAAGAATTGGATAATATAGTGGCTAAAAAGAAAAATACGAAATATTTAAAATTTTTAAAATTTCAAAAAGAAATCCAAAAGAGAAAATTAATCGAGGACAGACAAGACACTAGCGATGGGAACTACGAAGTAGAAAAATAGGGAGGAGGGCTTCAGGAAGTTAGAGGGCGAGTCCTATATTAGAGTGGTGTCGCGAAAAAAGATCGCCAACAATTGGTCGCGCGAAAAAATATCGCGCACAATTGGGCGCGTATCAAATGGTCGCCGGCGAAAAAAGATCGCCGACGAAAAAAGGCCGCTTGCAATTGATCGCGCGTAAAAAGGGCGCGCAGGAAAATATCGATATGTGTCTTAGTTCCTTATTGCCCTGTTTTTCGACTTAACGAACAAATAGACCATAAATACCCCCCTCATTAAACCTTTACCCTTATTTTAATCCGTTTTAATAGCTTATTAAACCTTTACCCTTATTTTAATCCGTTTTAATAGCTTTGCACGTGAGAATTAAAATACCTTGAAATTCCAGAAATAAAAAAACAATGGGATTACAAGTACTCCTAGTTATAAAATCCTTAACCATACGTGTACCTAACTTAATTGGTTTTTAAAAGGGTATAAGAATAGTTTGGCAAAATATCCTAGTTTATTATTCGTTAAGTAGGGTAGGTCCGCTGCTCTTGGGGATAAAACCCAGCAAGTTGTCGATTTGTCAGGATGGTGTTAACTTACGTAAAAAGTCAGAAAGGTGCCAATATGTTAGTGTACAATGGATGTATCCACAGAAAGGAAAAAATAATCGGTGAAAAGACAATATGGAAGTGTGGCCAATACAAGAAGTATAAATGTACCGGGAGAGTTCACACAGTGGGAGATGAAGCAGTGAAAAGTACAAGCCACAACCTCGTTGCAGATGCATCCATAGTAGAGGCAAAGAGAACTTGCAATAGAATAAAGGAACTAGCTCATCAAGTTGAACTAACCACACAAGGTATAATAGCTACTGTTTCACAAGAAGTTTCTGTGGGCGCAACTGGGAAGTTACCTTCCATTCCATCCTTAAAGCGAACTATTCAGCACACACGGCAAAGAATCGAAGCTATCCCGGCAAATCCTAGAAATTTAACCGACCTTGCTATTCCGGAAGAATACACAAAAAATAGCAATGGCGAACCATTTCTTTTATTCGATAGTGGTCCAAACGAGCAAAGAATTTTAATATTTTCCACCGAAAGAAATTTAAATTATATGGAGAGATGTGACCACTGGTATGCTGATGGAACATTTACATGCACTCCTCTATTGTTTGGTCAGCTGTATACAATCCATGGCGTACAGTATAGCAACGTTTTACCGACTATTTTTGCTCTTCTTCCTAATAAAACTCAGGCAACATACATTCGACTCTTCCAGGAATTAAAAAGGTTACGACCAGGTTTACGCCCTACAACAATAATGGTGGATTTTGAAAGAGCAGCAATTAATGCTATACAAGAAGAGTTTCCTGAGGTCAGAATCCGTGGCTGCTTCTTTCATTTTACGCAATGTTTGTGGAGAAACATGCAAGGTGCAGGCTTGCAACAAGGTTATACAGAAGACGCGAATTTTGCTCTACATCTGCGACAATTGGCAGCTCTGGCCTTCGTACCTGAAGAAAATGTTGTTGCAACATTCGAAGAGCTGCTGGAGAGCGAATTTTACACGCACAATGAAAATTTACTATTGCCTTTAATAAACTACTTTGAAGATGTATGGATAGGTCGTTTGGATCGGCGACACCAAAGAAGACAGCCGATGTTTTCACGAAATCTTTGGAATTGCTTTCAATTCATAGACGAAGATCTACCACGTACAAATAATTCTGTCGAAGGATGGCACAATAGCTTCTCCTCTGTATTAAATGCAGCACATCCAAATTTATGGAAATTTATCAATGGGTTGAAAAAAGAAGAAAGTTTGATTCGTTTGAAAGTTGAGCAGTATATAGCCGGTAACGAACCACCACGTAAAAAACTTATAAAGACACGGCGCAGCGAATAAAAACTATTTGTCAACAATACGGCCATCGGCCAAATTTAGAATATTTAAGAGGAATTGCCCATAACTTTCAACTACAGATATAAAAGCGAAAAAAAACTGACAAAGACTTTGTGAAAGCCGGCTTATCAACAACAACAATTAAAAAAAACACAAAACACAAAAAAACTTTTAAACACGCCAGTTATCAACTGCCAGTCCTAAGCCTGGATAAAGAGTGAAGGAAAGTTAAACTGACAAAGGCTTTGTTTTGGATACGATTGATAGCTAATATTAAAATATTTTTAAATATTTAGCTATCAATCATATCCAAGAAAGGCTTTTCGAAATCCCTCATTGATTAACCATAAACGCCCTCTCCATCTTGGTTTCACCAACCTGTAGATATATATTGATTCAAAAACTTTTCCTACGCGACCTTTTTTCGCGCGATCAATTCCGCACGCCCTTTTTTTGTCGGCGCTCTTTTTTCGCCGGCGACCTTTTGCTATGCGCCCATTTGCGCGCGACATTTTTTCGCGCGACCAATTGTTGGCGATCTTTTTTCGTAGATTCTATTAGAGTACACAGATGTCAACGACATGATAGACCAATTCCGATGTTTGGAAGAGAATAATACGGATGGCATTAATACACCTGAAATTATGAGTATTTTAAGAGAACTGGAGCAACTTGGAATTGAGTTTTATTAATAGTTTTAGTTGTGAATGCAATAATGTTTTTACTAAGTAAGATGTATACTGATGGGTTAAATAAAGATAGTAACACAAGCAGATGTTTTATTTGATCACCTAATAGGTATTTATTTTTAGCTAAAATCTTTAAAGCCTAGCGCTTAATGCAAACTGCCATGCTGCTTACGTCACGGCACAGGCGCGTCTAAAGATATAGAGTTATTTTTAAAAAGTTAAAAGACCAGGTACTGGTCTCAGGTTTGCGCGTTTTTTAAACGCGCAAACCTGAACTCTCTCTTGTGCTACCTACCTCCCTCCCTCGCTCCTACCACCTCTCTCTTATGCTACCTCTCTCTGTTATTAGTCTCTCTTATGATACCTCCTACAGCTAAAAATAGCTGTTTTTAGCTGGTTTTGAACTGTTTTTAGGTGTTTTTAGCTGTTTTTAGCTGTTTTAGCTGTTTTCAGCTGTTTTAAGCTGTTTTTGTTGTTTTTAGCTGTTTTTAACTGTTGTTAGCTGGATTTTAGCTGTTTTAGCTGTCATTAGCTGGCTTTTAGCTGTTTTTAGCTGCCCGCATGAATATATATCATATCCCCCTACTCCTTATATGAAGGAGTGGGGGGATTTAGTGTTGTAAAGTGAATCCCACCTCTCTTTTAAACTATTTCGTACATCGTCAGTTGACTTTTTACTATATAAGGTCGCGGGGTGAGAATTTTCTTCAGTATGTGGAAGGTGTTGTGTCGCGAAGTGTCTAGTCGGCGGGGTTTATAAGGTAGGTGGCTTAAATTTTAATAGTTAGGTCTACTTTATGTGAGTTTAGAGGTATACCCTGAGGGGGTTTGTGGTGTGGAGGGATGGAACCCTTGGGCGTAGGGGTTTGAAACGTACCTGAAGTGTTAAAGCGTTGCCAAAGTCGACAGGGTGTCTGGGGATAAAATTGCGTTTATTTTTTTTGATAAAAGGCTCTGTTTTTGAGATATTTGCTTGTTTTTTATCCTTTTTGGACTTAGTAACATTCTTGTGGAATTACATACCCTAGTATGTACATCCAAGAAGCACAGTGCGATTAGGGAAAGATAATAAAAGGTAACAGTCCTAAACAATACTTTTTAAATATACAGTATTTTGATTTTAACTAGTGTAGTTTTTCTTAGTTCGCTAAACTTGTCCGGACTTATCAAAACCTGTCGAGACAGGAAAGACTCAAATTTTCTTCATTATTATCTATTACTTGTTTTAGCTATTCGAAATGATTTTTATGTGTGAATATTTCAAAATTTAATTAGGGGATGCGCTTTTAATTATTGTGCCATTTACTACAGGGTATAAGAACTGATATATGAGTTTTTTAAATTATCGTTTTAAGATATTACATTTTTACTGTTATTAGGTAAATAAGAGGCGTTTTTAAACCGCATTCATCTAAATGAGAAGGTGGGTAGCTTGCGTATATTACACAGTACAGCTAGAATTGACAGGTGTGTAGAATGGTATTACGTAGGCCTGCCTTAACATATTTATCAGCTTTTTAAAACTTAGAATTTCCGACCCTTTCTAATACAAATGTTAATCTATAGAATAAAAAAGGCGTTGGATACAGAAGAAGAGAATTAAAAAGCTATTTACATATTTTACATAGGCCATCTAATCAGAGATTGATTTTTTTTTATTCAATTATATCATAATCGAAGATAATGTACATATTATTATTAGAGTTTAACAAATGGGGGTAATTCCAGAGACGGCTTCTAACCTAGTTGGAAATAAAATTAGGATTCGATTTGAAAATAAAATACAAATATTTATTTACCCACATTGTGTTATTTGAAAGTGCGAGATACGAAAATATCATACAGGGTGTCTGAAAAGTCTTAGCATGGGCAAATATCTTTACTATTAATAAAGATAGCAACACCAAATTTTAGTTGTACCTAATTGGTTAGTAAATCTACTTTTTTACGTAATTTGACTCTTTCAACCCCCTTGGGGGGTTACGCTAGCGAGTTGAGGTCCAAAATTTTGGATGCAAACCTATGCCGTGTGGCCTCTTCGTTTAAAAGTCTTCAAAAAAGAAACATTGTTTTAGTATTTTAGTATTTATTTATTATTGTAATTCATTTTTAAATGGCAAGCCTATAAAAATTATAACTCGTAAATCGTATAATCGGGCGGGGCACAAGTCGACCATTAGTCGGCCACTTGTGCCAAACAGTACAAGTCGGCGCTGCTATTTTTTGTTTTGTAGGGCACTTTTTTCTAACTTTTTTCCAACTTTACTTCTTCATTTGTCGTTTTTATATATTTTGTTTTTTAACATCTGCGCAGTAGTCCAAAATGCGTACCACGCGCAAACCGAGCCTGCTAGACATGCGCACGGAATTTCAGGAGTTGGACTTTGGTGTCTACATTTGAACCCATTCATTTTTCAGAATATATCTCCAGTAGTTAAGGTACCACTACGTATTTAACTTTATAACTTTGTTCCCAAGTTTTTTTGGACTTTATTTTTCATTTTTTGCCATGTGCGCAGTAGACCAAAATGCGTACCACGCGCAAACCGAGCGTGCTAGACATGCGCACGGAATTTCAGGAGATGGACTTTGGTGTCCACATTTGAACCCATTCACTTTTAAGAATATATCTCCAGTAGTTAAGGTACCACTGCGAATTGAGACAACAAAGTACATCCCCTGAAATTTCGTGCGAATGTCTAGCCCTCTTGGTTTGCGCGTGGTACGCATTTTGATCAATGGTAAAACTTTTTCCCCAAGTTTTTTTCGACTGTATTTTTCGTTATTTGCCACCGCGCAGATAGCAAAAAAAGAAAAATAAACTCGAAAAAACTTGGGAAAAACGTTATAAAGTTAAATACGCAGTGGTACCTTAACTACTGGAGATAGATTCTTAAAAGTGAATGGGTTCAAATGTAGACACCAAAGTCCATCTCCTGAAATTCCGTGCGCATGTCTAGCACGCTCGGTTTGCGCGTGGTACGCATTTTGGTCTACTGCGCACATGGCAAAAATTGAAAAATAAAGTCGAAAAAAACTTGGGAAAAAAGTTATAAAGTTAAATACGTAGTGGTACCTTTACTGGAGATATATTCTGAAAAGTGAATGGGTTCAACTGTAGACACCAAAGTCCATCTCCTAAAAGTCCGTGCGCATGTCCAGCACGCTCGGTTTGCGCGTGGTACGTATTTTGGTCTACTGCGCACATGGCAAAAAACGAAAAATAAAGTCGAAAAAACCTTGGGAAAAAGTTATACAGTTAACTACGTAGTGGTACCTTAACTATTGGGGATATATTCTTACAAGTGAATAGGTTCGAATGTAGACACCCAAGTACATCTCTTGAACTTGCGTACGCATGTCTAGCACGCTCGGTTTGCGCGTGGTACGCATTTTGGTCTACTGCGCAGATGTCAAAAAACAAAACATATAACAACGACAAATGAAGAAGTAAAGTTGGAGAAAAGTTAGAAAAAAGTGCCCCACAAAACAAAAAATAGCAGCGCCGACTTATGCTGTATGGCACAAGAGGTCGACTAATGGTCGACTTTTGCCCCGACCGATTATACGATTTACGAGTTATAATTTTTATAGGCTTGCCATTTAAAAATGAATTACAATAATAAATAAATACTAAAATACTAAAACAATGTTTCTTTTTTGAAGATTTTTAAACGAAGAGGCCACACGGCATAGGTTTGCATTCAAAATTTTCGACCTCAACTCCCTAGCGTAACCCCCCAAGGGGGTTGAAAATGTCAAATTACATAAAAACGTAGATTTATCAACCAATAAGGTACAACTAAAATTTGGTGTCGCTATCTTTATTAATAGGAAAGATATTTGCCCATGCTAAGACTTTTCAGACACCCTGTATGATATTTTCGTATCTCGCACTTTCAAATAACACAATGTGGGTAAATAAATATTTGTATTTTATTTTCAAATCGAATCCTAATTTTATTTCCAACTAGGTTAGAAGCCGTCTCTGGGATTACCCCCATTTGTCAAACTTTAATTATTATGTTTTTACTTCTTTTTTGACTTGATTTTTTTTGCTAAACCTGTGCTAGAAAAATATTTTTTTTGTAGTTTTGACATTTAAAGGATTTTTTTAAAATATAGTGGACATAATGAGATGCGCATGCGTTGCTACAGGATATAAAGGCTTCTAGGAGCTGGGGTTTTTTAGTATGGGGTTTGTGATGATAGTATGCAAGGAACTGAACATACATTAGCACGTCTCTGTGAGGGTTAGAGGGAAGGAGGGAAGGGCTCAAACTTATATTATTGGGTTAGGAAAGGGCTCAAACTTATATTATTGGGTTAGAGGGCGAGCTGTAACGATAGGATAAAGGGGAGTAGGTAATTCTTGCTCTGTTTTTTGGTAAAAAAGCCCCTTTTTGATGAAAGCGCATGCGTCATTTACAACAACAAAAAGGGTGCTAGGAGCGAGTTTTTTAGTACCTAGGTGATTAGTGATGAGAGGTATAGTGTAGTCTTATAAAACACTTCGGGTTATTCTGGTAGTAAATGCTTATGCTCAGATTTAGTGCGTTCATTTGGGGTTGATGACAGTGCGGGCAAAGGGTTTATGTAACTGACACTTAGAAAGACGGACTAGAAAAACAGAGTTGGGAAAAGGGAAAATTTTTTATTTATTTTGATAAACTTGGGCTTAAAATTTTTTGGCTGAAAGATAAATCTGTAAAAATAAGTAAGGACAGTAATATTTTTGAGATTCGTTATTTATAGAGGAATATTTTTGGTATTGGAAGCGGGTGCTAGGAGTGATTTTGATTTTTCAGTTCATAAGTAGGTAGTAATGTAGCGTGTGGTGTAGCGCCCTGTGCCTAGTTGAATAAAACACTTTTGAATTTGCTAAGATATAGTACGCTCACTAGGGTGTAAGGGGGGTGAAGGTTTAAAATGACGCTTAAGAGTGATCTAGAAGGACAGAGTTGGGAAAGGGGTAATTTTTTATTTATTTTGATAAAGCGTACTGCTTTGAAGGTGCACATTCGTTTAATACAAGCTTAAATGACTGTTGTTTTTGTACGTATTGTCCATACCAGAGCAGGAAATTTTCATTCAAATAGGTATGCTGGTCGTGTATAACCTGCGCCGGAGGACCAGCTGTTATGCTCGCTGGGGATGTTAAAGTCGTTGCGTTATATTGTGTTTCTTCTTATTTCCTATTTCCTTTACAGTTGTTTCGCAACCATTGACCGAGGCAGCCAAAGTGCCAAGCAGCTTTGCCGTATCAACCAAAGTCCACCTGCGGTTCGAGTATTTTAAAAGCCGACAGCCACGCCAAGTGTTTAGTTTTATTGAGAAAAGAGAGACAAAGATAATAAACGGTAAAAAGAAGGTTATTAGTTTTTCGATTTTATGGTAAGACAAAACAGGCTGTTGAAATCTAGCATTTTTCAGATACATTTTGAAGCTATTAACACTTTTATAGCTTGTCAATATTTTAATTAGACGAAATATTAACAGCTAAGATGTAAAAGTTGTGATATTTGTTACAGATATCGCCGTCCTGTTCCTACTTATTTAACAGCGAGTGTGTGACTGAGGCTCAAGCACTAGAAATTTTGAAATTCATTTTCGTTTGGTAAGTATAAAAATATTTCTATCTAACCTCCTAAAGTACAGAAAAGTGGTAATAGGTAAATTCACGATCTCTTTTTTGTCGCAGACGCTTAGAATATTCAACTGATAAGTAAAATATTAAATTTCGAAGTAGTGGGGGTAAATTCTCTTTCTTTTTTTAAAATGTTGGGGTAAATTGTTTAATTGTTACAGACATGCATTGCTGTAATTAAGTTTTTTTCTTGGTAACTAAAATATTTGAAGGTGTGAGAACCCACATCATTACATTTCAATATTATTCTGCTGCCTAATAAATCCGTAAACATTTATTACAGAGAACATTCTTCTCGAACGCAGGGTCTTGTTTTCGTATTTATTAATATTGCTAGTAAGTACTCGATAATTTAATTATACTGCATACTAAAACTGAAACTCTTTTGCAGGTCTTCAGTTGGTTTTCTGAACACCCTTCTTTTCTGCCAAACCAAAGTTATAAATAGAGGAGGCAAACAGCATTTCGCATTAGTCTCCTGAAGTTTACGGACGTGTCTAGTTAAAATGGAAAAGTTTCTTGTTATTAAGGATACCGTCCAGAAAGTTGGAAGATACAATGTTACTGGTCGTGCATTGGAGTTTAGGCTGAAACCTGTGCCCGAAGGAGTTGAACCGGTTGGCTGGGTGCGAGAAGCGATTCACCAAGTTATTCAGAGATCTACAGAGGGCCTACAACCGTCGGATTATGTTGGATTTAGTTTTTGCTCCAAGGACTTTAGCCGTGGTGAAGGATGGCTTCGCTTTAAACCAGCCGAAGAAGTAAATTATGAGGATGTTTGGAATGTGATAAGCAACATTTATCAGTCGAATTCGTTGGGTCTGAATACGGAATCCTTTTGTCTTAAAGTAACAAGTGTACGCTTGCCGTCTGGTCAAGGCAGAGGAAAAAACTACAACAGTTTGAAGAGGAATGTGGCATGAGAAATGGAATTATCACCATCAAGAACACGGAAAATATGTGTTTGCCAAGGGCATTAGTTGTTGCAATGGCGAGTGTTGACAAGGATCCTACATTAGCTAAAATTAGAAGAGATGTTGGAAAAATTCAAACAGAGATGACTAAAACTTTATTGGAGGTAGCGAGCTGAAATTTCTGAACTGGAAAAGTTTCGAGAACATCTTAAGGACTATAAAATTGTTGCCTACAGGTATGGGTCGAAGGGAGGAGACATTTTATTTGAGGGGTCATCAGAAAGTAAGAAGAGAATCACTACAACGTGATAAGTTCTTTAACAGCTGCCTTTGTGTGTAGCTATTATTGTGAGCAATGTTTCATTCCTTATGATCATAAACATAGACATAGATGTAGTAAAACATGTCGATCTTGTCTCCAAGCTTCCCTCTGTCCTAATGATCAAATTAAAGTTAAATGTGATTCTTGTCATCGGTATTTTAAAGGAAAGAACTCTTACGAAAATCATCTAAAAGTTGGCTTATGGGAAAAAAGTTGTAATCAATGTTTTAAAATAATTCGAAGTACCAGAAACCATATATGTGGGTGAGATATTTTGCAAGATCTGTCGTACTCACGTTACCGACAATCATCTCTATCACATTCAACCTGATACAGGAAAACCCAAAACTAAAGATACAATATTTGTATTTTATGATTTGGAGACACAGCAAGAAGAGGAGATGGAACCCGGTGTGATCCGTCATAGCGTCAATCTTTGTGTATTTCAGCAGTGTTGCGACATGTGCATAAAATCACGGTCGATTGATATTTGTACGAGGTGTGGCATCAGATTGCAAAAGCTGAAAGGTTCACACGCGGTAGAGGCCTTTACACAACACGTGCTACAGATCAGGAAGAACTTTAAAGAAGTAATTGTTATTGCGCACAATGGTCAAGCATTTGATCACCAATTTATATTAAATTACATCCTGACTGAAACCGATCTAACACCTGAACTTATTATGAGAGGAACCAAAATCATTATGATGTTGGTGGGGAATGTCAAATTTATAGACTAGCTAAATTATTTTCCTATGGCTTTAGCAAACTGCCCAAAGCTTTCGGTCTTCCAGACACCTTTAAAAAAGGATATTTTCCTCACATGTTTAATAACAAGGCTAACGAAAACTATGTTGAAACACTTCCCCAATCGAATATTACTCTCCAGATACAATGAAAGAGGATTTTTTTACCTTGTTTACTAATTCCGGAATTTATGTTAATGGCGTTTTCCCTGTTAATGAAAAACATTGATTGTTAGTTATGAGCACACAGAAGAATCATCTGATCCACTATCTACTGTTAATGTGTCTATTGCTGCTTTCGTAACGGCACAGGCTAGATTGAAGTTATACAGCTATCTTCAACAACTCGAAGACAGGGTCCTTTATTACGACACGGACTCTGTAATTTATGTGTCCAGACCGGGTCAGATTGATTTACCAACAGGTGAGTTTATCGGAGATCTGACTAATGAAGTGCAATGGTTCCGGTAGTTATATCACCAAGTTCGTTTCTGGAGGTCCTAAGAATTACGCATTAAGTTCACTCGACAAAATGCAACACAGAAGAAGTAGTTTGCAAGGTAAAAGGTATCTCTTCAAATTATGCTGCATCAAAATTAATAAATTTTGAAACAATAAAAAATATGATTCTCCACAAGACAGACCCAGTACCTATTATATCAAAGAACATTCGACGAACGAAAGACCACACTGCAACAACAAATACGGAAACCAGGCTGTATAGTGTATAGACCGAATTCAGTGAAGGGAAAGTTTCTTCCTGATGTAACTCTGAGTCCTATGGATATAAGAAGCAAAGAACAGACTGTAATTAAATAATAAACTCGGATATAACAAATATATAAAATTGTAAAGTAAATGTAATTAATAAAGAAACTTAAAATATAGAATTAATTTGTTTAAGTAAACACGGGTTTTGCTTTGAAAGAATCATTTTTATCCATAAAAATCGAGCTGGAGCGCGCTTGAGGGATCAGTTCACGTCTGGTGTTAAGGTGTTATTTTACAATTGTTATATACATGAGTTTAACAAATATTATAAATATTAAATTAAATATTACACCTGTATAATGTTTAATAATGTTTGTAATAATTGCCAGAACTTTATAATTAACGTTCATAAAATAAGACTGACCGGAAGCCCTCAACTAAATACGTTCCAACGTAGGAATAACCTCCTTAATAAGTTATGCGAACAAACGAACTGACAGACAAGCATTCTTACAAGCTAATGACTAAAAAGGTGTCAGCATAAAATTATTGTCCTCTACTTCCTCTACATGTTGTTCAAATCTCGTTTCGACAGTCCTAGTCATTAAATATTAAAATACAATAACTAACCACGAGTTATGACGTCATCCTCAACACGTGATCTAAATCAAATCTTGATTTTGACGCTTAACATGTACCAAATGACAGGTGATGTACCTAAAATGATCAGTGACAAGTAACATTCGCAGCCTTTTCTTTCGTTAATACTAGTTTACTATTTTATGTATCATCTTATCAGTCACTGAGGAACTACTCGTATACATTTTAAATCGCTGAAATAACGATTAAATGTTGTAATAAACTGTATGCTAATATTTTGACTGTCTCAAGGCAGTTAAAGTAAGACAGGAAAAAGTGTAGTTTATATTGCACAAAAATATTAGGGTACGCAAATGTAAAATAGTTTATTGAAAATATTCTTGTTCTTGCAAATCCAAAACCGCACATTTTAATCATTATCTACTTAATCTTAAATGCGTTGTAATTAAATTTTTTAATTTATAGATTTTAATAGTACCGTCAAGAAGTGAGTGATATACCTACGTGGAGATTCATGATTTCTAAAACTAGTAAATTATGTCATTTTATCCTATCCTTAAAATCATCATTTTGTTATTTTTACATTACTGCCTTTGAGCTTTAAACCTCAAACAGGTTGTGCTCTCTGCCATGGAAAAAGTTTGTTACGCCGCTTAACGAATGACTTGGACTTGAAAGGCTAAATTATTAATATACTTCGGTGGCTCGGTGGATACGGCGCACAGTGTAATATTTTGCTATTCTAGCGGGACAAAATTATATAACTCCATAAATTAATTTTTACATTAAAAATAAGATGTAATGTTATAATTATATACATCTAGGCACTACAGAATTAGTAATTTCCCCACTAGAAGGATCACTTTCATTTCCCTGTGTCTGTGCTACGGATTCTGTTTGCATATTTGGGGGTTGTAGCAATTTCATGACAGCAGGATTAATAGCTGTTGTGGCATGATTTTGTTGTGGCTGTAGTGACGTTACTACTAGGTCGGAAGTAATTAAAAGATTATGAAGTATGTCGGTGTTCGTTTTGATTCTTGACACTTTTCTTGAATGTTCAAGTCGAAATTTTCGAAACTCCTTGAGGCGAGACTCTTGTGTTTCTTCGGACATCTGCCCAATTGGAAGTAAAAAATATTGAATTACTTCCGGCTCATGTAACGATATCTTATGAACTGTAACGGGCATTAGATATCAGTTGTAAAGCGAGATGTATACATTTGCAGTCTCGTCACAATAGTTTTTAAATGCAGCTGTGTTTATCGCACAGGATAAAGTGCGTAATAAAAAGCGCTCAATCAACAACTGGTCAACCCCCGTAATGTAGGCTGATTTTCTAAGAATCTGGTATTTACGGCAGCTCAGTCAGTTGGCTGCAGTTGAGATATGTGTTTGCCCGCCTCTTGAAAGGCTTTTTTGATCTTGGTTTTAGGACTTGAAACCAATTGCTTCATCATAACAGCAGCATCTCTTTTACCAGACTGTCTTAATTTAATATTTGTAGCGTGACTTAACTCACTTAATGAGCAACTTGTGAGCCGTGGTTTCACTTTCCTCGTTTTTGATTTTAACCCACTTGAGTCAGAGTCCTTTTTTGGCCGTCCAGCTTTTTTGACAGTCTGTGTTCCACTTGTACCGGGTGCATCGGTATTATTTATGGTTATATTAGTATTCAGCCAATTATATTGTATCTTTTTAAAAATAGGTTTTTACTTCGACGGCAAGTTTTCCATCTTTGTCTGAAACCGCTCACAAAGATATGAACAATCCGGTGTAGTTGCTCTAACATTCGTTGGGAGCAGTGGTAAATATTAAATTTGGTTTTTAGATATTTTGAAAGTGTATTTTCAGCCTTAGAAGAAGATAATTGTGAGGTATAATCATCATTCTTTAATACTTCGTATAATTCTTTTCTTGAAATATTTAGGTGAGTGCCTGAAAAAATATCGATATTTTTTAGAGTTGCAAGTAATAGCACTTTAAATGTTACTTTACAACATCTGTAGGGTTCTAGGATTATACAAAATATAAAGTTGTGGTGCACAAAGATGCACAAAACTTTTGGCTGTCTGATAAAATTCATAATTCGAATTAAATTTTGACCTTTTTTTAACTACAATCTGAGAGAAGTTTATTACATATACATGGTTCACAAAAACATTTTACTTACTAAAATATAAACTACATGCCTTGACGTATAGAATCCATGATTGTAGCATTATCACAAATGTATAGTTTTAAAATGCCACGTGTTCGACTAGACACTTCGGAAACAACCGACGATCGCTGTTTGCTATGCTGGTAAACAATCCGAATTTTGCGAGACAGTTACAACAGAGCCGGACAGCTTATCGTAATTATATTTTGAAATCAATTCATTGGGGGTATCAGGTGTGTGTCTATAAAGTTAAAAGTAAATATATCGTTTGTTATTTTTATGACTTATGTCCCGCTAGATCAGCAAAATATTACATTGTGCGGCGTTGGAGTTCTAATCGGAAGGTTGGCGGTTCAAGACTCATTCGGTCCGAAAACTTTTTTCAATTTAATAAAAGATTAAATCGAATTACTACAACAGTTCGTCATCTATATCCCTGTAAAAGTGAGGTTATGTACACATTCTTCTTCTTCGTCTAAAGTAATGCCATACCTACTTATAACAGACAACAAAAGTTTACTCGACACCTTTGGAACCATTTTTTTCAAAAGCAGCTTTTGTCGACTTACTGCTCTTTAAGTTATGACGGCAGTAATGTGCTCATCATTTTACATGCATTTTCCATACCTTAATTTTGTTCATATTAAAAATACAAATTTCATTTTTGGGTTGAAGCTTTCGTTGACAAAAACACATTTTTTTCATTAAAAAAACAATTGAATATCTACTGTGGTTTCTCCGGAGGTGAGTGTAAGTTTTTTTATTTTAAATGGTGACCTACCATTTTTATACCATGAGATAGCTCTTTAAATTCCCTTTTTGGTGGTATATTAAGTGGTAGTTTGCTCTCAAAATGGCGACACTTCAGGCATTTTTATCTTTTTGAGTAGGTCGCCATTTTGAAGTCCCTGGTTGTTATTTTCATAAAATAACTCTATAGTTTAGTGAAGAAGATTGCTTAACTTTTATTTTTTAACATGATTTTGTAAAACCCTTTTTAAATAATTTGTATATGCAAATTTATGGTTTACTAATATTGCCCATTTTTAAAGCAAATTTTCACCAAGACATTAAATAGAAAGTACCTAAAGTAAAATAGCCGTCGTGTAGTACATGTTATTAATTACCTAAAATTATCAAAAAGACACATTTTACCGGTTTTCTTCAAATAAGACAAAGTACGTTAAGAATAATATTATTTATTACATATAAGATCAGATTTATCTAAGTGGGCTGTTTTTTACCGCCAACTTAGGTAAATGCATAGCCGATTTTAAATAAATGTTCTTTTTAACGTACTTTGTCTTGTTTACTTGATATTTGTTTTTAGAAAAAAAAAACGTTAAAATGTGTGTTTTTGATAATTTTAGGTAATTAGTAACATATACTACGCGACGGCTATTTTACTTTTGGTACTTTCTATTTAATGCCTTTGTGAACATTTGCCTTAAAAATGGTCCATATCAATAAAACATAAATTTGCATATACAAATTATTTAAAAAGAGTTTTACAAAATCATGTTAAAAAATGAAAGTTAAACAATCTTCTTCACTAAATTACAGAGTTATTTTATGCAAATAACAACCAGGGAATAACAATGGCGACCTACTCAAACTGAGAAAAATGCCTCCAGTTTCGTCATTTTGAGAGTAAACGACCACTTATGATACATCACCGAAAAGGGAATTGAGAGAGCTATCTAATGGTATAAAAAAATTGGTAGGTTGCCATTTAAAATAAAAAACTTAAACTCATCTCCGGAGAAACCACAATGGATATTCAATTGGGAACCGTGTGGAAAGCTATCTAATGTGGCACATGATACATTTCTTTAGGGTCCTGTGAAGTTGATTTTGGAATACGCCCTATTAGAATTAAGGTAACGATATATAGGCATATGATGACACAAATGGTGAAATTTGAATAACAGATGTGTCTAGAATGGTTAGCAAAAACTGTCTGATATCTTAATTTGATGAGTTTTTGCTCAGTTTAAAAATTCTGTTATATGCATATTTCATGTAATTTTAACTTCTTTTTAATACACAGAAGTAAGACTATGATCATGCGAAATAGGTTAAATAGTTTAGTACATTTTTGCAAATTTATGTGAGGTTCAAGAAGTACCTAGGCACCACAGTTCTTTTTTGTTTATTCTATATTTTTTGTAAAAGTACATAGGGGTAAATATGGTATGAATATTCTTTATGAAAAAAAAATCAGACTTTTCTCTGTGGGCGTAATATTGGGAAGTTACTAAGGTCATAATTAGAAAACCAATAGCAAATAAACCCAAAATTTTAAAAAACACAAATGTAAACTAAAGTCATTAAAACCTCGAATAACAATTCTCGCATTCAATTAAACTATTGTTCAATTGAATGCGAATTAACCACTATTTTGTTTTAAACTTTTCCCTTTGAACCAAATTGACATAAACTAACAATTTACATCCTGATATAAAATTTACGCATAATGACAATTGGGGCCATCAGCGGCAAAGTGGCCTAACCCCAGTAATCTTATTTTGAAAATAATGTACATTAAATTAAAATTTACATTTAAATTTAAATCGTTGGTGCAAATAACTATTTTTAGCTCCATCTCTAAGAGTTTTACAGAAATTACGCCTACGCCACTATGTATTTGAAAATATATTTGTTTTTTAAAACTTTTCTTGATTCTCTCTTGGATTGGATAAGGCTCTATCTAAACCCTACCTCCACCTTACTGTAAAGTATTTCTATAGGTTGCTGGTTCATTTCCATCCGAATGCGCAATCTCTGGCAGCTGCGACTTGTAGACAGTAAAAGACATCAATTTCCTTAACACTTTGCTTTTTTATTTATTGGTTATAAGTATTCACACAACTATTAATATTGACAGTGGTAAGAATAACATGTATTCTTCATACTCTGTTGTTACGAGATGTTATTTCTTGCATGATACTAAGTAGTTTAAGGGCTAAAACTGGATGCAGCTTGCTCGAGTGATCAAAAGTAGACGGCCACAGTTGGCTGAGGAACAGGGGGTTCTTATGAACTGAGAAACAGGACCATGCCTGAAGAAAACGGGAGTTCTTATGAACTGAGAAACAGGACCATGCCTGAAGAAAACGGGAGTTCTTATGAACTGAGGAACAGGACCATGCCTGACGAAAACGGGAGTTATTATGAACTGAGGAACAGGACCATGCCTGAAGAAAACGGGGGAATTTATGAACTGATGAACAGGACTATTCCTGAAGAAAACGGTAGTTCTTATGAACTGAGTAACAGGACCATGCCTGAAGAAAACGGGGGAATTTTTTCCCCAATTACTTTATACCGACTTTGTGTGAAATACTGGTCACGCACTTGACCGACTTTTTCTCTTGCGCCTGGGGCACAACAGGCTTTCTTAGTCTTGTTTGGTTAACTGCCCTTATCTTCCCGACGCGAACCAAGTCGAAATGAAATGTACCACCCTTCGGAGACTATCCTCCACGAGTTCGGCCAATTAACATCGCTTTCGCGATGACGTAAATCTTTTCTGAGCATTAAACATTAGGAAAAGGCTTGATACGCGGTACGGTTAAGAGACGTAAGGGGGTTGATATTTGTTGCCATGGTTACTGGCATTTTTATGCATCTAAGAGAAGTGTACTTTTAGGACGCAAATGCAATAAAACTAAAAGATAAGAAATTTGCTAAGGAAACTAAGACCTTTGAAGTTCGCCCACAAAGTGCCGGTTTTAGAAGAACTAAATTAAAAGAAAAATTTTCTTTAGATATTTTAGCCGGAATGGTCTTTGTGTTTTAGCGATAACTGCGTATTTTTATGCAAGTTAAATAAACAAGAGATACGAGTTTGAGTTTGATTATTTAAAAGGGATTTTATACCTGCTTGGTCATTAATATTTATTTGGAGATAAAAATATAAATATAGAAATTAAACGAACGGTTGGGTGTCCCCAACATATGTAATAATCACAAACAATGTGGGATATGCCACTTTTGTCCTAACGGTCTCAATTTTACCGTAGGTGTAGTCTTAATTATTCTCTGAACTTACTAATTTGCAAATATTAAGGGATATAGTCCCAGTCTTTAGATTTTAAGTTTATTATCAATGGTACCAAAACCACAATCAATTTGACTAAAACCTTAAAGTTGACACACATTGACAACGAAATACTTTTATTGTTCTTTTACTGCTTTGATTGTTAACGGAGCATTGCAGTATATATTATTATATCAAATTTTAAATATTAATAATGATTTGAAACGTTAACTTTTCCCAAATGTTGTTATGACATAGTTAGCATTTTAAAATATAATTATGTTTATCCATTTTTTTTGTATAAGGTTTCTCTCTATTTTGAGTTACTTTTCTTAGGTGTGTAAATAATAATAATTTGTGTGCATTGTCTATTTATTTTTCTGCAATTGTACTTTATATTAAATATAAATTACTTTTTTTGGTTCAATATGTGTAGCCTAGAATTTCGTAAGCAGTAATACTACATATTCTGCCAGAGCAGTCAAAATAATCAGATGATTTGCTTAGGAGTTGGATTTCATTACACACAGAGCTTCCAGAATGCATCTGCTTAGAAATTAACTGTTGACCTGGACAGGATTAGTTAATCTGGAAACACCATTATGAAAACGAACTTCACAGCGGCAGCGTGAGTTATTATTAGTTGTAGCAGAGATTTCAGCTACAAACCTAAACACTAAAAAATATAGGTAAGTTTAAATATTAATTGAATAATATGTTTTATCCATACCAGTACTTAGATAATACGTTAATAAATTATTAGTTTACATATTTTGTTGTATTTTTGACGGTTTTCTAAACAATACTTCACCGAAAAGTGTCGACCTTTTCGTCAGTTGCAAGTTTTAGTGACCTGCAGGTGAATGATCATTTGCCCCTGACTGCTTTTCCTACTTTCATAACTGTAGTATATTCATCAGTAAAACACATTGTTTTACCACAATTAATTATTTATTTATGCCAAATTACAAGAAGAAGAACATCAATGAATAACAGTTGATTTGTTAATTCCTTTCTTAGTTACATAAACAACTGCTTTGTTTCTGTCATAAAACTAATAGCGAGTAGGCTGCAACGGTATGCAACCCACATAACATAACTAAAGGTTGTTCTATACTAAGATGATAATATTTAGCAATCGACAGACATCGTATTTCCTTCACCCTTAAGTTCTGTGATAATTACAATTAAAGATTTAAACGATCTGGTGGTCTTATGGTTCTACGAGGTCTATTGCTTGCCAAAGGACTACTAAAACTAATAACGTTTTCCCTTTTATCATCTTGTACAACCTCTGGTTGTTTTAACTCGGGTACCAATATTTCACTGTCAGCTTTTTGTTCACTGTCTGAAATTTCGCTGCTTACTTTTTCACTAACTTCACTCCCCTCTCTAATGTATCTAACTAAATCTTCGTTTATTGTTACTACACCGCCCTTTTCTATTTCCACATCATCATAAAATTTTCCTATCTTGACCACCTGGTCTACAGGTCTTTTCCATTGTAAATCAATATCATTTACTGGTTTACATATGTAAGTTACCCTACCTAACTTACTAACAACTATTGCCTGATCCCATCTCGATTTTGTATTTCTATAATCTTTTGTATAAATAAGCTCTCCCTCTTCAAAATTTACATTTCTATTTCCATAATGGAATTTTATTTGACTTTCCCTAGCCTGTTCTACTACAGACTTTGACAAAAAATCTAAACGTGTTTTTACCTTTCTTGAAAACATCAACTTTGAAGGAGTTTCCCCTGTAACACAATGTGGTGTATTTCGGTAAGAAAAGAGGTACTTACTTATCAAAGTTGAAAAACTTGCGTTTTTATAAATTGGGTCTATTAGAAGCTTATTAAGAGCACTTTTAAAAGTTTTAACGCTATTCTCTTCTGCACCATTCGTCGCTGGGTGGTACGGAGGAGAAGTTATATGTTTAATACCGTTTATTTTACAAAAATCCTCAAATTCCTGGCTTACCAGTTGCTGTCCGTTATCTGATATTATAGTATTGGGTAAACCATAACGAGCAAAACAGTCACGTAACTTGTCAATTGTACTTATCGAGTCTGTTTTAGTCATGTCGTAAACTTCCGGCCATTTTGAATATGCGTCTGTAATAATTAAGAAAGTTCTCCCCTTAATAGGACCTAAAAAATCCACGTGGAGTCTATCAAACACATGCTTACCTTCATCAAATTTATTAAGCGGAATCTTGTTTGGGTTTTTTGAATATGTCATACAAGGTTTACAATTTTTTACAAACTTTTCAATATCAGAGTCCAAGTTTGGCCACCAAAAATACTGCCTCGCTAGTGTTTTCATCCTTACCATGCCGTTATGTGCGCCGTGGACTTCCAACAACAGCTCTTCCCTAAATTTAGTAGGAATTATCACACGAAAACCCCACATCAACACGCCACTCTCAATACTAATCTCTAATTTTCTACTTCGAAAACCTTTCAAAACATCTGAAGTTTCATTTGGCCAACCATCCCTTGTATACAAAAATACTTTACTTAAAACCGGATCTACCCTAGTTTCTTTTCTTATTTCATCTGCTCTAACAGTAATACTGTCTTCCACCAAAAAATTAAAATAATCAAATTCTGTCGATTCGGTGTCATCTGTCCCCTTGACTGGACTGCTCCCCCATTTTCAGATCCTTTAATGTGATGAAACCTGTAATTAAAATTACTTAAAAAGAAAGCCCAACGCTGGAGACGCCCCGCAGCCATCTGCAGTATTCCTTTGTTTTCTCCAAACAATGTCAATAATGGCTTATGATCTGAACACAAAATAAATGAATTTCCCATTAAGTACTGAAACTGTCTTCTTACACCCCAGTATATTCATACTGCCTCTTTATGTATAACTGGATAATTTGACTCAGCTCGGGTTAATGTCCTTGAAGCAAAACTTACAGGTCGCTCGGTTCCATCTGGAAACACATGCAGTAACACTGAACCTAAACCTACTTTCGATGCATCACACACTAATTTTGATGGAATGCTAGGATCAAAAAAGTTAGTATTTGGTCTGAAGCAATAACTCTTTTTGCCTCCTTAAAAGAATTTTCACATTCTTTAGACCATTTAAACTCAACATCATTACGCAAAAGCTTGTAAAGAGGATCCAATAATGTCGACAGGTTAGGAATAAACTTACCATAATAGTTTACCATTCCTATAAATCCTTTAACCTGAGTCTGATCTGTCGGTCGCGGTGCCTCTTTTATAGCCTTAATTTTACTAGGGTCTTTATGAAGTCCTTCTTTATCTATATAATGACCTAAGTATATTATTTGCGTTTGAAAAAATTTACATTTTTTAAAATTTAATTTGAAACCGGCCCTGTCTAATCTTTCAAAAACCGCCTTTAAATTTTCAAGATGCTCTTTTCTATTTTTTCCTGAAACCACTATGTCATCTAAAAAATTTATCGTTCCTTTTGCGCCTTGCAAAACTTTTTCAATGATTTTTTGGAAAATCGAACAAGCTGGCTTAGTACCGAACGGTAATCTATTAACCTTATAAATGCCTCGATGAGTACTCCATGCTAGTAATAATTTTGTGTCTTCCGTTAATTCTAGCTGATTATAGGCATTCGATAAATCTAATTTAGTAAAAAATTCACCACCTTGCAATTCAGTAAACAACTCATCAATTCGCGGTAAGGGGTGATTAACGTCTTCCAAATACTTATTAACCTTTACTTTGTAATCTGCATAAAGCCTAATTTGTCGTCCCTCTTTTAAAACCGGAACTAAGGGTGTCCCCCATTTTGAGTTTTCAATTAAGGTTATCACGCCTCTACTTTCCAAAAGATCTAGTTTTTTATTAATTTTTTCTTTAAATAGAAAAGGTACAGGTCTAGGCTTGCAAAAAATTGGTTTAGAGTCCGGCTTAACTTTCAACTCTATTTTGTCATACTTGTACAAGCCTAACTCGTCATCAAATAAATTTTTAAATTTATCTAACAAAGTACTGAGAATATTTTGTTCTCTATCTTGTACCCTATTTAAATTACAATTATTTTCCTGTGAAAAATCGATCTTAATATTTAAAAGTTTAATAAGATCCCTACCCATTAATGGTGTTGAACCATTTTTGACAACAATTAACCTACAACCTTCAAACACCTTGTCGTCATATTTAATCGTAACATAAAATTCCCCTTCGGGTTTAATCATGCTACCATCGTAACATCTTAATTTAACCATGGTGCTTTTTAATATGCAGTCCCTAAATTTCTCATTAAAAATACTTTCTGGAATCCCTGATATTCCAGCACCGGAGTCTAACTCCATCTCTAAAAGTTTATGATTGATCCACAAACTAACCGTTGTAGGCTTTACGTACTCTGTACCATTATTTACATAATACATTTCCATGAAGTCAAAAACTTCATCGCTTTCAATCTGTACGTCATTAGTTTCCACATAGTTAGTTTGTTGACCACAAACCCTAGCTAAATGTCCTACTTTTTTACAAATTTTACATTTATGTTTAGCGTACTTACAGTTTTCAGTCTTATGGTTGTCATAACCACAACATTTACACTTAAGAAACATCTTGTTTTTATTATTACTGTACTTTTTACCATCCTTATTTGCTCCTTGCCCAGTCTCATACCTCTGCTGCATTCCTCCTGTCCCACCGTGGCTGCCCGTGCCTCCCCTATTAAGAGACAAGCGATGCAATTATTGTTGAGATCCATGTAAAGATGTTGCCAGTGCAGCTTCTTTGTTTACCGCTACTTCCAAGATATGCTCTAATGATTTTATGTGCTATTCTTCGCAGACTCTATCCAAAATCAAACTACGTCGAAGCCCTGACACAAATCTGTCTTTTAAAATTTCCTTTAAGTTCACACCAAACTTACAATTACATGGTTTATTTTTTACTCTTGCATACCACTGTCTTATGCTTTCATTTTCGAACTGTCTTAGCCCATAAAACTCAATACGTTCCTTAAAAACTGATATTCTTTTTGAAAACTGACCTGTCAAAATCATACATAGTTCATTGTATGTTTTACTTTTTGGTAATTCTGGATCACATAAATCCCTCAAGGTCCTGTATGCTTGTTCACAAACTAGAGTTAATAAAACTGGTAATTTTTTATCATCTTCTATGTAATTTGCTGCAAAATATTGTTATAATCTTTCTACCCACATTTGCCAATCCTCATCGGGTCTGTACTGGGAGATTGGTCCAACTGGAGCTCTATAAATTACTGCTGTGGCCACCCTGGCCCCTTCAGCCATATCATTATTTGGCATCTTTACTTTTTGCTAGCCGACGCCGACGTTCACCTTGAACTTGAAATCTTGAAAAATACGGGATTACCGAGAGCTCCTTGCCTGCGTTTTCACTGTACTTTAATTCTCGTCGCCATATGTAGTATATTCATCAGTAAAACACATTGTTTTACCACAATTAATTATTTATTTATGCCAAATTACAAGAAGGAGAACATCAATGAATAACAGTTGATTTGTTAATTCCTTTCTTAGTTACATAAACAACTGCTCTGTTTCTGTCATAAAACTAATAATAGCGAGTAGGCTGCAACGGTATGCAACCCACATAACATAACTAAAGGTTGTTCTATACTAAGATGATAATATTTAGCAATCGACAGACATCGTAATAACGATGTCTAATTGTTTAATATTTTCTTTTTCTGATGAAATAATTACACCATGTAAACAAAGAAAATCAAATTTACTTGCCTACCTAAGAAAATCTAAAAATTTTACTGGCCCCTTGATTTTTTGACAGTTTAGGGGTGCATATTTAAAAGCTTGCTTTACGCCTTTAGGACTGATAAAATTTTTTTTTTATTAAAGTCTAGAATAGATCTGTTGCGAGAAATTTATTTAAATTATTTTGTTGAGAGATATATACAGGTGTTATGATATACACTTTCTTAACAACATAATATTCTTAATATATAATTGAAATGCTGTAATTCAAACTATTTGACAACTTGACAGTCTGTAGCATACCAGACAACATTATAATACCAGAAAAAGGTAAAAACAAAAACTCCACAGGATCTGTGCAAGAACAAAGATTCGGATCTGATATTATTAGACTTACCATCTGTTTGAGGTGCTGTGCTTGAACTACTCAGCACAAAAGCTTTTTTGAAAGTGCTCTCCTAAACAATGCTCCCTTTAAAAAAATGTCGGCCCTTTCGCTTGTTTTGGAGACCTGCAGACCTTAGGTGGTGGTGCATTGCACCGGCGTTACCGGTCCCTGAGTGCTTTTTTTTGCTTCCGAAGGGATGTCTAATTGTTTATTTTTTTACTTTTTGTGATGAAATGATTATGCCATGTAAACAAAGGAAAATAAATTTGATTGCCTAAACCTTAGCAAATCTAAATAATGCGTGTTGGCATTTTTTTCCGTTATAAGTTTCACCTTTGTATTTTTGACGGTTAACGAGTTAAGCTTGAAGCTTGTTTCGCTACTTTGCGCCCTAAAAAGTTTTTTTTTAATTTACAAATATTTTATCTACTTGAGTTTTCATACACGTTTCAACAGCCTGCGGTCTCATCAGAATGGCTGTTGCCAATGAGGATGAATCCAAAAAAATAGATAGCGAGAGCGATTGAAAAAAGCCTGTAACAGATTTGTGGCGAAAAATGTACATAATGTGAACATATTTTCTTGGGAGACATATCTGGCATGATTTAAGATCTCCACAGAATCGGTGTAAGAAGTAAGATTGGGGGCTTGTATTAAGCTTGATGTTATGGCCGAGGTGCTTTACTATATATGCCCCTTTGCACTCGCGTTCCTAAACAATTATTTTTGGAAAATTGTAAAGAAAAGTACTCGCCTTTCCACAGCTGCAAGTTTGAGTGACCTGCGAACTGGGGATGCGCATCGAACATCGATGTTTTCGAAACATCGATGGTTTAAAAAAAAAACATCGACGTTTTGATATCGATGTTATTAATACGATGTTTTTTTGACATCGATGTAGATATTTCGATGTTTAGGGTAAGTCGATTTTTTTTAACAAGTAAATAAAAAATAAAAGAAAAGTACTCGCCTTTCCTCAGCTGCAAGTTGGAGTGACCTGCGAACTAGGGATGCGCATCGAACACCGATGTTTTCGAAACATCGATGGATTTAAAAAAAACATCGACATTTTGATATCGATGTTATTTATACGATGTGTTTTTGACATCGATGTAGATATTTCAATGTTTAGGGTAAGTCGATTTTTTTAACAAGTAAATAAAATTCTGTTTTTACTTTTACCGGTAACCTTAGACTAGACACTGTCAAAATTCCAACAGTATTACTGGCGTCATCTATTAGTAAGCGAAATAATAGCTGCAAAAAGTATACACGAACAAGAAAAGAAGAAAACTTGCCGCCTTTGCAAATATTTTTAGATTTGTGCAGCGTCTGCTTAAAATTAAAATGTGTTCTGTTTTCTGTTTCTCCCCTAGTATTTCTAAAGTCTGAGTAACATAAATATGTATAATTAAGAATACTGAAGGTTTGTTAGTTTATGTGATTTATTGTTGGATTGATTAGGATAAGCTGGAGAACATAATTCTACGATAAAGGTAAGTACATACAATTTACGGATTTAAGAAGGTGTACATACGAGTATTTAACTAGTTGGACTGCATACAAATAAAAAAGTCAGTTTAGATTGAAAGAGTCAAAAACGACTTCTATTAGAACATTTTTTATGGGTCTGTGTTATAACTTATAAGTCTGCGTGTGTATTTTTGTAGCTTTGGGGCTAAATTAAACAAAAATAAAGAAAACATGCAGTGATGTGATTTTTTTTTTAATTTGGGCGCTCAGTCGACAGCGTCAAATTTTTAGAATGTTTAGTTAGTTTTTTTTTAAATAACCATACTAAAGAAATGTTTTTTTAATTATTAAAAGTTTACATTTATGATTTAATTCACAAATGTTTAATATGCTTGTTCTCTGAAATGTTTTGATGTTATTATATATATATATATATATATATATATATATATATATATATATATATATATATATATATATATATATATATATATATATATATACAGGGCGGTCCGTAATGAATGCGCCAAAAAGCAAACCTAGATTAATCTCGTGAAAATAATGATATTGAGCCAAATATGCCTTAATCAAATGTTGCTACTCATTAATGAGATACAGAATTGTTATTTCTTTATAGCTCAAGTCGTTTTTGAGATATCGACATGAAATCTGAGAATCGGGGGTTTTCAGGGATGGGGAATACGATGGTATTCCATTTATTGACATAACATGTAGAGGGCGCTAGTTACACCTTATACACTCATTATTTCATGCCATAACTTTCTTGTTAGTACCGTTCTTTTATTTTTTATTGAAAATTTTGAAGGAGTGACGTTTTTTAAGAAAAAAAGGTATACTACATTTACTTCGATTAAATAAGCCGTTTTCGAAATATTTGCATTTATTCGTTCTATTGCATAGTCAAAAAATATTAAACATTAAAACTGAGATAACAGACTTGACTAACGAATAATGAATTGATCATGCACAAATAACAAAAAATTACTTCAACAAATGTGAAAAATGTCCACCATTCCCTTCTATGCATTTTCTGAATCCCTTCGCCAAATAGCGTCGTACTTGGAATAAAGTTCCTGGCTTATTCCTGATAACATTGGTGGAACCATTAATTTGTTGCAAATGTTGCTCACGGGTACGGATTTCTTCGGTGTACAATAAAGATTTGATAAAACCCCAAAGGGAGAAATCCAAAGGATTAAGATCCGGGCTACGCGGCGGCCATGGAATTTCACTGCCACGACCAAACCATCTATGAGGCAGCCATTCATCTAGATCAGTGGTTCTCAACCTTTTTGTGGCGGCGGAACACTTGTGGTAGTAATAGGAATATAGCGGAACACCATCTTTGTTAGCATGTTTATATTAAAGTAATCCGTTGTTTGAAGCAGTATCTAAGATTTAAAAAAAAATCTAACAAAATACAAAATGGATAAAACATACATATATTTTTGTCTAACAAATTTTCGGCAAAGTCCGAAATTGTTCTCTATTTCGGAGCTTGCCTAGAATGTAACCCGGCAAGCTTAGGTTTGCCAAACACGTTTTAGGAAAAGTCCGAAATATGTTCTTACCTTTGTGTTGTATCATGATAATTGATATACTAGTGATGCTAAGCCTGTAAATAACATGATTTCATCGTATTTCATTAAGTTAAATATACCTTCATAACATACTTATTAAACTTTTTTTATTAAATGATGATAACAAGCCTGAGCAAACTCGGTCCAGTTAGACGAATAGACAAACACTCAAAGCAGGGCGCGCATTGAATAGACTCGGCTCGGTAAGTTTCGTTCGGAATGGCGATAGTCAAAGCGCATTGATTCGGCTATCGGTTCTTTAAAACAGCTTGCAACTATTGTGATGTATAGACGTAGTATCGTATCAGACGTTTCCTCCTAGCCTCCTTCCGCATATTTTCGTAATTCTTCGGGTCGTACAAAAAATCATAAAAACGAACGTTTACTGTCAAAACTTCGTCCGCCATTGCACACCTATCTCTTCCGCTTGCGTCTCAATACGAGAAGTAGTCGCAGGCAGTCGGACATTTCGGCAATTTTTGCTCTGATTTCGATTTGGTCGTTACGAGCGGGCGAAACCGATTCAATGCGCTCCTCTTCATATAATTGCATGTACACCAAACCTTTTGACTGTGCCGTGCCGTGCCGAGCCGAGCCGAGTCGATTCAATGCTCACCCTGCTTAAAACTGCATTTACCGACCACACCCATTTATTGCCAACTTAATTTTAATTTAGTACAATGTTTTGCTTTATTTTTCTTTTGAATGAATATTGTCACAATCTTAACCGTATATTCATATTCTATATGTATTTTTTAACGTATTATTAAAAGTCTCAAGATATTTTATGATCTATTTTAGGAAAATAATATTTAAAAAAATATTGAGGTCCTAGTGTCAGAAAAAAAGTCACCATAGACCTTTTAAAATATTAATCTTTTGAATGAAATCTTATACACGTTGAAACTTTAAATAATTAACTAAAAATTGCTTGCAGGATATTAATCTATATTAAATATGCTTATAATTTTATTGTTAAAAATTTTAAAGCCGAAAAACCATGACAAAATGAAATTAAGTTGGCCACCATGGACGCGATCGGAAAATGCCACCTTAAACAATCAACGCAGTGCGTGTGTACCTGCGACGTATTACAAACAGACTATAACTAGTTGCGACTAGAAAATGACCAGCGACGTAACGGTCACAAATTTATTATTTCGGACTTTTCCTAAAACGTGTTTGGCACACCTAAGTTTGCCGGGTTACATTCTAGGCAAACTCCGAAATAGAGAACAATTTCGGACTTTG
Organism: Philopedon plagiatum; assembly: GCA_963971165.1. Lineage (NCBI taxonomy): Eukaryota > Metazoa > Arthropoda > Insecta > Coleoptera > Curculionidae > Philopedon > Philopedon plagiatum. The sequence continues at coordinate 76,091,879 of OZ020193.1, forward strand.
CCGAAAACGCCCCGGCAATGTGCGGTTTATCTAGGCAAACTTAAGTATGACGATGAAACGGACTTTGCCGGTAACATATATACCTATTTATGGTCTATCCAATTTGAACTGAGAATGATGATACAAAAAACAAGTGAACAAGAATTCATCCTGTTGATCAGTTCCATGTACAGTGTACACCAGAACATATTTTATCAATCGCAATATTTCTTTCTATCTGTGTTGGCGAAAGTTCTGAAAAGACAAATAATAAAATGATAAGTTCAACTTTTTATGGTACCTTCTTTACTGGTATAAATATTGCTGGTTATCTACTTTAAAAGATTAGCCATCGCAATATTCTTTTCTTTCCTGATAAAATTCCCAAAGTAATCCGATTTCTTTCTATCCTAGTTGATAAAAGGTGCATTAGTAAAAATAAAAACTGTTGCCAATAAAATAGAATAAGTTCAAATATTTTATCACAGCTGTCTTTATTTGTGCAAATATTTCTGGTTGGTAACTTTGACACTTTGAAAGATTTATCGAAATCAAGTCAAAAAATACATTTTTAATCGTCAAAATACTTAGGAACCCAAAAGAATATTTTTGATTTTGGCGAGTTTTATGATTTTATAACAAAATATCTCATGTTGTTTCTTTTACCGAACACAAACAACATTTGTGAAAAATGTGAAAATCCCGTTTTTATTCAGCAAAACTTTCACAGTGTTAGCAAAGCCCAGGTCCGGCTGGTACATGAGGGCAGCAACACCATGAAAATTTTCAAGTCACTTTACTAACTTTTTCGTACGTTGCAGTAAAATTCGTTAAAATTAACATAAGTAAATTTAAAACACCGAATTTTCGGCCGACATTTTAGTATAACAGGCCAGCTCTAGGCAACACACGCCGGCACCTACGTACATTTGACCAAGTAAAGGAAATATAATTTTTCTACGGATGCTATAAAATGTTCCACTTCTCTCATCGCTTCCATAAGTTCAAAACGGAGAATTTCTCACGCAGTGGGAAATATCCGCCATTATAGTGAGAAATAATTTCTCACTGTTATTATGATAACCCAAATCAGCCATGAATTGTTACATATCAAATTAATACGGCACGTTTTCCATGTTAACAACGCAATGCCGACGAGTAGCGCGCAATATCTACTTAGGCCACAAAAACATTTACTGACGTTTCCATAACAACACAACCAAAACACTGCACAATTATTATTGCTGTCAACTTGCCAAACGGGAATAGTTTTTATTGTTGATTTTTATTCTAAAACAGTTCAGATTTTTTAAATATTAATTATAATGGAATACGAAGATTTAGAGTTTGAAAATACACCTCCAGATATTGTTCAAAAAGCATCAGATGTTTGTAATAATTTGCTACCAAGCACATCAAGACAAAAATATGAAATCGCTTACAGTAACTTTATGGACTGGAGAATGCAAGCCAAGGTCAATTCTTTTTCTGAAAGTACTTTGTTAGTTTATTTTGAAGAATTATCAAGAAAATTAAAACCATCAACATTATGGTCCCAGTACTCGATGCTGAGGAGTACCATAATTATTAAAAACTGTGTTGATATATCAAAATACGTAAAACTACGCTCATTTTTGAAACGAAAATCAGAAAAATATGTTCCAAAACAGTCAAAAACCTTAACTCCTGAAGAAATTCAACAATTTCTAAAAGATGCACCTGATGAAAAGTATTTGCTGGTAAAGGTATGTTTAAAAAAAAATTCTTATGGAATATTGCATTTTTGATTTTAATTTCAGGCTGCTTTAGCTATTGGCCTTACAGGGGCATGCCGTTGTGATGAACTTCGAAAATTAAAAATTGATGACATGGAAGATTTCAATTCGGCTCTTTTAATAAAATTACCCGATACTAAAACCAAAGTTCCTAGAAATTTCACAATCACAGGAGAATTCTACCAAATTTACAAAAAATATGCAAAGCTTCGACCATGCACCGATGAGACACGCTTTTTTTAAATTACCAAAATGGCAAATGTACAAAACAGCCCGTGGGAATAAATAAATTTGGCACCATGGCGAAAGATATAGCGAAATTTTTGCAATTACCCAATCCGCAATTATATACTGGCCACTGTTTCCGAAGGTCATCTGCGACAATTTTAGTTAATGCAGGAGCAGATCTTTTAACTCTAAAACGCCATGGGGGTTGGAAATCCAGCAATGTTGCTGAATCTCATATCGATAACTCCATGGCTAACAAAATGAAAATATCAAGAAGTATAGTAGAATCGATTCAGCCTCCAGCGCCACTAGAACCTGAATACAACAATGCTGTGGAAGCTCAATACGTTTCTCCATCAACTTCAACTTCGACCTCAACTAATATTTCAATTACCGTGTGTTAAAGCGAAAAGACCTACCAGGAATTACTTTCCAAAATTGTTCAAATATAACTGTTATTACAATTTTAAGTAAAATATAAAAATGAGTTAATGTAATATGTATATTTTAATTCAGAACCTCGTTTTGAACACGTAAAAACAACGCATCCATAGAAACAGTACTATGTACGACACGTGAGAAAACGACATATTTCTCCCTCGCTTGATTTGCGGCAGTCGCCTTTGGCTCGTGCTAACAAACTTCTGCGCTCGGGAGAAATATGGCATTTTTCTCACTTGTTGTACAATATACTATTTCTCGCGATGTTACTCAAGTGCCGAGCTGAAATGCTTTTATTCATGCACGGCACTTTTCAACCTAATGAGTATAGGGCAGAAATCGACTCCACCGGTGCTTATAAAATTTAATAAGGGAAATTCTGCTAGTCATTTAGCTGCATTTGTGACCGTCCTTACTGGTAAATTCGCGCGCATTTTATGGTATCATCAGAAAAGATAATTTGCAGGTATCGTTGTTATTATTGTTAGCTGTCGATTGTTAGTTTTGTAGACTATAGACTTCAAAAAAATGGATGTTGTATATAATTTAGTAAACGTTAAAAGATTTTTTCAATACACTTATGATGAAAAACTTAAGCTAAAAACTAGAGGTAGGCCAGTACCAGATATTAATATTAAGACAGTCTGTGTTAGTAGAGAAAAACCTTACAGGCGGCACTCTGAGAGAGATATTTATTCGTGAAATTAAGTAGGGTTGATTTCTGATGGAATGCGCCCTAAACATTAAACGTTATTTATTTCGGTAATTTAATTTTTTTGCAGAACACCTATATTTTCTCACGAGCTGCCACTCTATAGCCGCATCAACCTTCTTATTTTGTACTACTTAAAATTATTTTCTACCCCTCTATGAAACTATAGGTACTCAATACTTGCAGCACCTCTGACTAATAATATAATTCATAATAATAAGATTGGAGAAAAAGTTTTTAAATAAATGAAGGAAAGTTGGAAAAAATGAATAAATATTTTTATTCAGAAAAACAATTATTATAATAATGTGATTTGAAAAAAATATTCCCTATTTTCCGACATTCAAGTTAATGGAAAATAGATCTACTATTCACCCTGCCTTCGAACAGTGATATTTGTGTGGGTTAAAGAGGCGATACAAGTTGTTTAATTGAATATATCAAGTAGTTTCCTAATTTTTAATTGTCCATTGAAAGTAAATGTTGGAACTCTATAAGAATGGACACACTTTGTACTGGCACTGTGACTTCAGCTTTAAACTGAAACCAAACGTTTCTAGGGTTCAACTGCCCCCCCCCCTTTTTGAATAACTAAAAAAATCTTGTTCACCTCCCTCTTTTCTCAACTTTATATCGGGCCGGCATTCCTGATAAAATTAATCATTCCCATAACACCCGATCCAAGTAACATGAAGAATCGAACAAATGTGTAACCCTGCGCAATATTTCGGTAGTTGTTAGCCAGTCGCAGATTTATAGAACAGAACACAGAAATTTAAGCTGCTAACACTTTATACAAACCTTTTAGGTATATTCTTCACACTGCAACAAACAACTTATGGGAGAGGCTTGAAATATATCATGTTTATGTTTCTCACAACCTAACTTTTATTAGTTGAAAAAATTTAAGGGAATGAGGAAGAAAAAAGACAAGAAAAAAATTAGAGAGAGACATTATTGATCTATCCGTTTTAACTGAACAGATCATGGTTTTTAACGATTTTATACCAAGGTAGGTGTATACAATATTGCCATGTTGGCAATATCGCAATGATGTAATTTGTACTCTTCTCTGACAGATAACGCCAGGGATTTTATTTCGAAAATAAATTAATATTCTGGGAAGGATCCTAGTTGCATTATAACATCAAATTTAATTTGTTTTTTGATTTTACCGGCAAAACGTTATTTTGTGGTAGTGCGTTATAAGTGATATTGAGATTTTGTTGGTGTATAACATAAAAAATAACTTGGTAACTAGTTTTTGGCTGGCCATTTGGTTTCAACCAGAGCCATTAATCCAAAAAACAACAACAACAAACTAGTTTTTTTAATTTAGTTTCTTATAGAGTGTGGTTTTAGGTATTTGATTGTGATGGAGTTTGAAATTTAAAGAGTTTTTTAACTTTAGCAAACAAATTAAAAGCTGACTGATACCACTGTTGGTAATATCGCCAATTTCATAGCGTGGCAATATCGCCACTGGTAATATTGCTAGACCTTAGCGATATTGCTAAACCTTTAAACATTAGTATTGTAAATTGATATTTTAGTTGATGTTTCTTTTGATTGTTTGATTTTTAGCATACATTTATTTTTTATTTGCAGATTAATTATGCCTAAAGAACGGAATCGAGGTATAAGGGGACAGTGGAGTGATACAAATGTGCATAATACTATTGCTGCCGTTGGATTATACTTATGGTCTTTATTAAATAATATTAACCAAAAATGAGGCCTTTTGATTGTCCAGAAATAATAAAAATTAATTTAAAATTGAACATAAAATTGGTGGCGATAGTGCTACCACCCTGGTGACAATATCGCCAAGCAAACCCAAGCACACTGGGTTTTTCTAGGAATTGCATTTTGAGAACAAGCCTCTTTCATAATTTTAATCATACGTTATAACCCGATTCAACACGGTAATCGAAAAATTATAGTTATGATAATGTTGATATGTACTCTGATTTAACCATATTTTATTGTTTGAATTCTCACTTATGAACACGTTCTTGTCGTTGTATTTATCTCCCTATTCACCTATGTTAGGCGAGTTTGTTGAAAAATAAAATTAATTTTAAGTTTTAATGAGTGGGTTGGGAGCAATAGCTAACGAACCACCCTCGTAAGTAAGTGATTAGCCATCTATGTTGGAGTTTTGTGTTTGAATGGTCAATTCTAACTCTCCCCAAGCCTTTACAGAACCAGAACATTTTAGGGTATTTGATGTAAAATTTGTTATGTTGTGGTATTTTAGAATATTCTGGTGTAATCTGTTAACACTAATGCCCTGGTGAAAATTAGGGGAATCTTTTTACACATACAAATAAAATGTACTTGTAAATATTCGTTATCGTTTCATAAAACACTAAGGTACAGGAGGCGACAAATGGGTAAATTAAATTATTTCCGATGCAAAAATTTTCCATTTGTTCTCAGGTCGGGTTGGGTTTAATATAATATCAAACTTATTATTTGTTAGCAGCATAACCGGCTTTTGGAAAATATAATTCCATTTTAGATCAAATAAAGAATCAAGAGACAAATTACATACAACTTTAAATAAATTATAAATTACCCTATATTTCTCATGCTTTGAGTATCTAGCGCTATACCTAATAAAAAATCTCTTGAGTACTAAAAAGCATTTTAAAAGACAAAACCGAGATTTGCCTGCCCCTCTCACATCAGATCCGGCGCTTCCGTAATGGCGTTACCTTAAGTGCACTTTCGTTTTAATTACAGAGACGTTTTTCCACAAAGTCGACATATCTAATCTAATGCCTTTTTTAAAGCAGTTGATGGAATTGAAATCGGGTCAAAGTTGCGAAATTTGAAATCGTTGTCAAAGTCTAAAATGTTTTAGAACGTTTGGGTTCGTGCATAAAATGAGCTTTATCTAAAATGAAAAGATACATTTATTAATTGGGTATCGTGTCATTTTACTGTTATGGAAAAAATTCATATTTAGAAACGACAAAAGTCACTACGTCTGGAAGTAATAAAAACAGACTTGTTAATTCTAAATATTTTTTTACAATAGACTGGCGTAATATCCATATAGATCTGTTATGTCATAAGTCAACCACAATTATATTAACATTATATACAGTTACATTTGAAATTGTTCCATGATTTGGATTCAATTAAAAAACCTTATAATTAAGTTAGGTAGTTTTGTATGATTTTTGTAACTGATTATTTTTATACCATTGTAGTCAAGTTAGTTCCTATAGAATACCAAGTATACATATTATATGTCGATGAAAGATAATAAACAGATTAAAATAAATACAGAGCAAAAACATTACAGCAAACCCATGCTTCAAACACTAGAGAATGACAATTTTGTTCAAAATGGACACATATCCATAGAATTATACAATGAAGAGAATGAAACCTGGGAGAGTTTTATATAAAAAAAAGCTATTCTTGATATGAGACGCGCAGGTGCGTTCTCTTAAATTGATAATAGGAAAAAAATAGCTAATTCATGCAATGAGAACTAAAATTTTATAACTATTGTATTTAGTTCAGAAAAATCCCAAAACACAAATCCAGTCAAAGATAATCCTATGTAAAGTAGTATCACTGACGAATAAAATCTATTTACTATAAACTTGTTTCGGGAGCTGAGGAGAGCATTTTACACTACGTAATAAGTCTTAAAGAACTTAACAGATACCTTATTCTGCAATGCGTCCGTTTTTGAAAGGTGTCATTTGATAACCGAACGATTAAAAGTGCGAACGGAAGTCGAAAATTTTTATATGTTTCACTACCCGTAGATGTCATGAAGAACGACAAAATTGACTATCAGCAAAAGGAAACGCAGCCGTTCATTCCTAGCCTGCGACGCACTTTGTTCAATAAAAAGTGTTTGATCAAAAACCGTCAAAGACACTATGATGAGTATCATTGACCAAGTACTTACCGCTTAACTTGAAAACATTAAAATATCTCTTAAAGGTACTCTAGAGAAAAACACAGGAACAACAGGGTGTTCTGAGGGAAGCAGGGGTAGTAGAGCGCGTTGCAAATTAGCCCTCAGCTCAGTTAGGCTGGGTAGGTTCTATTGGACGCCACCAGTTGGTCTAGGGACCTGCTTCTCACACAACAAACCTGCTATTCATAATAGAAAATAAAAACATATGGCGCAGTGAGCTGAATAAAACAACGTAATGAATTTTACCCTATATACATCTATTTGTACAAAATATAAAAATACAGGTGTTTACAGATGTACACACAAACCAAAAATTGAATGTTGGGCGATTCTTGCCCCCGCAAAATAAGTGAATTATATCTACTCAAAAAACTTCATGAGGAAGTCTGTCCTCAGAAACGTAAAAACTCTTAGGGCGGCTCCTTAGCATCCACCGAGGGGAAGAGTAGGATGACTCCTAGCTCCCACCGGAAAAATAAACATTGGGATGCTTTGTAGCCCCCACGGAAGAGAAGTAGGGAGGTTCGTGGCCCCTACCAAAGACCCTCTTCAAGGTTAAAGAGGGATGGAAATTCCAAATTCTACATACAAAACACCAAAAACGGGGGCAGCTACCAGCGGTCTCCAGATCGTCAGGCCGATGTAATGGCTGATATGATGTTATCGAACGAAGTTGCAGATAAAACGCTGCTCCTAGCAAGCAAAAATTCATTAAAAGAATTAAATCGCAGTCCCCGAACTTAATCCATGAAAATTGAGCTTTCAAAATGGCCGAAACCCGACACTGCACTGCAATCTTCCTCGAAGACCAAGGTGGAAAATGCCAGACGTTCTTCCTTCTCTGCCACCGAACCAAAAGGGTTGACATCTGCGCAAGCCCAAGAGGCTGCATAGAACATCCAATGACCCGGGGGAAGAGAAGGCGGTGACCTTGAGTGGAAACTCATGACAGTAATTGACGACACCGACAAGAATTACTTAATTCCCACCAATTTCAAGCGTGGTTAGAAGCTGCTCCCTCAAATGACCCCGATTGCATAATCGCACAAGTCTTGGACCCCATACTGAGAAACAAACGCAAAAAAACACCGAAACTTAGAACTCCAATCGTCGCCACGCCACCAAACAAAGACACTACAATCGTACAGAGGCCCCTGGCGTGGAACAATAAAGTCACGGAAGTACAGACCGTTATAGGCACCTACGCCGGTACTGATCGAGACGCACTATTTCAGTACGATGCATCCAAATACTAACGGCTGAAACCCCGAATGTCGAAACTATAGAAAGGAAAACGATGACGCAGTGCTACAAAATTCCAACCTCCCCACACTCGAAAATGCCACCGCGGCAACCGCGTTCCTAAATCGACGGCTCTCGAACGCGCTGCGTGAATCGACCTCGCGGCCCGAACTAGATATTGTCGTTCTTAAACCTGATATTGCCCCGCTTACAGTTCCGGCAGGCGGAAACATATGCACCCACAGCTGTTTCAAACTTCACAAAATTCACAAGAATTAAAACAGAATTTCTAAAAATTAATGTTTGAGCAAAGGCAATGTTTGCCCACGAATCTAAATATTAGAGAAAGCTAAATCCAAGAATCCACGACAGTAAAGGCAATGCGATCAAAATCTACAAATCAAGGGCGGCCCAATGTTGTCAGAGAATGTAACCAGCTGATTTATAAAAGGTAGGTTGGTCTTCAAAATTTATTATTTAAACATGTTAGCTTATTAGACTAAGGGCAACTTGTCTATACACACAGGGTGAACTTTAAGCCAGGCGAAAATTCAGGGCCCAAGCCAGAAAGAAAGATATTAACACAAACTACAGGCTTCGAACGAAGGACAGCTGACTTGAGGACAAGATAGCAGCAATTAGCCAGTACAGAAACCGTAGAAACTAGCCTAGGAACAGGGCAGATCAAACGTGTACGTGTGGAGACACAACTATTTCATTAAGGTAAACTATAAAATAAAACCTAGACAGGCCTTCGTGAATAAATTAAGCATTAAAACAAAAACTAATTCGGTGACAAAAATGACCTGTCACAACTCCCCCTCTCCTACGAAAGGAGGGAAATTTTCCAATGAAAATTAACCGACGATAAGGATCAGAGGCTCTCTGTAGATACAAGAAAATTGGAAAAGAAAATGAATTACCTGCGCTATGCTGGCTCCAATAACAAAAACATAAGTAACGATATGTGGGAACCCAAGGTAGTACCATATAACTAATACTAACTAACAAGACTGATAACTCAATCTTAAAATAACTAAATACTCAAAGAAATCTTTGGTCCCTTTGCCACTAGTCACCCAGCGACCCCATCCAGGAAGATTCGGTGTGGAACGTAAACCCTAAGTTGGTAAGGGAGCTAGCATTGCGTTACACCCAAAAATATTGTGGGGAACCTCGTTTACTAGCCTCACACCGTAGAATCGTCCCGAATTAAATCACCAAGTGACATGCGTCAAACCAACCAAAGGGTGGACAACTAAAAAGGAAAAGATAAATATAATACAACATAAGTAAAATGAGAAGAAAAGAGGGATAGCCCAGATGATCCACCATACAAAAGGGAGTGGATTGTAGCATCCACCAAGCTAAAAGATGTACCAAACGGGAAGCACATCGGTCCCTGTACAAAACAAAAAAAATTAATCAGGGTGTTCTGAGCGGTGGCACTGCCACCGGCCTGTCGCAACCTAATAGGCCGACTTGAGCTCAGGCCGAACAAAGTAGCTTGGTCCTCCCCTGGCCCGCCGAACAAGTTCGATGGGCAAACTGTTACCCCAGGGGTCAGACTTCCGCCCCCCCTGAACAGCCCTTCCAGTCGGTCTGCTCTCCGAAGGATCCATGATCTAACAAAGAGCGTCGAAGCGACATCCGGTAGCACCCAACACCGTGCAGCCTGTAAAACGAGATAGGGACAAATGTCTAAATCGAGAAAACCAAAATAAGATAAAGACGCAATCGGGATAGTTTTATCTTGTCTAAATGGTGAATGGACAAAATACACCAGCAAGGATCTAGGCGCAAAACCAGTAAATACTGAAATGGCCGGAGACTAACATAGAGTCCTACCAAGACCTAGACCTAAGACAAATCCAAATAATAAATAAAATACCAAAGGTATAAAAGTATATTATAGCCAATCAAAGGCCAATCACGATAAGGTAAGTAAATCAAAATAAAGGTAAATAAATCCAGAAAAAAAGGTAACGAAATGAACGCAAAGGTAACCGAAATTACGCAAAGGTAAGCAAATAAACGCAAAGCAAAGCTAATTATCGCAAAGGTAAGCAAATTATCGCAAAGGTAAACAAATTATCGCAAATGTAAGTAAATTATCGCAAAGGTAAGTAAATTATCGCAAAAGGAAAACAAATTATCGCAAAGGTAAGTAAATCGCAAATACAAGGAAATTAACGCAAATGTAAAAAAAAGGTAATTAACCAAAAGCAAATGAAACAAGTACATCAAACTAAAGGTTCGCAAATCGAGATAAAGAAAATTGGGTTACTTGCCAACACCTAGCAGTGAATCCCACCATAAGTGGTATTCTCAACTTCACAAAATCAGCAAAAGGAGAGAAAGAAAATTGTGTTTCTACTCTAAATCCCCAAAGGAAAGACAAAGTCGTACTCGAGCAAAAACACATACTAGTTCAAGCAACCGAAATTTCCAGACACAAGTAGGGAATAATAATAAAATCACGTCAAGGTAGAGAAAATTAAGCCAAATCAAAGTAAAAGGTCACATCAAGGTAAATACGTCAAATCCAGGAAATAAAAAAAAAGGTCCAATCAAGATAATAAATAAAGACTTTTGGCCCTAGTCTACAGTAAAAAAAACAGTTAATAGTGAATGCAGATAAAAAAAAACGATAAAGAAAATTAGGTCCAAAATTAATTAATCACCGCCTTCTAACCAAGTAATCACTCTTAAATTACCATGTGACACACCGACCCCCATCTCGTCTCGCGCCGAGATGGGTGTCTGCGTGAGACTGATAAACGCAAAAAGGTAAGCTACAGTAAATGACCATAAACGTTACTATACGTTACTATACTATAAACCAAGTGACGATAAGGTAAAGATAATCAGGTAATGACAGATAAAAGATAACGAGGCGTAAGGCGGTGTTGGCAAGTGAAAGTAGTAAGGCAGCTGAGGGCTTACCTACTACAAACAATAGAAGCAAGGCAGCTGAAGGCTTACCTTGCCACGGCTTTCAGGGGACTCCTACCCCACCTAGTTAACCCAGTGCAGCGCTATTCTAAGTGACAGTGTCCAAATCCATCAAGTCTCGCGCCCAGATGGACCCAAACACCATCACGCCCACACTGCAGAGCATGCAAATTGCTCGCGACTGAGCAAGGGAAGTAAAAGAAAAGAGAATTTAAACTGGGCCAAAAGTCGAAATTAACGCAACGATAAAAGAAAACTCACTAAAGCCATTATTACCGAAAGAAGGAAAAAAAATTAAATGTAATTAACCAAATTGAAGCTATGGACTCGAAAGTTAATAAATTCAGAAATCAATAGATTGATAAGTAAATTGAAGCAAAACGACACGCAAAACGTAATATTAAATTAATGACAGTAAAATTAACGGAATGTAATAAAATAAATAATGACTATGAGTTGCCTAACAATTTATTCACTCCTACGGACCACCAAATGCAGTTTCGGCATATACCGGTTTAAGGTCTTGTACATGCCAAATGCCCTTACCAACACCGTGTTCGTCTTCAAGTTCATAAGTACACGTGCCGGTCTTTTCTACGATCTTAAACGGACCTACAAATTCCGGAGCCAACTTTGCGCTATAATACTTCGCTGCATCGGATATACTTTTATTCTTACGCCAGACTTCTTGACCAGGAACAAAGCTTACTTGGCGTCGGCGCAAATTGTAGTTATGACGATTTTTAATACGAGAAGCTTCGACTTTAGTGTGGACTTTTCTAAATAATTGTTTGAAAGCTTCTATTCGTTCTCGAATGTAATTTTGACGCTCAGTTTCTACTTGAGGAACACCCTCAGCATAGTCCGAACCGAATAGCTTGTGTTCCCTGCCAAAATTAACGCAGTAAGGGGTGAAGCCCGTAGTTTCGTGTCGCGAAGTGCGAATGGCGCAACCGGTAGCAGTTAAATTATCTTCCCAAGTTCGATGGTTATTTTGTTGAACGTAAGAGCGCAACATCGTTTTAATAACTCTATTAACGCGTTCAGTATGATCTGCTCTAGGATAGTAATTAGCAGTGTAAAATATTCTAACTTTATATTTATCGCAAAGGGTTTGAAATTCTCTGGATTTCATTTGAGTTCCGTTGTCGCACGTTAAGAATTGAGGAGCTCCGTAAACTAAGAAGATGCCGTCTTCGACACACTACACCAACGATTTTGCAGTTGCCGATCGACACGGGAATAAGACGACGTACTTGCTAAAATAATCTGTGACTACCAAAATATGAGTGTTACCTTGTTTAGAACGAGGTAAAGGTCCTATATAGTCTAGGCTGATGGCTTGCCAAGGTTCCTTTATGTCTGGGCGATTACCCATTAAACCTGCTGGACGTTTCTGCTCTACTTTATTCTGAGCACAAGTTCTACAAGCACGGACATAACTAGCAACGTCGGATCTCATTTTCGGCCAATAATATCTCTCGGCGACCTTCCAAAAGGTTTTAAAAACACCCACGTGCCCTGCTGCAGGATTATCATGGCAACGAAGCAATATCTCTTTTCGTTTATCCTTCGGCACTACTATTTTCCAGTAGGTAGAATGATCTGGAAAATTAGGATTGTTTGTCTTCACATATTTAAAGAGATTGCCATTCTCGACTCTCCAACAGGGATATTTATCAGGACGTTCTTCTAGCTTCTGTATCATGCCTTTGTACCATTTGTCTGAGGTGTCAGAAAATGATTGCGACGGTGGTTCGTCAACAGCTGCGATAGAATCAGAAGTCACTGGCACTGACCTGGAAAGAAAATCTGGCACGACATGATCCCGGCCTTTACGATGGATCAGTTCAAGGTCGTAAGGTTGCAAATGAAGAGCCCATCGAGCGAGACGTCCTTGTGGATCTTTTAGATTATGAAGCCATAACAAAGAATGGTGATCGGTTATGACTTTAAAGTGTACACCCTCCAGATAGTGACAAAGCTTTTCTCCACTCCAAATTACGGCAAGGCACTCTTTTTCGGTGACGGTTAATTTCATCTCCTGTTTGGTGAGAGAACGTGAAAGATAGGAAATAACTTTTTCCCCGTCATCAAATTGCTGAGTCAGAACTGCTTCTAGGCCATAAAATGATGCATCAGTCTGTAAGGTAAATGTGCGATTGAAATCTGGACAGGTAAGCACGGGAGCTGTGATAAGAGCTTCTTTAATCAAGTTGAATGACTGATGGCACTCGGAAGTCCATTCCCATTTGATATTCTTCCTGGTAAGCCGAGGAATTGGGGCTATGATAGCTGAAAAGTTCGGCACAAAACGCCGGTACCAAGAAGCGGTGTCAGTAAAACGTCGAATTTCGGTGATATTTCGTGGAGGTGCTATATTCACAATGGCCTGTACTTTCTCAGGATCAGGTCTTAAACCTTGAGCGTCTACGATGTAGCCAAGGTATCGTAATTCAGGCTTACAAAAGTGACATTTCTCCTCGGAAACTATGAGTCCTGCATCTTTCAAACGGTCAAAAACTAGGCCCAGAATTCTGAGGTGTTCAGGAAAGGTTCTGGAGATTATAATTATATCATCAAGATACACCATCACGTGATTTTCCAAATCAACGCCCAATACACGGTCCACTATACGTTGCCAGGTGGCTTGCGCATTGGTCAAGCCGAAGGGCATGCGCAGAAAATGATAAATATTCCTACCTGGAACAGTGAAAGCAGTTAATTCACGTGAGGACTCACTAAGAGGTACCTGCCAGAACGCTGATTTTATGTCGATGGAGCTAATGTAGCGGGCGTCTCTGAGGCGATCCAAAATGGCGGAGATATAAGGTATAGGATATGCGTCTTTCTTAGTTTTCGTATTAAGCTTTCTAAAATCTATGCAAAACCTATAGCTGTCATCTTTCTTGCGTACCAAACACACTGGACTGGACCAAGGACTTTTAGAAGGTTCAATCACGCCAAGTTTCAACATCTCGTCGATTTCCTCGTCCATAATCCTTTGCTTGTATGGAGAAACTGGGTAGTAACGCTGTTTAATTGGCCTAGTGCCGGGTTCAAGCTCAATGACGTGTTCTGCTACTTTGCAGCAGCTAAGACCAGTACCCATTTCTGCTATTTTCTCCTTAACCAGTGCATTTAAAGTCGCTCGGTCGGTTTCTGATAAAGAGTCGCCATCTATAATGCTGCAAATTTCCGTGGGTTGATCATCAGTGGAAAAATGCCAGACGTCCTGCTTCAAGTCGGGGATCACTTCCATGGATCTCCAAAAGTCGATTCCTAAAATCAGTTGGTGGGACAGTTCTGGGAGAACTAAAATATCGATCACCCGAGTTCTATTTAATAAAGTTACAGGAACCTGAAAATAACCTAAACTAGAGCAAGTTTGGCCGTTCGCGACGGTACAGTCAGTCTGATGCTTAATAAGTTTTAATCCCAAACTTTCTAAAATTCGGAGACCAGGTTGACCTACAATAGTGCGTGATGCTCCAGAATCTAACAAGCCTAAAATTTTGTAACCTAAAATTGAAATTTCTAAATAGGGGCGTTGGTCGCCATGCGCATGAGCTATGATAAAATCTAGTAGTTTCTTATTTGGAAAAGGGTTAGTAGCATGTGAATGATTTTTGCTGGAAAGGGAGTTATTGGTTGACGGAAGGTTTTCATCAGAAAGAAAGTTATTGGTTGGCAAAAGATTTTTATTGGACGCAGAATTGTTAGGGAGTGAACGGTTTTCGTTAGAAAGAAAAAGGTGGGTTGGTGAAAGGTTTTCATCGGAAAGAATGTTCTTGGTCGGTAGAAGGGTTTTATTGGGAACGGAGTTGTTGTTCAGCGAAGCGTTTTCATTGGAAGGAAAGTTGTTGGTCGGCAAAGTGAGAGTAACGGGAGTAGTCTTACGATCTATCGGCTCTCCCGAGAATCGTTTCTCTGTCGATAAACCCTTAGGGCAGTTTTTACTGGTCACATTTGGTGCGCCGCAGCGGTAACAATGGATTCTGCGCTGTTCGGGGCACTGACTATTTCGATGACCTGGCTTATTACAGTTCCAGCACAAGATTGATCTTGCTATTTTTGGAGATGGTGGACGTGTCTCTCTGGGTAACTGTCTCACGTCTCGAGAAGTTGATCGTGCTGGAGATGATTCGGTCACTACGTCAATGGCTGGTAACTGTTCACCGTCTATCGAACCGGATGCTTCAGCAGTCATACACGCGAAGTCTGGTTCTACAAAATGATGTCTTTTCCTAGGAGGTGGTACATAGTTCTCTGCACGATATTTCTTTAACTCCAACTTGAGACATTCTCCTTCTAATTCTTCTAACTTGCTGACTACCGGAAGTTGGGTAGTATAAAAAGGTGACAAGTTTCGTATAATAATGTCCAGTTGGACGTCCTCAGGGATGGAGCCATGTCGTCTAAACAACGCACTCATATTAGAAAGGTAATCGACTATATTCTCAGTTGAATCCTGAGTCCTGTCTAGAATTTCCTTAAATAACCGATGACGATAGTCTGGCGGTTCGAAATGTTTACAGAGAAGGTCAGACAAACTAGACCAGTCCGAAAATCGATGACGATTAGCGCGAAACCAATTCAGTGCTTTACCAGTAAATAAATCGATAGCGGATATAAATAGTTCACGTTCAGAAAAACCTCGAGCTTCGCGTAGTTCCGAAACTCGCTGCAAGAAATTATGCACGGACATCCGTCCAGCCTCGCCGGTAAATTTAATACCCCACTTTTCAACACGTTGCGTTTTACTACACGAGTGATGGCGAACGGAAGTGGTAGTGGTTATGTTGGGACTAACTGCCGGTTGGTTGACTTTAGGCGACGAGCGCGAGTGTCGTGGTCGACTGTTAGACGCGTTGATATTTCCTGACGCATCTGAATCCGACGCATCCGAATCCGAACCGTCCGAATGAGCTTGACCGAGCAAGATGCTTAAATTTGGTTCTTGTTTTAAGAGACTGTCCAAACAGTTTAATTTGCCTAAAATTTGGAGTAACAAATCAGAACGAGTTTGCGATTCCGCGGCACTAAGGTTCGCAACCGGAATACGATGAACGCGTGTAAATAAGTGAACAAGTTGAGATTGTAAATGTTCAAATTTTTCTTTAGCGGATTCGCCAGAGACATTTTTAATCGCGCTGTCAATATTTGGTAAGGTTCTAGTTATATAGTTACATTCATCGACAAAAACACAAGTATAGGCTAGACGAGCAAAATTTTTACCCTTCCTTTCCATTTCTAAAATTGGACGTAACGCTACTATAAGTTCTTTTACCGTATTGGCATAACTAGCCGGTACTCCACGAATCGTAAGTTCAGAAATTAGCATTTCTTTCCTAAGATGGTTAACCTGCATATTATAATGCATTTTGGAGTGAACAAAAACAATAGCAACTCAAAAGTCAACGTAAAAAGTCAAATCTAGGTACAATCGCGTAAATCGAATAGATTTAGCAAAACTACACCAATAGTGTAGTCAAATATAGCAAATGAAGGTAATTAAATCAGCGAAAATAGCAAGAAATAATAGAAAGGTAAATCACGTAAACCAGCAATCATAATACAGTACGCAAAGATAATCAAAGTCACGTAAATGAATAAAATAAAATCGATAAGAAATCGCAATATCAAAAAAATCAAAGTTACGTAATAGGTAAAATAAAATCGGTAATAAACCACAAATTCCAAGACAATCAAAGTTACGTAATACGCAAAATAAAATCGGTAGTATACCACAAATTCAAAGACAAAGTTACGTAAACAAGTAAATTAAAATCGGTAATAAATCGCCAAATCAAAGAAAATCAAAGTTACGTAATAAGCAAAATAAAATCGATAATAAATCGCCAAAATCAAATGCAGTAATACAGGGCTAGTACAGTTAGAGTTAAAATTGATGGAAATTTTCAAAGTTCCATCCAGCTCACTAGACGCACAAGAGTAAAATTAGAAAAAAAAGCGGTAATTTTTTTAAATATGCCCCAGGTTGGGCGCCAAAAATTTGCGACGCACTTTGTTCAATAAAAAGTGTTTGATCAAAAACCGTCAAAGACACTATGATGAGTATCATTGACCAAGTACTTACCGCTTAACTTGAAAACATTAAAATATCTCTTAAAGGTACTCTAGAGGAAAACACAGGAACAACAGAGTGTTCTAAGGGAAGCAGGGGTAGTAGAGCGCGTTGCAAATTAGCCCTCAGCTCAGTTAGGCTGGGTAGGTTCTATTGGACGCCAACAGTTTTTTTTACACCGACGCAAACTGGAAGTCGCCTAGTTGGTCTAGGGACCTGCTTCTCACATAACAAACCTGCTATTCATAATAGAAAATAAAAACATATGGCGCAGTGAGCTGAATAAAACAACGTAATGAATTTTACCCTATATACATCTATTTGTACAAAATATAAAAATACAGGTGTTTACAGATGTACACACAAACCAAAAATTGAATGTTGGGCGATTCTTGCCCCCGCAAAATAAGTGAATTATATCTACTCAAAAAACTTCATGAGGAAGTCTGTCCTCAGAAACGTAAAAACTCTTAGGGCGGCTCCTTAGCATCCACCGAGGGGAAGAGTAGGATGACTCCTAGCTCCCACCGGAAAAATAAACATTGGGATGCTTTGTAGCCCCCACGGAAGAGAAGTAGGGAGGTTCGTGGCCCCTACCAAAGACCCTCTTCAAGGTTAAAGAGGGATGTAAATTCCAAATTCTACATACAAAACACCAAAAACGGGGGCAGCTACCAGCGGTCTCCAGATCGTCAGGCCGATGTAATGGATGATATGATGTTATCGAACGAAGTTGCAGATAAAACGCTGCTCCTAGCAAGCAAAAATTCATTAAAAGAATTAAATCGCAGTCCCGGAACTTAATCCATGAAAATTGAGCCTTCAAAATGGCCGAAACCCGACACTGCACTGCAATCTTCCTCGAAGACCAAGGTGGAATATGCCAGATGTTCTTCCTTCTCTGCCACCGAACCAAAAGGGTTGACATCTGCGCAAGCCCAAGAGGCTGCATAGAAAATCCAATGACCCGGGGGAAGAGAAGGCGGTGACCTTGAGTGGAAACTCATGACAGTAATTGACGACACCGACAAGAATTACTTAATTCCCACCAATTTCAAGCGTGGGTTAGAAGCTGCTCCCTCAAATGACCCCGATTGCATAATCGCACAAGTCTTGGACCCCATACTGAGAAACAAACGCAAAAAACACCGAAACTTAGAACTCCAATCGTCGCCACGCCACCAAACAAAGACACTACAATCGTACAGAGGCCCCTGGCGTGGAACAATAAAGTCACGGAAGTACAGACCGTTATAGGCACCTACGCCGGTACTGATCGAGACGCACTATTTCAGTACGATGCATCCAAATACTAACGGCTGAAACCCCGAATGTCGAAACTATAGAAAGGAAAACGATGACGCAGTGCTACAAAATTCCAACCTCCCCACACTCGAAAATGCCACCGCGGCAGCCGCGTTCCTAAATCGACGGCTCTCGAACGCGCTGCGTGAATCGACCTCGCGGCCCGAACTAGATATTGTCGTTCTTAAACCTGATATTGCCCCGCTTACAGTTCCGGCAGGAAACATATGCACCCACAGCTGTTTCAAACTTCACAAAATTCACAAGAATTAAAACAGAATTTCTAAAAATTAATGTTTGAGCAAAGGCAATGTTTGCCCACGAATCTAAATATTAGAGAAAGCTAAATCCAAGAATCCACGACAGTAAAGGCAATGTGATCAAAATCTACAAATCAAGGGCGGCCCAATGTTGTCAGAGAATGTAACCAGCTGATTTATAAAAGGTAGGTTGGTCTTCAAAATTTATTATTTAAACATGTTAGCTTATTAGACTAAGGGCAACTTGTCTATACACACAGGGTGAACTTTAAGCCAGGCGAAAATTCAGGGCCCAAGCCAGAAAGAAAGATATTAACACAAACTACAGGCTTCGAACGAAGGACAGCTGACTTGAGGACAAGATAGCAGCAATTAGCCAGTACAGAAACCGTAGAAACTAGCCTAGGAACAGGGCAGATCAAACGTGTACGTGTGGAGACACAACTATTTCATTAAGGTAAACTATAAAATAAAACCTAGACAGGCCTTCGTGAATAAATTAAGCATTAAAACAAAAACTAATTCGGTGACAAAAATGACCTGTCACAAGCCTTTCGTTTTATTTCATACATTGTGCGTGTTTCTGTATTCTGTATTCTACTTATCAAACCTCTAAAAAAACAGTTCGGGATGAAAAGAATCCATTTTTCCACACACTTGGCATTGACACACCATTTATCAAAATTTTTGGTTAAAGTCCTCTCAGGAAAAACAAAAATCATACATATTTATATTCCGACCTATCTGGAACGTTACACACAAAACATTACGCCTCCATAAATCTGTAATGATCAATACAAATGGGAAAAGAAACTGTCCTGTAAGCTAGCCACGTTTCCACTCTCACTCTAAATTTCGTGATCATGCTATGGATGTAAATTATTAAAAAATATATTATGACAAGAAATAATGGCACATTGATATCTTATTTTTCCTTAGTCATATGCTTAGCCTGTGGTATTTATTATTACATATATTAACTTACAATAATTGCGTTATTTTAGTATAGTTTAACAATCTGAAACTATGTCACATAACTAAAAGCCTGACAACAACCATTTTTAAGGAGTAGCTGGGGGGTATATTGTTCGCGAGGTTATAAATAACTGGGGATTGCTCTAAAATGTAGATGATTGTACCTCGTACTGGTTTCTAAATCAATGAGTGACAATCTACAAATTTTGTTCGCGTTCAAGTCACGTTCGTCACTTTTCCTAATTTCCTTCCTTTTTTGGGATGAGGAATAAGCCCACAGGGACTGCAATTTTAAATATACAAATCGTAATATCTCTACGGTCGATTTTCACTCGTAAGTGGTATAAGAGATAATCCTATGCGAATCATGTTAGAAAAAGTAGCCAAATATGGAATATAATTTTATTTTCCGAATAGCAACCTCATAAAATCATTACTTACCAAATAACTAATTTTTTTTTATAGATTTTTCGTCATTCTTTTACGCTTAAATTAACAGTTTTAAATTTTTAATAAAATCTACAATTTTTAAAATACAGAAAAGTTAAAAAATGGAAAACCGCACATAATTTAGAATTATCATATTACAATATTTCTATAGAAAATAAACAAGAAATAATTTTATTGTTTTTGGAGATTAAGTCACTTTAGTCTAACATGACATTGAAAATTGGAAATGAAATATATTTGCACAAACCGCAAATCAAAATCTTATCAGTTCCTGATCCATAATTCTCCATGAGAGTCTTGAGGAAAACGTTACTCACACAACAAATATTCTGAATCCGGAGATTTAGGCATTGTCTAGCGCATTGTAACATTTTTTATATTTCATAACTAGATCCTCGTTGAGTGTCCATATTTGCAATTTCTATAGGATAAAAATCTTTACGCTTATTTTACCAATTAGTAGCTATAAAAAGTATCATAAACATAACAAGCAGATTTATCAACAATATCAAACAAATATTGAAAAAAGTATGCTATAATCATACCTCAAACGAAAAATTCTTAAATTGTTTCTGACCGGCAACGAGTACAATGTCAAAGTGGGAGAATGAGGTTGGGAGGTTGAAGCTTGATTCCTATAAATTGCAGAATTCCATATTGGGATACTTTCATCTAAAGATATTTCTATTACCTTCTTAATTACCTCATTCTACAGCATTGATAGACTTGTATAGTCAGGTTAAGAGCACAAGACATTTAAGATTGATTGATAATAGTGATATGATAATTATAGCTCTGAACCTTCAATATTGAAAATAATGTATAAAAGAATACAAGAAAAAACTAATGATAATAAGTTGTTTTAGAAAATGCGTGTTACTTTACTCAGGAGTACCATTGAGTGATAGGGTAAAGGGTAGACACAGTCACTAGCCGGGCATTAATCATTATTGCAACAATAGTTGTAGAATCTGACAACCGAATCAAACCGAACAAAAAACAATACTAAATAATATTACATAGGAAATGAGAAGTTGGATAAAATGGGGCTTGCAGATGATGCAGAAGGCGATACTATTTTCTTTTAAGAGAGATAGGCACTATCTTTAAAATGTATTAAAATTTAATTTAACAAAGAATAAATTTACCCAAGAACATAACGAAATAGCAAGCTAAAAAAGGAAAATAACTAAGTTTTTAAAGCGGTTAACAATATTAACAACACTCTAGTAGCCCAAAAGGAAAAAAATTAAGTTTTTGAAAATTTTTCGTAGATCCATTTTAGAAAAAATTTCTTTCAATAAAATACAGAGTTGAAAAGATTTTTTGGAAAAAAATGGATTCGAAAAGGTTTTAAGAAGATTTTTTTCGAAAAAATTTACTTTTAAGAAAGATGTTTTTAGAAAGAAGAATGAAAAAATTGATTTTTCAAAAAAGATGTTCGATTTTTTTTGCAGATCCTGTTTTAATATCTACTAGCACAGTAATAAGTTCTTACAATAAACATTTTTAAACTCTTGATACTTGATCTGTTAGCGATACGAAGGTGTCGCTCACAGATAATATACAATTTGGTGTTTATTTACTTAAATTATATCAAATTAGCATTATGATACAAAATACCAATTAGTACACAAGACAAAGAGTATTAAAAGTCTTGCAGCATATTTGATTTGACATATTTTTAGGGCCCCTCTCGAATTCTTATAATGAAGTATGTATATGTTTTCAATTTTAATTGCTTAACTTCGCTACAACATTAACAATTCCGGTCACGTAAAAGCAGCGAGAAGTAAATCATGCCAGATACGTAACCGAGACTGCGACTGGAAAGGGAGTGTGAATATTTCCGGAGTGATTTATTTGGAGACACGAGCTTTATTAAGATGTGACCTTGATCCATGAATCTTCTCTGGGACGTTTGAGGTTGATTGCTTTATACATATAAATTTTTATTTTGTAGTTACATATGCACATATACGAATTAATTTATTATTTATTTGCTTGTTAATCATAATTAATGTCTGATACTTCTAAATTAAGTCTCCTCCATACCATAATCTACGTGAATATAATTATGCGTTAAAAAATTTGTCGTATGTTTGATCTAATTACATTTAAGTATATACCGAAAATTGGCTTTTAAAGAAAACAAAGGGCCTCTAATGCCGATTTAAAATTTAACTACCAGATATAGATATATTTGGTTGTATCTTAATAATTGTTAAGGTAACATTGAGATAAATTGCTTTGGAACGAAGTTTTTTTTGTTTCCTTTACCCCTAACTTATTTTGCTGTCATATATTTTTCCAAATTTTCCATTGTAAAATTGTGCCACCTGTCGTCCAAAATAAACTTGCTGGCAGAAAAAGAACGTTCTGCATCCACCGATGTTACAGGGTAGTACTTTTAAAGGTGCCCCATAAGAAAATATAGAATTGTGCAAGACTTCATTTGCATCATTAATAAAGTCATTTATTTAACATAATGCCTTACAGCATGTGTTGTTTTTCTTTAAATTTATTTGCAAATATATCTGGCAGCTAATTTAGAGGCTGACCTGCCTGTATATTACTGGTACAATCAGAAGCACCCCCACTGCAGCAATGCAAATCATACCAGGACTAATACCTCAGATACACACATCAGGATTCTGGATGAAATTTATCAGGAAATGGAAACAACACCCCGAGAAACGAGATCACACAAAAATCACGGACGTCATTAACTATAATCTCTTTCTTCACTATAATGATGCAAATAGATCACATGAAGGTGATTTATAACTTCGAGAAACCATCCATCATCAGATTTGAATCTGATCTGTGGATAAGAGAGACTAACTAATGGTTTAGTACAGTGCACTGACGGATCAAAACGGCAGGTGGAGAGGGCGCGGGAATATTTGGAGAAAAGCCCAGAATGAACATAAGCATACTCCTGGCAATGAACGCCATAGTATACCAAGCAGAAATCCAGGCAGGGGAAGCATGTATTCAGAAAAATATTGACCAGGGGTATCGCAACCAAAACATATCAAAGATCACGATGGAGTGTCCACTCGACCTGAAAGACTTAGCAACCAGAACAGCCTAAAAGGTTAAACTCTTATGGGTCCATGACCATTTGAAGATAGTGAGTAGTGAAAATGTAGACGAACTCTACAGAGCTGGCACTACTCAAATCCCGCTCTCGGAATATTGAACCAGGTGATAAAAGCAACAACGAATAGCTGGACACAATTACAATATCTATATCGATAAATCACAATAACTGGCCAAAGGCACGTTAGGGCCACACTAGGCAAACCCTCAAAGGCACTACCCTTCGAAATATTGCTTTTAACATGCACCTAGATAAAACGAGTGACGGGCTTCTTGAAAATTTTAGAAGGCACCTACATAGAACACGAATCAAAACTGGACCCATAGAATGCAGCCGATGTGGTGAGGAGAAAGAATCCGCCTCACACATTATATACAGCTGCGAAGCACTGACCCGCAGAAGACCAGAAATATTTGGAGCAATCCAATGAGGTGACAGCCACCGCATGGGAAGCTTGGAAGAAGCCTACCCCACAGAATAAGTTGCTATGCTATTTACAATAATAGTATTATTTTTGACCACTGTCGCATTAGTTATATTAAAGTTAATATTGTCTCAACAAAACATTATTGAAATAATCCAAAAAAAAATTTATATATTTTTTTAAATATAGTTATTATTAGAGTTTAAAGGTATTCCTACTTCTTTGAAAACTATTTATATTACCATATTTTCAATGACCAAAATACTTTTGTAAACCAATAAATTTCTATTATTAGTTAAAGCGTAGAATAATTATTAAAGCTAAAAAATTAAACTATTTGATGAGAATGCTAAAATATAATTGGGCGAAAAAAAATTTGTAGATGGTGGGAATCAAATTACAATATATTTTATTAAACGAACAGGAACTACAGTTTAAATAGAAAATCTAAAAAATTAAATGAATAATCCACGGTGTTCCTCAACTAAGTTTAACCCAAAGGTATATTCCACTTCCATTTTTTTCTCAGATTGTGTTAAAGTGGTGTGGCCTCAGTAATGTTAGCCCAAAATTAAAATCTTAGATCAATAGTTTGAAACGAAAACTTGATTTTACCAATTTTTTTAGGTTAAGCGGCTTTATTTTATGAAAAAGAGTAGTATCAAATTTTTTTAAGGCGAATGTTCTTTCAAGTCCTGGAAACAATATCTTCTTAGCGAAAATATTTAATATTTTTAAATGACCTTGATAATCCTAGAAAAAGACGAAAAAATGAGTTTTTCGTCATTTTTTAGTACCTATCTCTTTAATGGTGCGTCAAATACGATGGTTTATGAATTCATTTTAAAGATAATGAAATTATCTACAAATCAAAAAAAAAATTATCGAATCAGAATGTTGTGTTATATCTCAATAATTATAAGTTGTGGTTAAAACTGTTTATCATTTTCAAAAAGTTGACTCAGTCTCAAGCAAAATTGTCCTTTTATATAGAATGATACATTGAAAATAATTATTCATTTAAAGGAAATTAAATTAAAAGAAATGAATTTTTAATTTTCACTAAGTAAGTAAAACTCGAAAAACTTAATAATAGGCACTATTAACACCGTCGCGTCGGCGCAGACATACAGTTCCAGACGACCCTATCTTTGGTTTTATTCCAAATAAAAGATGAAATTTTTTATTTGGCTTGAAATTGCTTCAACTTTTTGAAAATTATGAACAGTTTTAACCATAATTTAAACTATTGAAATATCACAACATTCTGATTCCGTAATTTTTTGTTCGAATTTTTCAACCTTCTATTACCTATATCTTTTGAACAGATGTAGATAGAAAGGCATTTTTTTGATTTGTAGATAATTGCACTATCTTTAAAATTAATTCATAAACTATCGTATTTGAACGTACCATTTAAGAGTATAGTGACAAAACACGATTTTTTAAATGTTTTTTTTAGGAATATCAAAGCCATTCAAAAATATTAAATATTTTCACTAAGATGGTATTATTTCCAGGACTTGAAAGAAGATTATACGCCTTAACAAATTTTGATATTACTTTTCTTCAAAAAATAAAGCCGCCTAACCTAAAAAAAATTGGATAAAATCAGGTTTTTTTCCAATGTATTGATCTAGGATTTTCATTTCGGGATTGAATTACTTTAACACAATCTGAAAAAAAAATAGAAGTGGGAAGACCTTTGGATTAAACTTACTCGAGGCACACCGTGAATCCTTATATCATTTTAATTGAAATACACACTCCTATATAAGATCTAGGATATTAGAGAAATAATACAAAATATTAAAATATTAATTCAATGGTTTCTATTGTTGGCTGAAATAGTACTTGTATTGCTCGTGGGCACCCTTTGGAGCGGTTAAAATTGGGCTGTTGGTATTTATTCGTTGAATAGTCGTTTAAGCTTGGGGCATGTTTGTTTCTAGGTACGCCAAAAATAATAGATCTTTTGCAATTGTGGGGACTGGAGCGACTCATTTCAGTGTTTTATGTTAAGTAAATCAAATCTAAAAAGCTTTGCAATAAGAAGCGTGTTTTTGATTTGTAAATCTCTCTTGGTTAGTCTATTATAAAACTGTTTACTCAGCCGATATGTATTGTTAAAAATCTGTTAACATTAAATATGATTGCAAGTTTATTGTTATGTTTGAAATTTTTGGACATGGTTTCCACCAAATCTATTGATAAATTTAGGAGGTTCGAATGCAGTGGTAAGCATGAAATATGTTCCATCTTGCATCCTGTACCCCAAAGAAAATATAATACTGCGCCCATACAAGCCAGAAGTTTTGCAAAGAAGCAGATCCTATATTTTGAGTGAAATAAATACTTATACAAAGTTTACCTTGTTCGCGTCAAAAACTAGAGTAAATAAAATGTCGTTCTTTTATATTTCAATTTTACAAAGTATCGAAAATGTATGTATAATAATACTAGATAAATAAAAATTATTACTTTAAAATAAAATAAATAAATAAAACGTGTTTTATTTGTTTTAAATATTACTATAACTAATGCAATAGAAATTATTCATTATAAATAGGAGTACATTGATCTTCAAAACACATAATTAAATTTAAAAAAATATGTTTTTTTCTATTAGAGGTTACATTAAATTAATTACTGTTGTAATTAAAACAATAATAATAAGTATTTCGATTAAAGAAGATGTAGATTCTTACAAATAAACTTTTACTGAAACCAATAATATATTTTGTATTAAGTTTGGAATCATGCATCAAATAATTGTTATGTGTAAACGACCTATTAAAAACCAATGAAACCTTATATTTCAACTGGTTAACAATGATAAACTAATTACTGAAAGAAATCGAATTTGTATTGCGCAATACGGAATAGACATGTATATTCTTACAAATAAACTTTTACTGAAACCAATAATATATTTTGTATTGAGTTTGGAATCATGCATCAAATAATAAAATTGTTATGTGTAAACGACCTATTAAAAGTCAATGAAACCTTATATTTCAAGCAATCCAAGTGGTTAACAATGATAAACTAATTAGTACTAATTACTGAAAGAAATCGAATTTGTATTGCGCAATACGAAATAAAGTGTGTCATTGAGTGAATTGGAATCCAATTCAATATCCGAAAGAGTTTTTCTGTGTGGATTTGATCAAAGAAACTGGACTTTTCTGAAAAGACAGGGGTGCACAATAAGCCATGACGCTGCAGTGCGAAAAAGATTAGGACATACACCTGACCTCTGCTTTCAACCAACCAAGTTTGGCTGGTGTTTTTAAGGATCTTTTCATCACCTAAATAGATCTCTTCAAATGCAAAACATTGGCTTCTAATTGGTTGATGCTCTCAAATATGTGGAAATAGTATGTGTTTATAAAACAAATACTTTAATCTTCGTTTTGTGTTTTAAAAGAACCGCGTACAGCATGATTGTACGAATCATGTCTCGGTGTCATAACTAACCAATCAGGGTTAAATACGTCAGGCGTAGTTGTCGTTGCACGGCAACCTAACTTCATAAAACCACAAGGATCTAGGGATCCCGTTCGCTTCTCGATGCAAAAGCTTCGGCGCATCTCTGATTGGTTCCGCTTGACAGCAGACAGCTTGTCGTTTGACTTTTGTTGGTTGGTTCGCTGGTTGTGCTGTGAGGTTAATATAACACGAATTTAACAAAATATTGTGTTTTTATTTAGTTAAAATGTTGTTCTGTGAGGACTTTAATATTCAGTTTTCAAAGACTTCCAACTTGAGGGCTCATGTAAAGAGAAAGCATCATAATAGGTACTAAATGTTGATAATGCACTAAAATTTCCTATATTAAATAATTTGGTGGTGGCTTAGCGTTAGACATTTCGTATTTTTTCTTGTTTGTATATTTATTTATAAAATTAAAAATATTTAATTTGTTAGTAATAGTAATTATAATATTGAATTGTTAATATCAGGTATTATAATTAAATAGTTAATTTTGAAATGGCAATATTAAGCCTCAAAATTGTTATTTAGTATTTAGTAGTAATATTTCCCTAAATAAATATAATTAGTAGTAATTTTCACTTTCTTTGCTGTGGTTTGATTTACTCCCTAATGAAATTATTATGCCCCTTTCTTTATGTAAATAATTATTGATTGAAATATTGCCTTCCAGGCTACAATAATTTGAAAACAATTTAAATCATTGGCTACACATTTTAATAGTATATTGTGCAACTAGTGTTGAAAATAGCACTTTTCACACGCGTTGTACACTATACTTTTTCTACGACTGCCGAATGCAACTAAAATATGTTACAATTTATTTATTTGACATTAAAATAATATATATTAAGCTTTTTAGAACTGAACGGTTTTCAAGGCAGTCTTAGAAAATCCTGACGACTTCATTCTTGCTTAACAATCCCAACGCGGTTATACAACCACATAAACACAGAAGTGTTTTGTTGGTTACATATCTATTACTTTACGCGTTCCTGAAGGTTTTGCATCGAGAAGCGAACGGGATCCCTAGATCCTTGTCAAAAAACCAAGTCTCTAACAACCTTTTGTTCCGTACGCAGCGTTTTGCCGATCGTGCTCTTCCGAAGGCGCGCTTCCTAGACTACCCACGTCGGTAGAAGTTGTCCGTATAGTTTTATTATACTGCCCGAGTTACGCGTTTTACCGTTGTGGTAATCCAGGTCAATAATTTTTACAAACAATTCTATGGAAGGAATATTCCGAGAAGTCTTTGGAACAAACTGAGTTGACAACTGTCACATATGGTACTAATTGCGCCCCGTATATCGCCACAAGATGTCTGGTAGGGCTCGCAAATAAAGGCAAAGATCAGTTTCCTCTTGCTTTTAAAGCAATTCTTAATCAATGTTATTTAGATGATTTTCTATGTTTTGCAAATACCGAAGCAGAACTGGAAAAGCTAGCCAAAGAACTCATTGGTCTTTGTAAATCCGCCAGTTTTCACTTACACAAATGGGGTTCGAATTCAGAAGAATTTTTGAAGTCTTTACGTGTAAGTTACTCTCAAAATGACTATAATATAGTTTTGGAAAATACATCCAACAAGGTTTTAGGTGTAGCTTGGAGTCCTCAAGATGACAATTTTTCCATTTCACTACCAAAAAACATTTCTGACATATCTATGACTAAAAGAAATATTT
Source organism: Philopedon plagiatum (assembly GCA_963971165.1). Taxonomy (NCBI): domain Eukaryota; kingdom Metazoa; phylum Arthropoda; class Insecta; order Coleoptera; family Curculionidae; genus Philopedon; species Philopedon plagiatum. The sequence continues at coordinate 76,120,945 of OZ020193.1, forward strand.
TGTCAATTATTGCCCAAATGTTCGATCCCCTAGGATTTATTGGCCCTGTAATTATTCGTGCTAAAATTTTTATGCAGAACATCTGGAAGACCAAAATTGACTGAGATGATATGTTATAGTATAACCAGTCCTAAGTGAATCTCATAAATCTAAATTATTAAGATTTAAGTGGTATAAAAAGCCAGACAAAGGCCTGCCGCTCATACCCGGCCGTGTCTCGTGAAGGAACACCTGCAGCGACGATTCGTTTTGTCTCTTTTTCACTAAGGGTAATATTATATTGGCGCATGCAGAGGAGGGAGTCCTTTTATTATAATTAAGACGTTACGTAGACAGATGCTCGTTTGGAACATGATTTATGTGATATCGGCACGGCTGCGTCAAAGGTGTCGGCTTCGTTACCTTTTTTTTGCGGTTTCACTTAACTTTAGTTAAAGTATACCTAAGGACTTAGTTAATGAATGACGATCATTTTCCAAACATTTATCACAACTGTTAGAAGTAAAAATTCCTCGATGTCTTTTGATGCAGCTTGACTGTCTTAAGGTTGAGTTGTTTGGATTTTCCGATGCAAGTCAAAGAGCTTACGGTGCTTGCCTATATGCTCGTGCTAGCTATGAAAACAGAGAAGTCTCTTGTCAGTTAATATATAGTCGCGCCTATTAAAACCGTGACCCTACACCCTACCCCGATTTGAACTATGTGGAGCGGTCTTGCTCTCTAAATTATGTGTCAGAGTCATTTCAATATTTAAAGACGTTCTACAATTATTTGAAAGTATCAATCTTTTTACGGATTTCCAAGTTGTTTTAGCTTGGATTAGATCTCATCCTTCTCGGTGGTCTACGTTTGTCGCAAATAGGGTGGGCAAATAAGCGAGGTAAGCGGCTGTATCTCAGAAACTAATGATCGTGGAGAGTTACGGTAAAAAATTTTATAGGTAAAGTGGGCAAGGGAAACTGCTGGAAATTATTTTCAAGTTTCCAAGATGGCCGCCAGTGGGCGTTTCCGCCATCTTGAATTACATAAAGCTACGTTTGTCGCGATTTTCCCCAATGAATGTAACAAAAAAGTATTTGCGTTTTAATGCTAACTTAAAGTCGAACATTTTTTGTAAAAACAATTTTTCTCTATCTTTCGAAATAAAGTGGTGGGGGGTATTTGAATGTTGTTTTAAATAAATGCCTGTAACTTCGAAACGGCTTAATGGATTTGGATAAATTTGGTATCATTGGAAAGAGCATTTCTTGGGCTTTTAGGTTTCTCGTAATCATGACAGTTGTGACCTACACGACCGCCGATAGAGGGCGTTATTCGATATTATAACCAAAATATTGGATTTTCTCAAAAAATTTAAATGCGATGATATGACTTTTTTTACACTAGAAAATAGACAAATGACCAACCAATAAGCCTGCGCAAACCGCATCTTAATATCTTTTTCCTAACTCAAATTATTAAAAAAAAATACTAAACCAGGAAAATTCATATATCCCCATTTAAAAATGCATCGGTTCCTTTCGATAAGAAGGCAAGTAGTAGGCCATGGAAATAAAAGACAAACTCCTCTCAAAACTATTCACAAGAAATATCGGTTTATTTAGTGCTGTGATTTTAAGTCACACGTTTTCGTATTTATAAGAGATTTCCCTTTTAAATAAAGTTGTGGTCCTGGAAAGGACCGATTTTGAAAAACGATTAATGCCTTCTGTGTTCAAATTGCCTTCCGTCATATTCCACACATTGTTCCAGTCTTTCTTGAGTCGACAGAACCGCAGCCTCGATTTCTGCCGCTGATATTTGACGAATTGAGTTTCGAATTCTGTTTTCCATATCCATTCGTGTTGTTGGTGGAGTTTGATAAACAATATCTTTTAAGCGTCCCCACAAGTAAAAATCAAGACATGTCAAGTCGGGAGATCTTGCCGGCCAAGGAAATAGGCTTCCCCTTCCTATCCAGCGTTCTCGAAAGGTCCCGTTAATATGGTTTCGGACATTAATTGAATAATGTGCCGGACAACCATCTAATTGCAGAAACATAGTTCTCCTAGTTTCCAGTGGCACATCTTCCAACAAAACTGGCAAGTCGTTGATCAAAAACTGTAAGAAGCGGTTACCAGTTAAAGCTTGATCAAAAAAATAAGGTCCAATAATTCTGTCCCCAATGATGCCGCACCACACATTTAGGCTCCAGCGACCCTGGTGCTGCACTTCTCGTAACCAATGCGGATTTTCAACGGACCAATAATGCATATTATGACGGTTTACCCTACCATCACTACTAAAGGTAGCCTCGTCGGTCCAGAGAATTTCCGTTAAGAAATTTCTGTTTTCCTCAAGCATGCCTAGCATCCATTGACAATAATTTAATCTATTGTCGAAATCTTGTTCATTTAGCGCCTGATGCAAGACTATGTGGTAAGGATGTAATCTAAAAGTAAAAAACAACATATGCGCAAACATAATATTATCAGAATAACACTGAATTGTGTATTTGCGAGTATGTGCTAAGATACTTGGAAGAAGATAAAATTATTTACCTATAATCTTTCAAAATATTTCTAACAGTTGTTCGTGCTATTCCCAAGTGTAGAGACAATGTTCTAGTTCCTACATGTCTATCAAATTCTATGTAAGCCAAGACATTGATAATGTTTTCTTCGGTCCTTCCATTGCGACGCCTGCGAAGTTTAGGACGACGAAAACTTCCAGTATCGCGTAATCGCTGTACCAAGCGCGGAAACATTCTTCTCCCGTAATGACGGCGATCTGGATACCGTGCCGCGTACTGTCTTGCCGCTATAGCTGCATTTTGAAAACACTCGAAATAAATCGCAATCATGTCAACAGCTTCATTATTTGTGAGAGGCATTTTGATTAAAAAGTACTCAAATTATACTCAATCAACAATATTAGCCTGCGTGTGACAAAAGTTTGACGTTACTTGGCAATATTTTTGTTAGGCGATTGTCGTGTCCATGGCCTACTACTTGCCTTCTTATCGAAAGGAACCGATGCATTTTTAAATGGGGATATATGAATTTTCCTGGTTTAGTATTTTTTTTTAATAATTTGAGTTAGGAAAAAGATATTAAGATGCGGTTTGCGCAGGCTTATTGGTTGGTCATTTGTCTATTTTCTAGTGTAAAAAAAGTCATATCATCGCATTTAAATTTTTTGAGAAAATCCAATATTTTGGTTATAATATCGAATAACGCCCTCTATCGGCGGTCGTGTAGGTCACAACTGTCATGATTACGAGAAACCTAAAAGCCCAAGAAATGCTCTTTCCAATGATACCAAATTTATCCAAATCCATTAAGCCGTTTCGAAGTTACAGGCATTTATTTAAAACAACATTCAAATACCCCCCACCACTTTATTTCGAAAGATAGAGAAAAATTGTTTTTACAAAAAATGTTCGACTTTAAGTTAGCATTAAAACGCAAATACTTTTTTGTTACATTCATTGGGGAAAATCGCGACAAACGTAGCTTTATGTAATTCAAGATGGCGGAAACGCCCACTGGCGGCCATCTTGGAAACTTGAAAATAATTTCCAGCAGTTTCCCTTGCCCACTTTACCTATAAAATTTTTTACCGTAACTCTCCACGATCATTAGTTTCTGAGATACAGCCGCTTACCTCGCTTATTTGCCCACCCTGTACAGGAATTAACTTCAGAAAAATGTAAGTGATACTATATTCCTACTCACGAAAATCCAGCAGATTTTGTCTCTCGAGGATTGAACCCCCATGAAATAAAAACCTGTACTCTTTGGTGGCGCGGCCCAGAAATATTACGTCAACTTGAATCTAATTTCAAAAATTATAGCAGTCAAATAACAGATACTTCTGAAGAAGAAAAAATTGTCACTTCTAAAGTACACTTTCAAAGTAACGCCGAATCGGACTTAGAAAACAGTTATTTAAAATTTTCTTCATTTACGAAATTACAAAGAGGTTTAGCATATTGTCTAAGATATTTCAATAATATTAAATCAAAAAATGAAAAATTGCTAGGCCCACTTTCAGTAAAAGAACTTTAACAGACCTTAGACTTAACCATCAAATTTGTACAAAACAAATATGTTTCACAAGAAATGTCAGAATTAAATTCCAACAAAGTAATTACCTCCAAAGACATAAGATCTTTAAACCCCTTTTTAGACAAAAATGGATTTCTACGCGTGGGTGGTCGTCTATCCTAGGCAGAAATTTCATATGATCATACACATCCTTTACTCCTACCGTCGAAAAATCATATTGTCAATTTATTATTGAGAAAAGAACATCTTCTTTATCATGCTGGAGCTAGGACAGTACTATCAAATTTTCGTTTAAAATATTGGCCACTAAATGGATTAAAAGAAATTAAAAAAATAATCAGAAACTGTGTAATCTGTTTTAGATTTAGAAATAATACCATTTCTCAACAAATCAAGGCAGATCTACCAAAAGATAGAGTCACTATTGTTAGGCCTTTCTTTTGTGTTGGCGTAGATTTTGGTGCGCCGCTAACAAAATGTTATATTGCTATATTTGTGTGTAACGTTACGAAAGTCGTACACATTGAACTCGTTTCAAGCCTATCTACAGATGCATTTCGATTAACATTAAAGCGTTTTATTGCACGTCGTGGAAATCCACAAACAATTTACTCTGACAACGCTACCAATTTTCTTGGAAGTCGAAATCAACTAAGAGAAGTTACTCACTTTTTTAAGGCAAAACCAAATTCAGAAATTATTTATAATTATCGTTCTTCCATGGAAATCCAATGGAAATTTATTCCTGCCCGAAGTCCTCATTGGGGAGGTTTATGGGAAGCAGCTATAAAAAGCGCTAAATTTCACATCACTCGTATTATTGGCAAACAGTCATTTAACATTTGAAGAGCTTAGTAAACACTGTACTAAGCTCTTCAAATGTTAAATGACTGTTGCCAATACTCGTATAATTGAAGTGATGTGAAATTGATGTGAGATTGAAGCTGTTCTCAATTCGCGACCACTGTGTCCCTTGTCTGAAGACCCGTCTGACCTTGAATATTTAACGCCAGATCATTTTTTAATAGGTACAAGCCTAATGTCTTTTCCAGAAAGGGATCTAATCGAAACTCAAGTGAATCGTTTAACACATTGGCAACACTTCACCAAATTACAACAAGACTTTTGGAAACGATGGTCTGTTGAATATTTGAATAATTTACATAAACGTTCTAAATGGCTGTTAGAATCAAATAATGTTCAACCCTATACCATTGTGTTGTTAAAAGAACATAATGTCCCACCTTTAGTTTGGCCAAGAGCCAGAGTTTTAGAATCTATTCCCGGACCTGACAATAAAGTAAGAGTAGTCAAACTCAAAACTAAAGATGGTGTTTTTACACGACCAATTACCAAGGTCTGCATTTTTCCGATCAGTGACAATTTAGAATTAAATGTACAACCCTAATTAGATACGTCTGTCAAAGTTAAATTATCTATCCATGAATATTCGTGATTTAAATTGTCTGTCCATCAAGTATGTTTATGCTTGCTTGTCATTGAGTTTAAGTCATTTTGACGTTGTCACGCCAACGGGCGCAGTATGTTTGTAAAACAAATACTTTAATGTTCGTTTTGTATTTTAAAAGAACCGCGTACAGCGTGATTGGACGAATCATGTCTCGGTGTCATAACTATCCAATCAGGGTTAAATATGTCAGGCGCAGTTGTCGTTGCACGGCAACCTAACTTCAAAAAACCAAGTCTCTAACAACATTTTGTTCCGTACGCAGCGTTTTGCCGATCGTGCTCTTCCGAAGGCGCGCTTCCTAGACTACCACGTCGGTAGAAGTTGTCCGTATAGTTTTATTATACTGCGCGAGTTACGCGTTTTACCGTTGTCCTTGGCTTTGTCTTGTGGGTATAAACCGTCCTACAAATTTTATCGGCGTGTTTGGCATCTGTCAATGTCTATAGGTACAAGGTTAAATTAAAGTTAATGTCGACTTTGCAACCTTTCCTTTTTTGTGAGTTGTAAGCTTAGTAAAGTATTAAGTTAGTTTAAGAAGATTAAACGAATATATGGTAGAAAATAAGTTAAAGAGTTTAACTACACCTACAGCACCTATGAAGATATTCGATGGGGAATTCCTGACTTTTCAGGTGTGGAAACAATAATGTTGTTACCATAGACAGTTACAGCGGGATTGTATCCGAAATCAAAACGTCCCGACTGTACAGTATGTTCTCAATAAAACGTCCTTTTTTTAAATTAAAGAGAATTTTGTTTTCTTCCACTTCCATATACGTCACGATATCTATTAAAACAGTTACTTACAGTTAAATATTGGGGCGCAGACGAACAAATTTAATCATACGGACTGCAAAAAGGGTACAGAAACATGCTATGGCCTTGCTAATTTGTTCTGAAAATTGAGATCATGTAGATCAGTATAAGAAATCTATGTGTTAACCAGGCGCGGCCCGTTAGTTCTTTACAGGTGGGTCAAAATTTTGTGGGCAACTAGTGATATCAACGCAACAAGCAAAATAAGTACCCTTTTTTAATTAAGGAAGGTTTTTTAATAATATGCCTAGTTTGGCCAAGAAATTATTTACCTACAAATAAACATCGCAAAAATCATAAAATAGGTACTGTGGTATATTGAACGTTGCTATTCTAGATGTTTATGACTTTTTTCTATGTGTTTTAGTAGCCTAAGATTATTAGCGGCTTCCCGTTTTGATACGTTTAGCGTCTCCTCAATAGAGCCTTGTACTGAAAGCCCAGAATAAATGGATGGTGTTTATTTTCGGATAAAATAAAATTAGGAACGCTGCCGAAACTCCGTTTTTTTTTAAATAAATACAATACGTAGGGTGCCGGCTGTAGTAGATATGAGATTACCAATAATTTTAAAAATATTTTATCGAGGAATAAGTGCTAAATTTAAAAAAGTCTACCCTAACACTGCCTCGAACCCACGACCTCTTGGTCAACTCGCTGAGATTCTACCTCTGGACTACGCTGGTAATGTGAGAAAACGGGCCCGATGCCGTTATATTTGATGACTAGCATTGGCGTGGCTGAGATCGTATTTATAAATTTGTATGTTAAGCCGCTAATTAATAATACGTTAATGCAATGCCAATACAATGCGCATAATATTAACTACCTAATTAGTTTTTCTTTGTCTAAACCAAATGCTTTGAAAGAGTATATTTTACGGGGCGGTTTGAGTGTATTTCCATAGTGGGAGTGACGCGATATTATTTGTGGGCCGTCGACAAATTGTGTCTCTAAAGCGCGTATGTCTGTTTCTCTCTTAGCTTTAATGAATTTTTATCGTCCATATAAACCTATGAGGCCAATTTAAAATACGACCCAGCCCGGAGCAAGCTTGGATATCTTTCGACGAGCTTGATTCTTTCTTGGGGAGTTTTCGCATGGAACTTGCAGAACTTGCCCTTTTTTGAAAGAAAAGTTTGGTTTTAAAAAATAAATTATTAGGTGAATCATTGAAAATAAATTTAGGTGGGTCATTGACCAAATGACCTTATGGACGGGCAGCGCCTGGTGTTAGCTACAAATAAATTACGGATAGGCTTGTCTAGAAAAGTGGAAACGATTAGAAATTGCTTAATAATTTTTATTTAACTTATTAATCTAAACAGCCCTTTCAGTTTTGTTTGGTTTTTTGTTTGGTTTGTTGTAAAGTTTTGTTTACTTTCTTTTCTTTATGAAGGAAAATGTAATACATACATATAGGCCCATAGTCTTATTATTACAACCAACTTAACTTCTGCAACAGCTTCCGTTATTAAAATTAGAGATGAGTTAAAGTCGTATAACTTTTAGGTTTTCTGTCGAATATTCTATTTCGCTAACGAATGTTCGGTATTAAATATTCGAATAAAATAACAAAAAGATAAACATATGCAAAATGTTTATTAAAAACATGTATGAGACTGGAGTATAAAAATTATTACTTTCTGAAGATTTGTTTACTTCACAAAAATGTAATGTATTTTGTATATTAGTTTGTATTTGTGTATTTGTATATTGTCATATTAGTCTAAAAATTATCGATTTGATTGTTTTCTCACCACAAGATAGCTTATTGGCTAATAAGAACGACATAGGCTACTTTTTATCCCGATAAGTGGTATACAGGATGTCACGAAAGCGGATATTGAATTATTACTCGGAAACAGGACAACTAATAAACGAAATTACAAAGTTCTTTTTTTAGGAGGAATTCAGAGAACTTATTCTTAACAGTATTTTATATACAGGGTGTGGTAGGTGCAAAAATCTTTTGTTACGTCAAGGTTTGCTTACTAAAGGAAAATAGTGCCCGTTTATACTGCTTTTGCGTATAAGTCATATACGTGTCACGACTAATGGATATTACAAATTATTAAAAAGATTTCGATTTTACAAAAAAAGAGGCAGATTTTTCATGATACGCCACAAATGTCAGTGTTCAATGATATATAAAGGTTATTACTTATGTGCTTGCGAAGCCGCGGGTAAAGTATAAAGATAAAATAGGTATTTGGTGGTGTAAAAATATATGCTTATGACAGTTCTCTTTAAATTCTGAGATTAGGTTACATGCAAACTGATGAAGTTAAACTGCTTGACTTATTGTCGCATACTTTACAACAGCATTTTCTTGGAAACTAAACCTTTATAAATGGCTAGTAATTATTTCTGCTGCGATTTAAATAAGTAGGTAGGTAAGCCCAACCGGCAAAAAAATTACTCGGGTGGTATAATAATTTTCTGTCAATACTTTAAATAAACTGCCTGTGAAACAATGATGGGCAAAATATAGTTCATGTGGTCGGCATAATAAAACTTTAAGTAACAAATAACTATCCCGTTGGGCAGTCCGAAATCTATTCGAGCAGTAAAATTATTAATTGGGCGGTGAAATTATTAGTCGGCTGGTGACAAAATAAATTAGGCTGTGAATAAAATGTGCTCGGTATTTAAATATCGTTCAGCAGTTTTTAAGCAGCGTTTCGTTTTCTGCAAAATATTTACTTTAGAAGCCAGAAAGTCAAATGACCTGTATTTAATATTTTTAGTTGGCAAGGGTTTGAAGATAGCGGCGAGATTCGTTAGTTCGATCGGTTTCTTTAATTCGTCTGTTGAACTTTTGATCATCACTAAGATTGGCCACTTTTGATCTGTTACCAGAGGCGCCGATGCCGAAAATTAAGTACGTATGTATATTCACGTGAAATAAAAAAAGACGGTCAGGTGCGAGTTCAACTCGCTCATAGGGGGTACCCGACGGCGTGCCGCGTGGCCCGGCGGCGCGGCGTACCGTAATTTTAAAGAATTCCAAAAGTTGAACTGCTGCTGCGGCCGAGTTCCCCGCGAAGTCCTCGGCTACGATACAAGCGGCGAGCGGTGAGCGATTGGGCGGTAGAGCGGCAAAGTTTTGCAGCGATGAGCGGTACTGGCTAGGATGGCTGCGGCAAAAACTTAATTTTGAGCGGCGTTAGTAATGAGTTAAATCAGTCTTTATAATGGCGTCTTCGAATAATGTCGTGAAACATTTACTTCTTTTGTGAAAATTCATCATTTCGACTAAGTAGAATTTATGTTAGAAAGAGAACATAATATAGAGTACATCCAATAAATAGAAACCGTCTGCTGAAGTATGGTGAATATCATCACTTATTTTCTAAGTTAAAGCAGGACCCAGCTAGGTTCTTTTGGCCGACGCCATCCTAAGCAAATCTTATTTTTTGTGTACTATTCAAAAATATGCGATGTTTCTATTTTATACCTATACAGTTTCTTGAATTTTTGCATACAAAAAGTGCAATGTGTGGAAAATAAAGAGATTCATTTAATAATCGCATAATTCTATATTTACCCGATATATTAATTCGAGCCCCAACTTCCCATCATAGGTTTCTTGTAATAGTTGTATTTTTAAAGTTTTTGTCACAATCATTCCATAAGGTTGGCCTTATCTGCACTTCTGAAATTAACATCTCAATATCTGCATCACTTAACTTCGTTGGTAGACATTGTTTGGCCATTTTGGGAATTTATGTAGAAATTCATGTACACAGCAGCCTGACAGCAAGACAACTGACGCTAGTGAGTCGGAAAAATATTTGTTCGGATTGGGCACGATAATCGTGGGATTGGGCGACAAGCGGCACAACAGCTGCTTTCAGCGGTACCGCTTTGACGCTGACGTATATTGTAGCCGCCTGACTTAAAAATACAATTAGTTTTATGTATATATAAAGATCAGCGGCACCGCTTTGATGCTCGCCGCCCAGTCGCTCGCCGCTCGCCGCTTGTATCGTAGCCGAGGCAATGCTACTGGAGCGGCACTAACGGTGGGCAGCATGGGCGCCCACAGGAATTTTAAAGTTGTATATCTCTGTTGCTACATACGGGACCCATACCTAATTCAGGTCAGCCTACTAGGAATGTTTTGGTAAAGAAAAAAATATTTTGTAATTTGCGAAAATAAGTTAAATTTTTGCTTGGCCCCCTCTGAGAAAAAAATGAACACGTTTAGGTATTTTATTTATTATTTTTTCTAAACAAATTTTACACCATTTCGTCCAAAATTTTTAAATTTTAAGAGAAAAAATGTGTTAGTTGAAAGTTAAAGTCATTTGAATTTTTTTAAACTTAAAACGTAATTAAAAAAAAATCAAATGACCATAACTTTCTACTAACACATTTTTTTCTCTTAAAATTTAAAAATTGTCGACGAAATGATGTAAACTTTGTTTAGAAAAATTAATGAATAAAATACCTAAACGTGTTCATTTTTTTCTCAGGGGGGGCAAGCAAAAATTTAACTTTTTTTCTTTACCAAAACATTCCTAGTAGGCTCACCTGAATTTGGTATGGGTCCCGTATGTAGCAACAGAGATATACAACTTTAAAATTCCTGTGGGCGCTCATGGTGGGCAGCCTTACTAATAATACCATGAAATGTATGTGCTTTTACATTAATCAATATTTGGAGTTTTCTAATTAAATGCTTTATTTTTTACGTAATTAATTACCCCTTATTACACGCTAAGTTAATTTTAGAGCAGTCAGAACAGTATTAGATTACCCATCAATTTGTAATGTTACAATATTTTTTCAGCAGTCAATTTGATTTTGGAGCAGGCAAAAAAAAATAAAATGTAAATTATTTCGCACAGACCAAATATTTATTTAGTTGCAACTTATTTTTTTTACTGCTTAAAAGATTTTGAAGCTGCTTGTTCAAATCTATAACGCAGACCAATTTTTGTTTTATTACCTGATCAAGCTTCACCGTCCAATCCATCATTTCGCCGGCCAATCGTATATTACGATGTGTCAAAATTGTAAAATTTCGCCCTAATCTGTGATTTCGCTGCCCGTTTAAATCACACCCTTTATAAATTTATTGGGAAACTCCAATTTCTCAAGCAGTTAATTTTAAATCGAGTATTTGTTTTCGTTCCTCGAAGAGCTTGTTGAGATAATAGAAGCAAAATAAATCGAAATGCATTTAGGTCTTAAAATAATTGTGCCAGTTTCACAGAATAAGAAGGAAAGGAGATAAAAAGAAACACAAATAAAAACTGCAAATTCCCTCCGAGAAAAACTGTCGACGTTTTTCTTATAACTGGTCGAACTTTTTTACGTTTGCTGGAATTAAACTGTCGACCCTTTTGCAAATTTTCCCCCTACATTCAAGAGCAGAATCTACAGACACGGTCGCCTTAGATGCAGCGTCACTATTTGCAAAAAGATTATTTCTAAATTGTATTTTTTTATGTTTTGGAAATTTTCACCAGATTTCTCGATTTAAATCCAGTGAAACAGCAGTTGTTACATTGTACCTATTCTTTTGCTTACATCTGAATTAGTAATTATTATAAAACATTAAAAAATATACGCAGTAGTGATAGAACGTAGTTCAATAATACAAAGACAAATTCCTATTACAATATTATGATTCTATTTGGAATAATTTTATCACAGGTTAAAGGTGCTCGCTCACTTAGGCGAATCGTCGCGACGGGAAGCGCGGCGAAGCGAAGCGTCGTTTACGCGGTGTCCGCACACTGGGGCGAAGAGAAGCGAAGCGCAGAGAATCCACGGCAAAAAATATCCCGTCCTATTGTCAACATTTAAAATTTTTTTGTTTTTCTGCGAAGGTACATAAAATGAGCAGCTCGTCATCGGACGAAGATCTTTTTGTCCTCAGCCTGATTGCCTTACAAAAAGACAAAACAAAATTTTTATCGAGGAAGGAGTGCTAACCCGTTTCCAATCCACCTTTTAGAGCCGATTTCCTACTTTTTATAATATTTTAAGTGACAAAAATTACAAAAGATATGCGGCCGAGCACGGATTCGAACCAAGACGTCTGGGTCAATAAGCGGATTCTATACCACTGCACTACGTGACTGATGCTAGGAAAGCGGTAAACTTATTAACAAGTGCCTCATTTATATTTTTGAGGTTATTACGCATGCACACGTCCGGGATAAAAACGTTTCCCCCAACCTCTAGACTCTAGGGCAGTGCCGGCTTAAGGCTGTTTACTGCCCGGGGCTATTCAAAGCTGACCGCCCCCCCCTCCAATAAAATTTTCCGATGTTTATTTCCACCAGGTATTATCCATGTGAATAAAACGAACGTAAAAACACAAAGATGTAGAGGAAAGGCGCCTAATATTGGATAGTTGCCTAATTTTGGATACTACATCATCTCGAAACTGAAAAAGGTCTTTCATATAGAATGAGTCTGAGGGGAGCACCCAGTTTGGATGTTCAGTGGTGCAGTGGCGTATTCAGGATTTTGTTTTGGGGGGGGGGGGGGGAGGGCGGTCACTAAATGGAAAGTGGGAAGGCGGAAAAGCGCCGCAGGCGAACATTTTTCGGGGCCGCGCCCAAAGTTCGTCATAAAATCGAAATACAAATATTTTTATTCAGACATCTGGGGGGTTAACCCCCCCCCCCCCCCCCCTGAATACGCCACTGGATGGCGCCATAATATTATGTGTTTATTTGTGACATAGAGTTTTTTGTTGCCGTGCCTAAACATGATTATAAAAGGTAGTTAGCGTAGGAAAGTGAAAGTTCGCATTCATGTACTAGAATAGTTGTAGAATAAGCCGAAGTGTTTGAAACAAAAATATCTGTCAAGATTTTTTTATTTTAATCACATAACCTTAGTCACAAAGGCTGCCTAATTCTGGATAGAAATGTGTCCTAAAATTGGATCTCCAAACTTAGAAACCCAACTAAATGTACGGTTTGAAAACTTTTTTATCTATAGGAAAAAAACAGTTCAGTAAACTGCCTAACAAAGGACTCCCATATAAAAATTGGAATCCAGAGAATATGAAGACACAACCATTGACATAGTTAAAAGTAAGCATATGGGGTTTTTTAAAGGCGTCAAAGAGTTTCGTCGTTCCACAACTAACCCTTGAATTAAAATGTGACAGAACGTATACCACTTATATTAAAATATTAGATAACTTTTGAGAACTTGTAAATGTGGGTGGTCTTTAAATATGTCATGAAATTAAAAGGGGCTTAATACCCATTATTGGAAGTTAGAACCAATATTTATATTTTTCAGTTACGGCTATATCGAAACGTGAATAACCAAATCCCGTTTCTCGTCTTAGGTAGAGGAATAACCAGGGTAGTACAGGGGCGTATCTAGAAACGTTTTGTCTATTTATTAATTATCTCGAGTTAACGAATATTCTTTTTATACAGAAAGATGGAATGGTAATACGGATATAAGTAACTGCTAGATTTGTCAAGTTCGAGCTCCTTCTGTACAGGCTTATTGGATGTGATTTTTTTACCTTTAAAAAGCGATAATAAAGGAGGTTTTTTCCATCACGTATTCAAGAGCCTTAGCATAGATTAGTATAGTATTTCAAACTGTATACAATGGATAAACCATCCATTAAACAAAGAAGCATTTAATTCAACTTTATTTTGTATAAAACGCGGCATACTACGCCTATGGTACCGACTGGAGATCGCCCTACGAGGGGATGCAAAGGCAAGAAGGGCCTCGGTACCGGGGAGGAACATGAAAGGCAGTTCTGATCGAATCGTTCGAAGTGCTAGAGGGTGTATAAGAAATGGGGAGTCGGCAACTACTTCTCTAAAGTCGCGTTCGCGTGATTCGCGCGGGAGTGCGAACTTAATTAACATGTAGAAAGGGGTCTTTTATAACTTCACGGGGTCAACGATTGTAAGGGTAAATTTATACCTTTATTTTTATGAGTAATTGGGGAATTAATATATCACAGAACAATGATTTTTATTTTGATATTTTTTGTCATTCGAGTCTTATGTAAACGCTTGTTCAGCATTGTTCAGTTCATTATTTAACATTCGTTAAATGATTCTTTGTTATCTTATATCTTTATTATTATTATAATCTTTTTATCAATTGTTATATCTTTCTTTGTACAGTAATTTTAAATTTAATCAGATAATATATCTATTTGTGTTACAAAGTCCAGGGTTTTATTTAATGGCAAGTTGACATTAATTATTAAGTTCAAACTTCATCGGTGTCAAAAAGAAGACGGCGCGGCGCGACCAGAGAAATCGTTATAGATGATCACTTCCAGAGCTTCGATCTTCAATGGGCGACAACTTGTCTTCTAGATCCACTGCTAGAACTAGGTTTGAGTAACGTAGAGTCATGTACTAATATTCACTAACTTTATAGCTTCCTTTCATACGAATATTACTACGACTACCGAAGGAATCGTTACAAATGCGTAATCTATCTAGATGATTTATAAGAACCCTAATATTGTAGAATATTGTCATAGTTTGTTTTGGCTACATCTGACATAAATAAGAACAACAACTCAATCTGTTACAATAGAAAATTGGTGTCAGGTGTGGGGTAATTTTGATACGGTTTTATCATTATGCGCGGATAGCTTGCGACGTATTCAGAATTTATTAAATTGTCTAGATTTTCTTTATAAAAGTAATTGCGCAAGAGAGAGAATGCTATCAAGTGCTTAACGTCAGTTAATTTTTTGTGAGTTATATTATGTAACATGCAGTAACTAAGTTTTTTTGTGTTCATAATGCGTTTTATAAGCTTAATTTGGGTTGATATAGAGAGTAATGTTATAAGGCCTTATATTATTATGGCCTTATATCATAAAGGGTTGGTTTAAAGCCCTGAGAAACGATAGGAATGAATTTGCTAGTTTTTTTCCCTGTAGAAATGTGTTTTCGTGTATTTTGTTGCGATATTTTACTGTTTTTCTTTCATATGTTATAGTTTTTGTTTTTGTTCATATTAATTGCCAATTTGTTGAGAAATTTTCACTTAACTGCGTCTAGAGACAATTGATTTTGTTTTCTAAGAATTTATTATAATTTCATTGTTTTAAGTAATTTTACTAGAGTTGCACAGAAATTTATAACTATACAGAAAATTTCAATTGATTTAATGTCTTTTTGTTGGGCATTGTATTTTGTTTTGCCAGAATAGTAAATTCTCACAGATTAATTTAATTCCATGAACCTTTAAAGCACTTTCCTTCGAAAAGCTTTGTTTTTCAGTAATGTTTCGTTATACATTATTTTTTAAAGTGAAAATATGTGCATTTAATTTGTTATAGTGCTATTACATGCTATATAGCTGTGTTTTTTTTAAGAATATTTCAATATTTTTTTTGTCTGGAAAAGCTGTGATAAAAGAGTAAAAGTTTTTCCTTAGAATCTTTTAATTTTTGGATTGGTAATTAATTGAATTTGTTTAACACTGTTTTGCTAAACTTTGTGGTGTACACTAGCAGTTTTATTCGATATTGTTGCGATCGTTCCAATCGATAAGAGAAACCTAAATTCGGGTATTTTGAATTTTGTTTTAATGTCAGAAAAGTACATTTTGATTTTTTGTTATAAAATTGCACTTAAATAAATGCGATATTATTTCATTTTAATGGTAAATAGGTTATTTTACCTTGTTTCTGTAAAATTTAAAGAACGTCCGACAAGTTTTAAAAGTTGGCTTAAGAAAAATTGCGTTCGTATTTTCAAAATTTTTATTGAGGAGAATAAATAGGGATTTTCAGGTAGACAAGGAAGAAGCCGAAAGAAGAAGAAGATCGCGAAAGAAAGAAGAAATTGCATGAAATTTGTAGCTATTAAGACTAATAGAATATGTGTCTCACGGGAATTTTTTTTTGGGGAAAAATCCGTTTTTATGAAAGTTAAAGTTAAGGGAAGAAGTATTTGTTAAAAAAAAAAGAATAAATTAGGGGCAAAGACACAACTTTTATTAGATTTGATTAGAACTATCGGTTAGAACGCCTTTAATGCAGTACCTAACGTTGTGCAGACTGTATTAAAGTAATGCTTTTATATTTAATTGGAAGACAGAGGTTGAAATTTTATGTAGAGTTATTTTTGTTTATTTTGATACAATATACCATGAAAATTATATTATTTGCTATATTTGCGTATATACAATGTGATTTTAAAAATGTTATTGTGTTAGCAAAACAATATTTTAGCGGAAATATTTGAAATTATTTGCAATTTTAATTTTATGCGGAATTGTGGTAAATATTGCTTTCAGGGAGATTTTTTTTTGTTGGTTTATTGGGAAATAATTGGAAATGGAATGTTCGAGCTTGTGTGGAAGAACTATTTGGCAACGTTGGAACCAATTACAGACAGTGGAGAAACAGAGAGAGACGGTGGAGTCCATAGGCCACATAAGTAGTTTTTTTTAACAGGTTAGAATTTTTAATTCAGAAAAAAGCATTTGGAATTACATCAGCCGGAAGAAATCGAGAGATTCGACGCGAGATGCCAAGTTGGTAGAACAGCCATAGTTAGCAGAGTTATTTTTTTGTAGCTACCAGAACGAGATTATGAATTTTTGTTTTCGCTAGGGATTGTTAATTTAAAAGATGCCATGTTCCGGACGAATAATTTTTTTGAGATCATAGTTGCGATTGATTTTTTGTTCTAAGATTCATATTTTAATCAACTCTTACCGGGTTGATTTAGTTCGGTTGTTACAATAGTGTGAAGCGAAATTTTGGAGCCTTAACAGAATTTAAGGTTCAGTAAAATAATTTATTTTATCACCAGGTATAATGCTTTATCCTTTGCAAGCACGTAGGTATACATTTTGCAAGTTCAGGTAAACGCAGTTCAGGCGCCCATTTTATTATTAATATTGAGACTGTAATCTGTGAACTTGGTTAATTTAAATAATTCTTAATGGTTTTGTTTCAGGTAATATTTCAGTTCAATCAGAATTACGTTGTTACATTTATGTTTTTGCGTTATTATGTTTGGTTTTAAATCAGTTCATTTGGCGCTATTTTAATTTGTAATTTGAAAATTATTTATTTTATTTATTTGAGAATTGGTATATGTATACAATCCTACAATAGTGTTTGTTTGTATTCATTAAACAGACAAATGGTAAACGCTAAGTTTTAAGCAAAGGTTCTAAAAGGTTTTATGGAGGAAGTTTGGTAGAAGATGTTATTACAATATTTCTTAGATTTTGTTTGTTTAGTTAGATGTAGCCTGTTTTTCTATTAGATATAAGCTCATGCAGAACAAAACAAAAAGGTTTGTTTATGGAGATAGAATGCTAGATGAGAACAATTTGTGTTTATAGTGATTATGTTTATTTGGAGCCATAATGTTTAGAGACAACTTTGAAAGCTTATTTTTGGCTAAATTTTTGTTATTGTGAAAATATTTCGGGATGGCGACGTAAGCCATAAACCAATCTAGCACTTTATTGACATAAAGTTTTGGTTTAATATAATGGTACCTGTCTGGAAATGTGACTATAGCAGGTATAAAGGGGTTTTATATTGGGATTTTCTAAAAGTTCTGTTTCTTAATTGAATAATTAAATGTTATTAAACGGATAAATAGCACCTTATCCAGAACGGCCATTATGTTTTTATGTTTTAGATCTTTGAACATAATTAGAGAGACACGTTTAGCGGAAGTTTGTTCAGGTACATATAAATCTAGGTCAGAAGTAATCCAAGTTTAGAGAATACCATATGTATAGTTTATTGCCCAACGACAGAAAAGAACAAAGGTGTTTATATTCATACGGAATTTTCATTGAAGTTAAAGAAATAAGAGGTTACATATGAGGTAAAGGGATCTAACTAAAAAGTAAAGCGACATATTGGATTATCGAGGTAACATTGGTCAAAGTAACGTAGGTACTACAGGTAATTTTTTTTAATGTGTAATGTTTTGTTTTAACGTATTGTAGAATGTAGTAATGTAGCTATAAATTTTTGTTGATGTTGGTTTTGACTGACAGTTAAATTTCGGGCATGTAAAACAGTAAGGTATACAGGGAAGTGTATACGAGGGAAGTTAGAAGTTGATATGTTGTTGTATTCGTCAAAAGTCTGTTAGGTGTAATTAAACAGTAGCTTCTACGTGGCAGAGATAGTGCAATAAATTAAGAAGCTATGGGTTTGAATAGTTTTGAGTGAAATTTCGGCGCATACTATGTTGGTGTCGCGACAAGCGAGAGTGCTTGAGCGAATAGTTTACATGTATTGTGTTACATGAAGTGGGCTGTAAGCTAGTGTGCTTAAGCCATTGCCGTTACATGAAGTATATCCAGAGAAGAGAAGTCCGTGAAATAGTTTTCGTTTGTTAAGTAATGAGAATTTTTTTTTGCAGGAGATTTAACAGATAGTCTGAAGAGCAGTAAGCAAACATAATAAGGAAAACCCTTTTGCTTAAAATAAGAAGATAATCAATTTTTTTGGTTTGGTTGTTTTTTTTTAATCATCAATTTTTTTGTATACCAGTTAGTGTGAATATGTTTTCCTTTGATAATGTCTAATACCGAGTGTTTTTACTGAATACCTACAGCAGTAGAGTTTTTTTTTCTATACAGTTTTGTTTGCTTCTACAGTGTTATAAATATGATTATCCCCATTATTTAGTTCCGATTTTTATTTAGAAAAATTTGATTTGACATATATCGGATTTGGAGAAAGTTTCTTTTTTGATTTTTGGTTGGACCTATATGGATATGACTTCGACTCGTGGAATGGTCATTGGAGGACACTACCGCGTTGCCAACCACGGCGACGATGTTATTGAACTAGCGTCTTTCATAGAGATGAAGGCAGTGTACGGAACGAGGGCAAAGTGTGCCCGCAGTAGAGGTGTAAGGCACGGGACTATACCCACTACAAGGTAGTTGCCGTGCGAATGGTTTTTATTAGGCATAGTGTTGCCGATTGTTTGGAGCGAAGGGATCAAGTGAAAGAGAGTACGCTGGCCCATATCGCCGAGAAATTGACGTCAGTCCTGTACAAGTGAAGTATACTAGTCTGGTTCAATTTGACTCACCCTCTGTTCAAAATCCCCAGGGAACTCTTTGAAAGTCTAGACAGGACTAGAAAAGACCCAGGAGATTTTCCCAGTTTTACAATAGACCGGAAAAGTTTGAGAGTTAACTACATGGTTTGAAATAGTTTTTTTTTCTTCACCAGTCTTAGACTACTTGACTGATCACCAAGAGTGTGTCGACTGCGTGAAATCATGGAAAGTAAGATTCACATGGTTGTAATCGGGTGGAGACGTCCACATACCACGATTACTACCTTCACATACGCAAGTCTGCATACGTATGACTTGACCTTTTAACCCATTAACCGTAATTAAGACAGTACATACAAAGTTAGACTCAAACTTGGGATTTACAATACCCCAGTCAGGATTATTCCACCCCTCTTATAAATTGGAGTAAGTCGTAGCGAAATTTGATGGGAGAATATCGCCGTAAGTGACTCTTACGTGCAGGGGTTACATGCTAAGCCAAAGCTTAAAATCTTACGGCCGTATCTGTGTGTGAGCAGTGCATATGTTGTTTGTTGAAATATGTAGTAGCCCATTCCCGAGGTCCGTAGTTCAATAGTGGAACACGTGTGTAGCGAGGTGAAGGGGTGTAAGGTATGTAATTCGGAAGAATTACCAGTTTGTTTTATTACTGGAATCTGAGAAATAATAGTCCTGAGGACAAAATATAAGACAAGGCACCTATACAGCAAAGAGAAACAATATTTTCAGTAGAAAATATACAAGGGACGAATAAGTCAGGGAAGTTTGGTTTAGAAAAGCACTATCGTTTAAGATTCTGTAAGTTTTGTAGCCACACAAAAGTTGAGTAGGTAGAGGTGAGAAGACAGCAGGAATGAGTTTCTTGAGAGATTGAAGAAAAAATGGATTGAAGAACATCTAAGTATCTCAGGTAGTACCAGTGGTCTTAAGCAGAGTAAAAATAGTACATTTGTAGCATTTTTAGCTGTAGATTGTAGCTAGTGGTTTTCAACAGGAAATCACTATAGATTATAGTGTGTACGGTTCTACTTAGTGCATGGGTAGGAATTAAAACAGGTAACATAAACGGGTAACATATAAAAGCAAATTTTTAAACATCCTAGTTGTGGAATGTTATTATTTTGGACTTTAACACAGTAAAGAAAAATTGAATAAATATTACAAAATTTTTTGAATTCTTTTAAATACAAAAAAAAAAAAAAAAAATAGTTGTTTTTAGATTGTGCTTGTGTTTTGAGTATTGGTCAATGGTGGTTGTGTTTGACGAGGTCAAAACATGTTGGTTATTTTCAATTTTCTTTTTAAAGATCGAGGTCAGGACCGGACTTTGGGAAAAGTCGGAGGATCCAGTTGAGATGGAGGACATCAGCATCCATCCCGGGCAGCCACACCTCATTCCAGACGAAGGCACAGATTTTGGGAGGACGTTAGAGGAACCAGGAACAACGTTTGATATGGTACAACCGGGCGTATTGAGAGCTACACCGGAAGAGAGAAGCCACCAGGGTTTAGTTTAGGAAATGTGTATTAAAAACCGGATGGAGAATTTGTAAATCTAAAAGGTGGATATTTCATTCTTCATCTTTTCTCTTGAATAAGAATCTTCGTTCTTACAGGTAGGCTAAAATGTGACAGAACGTATACCACTTATATTAAAATATTAGATAACTTTTGAGAACTTGTAAATGTGGGTGGTCTTTAAATATGCCATAAAATTAAAAGGGCTTAATACCCATTATTGGAAGTTAGAACCAATATTTATATTTTTCAGTTACGGCTATATCGAAACGTGAATAACCAAATCCCGTTTCTCGTCTTAGGTAGAGGAATAGACCAGGGTAGTACAGGGGCGTATCTAGAAACGTTCTGTCTATTTATTAATTATCTCGAGTTAACGAATATTCTTTTTATAGAGAAAGATGGAATGGTAATACGGATATAAGTAACTGCTAGATTTGTCAAGTTCGAGCTCCTTCTGTACAGGCTTATTGGATGTGATTTTTTTACCTTTAAAAAGCGATAATAAAGGAGGTTTTTTTCCATCACGTATTCAAGAGCCTTAGCATAGATTAGTATAGTATTTCAACCTGTATACAATGGATAAACCATCCATTAAACAAAGAAGCATTTAATTCAACTTTATTTTGTATAAAACGCGGCATACTACGCCTATGGTACCGACTGGAGATCGCCCTACGAGGGGATACAAAGGCAAGAAGGGCCTCGGTACCGGGGAGGAACGTGAAAGGCAGTTCTGATCGAATCGTTCGAAGTGCTAGAGGGTGTATAAGAAATGGGGAGTCGGCAACTACTTCTCTAAAGTCGCGTTCGCGTGATTCGCGCGGGAGTGCGAACTTAATTAACATGTAGAAAGGGGTCTTTTATAACTTCACGGGGTCAACGATTGTAAGGGTAAATTTATACCTTTATTTTTATGAGTAATTGGGGAATTAATATATCACAGAACAATGATTTTTATTTTGATATCTTTTGTCATTCGAGTCTTATGTAAACGCTTGTCCAGCATTGTTCAGTTCATTATTTAACATTCGTTAAATGATTCTTTGTTATCTTATATCTTTATTATTATTATAATCTTTTTATCAATTGTTATATCTTTCTTTGTACAGTAATTTTTAATTTAATCAGATAATATATCTATTTGTGTTACAAAGTCCAGGGTTTTATTTAATGTATATGCAAAAATTGAGAATAAATTCTCTAACCACCTGAAAATTCCTTATACAATAAGGATTTCAACAAATGATGGTAAAACAGCTATTCTCCGGGCTATATGCCCCTCCGAGCGCTGAATTACATACCAAAATTTGCCGTATTTTCTTCTAACACAGTTAGATAAGAAAATACTGTTTCAAATGCAAGAAACTACCAGGAAGAAGGAAGCTTTTTCTTTAGTTAGAATGTCGTCACCTGCAGACCGGTTTCGAACTCGTTGGTTCTCATCAGTACCGGATAGAGGAACATACCAACCTTCCGAAAAAGTAATCCCTTAAAGCTACAACTGTCGTACTGCATAAGTAGTGAGACACAGGCAGCGCCATCCATTAGCAGTTTCAAGCATTCAGAGTTCAGAGTAGAGTTTACCGTAAGGTAAAATTATCAAACGTATGAATGAAAGTCTACCTGTCAGGGGTACATATAAATATGCAAAAATTGAGAATAAATTCTCTAACCACCTGAAAATTCCTTATACAATAAGGATTTCAACAAATGATGGTAAAACAGCTATTCTCCGGGCTATATGCCCCTCCGAGTGCTGAATTACATACCAAAATTTGCCGTATTTTCTTCTAACACAGTTAGATAAGAAAATACTGTTTCAAATGCAAGAAACTACCAGGAAGAAGGAAGCTTTTTCTTTAGTTAGAATGTCGTCACCTGCAGACCGGTTTCGAACTCGTTGGTTCTCATCAGTACAGGATAGACGAACATACCAACCATCCGAAAAAGTAATCCCTTAAAGCTACAACTGTCGTACTGCATAAGCAGTGAGACACAGGCAGCGCCATCCATTAGCAGTTTCAAGCATTCAGAGTTCAGAGTAGAGTTTACCGTAAGGTAAAATTATCAAACGTATGAATGAAAGTCTACTTGTCAGGGGTACATATAAATATGCAAAAATTGAGAATAAATTCTCTAACCACCTGAAAATTCCTTATACAATAAGGATTTCAACAAATGATGGTAAAACAGCTATTCTCCGGGCTATATGCCCCTCCGAGCGCTGAATTACATACCAAAATTTGCCGTATTTTCTTCTAACACAATTAGATAAGAAAATACTGTTTCAAATGCAAGAAACTACCAGGAAGAAGGAAGCTTTTTCTTTAGTTAGAATGTCGTCACCTGCAGACCGGTTTCGAACTCGTTGGTTCTCATCAGTACAGGATAGACGAACATACTGCACTGATAAGAACCAACGAGTTCGAAACCGGTCTGCAGGTGACGACATTCTAACTAAAGAAAAAGCTTCCTTCTTCCTGGTAGTTTCTTGCATTTGAAACAGTATTTTCTTATCTAACTGTGTTAGAAGAAAATACGGCAAATTTTGGTATGTAATTCAGCGCTCGGAGGGGCATATAGCCCGGAGAATAGCTTTTTTACCATCATTTGTTGAAATCCTTATTGTATAAGGAATTTTCAGGTGGTTAGAGAATTTATTCTCAATTTTTGCATATTTATATGTACCCCTGACAAGTAGACTTTCATTCATACGTTTTATTTAATGGCAAGTTGACATTAATTATTAAGTTCAAACTTCATCGGTGTCAAAAAGAAGATGGCGCGGCGCGACCAGAGAAATCGTTATAGATGATCACTTCCAGAGCTTCGATCTTCAATGGGCGACAACTTGTCTTCTAGATCCACTGCTAGAACTAGGTTTGAGTAACGTAGAGTCATGTACTAATATTCACTAACTTTATAGCTTCCTTTCATACGAATATTACTACGACTACCGAAGGAATCGTTACAAATGCGTAATCTATCTAGATGGTTTATAAGAACCCTAATATTGTAGAATATTGTCATAGGTTGTTTTGGCTACATCTGACATAAATAAGAACAACAACTCAATCTGTGACAATATGTCAAACGTGAGCAACCCTTAGGAGAACAATGTAATCTACAAATGGGTCGAAAACCAGTTTTATTGCCTAAAATGGAAGAAGATTTGGTCCAGTCCTGTTTGGAAATGGACAAAAGATATTATGGTCTAGGACTTGCAGACATTCGCAGACTGGCGTATCAGCTTGCTATAAGGAATATCCTTCCTCATCCGTTTTGAAAACGAGACGCGAATACCGGCAAAAAATGGCTTCGAAATTTCTTCAAACGTCATCCCAATTTATCTTTGAGAAATGCTCAAGGAACTTCAAAACCTAGAATAAAAGATTTCACGCCGGAAACTCTCAACTGTTTTGTGTGTCAGTTCTGTCAATTTTTTTGTACAACTGTTATTGTTTTTCAGCTTGGGTTTATTTCTTTACTCTACTCACCGCCCCCTTTAGGCCACCGCCCGGGGCTGATAGCCCCCTTAGTCCCCCCCCCCTTGAGCCGGCACTGCTCTAGGGAGAAAAACGTCGTCTAGTTGCTCTCCAGACTTTCCGAGCGTCAACCGACGCTTCTCTTCGCTTCTCGCCGCCTCAGTGCGCGGGCTTCCATTTGATTGTATGTAAGGTTCTTCGGTGGATAAAATTCTCTTCTCTTCGCTTCGCGACGCTTCGTCTAAGTGGGCGCGCACCTCCGAGGCGGCGCGACCGGAAGCGGCGAGACAAACTCGTCTAGTTGCTCTCCAGACTTTCCGAGCGTCAATCACGCTTCTCGCCGCCTCAGTGTGCGGGCTTCCATTTGATTGTATGTAAGGTTCTTGGATGGATAAACTTCTCTTCGCTTCGCCTAAGTGAGCGTGCACCTTAAAAGACGGCTGTTTAATTTTTTTTTTTGACCTGCTATTTAGGTATGTGTGTTTTTATTTAAAGTGTCCCAAAAAATTAGGAAATTACAATATAGTCTGTGCGCATAGTTTTTATACACAAAAACCATATTTTTTCTTTTAATATCAATTTCTCGATAAAAGGTATTTCGATTTCGTTTTTTGTTACTGCTTTGTTTAAAGTGGATTTATTCAATTTTGAATAAAAGCCTATTGTAATTTTACACCATAAACAAAAAAGTTATTGCCTAAAACCACACGCAGAACGAGTTTCAATAAAGCTTTTCATAAAAATTGTATAATAAAATTGATAAATTAGGCGTGATTTATTTGGTTTTGTAAACAGTGATTTTTCGGAAATTAAATTTACTTTTAAGTAATAACGTTAATTGATCTAAAATGGATCTAAAGCTCTCACTTTTCAAATCTCGTTGTACCCCTTGGGGATACTAAAAATATATAACACGACAAAAGTGGATTAAATTCCACTAATTTTTTTATAAGCCTGTCTCTATTATTTCATTTTAATTAAATACTTTCCTCAAAATCTTAGTACCTAATATCTTATAATTATATCAATGTGGTAAATTTTAAACACCATTTTCAGGGGAAAGTCAAAAATAAATGCGACAAAATTAACCCAATCAAACAAATTGCATTTAACAGTATTTTACATTAATGGATACAACAAACAAAACATATAACATTTCAAAAATTATAGCAGCCAGAAACATTATGTTGATAATAATTATTATTAGAATATCCATTACTAGCTTTGTCTCGCGACTTTGTTCGCGTGGTATAGGTGATGATAGTGTAGTTTTGATGTCATGATTCGATTTGATACATGAAATATGAGTTAGGTTAGGTAAGGTTAGTTATATCTAAGGGATTTCAATCTTACATGACGCAAAAATGTGGGTCGGACACAGGTCACTGATAGGAAAGGTAGGTAAATGAAATGAAATTAAGATTAGATTTTGTCAGGTTGTATTTGTGAATTATTGCTCCTAAAAATGCTTCTTTTTTTCAAAAAAATTAACCAACTTTACAAAAGGAAAAGCACCGAAAAGAATGAAATAATATTGTTACGTATTTATTACTGCGGTTAATGGTCAACTTAATTTTGACCATTTTTATAATACATTTTTTCAGTGCACGTATTCTTTCCCTCTCCATTCATCTGATCTCGCCCTCTTTAAATTTGTAATATCCATGTTACGAGTATATTAGATTTTCTGACCCCAATAATTCCAAAAATGGCTTATTAGTTAACATTTTTGAAGAAATTTCACCCCCGTCCTCCCTCCAGCAGTTCATTTTTATAACATCCACTACACAAACTTAGCTTTTCTGACCTCAGTAACCCCGAAAATGTCACATTAGTTAACATTGTTGGACAAATTGCCAATCCCCCCCCCCCCCCCCCCCGCGTTAAGTTTCTTAGCATCTACCACATAAAATTATATTTTTTGACCTTAATCATCCCGAAAATGACAACATTTTTGAAAAAATTGTCAATCGCTCTTCCCCCTCGTTCATTTTTGTTTATCATCTGTTAATATATTAGGTACAATTTTTTAACATTTTCTGACCCCGAGACTTCTTTAACATTTTTGGAAAAATTTTCAGCCATTCCCTTTTATCCCCCCTTCTCTATAACTTTATGAACATCTGCTAGACATAATTGGATAATAACACCGAAAATGACACATTAGTTAACGTTTTTTGTCAAATCGCCAGTCGCTTCTTTTTACACCTCCCCCCCCCCCCCCCCCCCACTCGTTAATTTTCTTATCATCTATTACACAACATTAGATATTCTGACCTTAAGAACCCCGAAATGACATATCGGTTAACATTTTTGGAAGAAATTGTCAATTGCTCTTAAACCGTTATTTGTTTACTCTACTAATGTTACTCCATTACAAACTTTGAACTCCCATTTCACCCCCCTGGGGGTTGATTTATATAAAACTGCAAAGCACGTGTTTAAACATTTATTTTTTAGAGTACTTTTATGAAGTTTGAAGTTAAGAGGACCATTTAATATTTTTTCTTCAAACAAAATTTGAACCCCTGTTTCAACCCCTTAGGGGTTTAATTTGAGAAACTCTTCCTTAGTGCACGCCTACGTTATATAAGAATCCTTTGTGGAAAATTTCAAGATTCTAGACCCAGCGGTGTGGGCCGTGCGTTGATACCTCAGTCAACCAGTCAGCCTATCAGTCAGGTTCTTCTTTTATATACCTAGATAGAGATAACTTATAATTTTCTGAAAACGTCGCGGCATTAAATTTTGAATTACAGTTTCAGGAATATTTCTCCAAAGCTCATTGATTTTGCCCACCAATGATTGTTTATTTATAAACAATTGTATGCAAATACGACTTTCCACTTCTTCCCACAGATTTTCGATGAGGTTTAGGTCTGGAAATTGTGCCGGTCACTGCAAAAATATTATTCTCCTGAAACCATTCTTGAACAAGTCGCAAGGAGTGCCTTGGATATCCCAAAACGACCCTTCCCTGCGCCTAGTATAATTATTGCTGAAATTCCAGAAATTATAGTGAGTCCCAGAATAATCCAGAAAAGATTAACAGAAGCAAAGATATTTAGTATACGCACAGCTAAAAAGCCTCGTATTTCAGGAATAAATAGGCTCCCAAGGCTTGCATTCGCTTGTCAGTATTTAAACTGGACAGCAGAGGACTGGATGAGGGATAAGGGATGAGACGCGTTATCAAACTAAATCCCATAGAAAATCTATTAGGAAGAATAACCAATCGGTGGATAAAATCACTGAGGTTTTGAGAAATCTTTCTGACACTGTAATTTAAAATTTGATTGCCTCAATGCAGTAATAAGTAATATAACTGTTCCCGCAACACATAACTGTCGGTCGGCTCGGGAATCGACTGGGCACATACTGATGGCAGGCGGCGCGGCAGCGGTCAAACTTACTGTGACGTGCACGCCTATGCCGGGCGGGAACAATTATACCGTTTTACTAATCATGGACCTTCTATTAACTCTATTAACGTAATTAGTGATGGGAATAACCGAATACTTTCAATAACCGGTGGATGGATAAGGGGCATCCTACAAAGACCTTACCTCCATCTTACTGTAAACTATTTCCATGGGCGCTGGTTCATTTCATCTTTCTGCGAAATCTCTGTAAGTTGCTTTTTGTAGACATTAAAAGACATCAATTTGCAGTAAACACTATATATTGATCTACTTGTATAATTACATAACTCTTGATCTTGACAGTTGTCATAAGAACATTCATTTTTCTATAACTCTGTTGTTCCGAGATTCTTTGATTGGCACCTGGCCGAAAGGTCTAACGTTTGAAATGTTACGTAAAATGGTTAGAGGACCAAAAATGGTTTATCCTGCTCTGATGGCCTGCAGAAGTAGTGAGATAAAGGGGTACTAGGACCCGATAGAATTTAACAGGACTCTGCCTGGAGAAATAAGGGGGTGCTGTGACCCGAATGGCACTGAGCCGAGAGTCCTTTGAGCTCTGAAGGGTCGAAAGAGAGATGGGGGTTCTGTGAACCGATTGGCACTGGGCCGAGAGATCGCCTTGAGCAAAATTGGGGGGTTCTGATGACCCGATTGGTACTGAGCCGAGAGATTGCCTTGAGTAAAATTGGGGGGTTGCCGATTTTTCTACTAGTCCGCGTGGAAAAAAAATTGCACAGGATTTTAAGCGCGATTTACTTAACGTCTGCATCCACCCTACAAGCAACCTTCTTGCTTTGTGACCTAGATACGTCATGTATCTAGTGGGAAAATCGGCAAAAAAATTTCTTCTAATACATTCTTAATAAATAATAATAATTTATTTGTGCCGGTAAAAGCAGTACAATAAAAATGATAATAATTATGATAAATTATTTTTTTAAATGGCAGAAACACTTTGGCATAGCATAAATGATTCTGATTAAACTGATTCTTCTTCCAGGCTGGCTCTTATTATAAATATTTGAGCTGAGGTATGTCAAACAGTTCTAATATTTTCCAGATTAGGAGACGCAACTCCCACAAAACCATTAAACTTAGTAATAACAGCATGAACATTTGTTCTAAATTTAACATTTTCAAATAAGTGTTCTGGCCTTTTTGATTTTCCTTCAGATTCACTCAAAAGGTTTAAGGTAAAGTACTGATTTAAATAAAGATCGTCTAGTTTATCAGTTAAGTTTTGACAGGTTCTTGTCCTGTCACCGTTAATAAATCGTCATTGAAATCTCAAGTTATTATAATATTTTAGCGATTTGCTTGGTTTCCAAAATAATTTCTATCTTAGAACGTTTTGTTAGAATGAATTCAATTCTATTATTGTGGAAAGTGCATACTAAAATTGCCATTTTTTTATAAATTTACCAAAAATCTCAGAAACAAATTCATAATATAAAACTTAGTTATTCTTACACTTTCAGTTTAAAACGTTTGGCTGTCAGAATCTGACCGATGTTAGGTTTAAAGAAGAGCAATGTATGTATTTCGTATTTAATTTCAAGCCGTATAATATTATTATATTTTTAAAAAACAGGTGTAATATGATCATACTTTTTTACACCAGTTGCGAATCTCAAACAATTATTTTGTAAAATAAAAGGCAGTCTTTTGTGCATTCGCACAACTTAGATATAGATGCCATGATGGAAAATTTACTTGTTTGTAATAAGATAAGGAACTATCCAATGAAGTTTTTCAACTATAAGAAGAAAATATCAAACATGACTGATTACCTCGATACACGGCTTGTGACCAAAGAAGTTGGAAGGGGTAAGGGGAAGAACTGTAAAGCCGGCTAAACGACGGAGAAATAATCCAGCATGGAGCAAGTTAAACGTCAGTAACGTCAAAAATAGGGTACAAATTCAAATGACAACAATAATTGGATCGATCCGAATCACATTATGAACTTTTCGCGAAATGCGTAATTAGAGCAAGTAGAAAGAAATCCGAGAAAGTGATCCGGATCGATCGAATTTTTGGAAAGCGAATAGAGCTCAGAGGCCCAATTATTGAAATTGTTAGAAAAGATTCTCATGTGAAGCAAGAAAAAGTTCACATGAAATTCTTGAGATTGTATTATTAAATTGACTGATCTCTAACGAATAATTTCGAATAATTATAATAATTATGTTAGGAAAACATCAAACGAGTTTTTCATTAGGAACTTCGATTCTCATTAGAAATTTTGATATATTTGTCATTTTTGAAGGTATAGGTATTATCGGGTTATAAATAAAATTCGTTGTATCTGCTTTGTTTTTCGTAAACTACAATATTGCTGTCGTTACTGTATATCACTTTTGGGTTTTGTGTTTTTTTTTTTTTGAAAGATGGAAAACGGTCTTATTATATAACATGTGCTAGAGATGGAAAACCTACCGTATTGTAGTTCCTTATCATTTTCTAAAGATTCAATTACACATGTTTTTTGTTTTAGGGATAAATTTCCCGCTCTCTTTTTTTATTTCCACTTTAACAATCAAAAACAAATAAATACAAAATAGTATTAAAAAAGCGAGGTTAGATCTAGTAACTACATGTACGTCAAATCGATGTAAATTTACGGTAAGTTCGGCAGGGAATTTAAATTCAAAATTAGCTTATTTGCATAAAATCAATAAAATAGACGGTACCTATTATACCACTTTCTTATAATTTTCGATAAGTATTAATTTTCTATGTAATTAATTGCCGATGTAGTTGCACTCTTTTTTTTACTAACGGACGATTACGTGTAATATTAAGTATCCGTACCTGCCGGCACAGAATCGTACAGTGTTGTCAGACTGAATTTTCTGTAGACGTTATTCTTTTGTGAAATAGCTTTTGTTACCAATTCAAAAATATCGAATCGGAGAGTTGTGAGAAAAATTTTGTGTGAATGTTTCCCAATGAGAATATTTTCTAACAATTTCAATAATTGGGCCGCTGGCGTATTGAAAAATCAATAAAACTTAATCTTTCACGCGGTACTTGTCATGAGCACATCAGAGACGGATCGGTCGTAGTTTGTTTATTCTCGACTACAAATTGCGTGTATGTGAGCGTGCCGTAGGTTATATAAATATATAGGCAATTTTTTTGTTATGCGTGCTCGATTAAGAATGTCAATGACAAATGGGCTTATTTACAATTCTAGACAATATTTAATTCTAACTATTCCAGCTATTAGGTGGCATTTAAGGTATTTAACGATATTGCTATGAAAATTCAAATTATATACAAAAGCTGGGTTTCACTGTTCACTTATGGTAGTGTCTGTAAAAATCTTTATCCGTCTGTCTCCAGAAGTTATAGCTGCATAGTCTTACAGAATACCTACTACCCTGCAGATCCCTATTCTACTATTTTTTAGTCTGCCTACAGAATAGTTCTTTCTATGAGTCCCATTTTTTTTCTATTTTATTTGGCTTATTTACGTCACTTTCTATAATCCAAATTATTTTAACCCAACTACAAACTCGTACCATAACCGGCCTGATGTACTGTGCATACAACAGGTACTTAATCCGAGTTACTATGGTATTTAACGATAGTAATGACATATTACAAATTATCTTCTCAATATGCATTACACTATTCAAGAAAACGTTTCATGGTTTGCGAATGCCAATCACGTTCAATAGATAATGGCTTGGCACAGTTCTTTATGCCATGTAGAGAAATTAATGAACTTACTAAGTGTGCTGTTCACAACATTTTCCTTCTAGGTTTGAACTTTTTTAAAACTTCTGAGAATTATCTGTACAGTGACGCTTCTTGTATTTTGTATTTCATCATATATGTGCTATACAGTAAAACTCTGTAATCTTTATATTTCTTTTTAAGACATTACATTTATATCTAAGACTATGTCCATGTAATAACAGTGAATACACAAATTTCTGTAGTACGCGCCTGACCTGCATTCTTTTTTTATGTTCTGACAGCCCACGAAGACCGAAGACTAAGTACTATGTACCGTGGGTGTACCGGGGAAATCCGATTCACACATCCAGAGCTGGAAATATCCGTACGGACTTCACCAGCCCTTTAAGAGGATGTGTGGGGTGGTACCAACTCGGGCGAGGAAGAAATCCTCTACCACCTTCCAACAATCACAAAATATTCATGGTCGAAGCGGGATTCGAACCCGTGCCTCTCGGTTGTGAAGCTGACGCCGTACCAACTCGGCCACCGGAGACCCGGTGTGCCTACTGCTCAATCACTTTTCACTACTACTTTTCAACACTTCTTCACTTCACACACTACTTTTCAATGTAAACTTGTACCCTAAATGATACTCCCCTATCACCTATGCGTAGTCCAATGCATTTTTAGGCAATGGCCTTCCTTTACCCCTTCCAGCTTCCTTGCTTGTGATACGCCAGGCGGGTAGGGCAGGTTGAATAGACAATTTGCAGCTAGCATCGCTTAAAAGCACTTGCTAGATAGGAATGTACCTTTCGTGTCGTCTGACTCGTCTAGCGTCTACCCTCCTACCTACCCACCTGCAGTACGGCCTTAGGTTTAGAAGTATCTTGTCGTTTTTTGAACCTTTGTCCACTATGAAGAATCAGTCCTTTAAGAAAATTGCTGTTAATCCGTACCTTTTTAGATCAGAAACTTCTTTAACCTGCATCCTAACGAAACACGATTAAGGAAATTTCTACACAATTAGAGCTACGGGACCCCCAAATCTATCTTGTGGTACACAGTTTATCCAAGAAGAAACAATATTAGGTATCTCCAAAAGCGTGTCTAACAAAGGCAGCTAACACTCTACACAACACTCTCCCACTTCAACATATTTTATGCTACCCAATTGGCGTACATTTGAATCCAGAACTCAGTATTCCCGGCCATGTTCTCCAGCTCTGACATTTAGGCAACAATGGCCCAATGTCGCTCCATCACCACAAAATCTTAACAAAAACTTGTTATTCAGCCACCCAGGCTCTAGGCCGGCCAAACTACAACTCCGAAATGGGCCTTATGTCTGAACCAGTGTTCCAGGACCATCTCAGTAACAAGAACAAGCACCCAACGGAATCTCCTCTATAGGGCAGATCCCAAGAAAACATCGAATTGGAGAGTACTAAGGTATTCTACTTGTGTATTTGACTCCAAAACAACAATCACCAATATCTGAGCAAACACCAATATAAAAAGTGAAGCCACTAAATTACCAATGGACCCAGGAAAAGACCCGGAATGAAGAAAATCCTAAGATCTCAATTTTGTTGGTCATTTACATAACATAGTTCAGGAAAAGAACAAATGACGGTCCTATAAACCTGCTATACAAGCATCCTACTACTATAAGTTACGAACACCAGCCGCAATAATGAACATTGACCCAGTAACCTACTTACATTGTACGTAAGGAGTAATATTTGCAACAATTTCCACATAAGTAGAAGGCTTGTAGGTTGAAAAATTTAGTTATAATTTTTTATTCCCTGGATTCACTAAAAATATTTAAGACTGGGTACCAGATCAGTTGAGTTTTAATAATAATTTTAGTAATAGGAAATTGACAATAACTATTATTAAATTTCTACTACGAATCTGCAGATTTCTGAATCCCCATACGAGTAATTTAAATTTAAAATAACCGACCATGCGATTTTGTGAATAACCACGATTATCTCCTGTTTCCAGGTTTTGAACTTCTTTTATCTTTTCGTGTTCATGGTGGGGTATGTAAATACGTTTGCAACAGTCTTTCTTGCACCAGACTTCCGAATCTGGAGTCAGGCAAGCCCAATGTCCCCTGGCTAAAACACCCTTAAATCTTCCAGTAAAAGATACATGTTGCATTTAGCATAAAATTGATCATATTATCTCTGAAGTTATCGTCCCAGACGACTTTAACATCCATAGCAAGGAATGGTTAGGTTCCACAAAAACCGACCCAGAAGGCAGAGCGGTAAAAAACTTCGCAATTAGCAACTCGCTTACCAATTTAATAAGAAACCCAAAATACTTTCCCCGCATTCTTATTCATAATCCAAAACTAGAAGACTAGGAATACATTTTCAAATATTAGGTGAAAATTTCTACTTAGTATTAAACAATTCTTAGATAATAAGTCGAAACTATCCTATCCACACTATAATGGAATTTACTCTTTAGTCCTTTCTGAAAATTTCCAAACACTCGATGGAAGCTGGTAGGGGAATCAGGAAGATGGTAGAGGAATTCTAGAAATATGGTAGGGGAATTCTTACGAAGGTGGTAGAGGAACTCTTCCCCTACCGAGGTTGTACCACCTCACACATCCCCTTAAAGGGCTGGTAAAATCCTTATGGATGTTTCCAGCTTTGGATGTGTGAGTTAAACTTTTCCATACACCCACGGTACATGGTACTTGGGGTTCGGTTTTTGTAGGCTGTCAGAAGATAAAAAAAAATAAGTAGAAATATCCAGGCACTAAGTGTACATTTTCACTTATGTATGGCAATGTTTAGCTATATTTATGACTTAACATGACCTATCACACTGTCATGACAACAAAGGGCCGGTTAGAAGTCGCTAACCCTTAACTAGTCCGCCAAAAAGCGAAATAAATTTGGGGAGTTATATACTTTGTGTTTACAAATAAGTAATTTTCGCTCCTTTTTCTAAACGAAATTTTATTTAGGTTCAAGGTATATTATGGTATCAAATCTGTAAATAATTTCAATAAAGTTCTCTGTAGATATGTCATCAAAAAGGTCAAATTTAACCGTTCTCAACTAATTAATTTTAGCAATAGGAAAATTTAATTAGGCAAAATTAAGTCGGTGAATATTTCGAATTATTTAGTTCTTAACTTACAAGTATTTAATAACTCGGCCAATAAAGCTTATGAAATGTTTAAGATTTATTTTGGAATTCTTTTATTCGAACTAATTAAAAGTTTCTTCAAAATTATGTCTTTAAGAAATACGAAAAAGCAGACTTCTCAACATGAAACGACAAATCCAGGATTATTATAAATGATTAAGAGGAAGCTAATTTAAATTTCCTTTGGAAAAAATAATTTAAGGTTTTGTGCCCTCTATACAAAATGACCATTAACATTTAAAAGAAATTTTACTTTAAAAGGACAAAATAAATAATCGAGAGAGATTTTTTGTTGAATTTAAGATATGTTGTGTCCAGAATAATTTAATATTATTTTGTCTTCTGTATTTTTAAGGATATAAATTAAATAATTTGTAAAACTGTTTAAGAGCAACTTTATTCGCGATTATTTTACACAAAATTATTCTATATGTCAGATGTAATTGGAAGAATAAATGTATGTATATCCATATATCATCCTAGTGTCGCTATCTCTAGGCCAGTTTCGAACTCTTTAGTTTTCATGAGTACAGGATAGCATCGAGCACTGACTCAAAGGGGCAGTAAGTTTAAAAAATGTTCGTATTTTGCTGTTCTCCTTCATTATTTTACTATTAAGGTCACCCACAAAACTTTTTTTTACAGAAGTTTCTTTTATTTTGGTATATATATATATATATATATATATATATATATATATATATATATATATATATATATATATATATATATATATATATATATATAGAACACAGCTCCCAAGCAGACCACTCAGGGGGCGGAGCCCACGCCGGCCAATAGATAGATACGACCTAAGACCGAGGCGATCCACTATAAAACCACGCACTGCGGCTGCCACCCTCAGTTTACTTTCTACGACCAGCGAGTAAGCACAGAAGATGCCAAATGAGATTTTGGCGAAACGTCTGCAAGTTTCAACTAGAAACAAATCAAACGAACGGATGAATTCCCGGATTAACCACGACATATATATATATATATATATATATATATATATATATATATATATATATATATATATATATATATATATATATACAGGGTGTTATGAAATTCACTGCATATATTGGAATGGGTAACTCCTGATATGAATTCAGATTGAATAAAAATATTCATAAATAGCCCTTCACTATAAAAAAGGTTGATATCGGCCCTCAAAAAATTTTTTTTTAGTCTCAGCGCACCACTGGTAATAAACACATGGCCATATAAAAAACCACGAGCAATGTCAGTTACAGAAAAAACTCATTTGTTTTGATGTGAGATGTTGCCAAATCTTTCTAGTCCCTCCCATGTAACAGGTTTAAAAAAATAATGTTTTTATTATCTTTAAATAAAGAAATCCTACCCTTCTTAACTCTTTCAAAACACTCAATTTCAAAAAGTTAAAATACTACAACACAAAAAATCCAACAGCTGTTCAAACAAAGATTACAATAATAATCTTCAAATAAGCCGACCAGACATTTTTAGAGGAAAAGGCTACCTATCCAAAATTAGCTTCACACAAAGAAATTTTAATTGCGCAATAAAAACTAGCAACAGTTTAACAAAAATAACTCAGAAGAATTGTATGAAGCTAACGTATACAAAAAAGTGAGGAAACGCTAACTTTTGTACTTTTCAGTAACTAGAACTAACCAAAATCTAAACCAAAAAGTAATTAGGTTGACAACTTATCACCCTTATTAATCCGCTTCTCAACATTTTAACACAGATCAAAGGATGTTATCTATTCTTATCAGCTTAATATCACTCTCGATACATTTCATTACAGTTAAAAAAAAGTAATAAACACTAAAATCACAAGAAAAGCATTGTAAAGAAATAAACATCATAATATGACACGAAAAATACTGCCTTTTTTAAACTGGTGAAATGATATTACTAACTCAAATTTACTATAACTAACTCAAAACACTAAATTTCAAAAAGTTAAAATACCTATAATAATCCAGGGATCAGCTGTTCAAACGAAAACTGTAGAAATAATACACGTTTCTTGAGTATTCTGGCAAGACTGACGTTTTTATTTATTAAAAACAAAAGTAAGTATTTCCATATCAACAAACAGTTGATAACATACATTTTTAACATATGACATGACAAGGTTAATTGTTTAAATATACAAAACAAGGTTAATTGTTTAAATATAAACAACACCCCCACTATTTAAAAATTAACCAATCCTAACTTATCCACAAAGTAAAAATGTTTAGTACTAGACAACCCTTTTGTTAATACATCTGCTGTCATTTGATCTGTCTGCAAATATTTAATTTCTACAAACTTATTAGCAACAGTCTCCCTAACAAAATGGTGTCTGACATCTATATGTTTAGATCTCTTATGTAAAATAGGATTTAAAGTTAATCTTTGCGCACTCTGATTATCATTATATATTGTGACAGTTTTGTCATAATCTATTAATTCATTTAATAAATTTCGCAAATAAATGGCTTCTTTTGAAGCTTCACTAAGCGCCATGTATTCAGCTTCAGTGCTTGACAAAGCCACCGTCTTTTGTTTATTACTTTCCCATGAGATTGCTGCACCCGATAGAGTAAAAACAAACCCTCTAAACCGCAGTTTTCTTTAGAAAATCTCAAATAATAATTTTTAGTGCCTTTCAAATATCTAAGAACACGCTTGGCACATTTCCAATGATAATCAGTGTAGCAATTATTATACTGACTCAGAAAACTTATAAAATAAGCTATGTCTGGTCGTGTTAAAAAACAGCTACATACATTAAACTACCAATAAGTCTTTGTTAGGGTATAACTTTGTTACAGATTTCGACTTCATTACTAAAACTATCATCAAAACTATCTAAAGGTGTCAATACACTTTTACAATCAGACACGTTAAAACTTTTTTAACAACTGTTCTATATAGCTTTCTTGATCTAAAGTTATAGAACCATCGCTAAAATTTTTTATTCTAACACCTAAACAGTTTTCGGCTTCCCCAAGATCTTTAATTATGAGAACCTAACTCTGTTTTCAAAAAATTAGTATTAATACAATCATTAGAAAAAATGAAAAATTCATCCACATATAGTGCAACTACAGTATATAAACCATTTTCCTTTTTTATGAAAACACAAGGTTCAAATAATGATCTCTTATACCCTAGCTTTAATAGTAAGTCATCTACCCGCTTATACCAAGCCCTGGAGGACTGTTTTAACTCATAAATTGCTCGTTTAAGTAAACAAACTTTGTTTTCTGACCCCTCTGTGATAAAACCTTCTGGTTGTGTCATTAAAATACTTTCCTCTAGTAAATCATTAAAAAAAATTTAACATCTAAGTCACTTATTTTTAAACCTAATTTGACAGACAAACCTATCAACAAACCTAATGTTGAATGCCTTACAACAGGAGAAAAATTTTCAGTCTAATCTATGCCCTCTTTCTATATAAAACCCCTTGCTACTAACCTAGCACGGTACCTTATTTTATTGTCACTATCAGTCTTTGCTTTAAAAACCCATTTACAGTCATTCTGTTGAAAAGATTCCATTTCATCTTGCATTGCTTCTATCCATTTGTCTCTGTCTGGTCTAGATAATGCTTCGGAAACTGTCAACGGCACATTTTCAATTAAACTTCCCTCAGCACACATATAGGTAACATAGTCTTTAAAATCTTTGGGTTTTCTTTCTCTTTCTGACCTTCTGACATTTTCTGGTTTTTCACAAGGCATTACAAAGTCACTATCATTTGAGTCATTTTCTCTAAACTCGTTTGAATTTTCAGTATCACTAAAAATCTCAACTTCAGCCTCCACTTTATCATTTCTTGTCAAATTCTCATATACATTTTTGTCCTCCACTGAATCCGAGACCTGCTTTGTGATATTTACATTTTCTTTCTCTATCACATTACTAACTTCACTTTTTACATCTTCCATAGTGGTCACATCTCTACTGACAAATTCTTTATTCTTGCTTTCGTGATACACTCTATATCCTTGATTGTTTTCACCATATCCAACACTGTTATGGCCAAACCTCCTGGGCCATACATCTTTGGAGATAAAACAAGGTGCTAGTAAACAACTTTTAACACTTGCAATGTTTAACTTATATACTACATTTACAAGATCAGCTGTAGCAAGCAGAACATTTTTCTTGTAAATTTTACGACAGTTCCTTTCAAAATGAACAACATTTCCATTTTTGATTAACTGGCTCACAGATAACAGATTTGTGGTCAGTTCAGGTACACAAAACACATCTCTAACTTCAATGTCATACTGCTTTTTACCAACAAAAGTCTTCAGTTCAACTGTACCCATGCAGGTTACTTCAATTTTGTTTTTGTTAGCCACCACAATTTCTTTGACATTTGGTTGTGTAGATTTATTTGTGATCCATTCTTCATTTGCAGTTAGGTGAGAACTAGCCCCCGAGTCCACATACCAATCTGTTTTCTTGAAACTGCCATTTAAACACAGCATTAAATGCATTCGAATTATGTCGAAACTTATTTTCACGGTTTCTTTCAGACCATTTATTGTTTCGTTCAGACCATTTATTCGGATTTGGACATTTGTTTTTGAAATGACCGGTTTGTTTACAACCGTAACATCTGATTAATGTCATGTCTCTGTCATTCTTGTCAATGTCACTCGCGCCTTTGCCACTGTTGCCACTTCGATTCTGATAACTTCTGAAGTTTGCTTTACCGGCGAACGCGTTTCCAGCACTGCTGCCAACATCACCATCACCATCCATATCCAAGAGTTTTGTTTTGATGGAATCCGTCGATATGATAATACCTGAATGCTCGATAGCCATTATCATCGGAGCAAACTTTTCCGGTAATCCCGCCAAAAGTAAGGAACCAATCCATTCATCATCGATATTGAATCCTGTGCCTCGTAATTTCTGTCCCATTTCGACAATCTGATTTACGTAACTGGCGATAGAATCACAATTTTCCATTCGGGTTGAAATTAAACTTCTTAACAAGCCGATTCTTCGTGCAAAACCTGAATCGTCATAAAGTTTCTTCAATGTATCCCAAATCTCTTTGGCACTTTTGGCTTCTTTGATGTGTATAAACAAGGTTGGATCAAGCGTGAGCACTAACTTTGCCTTTGCTTTGGAAATCTTCTCGGCATCCGTTTCAGATCCTTCAACACATTTCAATAAGCCCTCAAGAATGAGATAGTTTTCAACGGCAAAAGCCCAATCATTATAATTTTAACGGCCTAACAACTTCGGCACTACCTGCAAATAATTTGCTGCCATATTCTAGAATCTGCACACTCAAAAAACTAATCAACTACTATTTTTACTGGAAATCCACGAAACTGGGCCCGTAACCTGTAGAAATAATACACGTTTCTTGAGTATTCTGGCAAGACTGACGTTTTTATTTATTAAAAACAAAAGTAAGTATTTCCATATCAACAAACAGTTGATAACATACATTTTTAACATATGACATGACAAAACAAGGTTAATTGTTTAAATATAAACAACGAAAACTACCACCAAACACCAAACTAAACATCCAGAAATCTGTTTTGCAAAACTTAATATTCTACAACACTCAGCCCATACGATAATCTATTAAATAGCACTGTAATAAATAATTAAATGCTTTAGGATTATTTAATAAACACTGCAAAGTATAAAACTGTTTTAAGGAGCAGAATAAAATATTCCAACAATGACCAATGACCATAACTTGTTGAAAACGTTGAAAATACTACTCAAAGAAAATAAATAGGGTAAGAAGATACTACTGTTGTACTTAAAACTATATTTTTAATAAAAACATAGGGTTACAATATGCACCGGTGTATAAGTGGTTGCATATGACTAGAGCATATTGGC
The DNA here is from genome assembly GCA_963971165.1 of Philopedon plagiatum. Lineage (NCBI taxonomy): Eukaryota > Metazoa > Arthropoda > Insecta > Coleoptera > Curculionidae > Philopedon > Philopedon plagiatum. The sequence continues at coordinate 76,161,508 of OZ020193.1, forward strand.
TAGTAATAAATAAAGCTTTGCAAACGGGGTTATTCCAGGGACGGCTCTAACCTAGTTGGAAATAAAATTAGGATTCGATTTGAAAATTTATCCACATTGTATAATTTGAAAATGCGAAATACGAAAATACTTCGGTTAAAGTAATATAACATACAGGGTGTCTAAAAAGTCTTAGTATGGGTAAATATCTTTGCTATTAATAAAGATAGAGACACCAAATTTTAGTTATATCTTATTGATTAATAAATCTACTTTTTATATAATTTGACTTTTTCAATCCCCTTGGGGGTGATGCTAGGGAGTTGAGGTCCTTTCTTTTAAAAGTCTTCAGAAAATAATCATTTTACCGCAAACCACATATTTTAATTCATTTTTAAATGGCTAGCCTATACAAATTATAAATCGTAAATCGTATAATCGGCGGGACATATGTCGACCGTTGGTCGACCTCTTGTGCCATACAGTACCAGTCTTCGCGCACATTTTTCCAACTTTTTCTACTTCTTCATTTGTCGTTTTATATTTATTTGTTCATTCACTTTTAAGAATATATCCCCAATAGTCAACGTACCACTACGTATTTAACTTTAGAACTTTTTCCTCAAGTTTGTTTCGACTTTATTTTTTGTTTTTTTGCCATCTGAGCAGTAGACCAAAATGCGTACCACGCGCAAACCGAGAGTGCTATACATGCGCACGGAATTTCAGGAGATGGACTTTGGTGTCTACATTTGAACCCACACCAGAATATATCAACAATAGTCAAGGTACCACTACATATTTAACTTTATAACTTTTTTCCCAAATTTTCTTGGACTTTATTTTTCGTTATTTGCCATCTCTCTCTTGCCATCTCTTCAGACACCCACGGTACATTAGTACTTAGGCTTGAAGTCTACGTGTGATGTCTTAGATAAAAAAAAATCTGCGCAGTAGACAAAAATGCGTACCACGCGCAAACCGAGCGTGCTAGACATGCGTACGTAATTTCAGGAGATGTACTTGGGTGTCTACATTCGAACCCATTCACTTTTAAGAATATATCCCCTATAGTCAAGGTACCACTACGTATTTAATTTTATAACTTTTTCCCCTGTTTTTTCGACTTTATTTTCCGTTTTTGCCATCTGCGCTGTAGACCAAAATGCGTACCACGTGCAAACCGAGCGTACTAGACATGCGCTCGAAATTTCAGGGGATGTACTTTGGTGTCTACATCCAAACCTATCCACTTTCAAGAATATATCTCCAATAGTAAAACTACAACTACGTATTTAACATATTTCTACGATTTTATAACGTCTTACTTTTTTGAACATTCTTAACTATGTGCCATTATGACACCGCACAACAAGAATATGGGATGAAACATCATCACATTTATTAAAAATACATAAACACAATCTTACGGTGGTACGGAACCCTATATGCGCTAGTCGAACTCGCACTTGGCCATTTTTTTTTATTTTACACAATCACAGCAACGCCCATGAATAAAATTATTTTTGTCAAATACCGTATACGTACGTACTTATTTTCGGCATTGAAGCCTCTTGTTATTTATTCAAGGGTTAGCCTTACCATAGTTACTGAGACTTTTGCGTCTTGTGGGAAATTCACAATATTGTAGTGGCACCATTTTTTTCTCACACAATCACGGCAACGCCCATGAATTAAATTATTTCTGTCAAATACCGTATACGTACGTTGGAACTCTGCCAAGAAGTAACATCTGCCATTCTCGAAAAGACCTTTAACATGAGGTACCACACGTCATAGGGTTGCATTTAGAATTTTTGACCTCAACTCCCTAGCGTAACCCCCAAGGGGGTTGAAAAAGTCAAATTACATAAAAAAGTAGATTTATTAACCAATAAGATACAACTAAAATTTGGTGTCTCTATCTTTATTAATAGTAAAGATATTTGCCCATGCTAAGACTTTTCAGACACCCTGTATGGTATATCACTGTAACCGAAGCATTTTCGTATTTCGCATTTTCAAATAACACAATGTGGATAAATAAATATTTGTATTTTATTTTCAGATCGAATCCTAATTTTATTCCCGACTAGGTTAGAGCCGTCCCTGGAATAACCCCCGTTTGCACAGCTTTACTTATGACCAATAAGGACGCGGTTAGTTCTAAAAGGTGTCTGGTCCTCCCATGTTGCCGATTCGGGGCAAAACGATTCGTGTTGATTGCATTATTAAAAAAAAATATATTATAAAACGAGTGCTTTTTCTCATTTTTAATGTAATATAAAATGGTACGTATGTATTTTCTACATCGATATTCGCGTGGCACGGTGAATGCTGTACCTATTTCTTCTGCACTGCTTCTATAATTTGGCAACAGCGTTGGACAATAATTTGTCTGAGGTGACGCTATCCACTAAAATGTTTTTTTTGCCGTCAGTTCGTATAAGTTTTAGATTTTAAACGATTTCTAATGTTTCTTAATCCAAGATTCCGAGATGCTTAGCTTACGGATATCGTTTTGCGGGGTACGATGAAGGAAATAGTGTATTATAGTAAGTGTAAATATGCCAATTGAAAAAGTGAATTAACTGCGAAGTCGCGTTGAATGGAGAAAATCTTTCAACGGGTTCGGGCCCCCAGAATACCTTAGTGTTCGGGACAATAATGAGGACCATATGGTACGAATCATGCTTGTTTGGGAGCAAATTAGAGACATTTTCAGTACATTCCCTGCTAGATAAGTACCTATCATTTTTTGCAACTTTTTATTAGTTTTACTTATTGATATTTAAATTATGTTAGGCAACTACTGGTTAAAACTAAGGCTGCGGACAGAAAGGAGTGGTTTCCCAGTGGCCTTTTTACCATTTTTTTAGTTTTTTCTTCGAAAAAGGTTTAAATTTGTTTTACCTTTGTCTTAAATTACGGGTAATAACAGAAAATAATTAAGATTCATATGTCTGGCAACGTTTCAACAAATTCATTTGTTTTTAATTTTTCGCGCGCAAACTTCCGTCAAGCGCCGTGTGTACGCTCAGCCAGGTGCGTCGAACATGGACGGGTTTTAGGGTATTTTTAGAAAATTTTTAAAATGTTCGATTTAAAAAAAAAAGTATTGGATATGTCTGTAGACAATCCCAGGAGTCACCCATTCCAATATATGCAGTGAATTTAATAACACCCTGTATATATATATATATATATATATATATATATATATATATATATATATATATATATATATATATATATATATATATATATATATATATATATATATATATATATATATATATATATACAGGGTGTTATGGAAATCATTTAATATATTGGAATGGGTGACTCCTGGGGTAGTCTACAGACATATCCAATACTTTTTTTTTCTTAAATCGAACATTTTTAAAATTTTCAAAAATACCCTAAAATCCGTCAATATTCGACGCACCTGGCTGAACGTACACAAGGCGCTTGACGGAAATTTGCGCGCGAAAAACTTTAAACAATTGAATTTTTTGAAACGTTGCCAGACATTTCTGTTTTTAAGCGTAATTTAAGACAAGTTAAAAAAAATTTGAACCTTTCCTAAGAAAAAACAAAAAAAAATAGTAAAAAGGCACTGTGAAATCAGTCCTTTTTGTCAGTAGCCTTAGTTTTAAGTAATATTTAAGACACCCTATATTACATTATTAATGATATAAGTTATTCCTACTAGCTTAAACTTTCTGCCAAGGAAAAGTTAAAAATCAAAACGAAAATACTAATTGGGCACAACTACATAGTACTTACTTCAAAAGTATAACCAGATCCGCTAAATTAGTTTTGCTCCGGCAAACGTTACCATAATACGTAAATATTATTAGTGTTTTACATTAAATTTAGTTTTCAACCCGATTACGCTACTCACTCAAAGAAACTAGATAAAACTGATCAAAATATTGGTTAACAACGGATCGACGAAGACCATTTTCTAGGTAGTGAAAAGAAATTACATTATTTAAAACTTTAAACGAAAAAAAAATTAAAACATTCATTGTGTGGCTTGTGTGCTGTTGAAAAACTTAAATAAATATGGCGCACGGGCACGGCTCTTTGATGACATTAAGAAATCCTTCTGTTTCGATCTCCCTTCGCTTCATCATGAAACATGATCATGTCTCTTTGTCACTTCCAGTACTTGATAAAGTAGGTGGCCCTGATTTGGCGCGAAAATTTAAAATAGAAGGCGTGTTTGTATTATTGCCTTTGAAACACTAGAGTTAAATGCTAAGCCCATAAATCGAAAAAGAGGAAAAAGGCGTCATCGATTTTAAGAAAGGAAGAAGAATTAACCATTAACCATACTTTTTCGTTTGATTCCGATTGTCGTGTTTATTTTCTAAGCAGATAGATTAATATAGATTATTACCATGATATACGAGGATTATTAGTACTATTACTAAAAATTATGCAGTGAATATCCAAAACAGAAGGTGTGTTAATTTCGTGGAAGGGGAAGTTGAGGCACTCGTGGAGTTTGTCGAAAAATACAAAGAAATTTTAGAGAACAAGAGAGCTGATGCTGTTACGGCCAAAGAAAAAGATAATATGTGGGAGTAGATAGCTGCCGAATGGGTAGCTGAGGGCTATGTGGAACGCACAAGTAAGCAGCTACGGGAAAAATGGAAAAACTACAAGAAGGAAGTTAAAAAAAAATTCTGAAGAAAAGCAAGAGACATATAGGACTTGCGGTGGATATTGACTTTCAGTTATTTTTTTCCTACTCATTAGTGCCATTATAAGTCATTTTTATAGTGCGTTTATTATAAGAGTGGTCTACATAAAAGTACACATCTAGTATAAAATAGTTACAATTTTACATTTAATTTACCTTAGAAACACCTACACCTATCATTTCATGCTTCTTATTAAACTAGATCACCATACACTGGCTATGCTACATATGACGTCACTTCGAGGGAAAATCCTAAATTGACTAGACGCTTGCACCCCTTGTACCTACATAAGTACAGGTCAGTTTCTGGTCGGTAGTGTATTGGGTTGACGTTTATTAAAATATTACAGGTCATTTTATTGTCGGGTAGTATGTTGAGTTGACGTTTATTAAAATATTATTGTCATATTTCATTTGCCCAGGTAAGCCCTAGTCAATTTAAAATTTTCCCTCGAAGTGACGTCATAACGTAGCATACCGTTGTAAGTGTATTGTGAACTAGATATAATGGCTAGTAAAACCTAGGTCACGACCAGTGGCGTATGGTGAAATTTCAAAGTTGTATATCTCTGTTCCTAATTCCTAGAGGTTTTAATAGTATGCCCACTGGGAAGGTTCTGGTAAACTCAAGCAAAAATTCAACTTTTTTTTCGCAAATTCAAAACGTTTTTTTTTTCTTTACAAAAACATTCCCAGTGGGCTCACTATTAAAACCAATAAAAATTGGGACCGGTCCTGAACGTAGGAAGAGAGATATACAACTTTGAAATTTCACCATATGCCACTGGTCACTACCATCACTATAGTTGTGCCCTTAAACAAATTTATATAAGGGGTGCCCATTTTAAGTTTTAACCACTAGTGTATAGTTGGAAGCTCTCCACTTTTCATTTTGCCCCCCCCCTCTTTGATGGCGCCCCTTGTTTGCATTATTTTATATTTTTAGCATTTTTGCAACAATTCTTCCAAAATTTTCGTCTGCGGCGCATATTTCTGTAATCTTATTTTTCTGCTTTCAATTTATAATTTTTTTTATCAATACAATCACTTTTTGCTGCCCCCATTATAGCCTGCCAACCCCCCCCCCCCCCCCCCCTAGAAGCTGGCCACGCTACTGAAAAATATACCTACTCAATAATGGTATCAGTTGAAATAAACACCCTGGCCCGGTATATATGTATCTTATTTTATATAGGTACCTACTATTATTTTTTAATTTGTTTACTTTCCTTAATAATAATCTACTTATACATATAATAAAAACTGTCTTATGTAAATAAATACTGTATATTTTTTTCTGTGTACCTGCCTGTAGCTTCAGTCTTAGGAAAGTAAATTCAAATTGGATATACTGTGTACGTGGTAATATGTACAGGGATATCCAAATAAAAGTGAACAGGCCTTATAACTTTTTTATTTTTAAAAATGAGAAAAAATGTTAAATATGAAAGCTTTGGGGATTTTTATGAATCATTCATATATCTTATCAGCAAAACAATTGAGTATCGAATAAAAGAAATATAGTATAAAACATTGATTTTCTCACTTATTTTAAATTGGATGGTATGATTTTTATCATATTTTTGGATTTTTTTTATCCGATGCTCGATTATTTTGCTGATAAGATATATGCATGATCTATAAAAATCCCCAAAGCTTTCATATTTAACATTTTTTCCCCTCTTTAAAAATAAAAAAGTTATATGCCTGTTCACTTTTATTTGGATATCCCTATACAATCGTGGTTTTAAACAGTTTAATTTTCTATTCAAATTGATTTATTCATGCTATTACAAATAAATTGTTTACACACGTCAATTACAGATAAAATAATTTTCATATTTAGACAATAATAAAAACATTCCTGACAATACAATGCATTAAAATTTATAAATCGAAATGAACACATTAAAAAATCTAAATAAAAATATTAAAATATATTACAACTATAATCTAAGTACTGTTTTGTGATGTAAAAAGCATGTTTTATTAGGAACTGTTTCACCTTCATTTTAAACTGCTGAGTGGAGAGCTCTTTAACATTTTGGGGTAACTTAGTAAACAGTTTTATTGCATAATATTCTGGTCGAGCCTGACATTTACCCAACCTGCAGTGTTGTGGAACGTAGTTGGTCTTATTCCTAGTGTCATGGTCATGTATGTCTTGGTAAGACAGTAGGTCATCCTTTTCTTTGATGTAGAGGAAACTTTGCAGGATGTAAGCCGAAGGAAGGGTAAGAACTCCCAACTGAACAAAGGCATTCCCACAATCCTCCCTGTACCCAAAGCCTGCCATGATTCTGACTGCCTTTTTGCTGGAGACCAAAGACTCTTGTGCATGAGGTGACCGTCCCCATGCGATAATGTCATATGTCATAACACTATGGAAAATTCCATGATATGCTGTTCTCAGGGTATTTATTGAAACACATTCACTCAAATTTTGTAAAACAAATACACTACTTCCAAGTCTTTTACAAACATTAGCTACATGAACATCCCATTTCAGCTTCCTATCTAGGTATAGCCCTAGAAACTTGACAGATGCAGCTGTTCCACCACCACGTGACTGACTTCGTGATGTAGATGCGCTGACAACATAATCCAGCAGGCTCAGCGGATCTATTTCTTCCTGTTCCAGCCAATGTTCTGTTAAACATAAGACTCCCAGGTCATAATCAGCAATGGCAGCCTCGAGCTCGTGAAGCTTGTTTTTCACAGAGCGGACATTGTAATGTAGCAGTTTTATACATGACGATTTGCTACCACCAGGCTTCGCCCCTGTTGAGGTTCTAACCTTGTTAGGTTTAAAAAACTGTTTACTTGAATACCAACTGGCTAAACATTTTTGTCAAGAATGACAGATTTTTTATCTGTGGGCACACCAATTTTAAAAGAACTATATTTCTGCTTCCACTTTGTTTTTATCCGTTCGCATTCACAGTCGATGTTATAATTTAATTTTAGGTATTTTCCAATATCCTCAGGTTTTGTGTCATTAGACAATCCTGATACAAATTACCAAGAATAGCTACCTGATGAAGCGGCTTTCAAGGTGGTTGCATCCTCTGTTTGCCTTCGATTGAGTTTGGTCTGTTTTGGGTCCACTTGTTTCTTTTATTTTTTACTGTAAGCTTCTGTTTGTTTTTGTTCAACTTCGTTGAAAGCATAGAAAAATCAAAGAAAATAAAAGGGTTTGATTGAAGGGGTTGAAAGTAGGGTTAATGCCTCTGTCATTTTCTTCTTTTTTCTTGGGATGGCTTGCAGTCACGCTAGACTGTTGTTGTGGTCCTTATGGCAAGTCGTTTTGTTCGATGCCAATTTCTGCTTCTTTTGTTTCTTTCGCAGCTAATTTCACGGAATTTTTGGTTTTACGGCTTTTTTTATTAGGTTAGAATTTTCGAAATTTTCTATATTATTCTTTTCCAAGTAAGCATTTTTTTCTTTAAGAAGTTTATTGTTTTCTTGAAGAATTTCATTTTTACTCTTTAGTTCGTCCACTAAAGTCTTTAAATACATAATTTCGATATACTTCTCTGGTTTGGGAATGTCATCACTTTGTTTACATTCCTTACACATTAATTCAGTTTTGTAACTTATTATTATAAGTATATTAAGTATATTAACTTTATTATTTAGTGAAAAAGAATGTTTCCAGTGCTATAAGGATAACACTGGACATTTGTGGCTATTAGTTAATGAAGAAGAAAGTTTCCACTTCCAGTGCTAATAAGTACGTTTAGTTGAAGATTATTATTTTACACTTCACTTGAAGAGCAGTTCTCTGTATTGTTTTGTGTTGTAATATTTTAGCTCTTTGAAATTAGTGTTACTAGGAGTTCTTTCTTTAAAGGTAACAAAAATATTAGGTTTTCAAACTTGATTCATAGAAATATGGTAAAAAAATTTGGCAACGCCTGACTTCGAAACAAAAAAATTTTTTTCTGTAACTCACATTTCTTGCTGTTTTTTATATGGCCATGTATTTATGACAGTGGCGCGCAGGTACTAAAAAATTTTTTTTCGAGGGCCGATATTTACCTTTTTTAATAGTGAAACACCATTTATGAATATTTTTATTCAATCTGAATTCATATCAGGAGTTACCTATTCCAATATATTAAATGATTTCCATAACACCCTGTATATATATATATAGAAGCGGTGGGTAGTCTTGGCTGACTAGTTGATAAACAAGATTATATTTTGGGGTACAGCCAGAGGTATTAGGGCTCAATGAATAAGAAGAACTCTTATTTACTACGCTAAGCTTTCGGAAGCATTTATTCCTTTTTCAAAGCTACAAATATGGAGTACGTTAGATATATTATGTCTAATAACATTATTACTTATTATTACCTGGGTGTAAGTGAGTTTCAATGAAATGAAAAAAAAGCAACTCATCTTCACAGTAATCTTAATGCAGGAATTATTGACTAAATTGTGCAATTACTACAAAATCTTGTTGAAAAATTTCAAAGTGACAATTGTCAATTGTCATAAGATTCTGTTGAGAAGGAGAGTTTTTTACAATGGTGGATTATTTAAATATTACAGGTTGCTAATTCAAAGTAGTAGATAGGTTGCAGTGTGTGTTTATGGTGAGATAATTGTTACTTATTACATAATTTAGTATACATTTTAAAAGAGGAAAAATGATAAAAATAATATTGAATTTTTATATGTATAATGGTTGTGTACCAGGAGAAATGAAATTGTGCATATTGTTATTCAACATCTGTAATACTAAGAGAGTTATTAGGATTTTGTTTTTTTAAAGTTATTAAATTTGCGTAAATTATGCTAAGATCTGTCACATCTTTATTTTTGTTAAGTGTATTTATTTGTTTGAGTATATATCTCTGTCATTTCGAGAAAGATTCTTTTTTTAGTATTTTTTTCTTGGTGTAATATTTTTGTAGATTCAAACGCAGGGATGTGTCCTGTATCGATATTATGTTCAGCCAATGCACAAGAACGTTTTCCTAGTCTACAATCACTTTTATGAGATGTAATCCTGTCTTTAAGGACCCTAGAGCTTTGACCTATATACAATTTTTCACATTCGGAACAAAGAATACTATATACTACAGCTGCCTTCTTTAAGGCTTCGTCTGTGTCTTTTACTTTTGTAAAAAGAGTGCCTATATTTTTTTGAAATTTTTGGGTTATCTTGATGAAAGGTTCGTATTTAAAAACTTTTGTGATTTTATTAGTTATTGATTGAATTGCAGGTACAGAGAAATAATATGTTGGTTGGTTGTTTGTTAAAAAGGCACTGATTTCAGGAGTACCAATCTGGATATTATTCCTTTGTAGGATGGATGTAATAGATGTGTTAAAAATAAGTTTTTTTAATAGACGTTCTGGATAAGAGTTCTCCAAAAGAATATTGTAAAGTAAATTCAGGTTTTTCTGTCTTAAAGTAGGGTGGCTGATTCTGACAATCCTTGATTTCAACCCCAACACAAGATTAATTTTCATCTTTTCTATGTGATAAGAGTTATAATTGATGTATCTACCTGAACTGGTGGGTTTTATGTACCAGTCAAGTATGATTTTGTTATCATTTGCTCTTATCAGTTTGGTGTCCAAAAAAGGTACACTCATGGTGGTTTCATTTTCAATCGTGAATTGTATATTGGGATTGTGGTTGTTAAAGGTTTGTAGAACTAAGTCCATTCCATCAAACGGTACAGACAGAATCAGGTCATCTACATATTTTTTGATGAACGGTAAATCCAAAGGTAATTTTGGAATGCAATCATCCAGTAAGTCATCCATAACATATTGAGCAACTATCGGGGAGATAGTCGCTCCCATGGGGGTACCTAATATTTGTTTGTAGTAGGTTTTGTTGAATAAGAAATAGGTTGTATCAAAAATAAATCTGATAATATTTAGAAATTCATTTTTTGGAATGGTTGTATGTTTATTAATGTTTTCCCACTTTTTATTGATACTATTGATGACTAATTCAATGGGAATGTTTGTAAATAAAGAAACGACATCCAGACTAATTATTACGTAATTATTTGGAAGTTGTTTGTTTTGTATAAAATCAGCAAATTCAAAAGAGTCACTTATATAGTATTCATTGTTTTTTTTACATATGCTTGTGATAATATATCTGTGATGAATTTTGCTAATTTGCTATTAGGAGAATCTATTGATGAGATTATGGGTCTTAAAGAAAGAGTGGGCTTATGAATTTTGGGTAGGCCATAATACTTTAGTGAAATTTGATTATAAATGGTAAGTGTTTTCGAAATTTCTTCTCAACAGAATCTTATGACAATTGACAATTGTCACTTACAAGTTATCAACTAGTCAGCCAAGACTACCCACCGCTTCTATTATAGGAATGGGGTTTTACCAGGAGATATGTAACCGATATGGAGCACAATCCATGAGTCTCCTCAAACAATGGGCAAACACCAACTTGAAACTAGCATCCATCAGAAACAGAAAAATCTTTCTACTCAAGGCATCATACCAAACCACATACATAACAACACCAAAAATGTGTGCAATACCATACAAATAGAGAATGGAAACAATGGACGAAGAATCAAACAATTTAACGATAGGTTGGTAAACAAGATTCTCAACTACGAAATTGCAACAACCATTAAATCTTTAAATTACCTAGAAAAAACTCTAAATACAATTTCAAACAAATTATTAACGAATCTACCAACAAATATCATCTCTGAATTCAAAAGTAGACAAAACAGACACTATAACAACAATTTCAGAGTCATAAAAAACAGAAATCTTAAAAAAATCAATAATTTGCGGAATAACCAAAATCAAATAAAAACTAAAGATAACTGGATTAAAAATTTGACAGATGTTGCAATTCCGGATGATATCAAGAATTTCCTAGCTCTAGGCTTTAAATTCGCCTTACCTCCCACAACAAAAGATTGCAAAGTTGAAAAATTACTGGCAGATCTGGAATACATAATTCGGTGTTGCCCAGATTCCAGAAAAAATATATACAGAGCTAAAGTTACCAATATTCTTACTAATTTTTTTAACAACCCTGTCAGTGGGGACCACATAACTTATTTATTCAATAAAACTAAGAAATTCTTGTCCCAACACGGAGAACTAATAATAACTAGGGCAGATAAAGGCAATGTGACTGTCATTATGTCAAAACAGGACTATCTAAATAAATCAAATGAACTTTTCTTAGACACAAAGTACTATGTACCCCTTAGAAATGACCCCACATCGTCTTTCCAACAAAAAGCTAACAAAATAGTTTCAGAATTAAAAAAGAAAAAATTTATTACCGAAGAAATTTCGAAAACACTTACCATTTATAATCAAATTTCACCAAAGTATTATGGCCTACCCAAAATTCATAAGCCCACTCTTTCTTTAAGACCCATAATCTCATCAATAGATTCTCCTAATAGCAAATTTGCAAAATTCATCACAGATATATTATCACAAGCATCTGTAAAAACAATGAATACTATATAAGTGACTCTTTTGAATTTGCTGATTTTATATAAAACAAACAACTTCCAAATAATTACGTAATAATTAGTCTGGATGTCGTTTCTTTATTTACAAACATTCCCATTGAATTAGTCATCAATAGTATCAATAAAAAGTGGGAAAACATTAATAAACATACAACCATTCCAAAAAATGAATTTCTAAATATTATCAGATTTATTTTTGATACAACCTATTTCTTATTGAACAAAACCTACTACAAACAAATATTAGGTACCCCCATGGGAGCGACTATCTCCCCGATAGTTGCTCAATATGTTATGGATGACTTACTGGATGATTGCATTCCAAAATTACCTTTCGATTTACCGTTCATCAAAAAATATATAGATGACCTGATTCTGTCTGTACCGTTTGATGGAATGGACTTAGTTCTACAAACCTTTAACAACCACAATCCCAATATACAATTCACGATTGAAAATGAAACCACCATGAGTGTACCTTTTTTGGACACCAAACTGATAAGAGCAAAAGATAACAAAATCATACTTGACTGGTACATAAAACCCACCAGTTCAGGTGGATACATCAAATTATAACTCTTATCACACAGAAAAGATGAAAATTAATCTTGTGTTGGGGTTGAAATCAAGGATTGTCAGAATCAGCCACCCTACTTTAAGAGAGAAAAACCTGAATTTACTTTACAATATTCTTTTGGAGAACTCTTATCCAGAACGTCTATTAAAAAAACTTATTTTTAACACATCTATTACACCCATCCTACAAAGGAATAATATCCAGATTGGTACTCCTGAAATCAGTGCCTTTTTAACAAACAACCAACCAACATATTATTTCTCTGTACCTGCAATTCAATCAATAACTAATAAAATCACAAAAGTTTTTAAATACGAACCTTTCATCAAGATAACCCAAAAATTTCAAAAAAATATAGGCACTCTTTTTACAAAAGTAAAAGACACAGACGAAGCCTTAAAGAAGGCAGCTGTACTATATAGTATTTCTTGTTCCGAATGTGAAAAATTGTATATAGGTCAAAGCTCTAGGGTCCTTAAAGACAGGATTACATCTCATAAAAGTGATTGTAGACTAGGAAAACGTTCTTGTGCATTGACTGAACATAATATCGATACAGGACACATCCCTGCGTTTGTGTGTGTATGTGTGTATGTAGGTTAATGGCACTGGTTAAGACCAAATGGCCAGCATCTCTCTATATTATAAACATACATATTATACATAATATACTGACTTCAGAAGAAGTGTGCAATGATCTATCGGGCTCCCGAAGCTTGGACAGACTAGTGGAATCCCACAACTATTATACAATACAAATGAGGCGTGCAGTTCCATAACTAACTAGATCCATTTTGTACTAAAATTGAGAAAATGGCGAAAATCCCTCCTTTGACAACTTTGACACATACCTATATAATGTTACTGTACCAAAACTGATTTCTTCCAATCATACTACGATATCAAAAAAATAGGACGTTTCCAAAACTCACTACATCCTTCATAAAAACTGTTACAAAAGTGTGTACATCCACAGCTGTAAGTTCTGTTTCAAAACTGCGTAGATCCAATATTATTATGTTATTCATTGCATGCTACGGTTTCAAAACGTGTTAGATCCCGTTCATGTGCATTAGGCCTGGTTACTGTTGAATTACGTTAGAAGTTGTTTACACGTGAAGCAGTCTTGGAGTCAGTTAGTTGTTTTTCGTATTTTGTGGTTTAAAACATAAAATCAAGATATTTTTAACCATGGAAAGAGTTCCTGCCTTATCAGCGCCTGGAAAGGGCAGAAAAAGGATGAGAGATGAATCCAAGTGGCAAAAAAACAAGAACAAAATAGAACGGCAAGAACGAAAATTTATACCATTGGCGTCTCATATAAAATCAAATAATTTTTTAGGCACAGATCAAAGAATCCTCCAGAAAAACCACAGTGTAAGCATAGTAAGACGTTTTCTTGTCCAACTTTAACCATGCAAGATGTAAGAAAATTCCAGCAAGCGTTTTATGCGAATAAATCAAAAACTGAGCAAGATAACTTTATTTTAAAGCATACATCGCAGTGTGCACCAAAAAGACATCGCCCATCAAAGGGCAAGAAAACTAACACTGTTTCTGTTTCCTACTTTATAAAAACGAATAGAGGAATGGAACAAATTTGCAGCAAAGCCTTTTTGACCATACTGCAAATATCAAGATTTAGGGTGCAAAACATCTGTAAGCATTATCTTAAAGAAGGCACTCAACCCAAAGAAAGAAGAGGTGGAGACAAAAGAAGTAAAGTTTACGCTACACGCAGAGAAAAAGTAATGGAATTTATTATGAAATTAAAATGCGTTGAATCACATTACACCAGAAATAAATCGGAACGCCAGTACATGTCCAGTGACTGCAGTATTCGAAAACTTTGGAGACTATATTGCCATGATAATATGGAAGAGTTTAAAGTTAAGTATCAATACTTTCGGGTTATTTTCGATACACAGTTTAACATAAGTTTTAAAAGTCCAGCAACGGATGCTTGCTCAGAATGCATAAGTCTTAAAGGACAAATACGTTCAACGAAATCGGAAGAGGCGGAGATCGAGTTGACAACAAAGCTAAGGGTGCACACTTTAAGAGCCAAAGCCTTTTATGAAAAAATTAAAAGTTCCGAGGAAGATGTTATTAAGCTAAGTTTCGATTGCCAAAAAAATCTGGTCCTACCACGGGTACCAGATCAGTCGGCTTACTATTCCCGCCAATTGTATTTTTACAACTTCACTATGTCAAGGTCATTCTAAAGCCCCTCAAACCAAAGATAGTGTAATTGCCTTTACTTGGACTGAGAATATGAGACAAAAGGGATCCAATGAAATCTCTTCAATGGTGTACCATAAGCTTTCATCCTTAGGTCTAGAAGATACTGCACAAACTATCCAGCTTTTTTGTGACGGATGCCCTGGCCAGAATAAGAATGTGACTATGATAGGTATGTTGATGAAATGGCTGCATTCTTCAAGTTCTTCTGTCAAAGAGGTATCCATTATTTTTCCCGTGGTGGGTCACTCATTTTTACCTCCTGACCGCGTGTTTAGGCGGATAGAAAAGGTAATAAAAACCAAAGACACTATTGCTTTACCAAATGAATACAGGGAAATTATTTCCAATTATGCCACGGTTCTGGAGTTAGGCAAAGATTATCAAACGTATAACTGGAAGGAACCTGTGCAATCTGTCATTAAGCCTCCTGGACAGTGGCATTTTAAGTTTTCTTCGATAAAAAGAATTGCTTTGAGGAAAATGTCTAAACAAAAAGTACTTGTCAAAGGTGAAATGAACTATCGAAATGATCTTGGAGTATTTAAATCAGTCGTTAGAAAGGGAAAGACTTTGGAAAGCATTGTTCCAGAGCCTCTTGAAAATAAAGTGCCAGTCAAAAAAGAAAAGCTTTCCGATGTCGATGCACTTTTAAAAAAACATTATGGTCCTGATTGGAGAAATGTCGCAGAAGATGATTTGTCATTTTACGCACGTGTCCTTAATACTATTTCAGATGATGATAACAATTCTGAGGCAAATGTTGCTTCAGATGAGGGAAATGTTGCTCCAGATGAGTTAAATATTACAGAAGATGAGGACTTACAAATTTAAAATATTTTACATTCTGGATTTAGTTTTTGGTTAAATGACAATTTGTATTTTTGTTTTAAAAGTTAAGTTGAATACACACTATTTTTGCATCCTATAAGTTTTTTTTAACTCCCTAACCATTCAGGTAATTTTCCAAAACTGTCTAAATCCGCAAAATCTTTCCAAAACTAGTTTAATCCTACTTTGTTTTTCAAATAACTCAGCAAAATATTCTCTAATATTTTTTTATGACCGTCAGCCAGTTTTAATTGATGACCTAAAAATAACACACCAGTCACACAAACCTATTTGATTTCCCAACAAAGTTATCAGAAAAGTTGGATTTTCTCGAAATCACTTCCGATGGAATTAAAAAGTTTTGGAAACGCACGCCTCAAATATAAAATAATGTTAGTAATATTGTTTTCCTTTTTGTTCTGTTATTAATATGTTTTTGTGTTTTCCGATCGTTTTCATTTTTTTTTCATTATACATTTTTTTTTTGTTTTATATACTTATAATGTTTTTTATTCTTTTTTTTTAACTTTTTTTTATTTCTTTTTTTTGTTTTATTTTTTTTTTGTTTTTTTTGTTTTTTTTTTGTTTTTTTTCCTTTAAACTTATATCTTAAACATTGTTTTCTAAGAAGGTAATGGTTCTCTATAAGTTTATTTTTGCATTAACTAGGTATTTATATGAAATGAAATATACCTGTATGTTATTTACCGAGATGAGATATTGAATATTGAATGAAAACTCTACTAAATTTCTTAAATTATTGATTAGTTCGTCCTTATGATTTACTAGCCTGGGACAACTCAAAATGTGGTGCTCCATGTCACCCATTTCGCCACACTCACAATTTTCATGAGTTACTAAACCTATTTTCTTTTTATGTTTAGGATATAAAGCATGGGAGCTTCTAATTCTAGATATAGTCCTAACAAAGCCTCTATTTGAAACCATATGAAACCATGGCTTTTTCTGGATGGAAGGGAACATATCTTTATAGAACGAACCCTTAACAGAATTATTATACTGCGTCTGCCAACCCTCCATCATTTTGTCCCTCGACGTCTTAAACAAGTCTGTATAGGGAATTTTAAATTGATCTATATAAGTGACTCTTTTGAATTTGCTGATTTTATACAAAACAAACAACTTCCAAATAATTACGTAATAATTAGTCTGGATGTCGTTTCTTTATTTACAAACATTCCCATTGAATTAGTCATCAATAGTATCAATAAAAAGTGGGAAAACATTAATAAACATACAACCATTCCAAAAAATGAATTTCTAAATATTATCAGATTTATTTTTGATACAACCTATTTCTTATTCAACAAAACCTACTACAAACAAATATTAGGTACCCCCATGGGAGCGACTATCTCCCCGATAGTTGCTCAATATGTTATGGATGACTTACTGGATGATTGCATTCCAAAATTACCTTTCGATTTACCGTTCATCAAAAAATATGTAGATGACCTGATTCTGTCTGTACCGTTTGATGGAATGGACTTAGTTCTACAAACCTTTAACAACCACAATCCCAATATACAATTCACGATTGAAAATGAAACCACCATGAGTGTACCTTTTTTGGACACCAAACTGATAAGAGCAAATGATAACAAAATCATACTTGACTGGTACATAAAACCCACCAGTTCAGGTAGATACATCAAATTATAACTCTTATCACACAGAAAAGATGAAAATTAATCTTGTGTTGGGGTTGAAATCAAGGATTGTCAGAATCAGCCACCCTACTTTAAGACAGAAAAACCTGAATTTACTTTACAATATTCTTTTGGAGAACTCTTATCCAGAACGTCTATTAAAAAAACTTATTTTTAACACATCTATTACACCCATCCTACAAAGGAATAATATCCAGATTGGTACTCCTGAAATCAGTGCCTTTTTAACAAACAACCAACCAACATATTATTTCTCTGTACCTGCAATTCAATCAATAACTAATAAAATCACAAAAGTTTTTAAATACGAACCTTTCATCAAGATAACCCAAAAATTTCAAAAAAATATAGGCACTCTTTTTACAAAAGTAAAAGACACAGACGAAGCCTTAAAGAAGGCAGCTGTACTATATAGTATTTCTTGTTCCGAATGTGAAAAATTGTATATAGGTCAAAGCTCTAGGGTCCTTAAAGACAGGATTACATCTCATAAAAGTGATTGTAGACTAGGAAAACGTTCTTGTGCATTGGCTGAACATATATCGATACAGGACACATCCCTGCGTTTGTGTGTGTATGTGTGTATGTAGGTTAATGGCACTGGTTAAGACCAAATGGCCAGCATCTCTCTATATTATAAACATACATATTATACATAATATACTGACTTCAGAAGAAGTGTGCTATGATCTATCGGGCTCCCGAAGCTTGGACAGACTAGTGGAATCCCACAACTATTATACAATACAAATATAAAATAATGTTAGTAATATTGTTTTCCTTTTTGTTCTGTTATTAATATGTTTTTGTGTTTTCCGATCGTTTTCATTTTTTTTTCATTATACATTTTTTTTTGTTTTATATACTTATATATGTTTTTTATTCTTTTTTTTAACTTTTTTTTATTTCTTTTTTTTGTTTTATTTTTTTTTTGTTTTTTTTGTTTTTTTTTTTGTTTTTTTTCCTTTAAACTTATATCTTAAACATTGTTTTCTAAGAAGGTAATGGTTCTCTATAAGTTTATTTTTGCATTAACTAGGTATTTATATGAAATGAAATATACCTGTATGTTATTTACCGAGATGAGATATTGAATATTGAATGGAAACTCTACTAAATTTCTTAAATTATTGATTAGTTCGTCCTTATGATTTACTAGCCTGGGACAACTCAAAATGTAGTGTTCCGTGTCACCCATTTCGCCACACTCACAATTTTCATGAGTTACTAAACCTATTTTCTTTTTATGTTTAGGATATAAAGCATGGGAGCTTCTAATTCTAGATATAGTCCTAACAAAGCCTCTATTTGAAACCACATGAAACCATGGCTTTTTCTGGATGGAAGGGAACATATCTTTATAGAACGAACCCTTAACAGAATTATTATACTGCGTCTGCCAACCCTCCATCATTTTGTCCCTCGACGTCTTAAACAAGTCTGTATAGGGAATTTTAAATTGATCTATATGTGTAGGTAATTTGGTAGCTTCTTTTGCTAATTTATCAGCTATTTCGTTTTCTAGAATTCCTATGTGAGCTTTAACCCACACCAAAAATACAGTCTTTTGTGAGTTTAGTAAGAGATTATAAGTGTATAAAATTTCTTTGATGAGATGGTTGGCAGGCGGAATGTTTATACAATTTTCTATTTTAATTAAGGAACTTTTGCTATCAGTAAATCTCACAAAAAAGTTGTTGTCGGTATATTCTAGAGCATATTTGAGAGCCTCAAGGATAGCCCAAAGTTCAGCTGAGTATATAGAAGTGTTGGTAGGAAATCTATATTTTTTTGAAATTCTTTTGTTTCTGTGATACCAGGCGCACCCGGTTTTATTATCCAAGACTGAACCATCTGTAAAGATATGTTCATAAGTTGACCATCTTGTATTAATATTCTCCAAAAATTGACCTTTGATGATATTAGGATCATTGATTGACATTTCAGATATAATGGTTTTTGGAATATTGTCAATATAAGTGTAGTCAAGCTGAATATAAGGCCAAAGATCAGCCGAGTAAATAGTATCTTTTATTTGGGTTATCCATGAGTAACTTTCTACCAGCAAAGGGAGCTTTTTAGACCTCCAGTATGGGTGAGTATAACCAAGTATCGTAAGGTCATTTATTTTACTGATTATGGTGCTATTTTTGGATATCAATTTTAGTAAGAATTTGTCACTAACAAAATTTCTCCTTAAGGATAATGGAGGCTTAGCGGTTTCTACTTCTAGCACATTTATAGGCGTGCTGTTTAAATATCCAATACTTTGCCTTAGGCACTTCGTTTTTAATCTGCTCTAATTTTCGTAAATGTGTGTTAGCAGCTGATCCATAAAGGACACTTGAGTAATCCAGAATAGATCTTATGAATGATTTAAAGAAGAGAATACAGATATTGGGATCCGCTCCCCATTTTTGGTGACTAAAGGTTCTAATAATATTTAGACCGTTTTCCGTTCTTTTAAGCAAATAATGTATGTGATCTTTCCAGAGTAGTTTTTTATCCAAATAAACGCCCAGATATTTTACCGTTGATTTGTATGGTATTATCTTGTTACTGAAAGAAACTGAGTTTGGTAACTGAGATCTTGATTTAGAGAAGGAACAAATAACTGACTTTTGAGGTGACAAAGTGAGTCCATTTTCCTCAAGCCAGGTTAAAACTTCTGAAAATTTGGCATTAAGTTTGTCATTACATTTTTGTACAGATTTATCTGTGACATACATGCAAACATCATCTGCGAACTGTAGAATGCGGACTTCCTCGGAAAACATGTTTTCTAGATCATGAGTGTAAATCACATATAAGATAGGACTTAAAATACTGCCTTGTGGTAGACCAATTCGGGCCTCTCTGGGTTTGGATATATCGTCGTTAGCCCTAATAAACAGCCTACGATTATGATAGAGCATGTAAATGTGATGGATTAGTTGGTTTGGAATTCCTATTTTATTCATTTTTTCAGCCAATATACTGTAGTTAACATTGTCGTAGGCTCCCTGTATATCTAAGAATAATGCTGAAGTAGACTGCTTTCTTGTGAATCCCAGCTGAACGTCCGTAACAAGGTGAGTCAGTGCTTCTTGGGTGGATGTTCCTCTACGAAATCCGTACTGCGTTTTTGGAAATTTCCCACTTTTTTCCATCCAGAATTCTAATCTGTTTTAATTATTCTCTCGTATGTTTTCAAAATACAAGATTAGGGCTACAGGCCTATATGACATAGGTAAGTCGGCAGGTTTTCCAGGCTTTAATATCGGTACGACAATATAGTCATTCC
The DNA here is from genome assembly GCA_963971165.1 of Philopedon plagiatum. NCBI lineage: Eukaryota > Metazoa > Arthropoda > Insecta > Coleoptera > Curculionidae > Philopedon > Philopedon plagiatum. Next base: position 76,182,326 of record OZ020193.1, read on the forward strand.
AGTCGTCTGGTACAGGACTTTTACCAGTAAAAATGTTATTAAAAATTTCTAATATGATTTCCTTAATGTTTTCTGGTAAATAAAACAGCATTGGGCAGTGGATATTGTCTTTTCCAGGAGCAGAATTGTTATTATGTTTTAGAGACCTTAGAAGTTCTTTCATGTCAAACGGTTTCGTCAATTGTTCTTCGTGATTATTATTTTCGTAATGTTGATATGGTGGATTGGAAATGCCATATGAAGGGGCTAATTTACAATGAAAATCTTCTATCCATGGATCATGTAGTGTAGTTTGTAAACTGTTTTTTTGTTTCCTATTTTTATAGCTATTAACTTTTTGCCAAACCGTTTTTATTGGGGTATTTTTGTTAAGTGACATGCAGTATTTACGCCAATTTTCTCTTTTTGTTTCTTTTATAAGTTTTTTTGCCTGAGCATCTGCTTTTTTGTATGATATTAGATTAGCGAGATTTGGGTTTAATTTATAATTTTGAAATTTTTCTTTACGTTCATTCACAACCCTTAAACAATCTTCATTCCACCAAGACTTACCTCTGTTCTTTGATTGGTTATGTTTATTTTTAGCAGGTATTGTGTTTTCTATAACTTTATTTAGAGTACTTATAAATTGATTATAATCGGTCGTTTTAAAATTGTCTGTCTTAAGGATACATTCTACATGAAAACTTTCCCAATTAGCTTTTTTAATATTCCATTTTTTGTGGTTATTTACTGAGATGAGTCTTGGTGAAATTTGACATGTTATTATAATTGGTAGATGATCAGATCCATAAGTATCATCCAGAGTATTCCAATCCAGCATGGGCCTTAAACAAGGGGATGTCAGAGACAAATCTTTGGCTGAATTATTTCTGCCCGACGGATTCACATATGTATAATTACCATTGTTTAGAAAAACTAAATTACTATTATCTATTGCATCTAAAAGAGAATTGCCGTAGATATCATTATCTCCACATCCCCATGCCACATGGTGAGCATTAAAATCACCGCAAATTAAGAATGGACTGTGAAAAAGTGAAAAAAAGGATGACCATGTCTGTGTGGACACCCTGGACTGAGGTCTTATGTATAGCGAAATGAGCGACAGGTCAGAACCATTACCTAGCGATAGTCTATTATAATTCCCACATACAAAATGCTGTTAAAAGTTGGACCACTAATCTCTACAAACATAATATTGGATTTGACTAAAATTGCTACCCCGCCCTTGCCGTCCTGTCTCTCTTTTCTTACTATATTATAACCATGAAATGGTATGTATCGATCTGGTTTAAACCAGGTTTCTGACAATAAAGCAATGTTTATATTATTTTGGCTGAGGAGAAGCTCCAGATTCCCTTTATTGGATATTGCCGAGCGACAATTCCATTGGCAAATCTTCAGCTGCTCCATATTAATTATTTGAGGAGCTTCTAAAACTTGAACTTTGTGTGTGTGTGTGTGTGTGTGGGTGTGTAGGTGTGTTGGTTTCACTATACTTGTGACAACTTGTGTGTGAATATACCTGTACTCTGACACCTCCCAAAATTGTGGCAACTTACACGCGTTGTCACAAATTTCAAGCCATTTTCTGGGTCAAATATATGTATTACGAAATCATTAAGGCGGCCAGTTCTTCCCTAGAGTGTAAAAAAAGTATATACCTTTCCTTTTCTATCACAGCTATAAAAACACACACTGTAATCTATTTTTAGCGAAATTGTGTGAAAGACGTCACAATTACGTACTATTCATGTAGTACACACTTTAATATTTGTGGCAACTTCACCTGTTATTAGATAGTGGCGCCCTCTATGTTTTAAAACACTGTTGCCACATTTAGCATAACCGTTAAAAGGTAAACAATATATCAAGACTCGCGTTGAATTAGTGTCTTATAGTATTTCCCAGAAACAGTTTGTGCGTGGTGATAAATACGAGTCGTATTAATTTTAAGAATAATAAGAGCTGGTAAGTGATTTATTGATTTATTTATTTGATTGTATTTTCTTTTTTATTTAACACATTAATTTATCATTTAGTGGTAAGTTTGAATGGAATTTTGCTTTAAATACGTATTTTAAGGTTAAATTTTTTTGATAAAGGCTCTATTCAGTGCACAGCGCTTAGGTATGTCATCAAAATTAGCAACTTCATTCAAGTTCGTACTTAAACTATGAATACAAACGCTTTTCCAGAATTTTTTTTTGATATACAGGCTACAGGGTGCTCCAAAAAATGTTGCCTAATAAAAGTTAGCTTTTTTTAAATAAAACGTCCTGTAGATTTTTACTTATTTAAGCCCCCTGAGAAACTTCTGTTTATTTTTATAATATAAGGGCATCTGAATGGTTTGTTTAGGAGTAAACGTTTGTTTTTTCAAAAAAATAGCACTTGATATTCTATAAAAAAAACTCGCCATTACCGCGGGTGCAGTTTTTTTAAAACAAAATTAGATAAAAATCCTATTGCAGGTAATTCAGAAAAGCTTGGATCTGATTTTTAGATTTTTGCAACATACAGGGTGTTCAAAATTAATTAATAAATTTTTAGAATTTCAATGTTATTTTTGTGGCCTTTTTCACACCGGATCAAACACACTGTATATTTTTAATTGGTGTGACGTAGAATTCGTAAAAGAATTTTTTGTAATTCGAGGTAATAAGTTATTTCCAGCCATTTTCCAAACAATTGCAAATTTTAGAAATTCTGTTGTTTGAAAAAACGCTAACATTAAAAGAGTAACAAAAATTTTCAGTTTCAGCAAAAAATTAATATGATTTTGCGGAACTAAACTAAGCAACAAAAAGTTCGATACGACGTTGTTTCGCCTATTTTTAAAAGTTTGTTCAAAACTATTTCATCAATTTGAATGAACTTAACCATTTTTAAAAGCCTCATTCTTCTACATTCAATGTCTGTGAACCCTTTTGACTGAAGAAACCCCTAAATGATATACAGGGTGGGAAAGAAAGTCATGAAGAAATCGTAATTTTCAACTAAGTAATGACCTGATACCTAATAACGGTATTTTGAAGTCGTAGTCAATATCACGGGATGTTTTGGCCAGTTTTTTGTTTAATGGCATAATACAAAAATTGCTGTAACTTGTTTAAAAAACTGAACACAAAACACGAATATTGGATCTATCTGAACACAAATAATGCCCCACTTTTAGTTAGAGTACAACCTGTGGCCGATTCTTAAAAAATTTGTTTACAGAAGGGACACTTAAACTTGTACAGGGTATCCCAAACAATAATTAGATAAAGTTAAATCTAAGATTTCACAATGAAAAGGTTTCGCTATGGGGCATTTTGTTAATAATTATTTTTTAATAACATAGTAATTAATTTTTGAAGCTAAAGGGTATACCCCGAGACGGTTTTGGCATTTTTTGATTTAAAGTGCAATAGCAAAAAATATACCAATTTTTTGAAAACAAATCTGTTTTTCGATATAAGAAAATAAATTTTAACAACTAAGTTTGCGTAACGCCACAATATTATTTATTTATCATCTAAAGATCATTTTATAATTTTTGTTTTTGACAACCCTTAAATTTATATTGGTTGTCCCAAACAATGATCGTACAGGGAATTACTTAATAATATGCTAATGTTTAAGGACGCGATTCTTGCTATTATTTTAAGAAGAAAACTTCATATGAACGTATAACCTAAGCATCTTAACCTTTGAACTACAGGGTGTTAAATTATAAAAAAAATTATAATAAGCTTGATACCACTCTAGATATTTTTGTGAAATTTTGTATACTTCTTTTAAGCATCAAGGGGCATTTTTGATATGCTACATTTTTTTAAATTGCTACCAGTGCCGTTCGTACGGGATTTGCGCTGAATACTTTGAAGAAAAAAATGGTATGCCACTGCTTATCTTAAAGTGAAAATCATTTTTTAAATTTTCATACATTTTTGAGCAAATCTGGTTTCTTAATTTTCTTTTATTCGACGCAGGGTTTTCGCGTAAAACAATAAAAATCATATTTCTTCATGGTCATATCGCTAATATCTGATACAGTAATTGCTACGTAAAAATGGATTTATTGTTTTAAGCGAAAACCGTTCATTCGATGAAAGACCAGATTTGCTCAGAAATGTATGAGGATTTAAAAAATGAATTGTATTTTAAGAAAACCAGTGGCATACCATTTTTTTCTTCAAAAGTATTCAGCGCAAATCCCGCACAAACGCCACTACTAGAATTAAAAAAAATGTTATAGGGCCTACATCAAAAAATGCCTCTTAATGCATAAAAGGTGTATACCAAATTTCACAAAAATATGTAGACTGGTATGAAAATAATTATAAAAAATGATTCTTCTCTTAAACTTTAACATCCTGTAGCTCAAAAGTTAAGATACTTAGGTTCGTATGAAGTTGCTTTCTCTTAAAATGTTAATAAGAATCACATCCTTAAATATTAGCATATCATTTAGTAGGTACCACCCTGTATAATCATTATTTGGGACAAACAGTATAAATTAAAGGATTGTCAAAAAAAACATATTATATTAAATTAAAAATGTATTATTTATATTGAAAAACAGATTCGGTTCCAATAAAATTGGTATATTTTTTGATGTTGGACATTAAATCAATAAATGCCCAAACCGTCTCGAGGTATATCCTCTATCTTCAAAAATTTATTATTATGTAATTTAAAAAATAATTATTAACAAAATGGCCTAGGGCGAATCTTTTTCATCGATAAATTTCAGATTTAACTTTATCTAATCATTCTTTGGGACACCCTGTATAAGTATTAGTGTCCCCTCTTTAAACGATTTTTTAAGGATGGACCAGAGGTTGTACTTTAACTAAATGTGTGACGTTACTTGTGTTCAGATATACCCAATTCGTGTTTTAAGTCAAAATCAACTATTTTTTAAACAAATTACCGTAATTTTTGTATTAAGCCATTAAACAAAAACGTCCCTAGATATCGTCTAAAATTTTAAGATATTCTTATCAGGTAATAAAAAAAATTATTAACAAACCGTCACTTAATTGAAAATTGATATTTTTTCATGACTTTCTTTTCCACTCTGTATATTATTTAGGGTCCTCCTTCAGTAAAAAAAGTTCACGGCCGTTAAATTATGTAGAAGAATAAGGCGTTCAAAAACGGGAATGGTCATTTAAATTGATGAAATAGTTTTTGAACAGAAAACGTTTGAAAATGGTTAAAAACGTCGTATCGAACTTTTTGTTGCTTTAGTTGTAATTTAATATCGTCTCTGTGCGTATGTATAACTGTCGTGTAATGATTGTGACACCTTGTGCATAAATTCCGACAACTTCTGCAAATTGTGACAACTCACACACATTTCAAAATGTTTCAGCAACTTTCAAACATTTGTTTACTTACAATGAATACCCGTTCAAAAAGAATTTTGGAGATGCTTAAATTGCCCAAACATGAGACAACCAAAGGTTTAAGTGATGATCTTAAAACGCAAGCCATAACACATTTTAAAGGTACCTATACATTTTGTCATTTATTTTAAAGTTTTGGTTTATAGGTACTTTAATACATGTATGTAATTTCATTTTATTAATTTTTACCATTGTATTGCATATTATCTTATTTATTTCGGTGCTTTCCCAAAGTATTGTATTTTTTTTTAATTACAGCCAATACCTTTTCAGAAAATAAACATTTAAAAGAAAATCCGGCCTTATCTACAGAAACAAGCAGAGGAAATAATAGTATTATATCTTTATCAGAGATACAAGTATCTTCATCCGCAAAAGAAGAAACAAATGGTCAAGTTAACTTATATGCAGACGCATCTTATTTAAAACCAGATCCTACATTACAAGATAATAATAAAATAAAAATTTTGTCGCAATTGATTATTAGGAATTCAGACTTGCCAACTTTGTCGGTAGACTCTTCAAAAGTTAATATATATGCCAAATCTGCGATAAAAAGCTATCAACCTAGTTTCGAAAATAGCTCGGATAACTCGGAGGAAGACAAGACCAGTGGAAGTGAATATGTCCCGTCAGATGATGCTTCGAGTACTGACGATGAAACTGGAGAAAATAATATGAAGACAAAAAATAGTACAGTACAAGAGAATGATCCCACAAGAAGTGAATTAGTAAGTTCTTCCACTGAAAAAGGAATCTATAAAACGTTAAAGGTTCATGTGTACCGAAAAAGAAAATCTCTTGTAGAATTCACAACGGACAATCTTCCCGATTCAACGACTTTTACAAACAATGACGTGCTGAATCCACCCCCAATCCTTTCGCCAAATACTTCTAATTTGGGCAAAAATAATGTAGACATTTCAGCAGCCGCCAAAGATAATGGAAAACTAATCAGAAACAAAGGTCACGCATGCTATTTTTGTCAAAGAATAGTACAAAACTCGGCTAGACACTTTGAATTATTGCATGGAAAGGAAATGGACGTGGCAAAATTGTTAGCCATGCCTAAATTTTCAAAAGAAAGAAGGGACGGATTTGGCCACTTAATAAGGGTGGGCGATTTTTATCACAATACCCATGTACTTGCTACAAAAAAGGGTCAACTGATACTGGTCCGACGCCCAACTGAAACCGAAGCAAAATCGGTATCTTCAAGTGACTACGGACCTTGTCCTCATTGTTTAGGATTTATGTTAAAAAAGCATTTATGGCATCACGTTAAAAACAGCTGCATTGCCAAAAATAGAAATGAGACTGACAAAAATACCCATATTGTTGCTGAAAGTAATGCTTTGTTAAATGATGCGTTTGGTTCAGATTTTTCAAAGGATTTTGTGATTAATATATCTTCTAAATTGCGCGAAGATGAAATAGGAGTTTATTGCAAGGAAGACCTATTAATTCAAAGATTTGGGGCGATGCTCTTTGAAAAATATGGCACAACACAATGTGAATTGATAAGACAATCTATGAGACAACTAGCTCGATTAACACTTAAGTTGCGTGAAATAGGAAACACCAGCAAAAACTTGTCAGACTTTCTGGTACCTGAGATGTTCGATTTAATTGTTCAAGCCACAAAATCCTTGTGTATAACTCACCAAAATAGTGTTCGAAGGCCTGAATTTGAATTACCTTCCCTAGCATTAAAAACGGGATATGCTCTAAAAAAATGTGCATCTATAAAGAGAGGAACCTGTTTAAGGGCTGGTAATTTATCTGGCAACGAAACTCTAAACAATTTTTTAACTCTCATGGAATTAGAATGGAATACCAGAATATCATCCAATGCACTAGCAACTTTATATAACAGGAAATTTAATGCAACTCAACTTTTACCTTTAACAAGTGACCTGATTAAACTTAGCCAGTATTTAAGTAATGAAATAAAAAAAGAACAAGAATCATTATTACAATCTTCCTCACTTAAAAAATGGTGCCATCTAGCTTCTTTAACACTCAGCAAATTAATTCTTTTTAATAAAAGGAGATCAGGAGAAGCTTCACGTATGACCATTTGTGACTATTCTTCTAGACCTAAATGGTCTGAGCAGTGTACAGATGAACTAAAGAAATCACTGTCAGATTTTGAAAGGAAGCTAGCAGGACAACTTACATTGGTAGAAGTTGTAGGTAAACGAGGCAGAAAGGTACCTGTTCTTCTTACGCAAGATGTCAAAATGTCAATTGAGCTACTTAACCAAACTAGAAATGAAGTTAATATTGTTAAAGAAAATCCTTACATATTTGCCCGCACTGGTAATTCAGTAGAAAACATCAGGGGACACGACTGCCTGAGAAAAACATGTTCCGATGCTTACTTGGAACATGCCGAAAACATTACAAGTACCAAGTTAAGAAAATATATTGCTACTGTATGTCAGGTATTTAATTTATCTGAAAATGATTATGACTGGCTTGCACGGCACCTTGGACACGATATAAGAGTACATCGTGAATTTTATAGGCTTCACGAAAGTGCCGTTGAGCTAACAAAAGTTAGCCGCTTGTTAATAGCTGTTGAAAAAGGGGAAGTAAATAGATTTGCAGGCAAAACGCTGGAAGAAATTAATTTGGAAGGTATGTTTATTTTACACCTTAGTTTTAACCCTCGAATTTTTGTAGTCATACTTGAAAGCAGCTCATTAAAACTTACTTTGAATTTTTATGTTTATGATAAATATAGAAAATAAACATTGACATAGACTAAATAATATCTAGACGAACACTGCTGTGCAACGAAAAGCGGATCTCCCTTGAGACATTTGATGGGTGTACAGGTTTATGGTTTAAAAGTTTGTTTGTCTACCATAATATAAATATGTATATATGTATTTATGTACATGTATATATAGTGGTGGACAAACAAACTTTTAAACCATAAACCAGTAAACACTCCAAATGTCTCAGGGGAAACGGCTTTTCGGTGTATTCGAGTGTCTGTCTATATTCTTCAGTCTCTGAAATTAATAATAAAATTAATAGCACCTTTTTTCAGATATTCCAAATACAGAGGAACAAAGTGATGAAGAGGAAGAAGGTATTAAAGAAGAAATGATGGTGCCAGTGTCAAATGAAAATTTACAATCTGACGGTAATAAATACTTTAAAATAAATTAAGTGTGCTTAGGGCCCTATACACAATAAACAAGGTGTCTTCTAAGTCAAAGATCAAACTAAAAGGGGCAATAGAGCATTTTCATTATAGAACCCATTATTTCCCCCTTATCAGCAGCTCCTTACAAGCAAGCTCACTTTTCTCAGCTTAACGTCACTTTCGTGAAGCCTATAAAATTCACAATGTCCTTGATCGTGTACAAGCTGCCATGGAAGCCACTCGTAATCATTTTTTGATCAATTAAATACCTGCCACACTGTAGCAACAAATTTTGTTAATTTAGTGCTTGTATAGTTTTCTGGATGTGCTAAGCAAGTATCGGAATATGTTTTTCTCAGGCACTCATGCCACTTTATATTTTCTACTAAATTACCAGTGCTGGCAAATGTGGCAGGATTTTCTTTAACAATATTAACTTCATTTCTAGTGTTGGTTAAGTATGTCAAGTGAAATTTTGGCACCTTCAGTAAGAAGAACAGGTACCTTCTACCTCATGTACCTACAACTTCTACCAAAGTAATTTGGCTTGCTAGCTTATTAAAATCTGGCAGTTATTTTTTTTTTTGTTTATCTGTACCGTTGTACCTTTCTTTTAACAAACAATTACTGTTTTCGTAATATTTTTTTTATTCCACAGTAGCAATTATTCTTATAATTTTGGATCAAGTTTTTCTGTGTTTTTAACTTTACTGAACTATGACTTATACTTTTTTAAGCCACCCTGTATCAATTTGTCCCAATTTAAAGTTAGTTACTCAAGATGCAGAACTTTTTATGAAGTTACTTTTTTCTCTAAAATCGATATTAATAAGGTTCCCATATTGTAAGAACTTCCGAAGACACGCTGTATAATACCCAAAGTTAGTAAGTAGATAAAATGTTAAATACTCAGCTATGAAGCATGCATTTTTTGCAATGATCAAAAATATATCTTAAGCAAGATGTTGCTTGTTACAGAAAAGACAAATTCTATAAAGAAGCGGAAGATTCAACTAGAACCAAGTAAGTGTAGACTATATTAAAAATTATTGTTGTCATAAAAACACATTGCGTCACAGTTTGTAACGGCAATGATGCAATAAATTGCAAGATACCCAAAGAGCATTTTTACACAACAGACGATGTTTTATAAAGATATCGTGTTAAATGGACAATCGCTATTACGATGAAAATATTTATATCTATTATATGATTTGATAGATAGAAAGTACAGCCGTACCATAAATTTTAAAAGCATTGTGTGTCATTCCTCATGCATGGTATTCACGGCAAATTTTAGAAAATAAACAACTTATGCTAAAAGTATTTCTGCAAAAAAAAAACTTAAATTAAAAAATGTTTTAAAAATTTATTTTTTGACAAAGAATGACCCTTCGATCTCGCTTTGTCATTGTCTACCTAACCCGGGGTTGTTCATTACTTTTGGACTTGGCTGTATTTTAATGCAAACACAATACTCACCTCCGTCCGATAAACTATGATGTTTTTCTACACTATCCGATTTAAAACACATAGCAGTATATTACAATGGTTAACATGTACCATTTTAACGAATAATAGTTCAATTCATGTATTATAGGAGAAGCACAAGCTAAAATCTTAAAAGGTAGTCGCCGACGTCCTTGGTCGCTAGAAGAAAAAGAGGCAGTTCTGAAATTCTTCAAATGTTCAATTAAAAGAGGAGCTGTTCCGGGCAAAAAAGACTGCACGAAATGCATTGATGATAATGTTGTGTTAACCAAAAGAACATGGACTGATATCAAATTTTGTGTGAAAAATCACTTGGAGAAAATCAAGAAACAAAAGTCCCAAAACGTTTTTTGAAAATGCATTCTGAGTTAGAACATATTTTTTGGCTTATACGCAAAAATTACTAAATATATAACAATTAGAAAAGACAAAGAAAAAATTCTATGTCGCTAGTATTGGAAGAACTAAATCTGTTCCCACACAATACTTTAGACATTAATTGCTTATTAAAGAAAAAATCTTTATGAACATATAAAAATATCTAAATTGACATAGCAAAAATGTAACTTCATAAAGTAGCAAGAAAAATGAGATCTTTTAAAATATTTATATTTTTATATTTTAAAAGATCTCATTTTTCTTGCTACTTTATGAACTTACATTTTTGCTATGTAAATTTAGATATTTTTATATGTTCATAAAGATTTTTTCTTTAATAAGCAATTAATGTCTAAAGTATTGTGTGGGAACAGATTTAGTTCTTCCAATACTAGCGACAGAATTTTTTCTTTGTCTTTTCTAATTGTTATATATTTAGTAATTTTTGCGTAAAATCCAAGAAATATGTTCTATTCTATATATATTTAAGCTTAAACAAAATGTATTCTGTTATTTTTTGTATTTATCACCAATATATGATATAATAAAATGATTTGATACATTTTTTACTTGTGAGTTTAAATCAAGGAGTTTGTAGTATATCTAGTTATATTTCTAATCGAACGAGGCAAAATCGTTAAAGATATTTTAAAATGAATATTCTTTAAACCTTATTTTTCCTTTAAAATAACATAAAGTATTCTGTCTAAATATGGATAAGCAGGGCAAGTAACGCGAGAATGTGTTAAAAAGAAATCTACTTGCGCAGACTTCAAAGAAATGTCTACTAAAATATTAGGTACACTGAAAAAATTATCGAGTAACCGCTATAAGAAATCGAATAGCAGATTTCTGCATTAAATAGGCTCCAATACAAGTATCGTATTGTGGATATTTGATTCATCTAATAGAAATAATCAAATAACCACAATTCGATTTTCGAATAGAATTTCTATAATATTCTCTAATGACCGCTATACATTTATCAAATTAGGGCAACTCGATTTTCTAATAATGTGATATGAAAAGCGATTGGCCGTTATACAAGTGTGCCTTACTGTCGTTATACAGATTTTCTTATTACTCCTATTTGATTTTCTTATTGCCTTATATGTTTTCTTATTGCTCTTATATGTTTTTCTTATTGCTCTTATTCGTTTTTCTGATTGCCATTATTGTTTTTTTATTGCCGTAAAAAAATACTACCTGAACTGTAAACATTTTTTATTTACACTTAAGAAATACAATGTAATTTAACCCTATATACCTTCTGGACAGGTTGGTTTAGGGTGTCCATTTCTTGAATTTCCACACTCGACGGCCTCCAAATATTCTCTTTTCTGGACTTTTTGAAAATTACCGGGGAGAAGAGGTACGGCAGCGACAAGAGTACCTACCTACTCTCAGGGTTTTATCTGGAATTACAAATGGGAATTAACCAGTGTAATAAGTAATAAGTTATGTACTCGTACATGTGGAAGGAACAAATATATACGTAAAAAAACAATTACAAACTTTTAAAATGCTATGTTAAGATGACAGATGGCAGTAAGAAAATCTCACAAATCGTGGCTGCAAAACAAACACGTTTAATTTTTGAAGTCGATTAAAAGAAAAATTATTAATATATTATATATATATATATATATATATATATATATATATATATATATATATTATATAATATTATAACAAGGTTAGTTTAAAATATAAACAGTGTACACATATCTCTTATAATTTTCAAAGCAGAAAAACACATACGCTAGAGATCAATTTTTGAATTTCCACTCTCGACGATCCATATTCGAGGGCCTGTATAGTCCGCCCAATATATCTGCAACCGACAAAAGAAATTAAAGAATGCAAGGGAAGGCTTAAACAACGTTTCCAATTGTTTGTGAACCAGTTTTGATAAACTGGTTAATTTTTCGCTGATAAGATATAAACTTTTCTTACCACATCTGGTAATTTTCAACGTTGTTTAAGCCTTCCCTTGCATTCTTTACATTCTTTTGCCGGTTGCAGATATCGTGGGCGGACAATAGCTTCCTAGGGAAGCATTTGCGGACCTATGTTATAATTTTTTTTTCATATTTTTTTATGTAGAATCACACCTCAAAGTTTGTCATCGTCATTTCCGGACACCCTGTATAAGAATTATATAGGGCGTTAGGGTGGTACATCGATAAACAGTTTTTGCTGGGTGATAGTGGAGGTCATTTGGAATATATATAACCCTATTTACCCCCATACAAAGCATCGCCGTTTTTGAGATATGGGCCATTTTAAATTTTTTTCTACAATCTTTGTGTTGCTACTAATAAATGTTATTATTTCCCTACCAAATGCCTTTAGGCCATTTTGTGATAATTTGATACACCGTTGATATACAACAGAAAAAGTTTTGGCACTATTTGCATCCTTTGGGTTGTATCGCTTTTGAGAAAATTTTTCTTGAAATAAAGAAAAACAATCCGTAGCAGTGAATTTGAACACCTAAATTGATTTTCATAAATTTTTGTAATTATTTCCTTCTTATTTCTATTATTTAGGTTCAATACAGGTCAATAATACCTAAAAATAGAATTTTCTAGACCTACAGGCATTTAGTACAGACATAATAACCTGCATTAGTAGCAACTCAAAGATTGCACAAAAAAATGAAAAATGGCCGATATCGCAGAGACGGTGATACTTTGTATAGGGGTAAATAGGGTTTAATATATATTCAAAATGACCTTTACTATCAGCCAGTGAAAAGTTTCTATCGATGTACCAAACACCTTGTATTTAAAAATTTCAAATATAAACAGTGTACTTACCTCTTATAATTTATACAGCAGGAAAACACTTACCGGTGTCCATTTTTTGGATTTCCACTGTTGACAGTCCCCAAATATTTCCTTTTCTGGACTTTTTTTAAGTTACAGGTACAGCAGCGACAAGAGTACTTTCAGTGTTTTATCTGGAATTAAAAATAAGCATTAACGAGGGTGATAAGTTTTACTCAAGAGCAGATATCGTACCATATTCTTGGCGGCAAGCAAACACAGATTTTTCTGTACAACTTCTTGTTGATTCTACGTGGGCTAAACTGCAGACCTATATTATATACTATAGTCCCCAAGCTTGAAGCGGAATATTTAGTACCTGTACTAAGATCTCGAATGGTCTATGCTTTACCCTGTTTGATCATAATCAAAAACCAGTAGCCTTTATATTACATTGCCAAAATGCAGTATTATACTCAGATTAAAAAAAGCTATAAAACGATGTGTCACATGACCCATATTGCCATTTAAAAAAACATCGATGACGTCATAGGTTGACAACTGTCATTGAAAAAAAAATTAACACCCTCAAAATGTGGAAAATTAAAAAAATAAGTTGGCTTAGTCGAGATTTTTTTTAAAAACACCAGTAACAAAGATATTTGGAAAGGTCCATACGTTTTTTCTACACGCCGCCATTTTGAAATCATTTGATGATAGAACATTACCAAAATGCAGTATTATACTCAGATTGAAAACAGCTATCCAACGAGGTGTCACATGATCCATATTCCCATTTAAAAAAATTATCGATGACGTCATAAAAAAAATTAATACCCTGAAAATGTGGAAAATTAAAAAAAATAGTTGACGCGTACGAGCATTTACAAAAAACCACATTAGTAACAAAGATACTTGAGTAGATCCATACTTTTTTCTACACTGTATATGAAGTTTTTGTTTTTTTTTTTGCCTAAGGAATCTAGTGTTAGAATTTGGCGGATGTGTTTTGAAACACCCTATACTTTTAAAACTATTTTTTTTATAATCTTATTGAATATGAGTTAACCTTTCATCCTCAATCTCAATCATTTTGATAACCCCAACACAGAAAATATTTAAATTCTAAGATTTGTAAGCTTGGCAACATTGCAATTACACAATTACTAGGAGTTAGATATTTGTGACCTCTTAGTTTTACACAATTCTTGAGACCAAATAATTGCAACACCAGGTTTACACAGTTCCCGTTTGTTAAATGTTGTAACAACTGGTGTCACAAATGAAAAAGAAGTATAGATTCCTATATATGGAGTGTAAGCCAAACAAGTCCAGTTTTTCCTTACCAGCAGGAGATGGCGGTGCCTATAGCATATGTTTTAGATGAAATGTCACAATTGAGTTTTATTCATGGGTTGTCACAAATATTATGAGACGCGTATGTAGGTGTGTGTGTGTGTGTGTGATTTAAAAGGAGGATGAAATTCTGGAATTTATTAATTCCTTTAGCTCTGAGTTATTCATATTAAACGATTTTGTTTCTTTGATGGTATTTAAAATAGACATAACCAATGCAACAATATTTTCACAATTAAATCTATCTATATTACTATTAAAATTTGGATTATATGAAGGTTTTGGTTGAGACCAGAAATTGTTTGTTAGACCTGACTTATATAGTTGGTCTTGCAAGATTCCATTTTCATTCTGAGATGGTTTAAATTGGGAAAGGATTTCTTTGTGTTGTTTAAAGGTTGGGTCAGGTGAAGTAGGTCTATTCCTCTTAATCGGAATTTTTATTTGGGTAAAATGCGATGACTCTGTTTGTTTTGATGTAGCCGGAGTAGATTGAGACGATTTAAGTAACAAATCCAAATTGTCAAGATTTATATCTGAAACTGCTCCGTTTGTTAGAACAGATGCGTAAGTTTTTTTTGGGAAATTTTTTTCTGCGTCCCTATAAGACAAGTTGTTTTCAGCCATTGATTTTTTTATAAGTTTTTGCCGAGGAAATTCTAGGCACTTTTTAATTTGATTGGGAAGGTGATCACCATTGCAATGAAAACATTTTGTCTCGTTAACTTGACATTCCTCTATATTATGGTAACCTTCGCACCTTGGACATCTTGTCTTACTTTTGCATTGTTGTTTTGTATGACCGTATCGATAACAGTTGTAGCATAATACTACTTTTTGAATAAATGGGTTGACCTCGCATTTAACGTGGCCAATAGAGACATACTTTGGTAAAACTTGAGACTTAAAGGTCACGATAACAGATTTGGTGTTTTTTTTTGTTGGTCTTTCTCGTCAATAACTGTTTTTGTTATTCTCCTGACCGAGTGAACTGAAAAATTACAGTGAGAGTCAAATTGATTAATTTAATTTTTTATGTATTCTTCCGTTATATCTGTATCAATACCTGATATAACACCTTGTCTTAGTATTAAATATTTTGGAATATATGATTCTAAATTGTGCAGATGTAAATATTTAGAGTTAACTAAGTGGTTTGCTGAAACGCTGTCTTTGAAATTTATTCTTATTCTGTTACGCCCTATAGAATCGATTTCCTTTATTTTATTGTCTAATTCAGGATGTATTGAGAAAACGATATCGTTAATTTTAAAAACGTTTAGCTTACCTTTGAAATCTGGAGAATTGTTTTCAATAATTACGTGATAAGGGCCTAAATCATTTTTTTGATACTGAAAGTTTACCCTTGATTTTGGTGAGGAATGATTAATTTGGTTACCTGATTGAGACACATTTTTTTTTTGGTTAATATTATTAACAATATTACTTCCTGAAGCATTAAAACTTTCCGGAATATCCATTGAATTATCCGAGGGAGAGAATTCTCTTCCTAATGCCGAGATTGCCCCTGTCGGACCCAATTCAGGGGGTTTCCCCCCACTATGGACACTCATATTTTTAATCTTAAACTATTTTATTTTATATTCAACGACTTCGGTACCGTTTAACTTGAGTTATTTTTTTGTTGATAAAGGAATTAACAATTGTAAACAGATTTTTTTAGGAAACACTCGACTCGACCGTCCGTTCAATTCGATAGCCTAGTCAAAACTGATCCCTGCGTTTGAATCTACAAAAATATTACACCAAGAAAAAAATACTAAAAAAAGAATCTTTCTCGAAATGACAGAGATATATACTCAAACAAATACACTTAACAAAAATAAAGATGTGACAGATCTTAGCATAATTTACGCAAATTTAATAACTTTAAAAAAACAAAATCCTAATAACTCTCTTAGTATTACAGATGTTGAATAACAATATGCACAATTTCATTTCTCCTGGTACACAACCATTATACATATAAAAATTCAATATTATTTTTATCATTTTTCCTCTTTTAAAATGTATACTAAATTATGTAATAAGTAACAATTATCTCACCATAAACACACACTGCAACCTATCTACTACTTTGAATTAGCAACCTGTAATATTTAAATAATCCACCATTGTAAAAAAACTCTCCTTCTCAACAGAATCTTATGACAATTATTGACAATTGTCACTTTGAAATTTTTCAACAAGATTTTGTAGTAATTGCACAATTTAGTCAATAATTCCTGCATTAAGATTACTGTGAAGATGAGTTGCTTTTTTTCATTTCATTGAAACTCACTTACACCCAGGTAATAATAAGTAATAATGTTATTAGACATAATATATCTAATGTACTCAATATCTGTAGCTTTGAAAAAGGAATAAATGCTTCCGAAAGCTTAGGTTGGGTATATATATATATATATATATATATATATATATATATATATATATATATATATATATATATATATATATATATATATATATATATATATATATATATATATACAGGGTGTCTAAAATAGGTGATACCACTATTGCTATCTCCGAAATGGTAAAAGATACGAGGTCGGTTAAATTAGAGAAAATGTGCCCTTTCTAGTCCCTATTCATATTCCGTTTACGGAGTTGCCAAATTATCTATAGTTTCTTATCTACAGGGGATTTTTTAAAAATAGTCAAAAATTTAATTCTTAAATATGTCGAAAACTACTATAGTTTGAAAAAAGTTGTTCTTACAAAAATCACACGATTTTTTACCTTCTCTAAAGTAACGTTATTGTTTTGTTTCTAACATTTGTTGTTACTGAGTTACTGATACTAACTTCTTTTTTTCAAATACGGACCTGGATTTTTTGCTGCATTTTTTGAAAGAATACTTCTTACCCTTTACAACTGTGTATCACTTGATTATGTTTTTCGACGTTTTGGTGAAGAATAGTATCATCATCAGGATATTCTACCAGTACGGACCTGGCATTTTTCAAGTTAATGTGCCAATTCACGACCTATTATGGCAACAGTTAGGTCAGAATCAGTAACTATGGATTAAATTGTTTTAACTGGTAAATTTTAATTATAATCATGATTACTAACCAGGACCCTCAAGTTTGTAAAATCGGTCCAACGCCTGAAAAAACCTAAGCTTAGTTTTAATTATAACAAATCCTACTAATTAATTCTTAGAGGCGTGATTGACTTCGTGTGGTCAGCCCAATCGCGTCCATCAACCTGTTCGTCCACCCGTCCATATGTTATAATTCAACGCAACGTCAAAAAATAAAGCAGAAAACGGACTTTAGATTCGAATTCCTTATAATCCGAACCCAGTAAATATGACAATGGTTTTATGATAGAATATAGTTAATCTTTAATTTGAGGTTATATGGTTTGTTTTCAAAGCCAGTAAATAGTAGGTAATTCAACTGTACCAGCAGAATGAGTTGCAGCAGAAATGAAACCATTAGGTAAAATAGGATTATTTATTATTATCTTTTGAACTGAAAGGTGATTTTTGGATACGAAAATATTAAAAACGTAAATAATGAAGACGTATCATCAAGGGTGCCTTTTACAATATGTAGTAAACTTAACCACTAGTTAAGTTAGGTGCTGTTAATAAAGGCCGCTAATTATATCTGATCTGAGTCTGCTAAACTTTTGCTTTCAATAACTCATTGGCTTAAGTGCAATTTGACAAACTTTAATGACCAAAGGGTTCTGGTTAGTAATCATGAACGTAGTTTAAAATTAATCAGTTGAATAATTTAAACCACAGCGACAGGTTGTGAAATTGTGCCTTAACATGGAAAATCCCAGGTCCGTATCAATCGAAAATCCTGATGATGTTGTTATTCCTGATCAAAACGTCGAAAACCATAATCAAGCGATACATAGTTGTAAAGGGTATGAAGTATTCTTTCAAAAAATGCAGCAAAAAATCCAGGTCCGTATTTGAAAAAAACAAGTTAGTATCAGTAACTCAGTAAAAACAAATGGTATAAACAAAACAATAACGTTACTTTAGAGGAGGTACAAAATCGTGTGATTTTTGTAAAAACAACTTTTTTCCAGCTATAATAGTTTTCGAGATATTTAAGAATTAAATTTTTGACTATTTTTAAAAAATCCCCTGTAGATAAGAAACTATAGAAAATTTGGCAACTCCGTAAACGGAATATGAATAGGGACTAGAAATGGCACATTTTCTCTAATTTAACCGACCTCGTATCTTTTACCATTTCGGAGATAGCAATAGTGGTATCACCTATTTTAGACACCCTGTATATGTATATATATATAATATATATATATATATATATATATATATATATATATATATATATATATATATATATATATATATATATAAATGTAGTGTAGTTAAAAGATAGAAGGATTTGTCATGATAAATTTCGTTGCTTAATTTTTAAAAATAAATAAAACAATTAACCAAACAATTCTTTTTTCTGTTGAAAAACTAAATATAGCTATTATAATTGCAAGCAACCTTCTAATTAAAGCATAAAAGTTGCGTAGTAGTTTAATTTATTTTAATTTAGTCCAATAATGAAATTTCAAATTATTAATTTTGCTATTGTAAGCAGGAAAATGTAATAACAAAGGGTTATTTAAATTATCTGGTACAGTTGTTATTCTGTGGTTATCATTACGAGCGTTAATTGTTAGCATATATAACAAAAACATGCACCGTAATTCGTGAATGTACTTAACTGCTCCATGGTTTTAATTGTGCCCAAGCCTTGATAAATCGACATGGTGGTATGATCATATCAAAAGGGGTAGTTGTCAAAATCGAAAAATTATTCAGAGCGTTCCCCACAAGCGACGTGTAGGGTCCCTGTTAAATCCCTGGTCCCTATTAAAAATGAGCAAGGCCTACCGATTAGGAAACGGGATTGGCTAAAGTTTTTTCGGAAGTGCAGTCTGCTTGATAGTAGAACCAGAGTCAATTAACAAAGGAGGGACTGGAGTTAATATTACACTTCAAAAGGCTGTATTTGTATAGAATTATTGACTTCTTTACATATTTGGCTGCGACATCAAATTTGGGTTGAATAGAAAGCTTCGAAGTATCCCGGAAGGAAAAACCACTGTATAAAATAAAATTTCTCCCCGAAACTTTTTTTGGTATTCTTGTTTTTTTAACCAATTTGGCATTGTACCCATACAAAAAAAGACTAATATAGAGACATTTGCCGCTGTTTATAGGCGATCCGCTTTTTTCTTTGAAGAACCTAAAAGATAAAAACTTAAATTCGACTCTGCTAGAAGAGTAAAAGTGGTTATTTGACTCTATTCAAAGCTCTGGGTGTCATCCACAGGGAACATTCTCTTCTTATATACTATAAAATATTATAAATTTGTTTCATTATATTTCTAGATGCAATTGCAATATGCTGTTCTAAAGTCTGCCCTAATCCACATGAATATTTTTTTTTTATTTTCCTCTTGGGTTTACCAACACTTGTGCATAAAATATGTTTGTCTGAACTATAACTTGGCACACCTGAATCTTGTAGTTTATTTTTACAGTGCAATATATTTGCAAAAACGTTAGATGAGTAATTAAGCTGCCATTGCTACTATTTTGTTGTTTTTTCTTAACATTGTTGTTGCTGGCTGTAAAAAACCGATCACTTCCCAGTACCAACTCATAAAAAATATAAAAATCAATAACAAAATCAAAATTTATTTAGAAATTTTTCTTTAAAATAGCGCCGAAAAATTTCGAGAGACGTATCGACTTTTTGCTAGGCACGGTTTAACAGCAAAAGTAGAAATAAATTCTTGATTTTTTTGCTAAATAATAATGTCATTGGTTTTTATATAATAAATTACTAGCAACAGTATATGAACAAAATAGCAGAAATTGGAGCTGTTTATTCATCTTAAATTAACCAATTTCTGGGAAATTAAGACCATAAATTAACACTGGAACTCATCATGTACTAACTATTATAAAACTTTTATTTACATGATATGTAACGTCACAAACAATATTATTACGTTTTGCAAGTTTTGAATTTTGTATGAAAATTTGTAGTAGAATTTTTTTTGTTAATAAATACCAAAATAAGCGGATAAAAACAAACACCGTAAATATTTAATTTATGTAGAGGATACAAAAAATATATAGATTTCAAGTTTATTTGAATTATATCTAAACCTTCTATAACAAGAAACCATGAAGCACAAATGGCAACGTCGCAAAAAGCGCAGCACGTGGGCCGATTTTATTTCGTTAATAATATGTATTATATAATATGGAATACCACATAGGAGAAAACGGTGAATATAAGTTAAATAAAAACAAAATAACACGTGTTTCGGAACCTTTTTTAATGCTATAAGCCCCCAAATAATTTATAAAATGCAAGACATCACAATATACAACAAACAACACAATATACGAGAATGTTTAAGTTCGTAGTGCAAAATTACACTTTTAAATCAAATGTTACAGCTAATTTAAGTTTTTGAAAAGGTCATGTCATAGGTACATGGTACAATTCTTGTATAGTTTTTTGCTAAGCACTTCAGTCAATTAAGGGGGGAAATTTTCTTACTTTAACATCTTTTTTGGCATTCTTGAGGACATGGCATTATTTTTATTTTCTGTAGGTATGGTTATTTAAAACTATATCACTAAGAATTAGTGCAGCTTTCAGTATATTTTTTTAATTCGACACCACATTCACATTTGCTTCAAACGAGATAAAAAGGAACATTTTGAAGACTAGCTAGATAGTAAGAAAAACCAACAAGCTTTGATATTTTCTTTGTTGTAAAAACTTTGCTTCCAGTTCCTCGTTACTAAAGATGAATTATTGAACTATGACAGATGGAAAAGATGGAAAATATGAATTTGATTTCTTCTTTGGCAATACACCAACATACAGGTTTGATAACCTTCTGTTTTTATAAGACTATCATAATTTGTTTTACAGCCAGGCACACAACATTTTCGCGGCATGCTAAAAATCAATATAAGTACACCACTTTAAACCAAGAGAAAATAACAATCCGTAGCCGCAAAAGTCTAAATTATAAACTATCGGACATAAATTAATAGTATTTAACGTTAAGCACTTTAGAACAGTTTAAAATCCAAGTCATTAGTACACCATCTTGGCAAAACTTCCCGGAAGGCACATCAAACAAACACCCTTAACATAGTAATACTATGTCAAGGGTGTTTGTTTATCTACGGTATTAATCACTTTAAAGAAAAAATGTTTATTATTATTGTTCAACAATATCGTTGCCGAATATAGAAAACAATATATTTAATTTAAACAACCGCCCGCCGCCGCGCCGGCGCGGCCATTTATCTTTATTATTAACAGCTGTTTATACAGCTGCTAACTGTTTTAAAGCCAACGTGCTATGTTGCCAGATTATCTAGCTAAAGTAAAAATCACGCACAAAAAAGCCACGGCGTCATAGGCATGAAGGCATCACGCGTGCTCTGTCTCGTTTCCAGCAACTAACCCAGGAATATTATAAAACGAGACAGGGCACGCGTGATGCTCATGCCTATGACGCCGTGGCTTTTTCTGGCTTGATCCTTACTCCACTTGATGGCTGTTTTCTTAAAGAAGGCTGTAATTATATTAATATTCCTTATTGAAGGTTGGGAGGGGAACGGAAAATCTCTGCAGGCGATTTGTTCCATAATTCGAAGGTAGTGATAACAATAGAAATTAGTGTTTCAATTTATGTTATTCTCATTTGGCGAGATTTTTGAAATAAATCACTTCCAACTCTGGAATCCACATTTGCGATATCTGTTGATAACAGAACTATTACATTTACTATACACCATAACCTACTATTCAAGAAATTTTAACGTCTAGTTACACAAAAAAGTTGATCAAGAATTTAAGTAAATTGACAGTACTTGTAATGTGACAGCATTCATGTTAATTTCACTGCCAAAGATAACTCAAAACGTCAATTAAATTTCTTACTTGAATAAACGTTTTGAACAATAGGCTGTAAGAATATTTAATAAGTAAATATTAATTCTATTACAGTATTAGAATTATTTCACTAGACCAAGTGACTAAAAAAACGTACTCTATGTGCTATAAACGTGCGTGTAGAAACTTTAATTATCGTTAAATCAACTTTTGACGAAAAAGCTACCGGACATATTATTACAAATCACGTTCAATGTTTTTCTCTCGAGAAAGTGCCGGTCAGTCTTTCGTACCTTCCATTTCGGCTTTATTATCATATATGTTTCATAATATGTCATCTAAATATTCCATTAGTTGCCTATAAAGTTATGCTCATAAAAATGTTGACACATTTTTCTACTTTATACAGAGGCGTTCAATACTTTTTTCATGTTTTACGATACAAATTTGCCAATTTTTGCCAAAGTATACATTAGACGTCGGATGTAGAGCTAGTTGAAGAAAATGATTTTGCAAAAATTGAGAATAAATTCTCTAACCACCTGAAAATTCCTTATACAATAAGGATTTCAACAAATAATGGTAAAACAGCTATTCTCCGGGCTATATGCCCCTCCGAGCGCTGAATTACATACCAAAATTTGCCGTATTTTCTTCTAACACAGTTAGATAAGAAAATACTGTTTCAAATGCAAGAAACTACCAGGAAGAAGGAAGCTTTTTCTTTAGTTAGAATGTCGTCACCTGCAGACCGGTTTCGAACTCGTTGGTTCTCATCAGTACAGGATAGACGAACATACCAACCTTCCGAAAAAGGAATCCCTTAAAGCTACAACTGTCGTACTGCATAAGCAGTGAGACACAGGCAGCGCCATCCATTAGCAGTTTCAAGCATTCAGAGTAGAGTTTACCGTAAGGTAAAATTATCAAACGTATGAATGAAAGTCTACTTGTCAGGGGTACATATAAATTGCAAAAATTGAGAATAAATTCTTTAACCACCTGAAAATTCCTTATACAATAAGGATTTCAACAAATAATGGTAAAACAGCTATTCTCCGGGCTATATGCCCCTCCGAGCGCTGAATTACATACCAAAATTTGCCGTATTTTCTTCTAACACAGTTAGATAAGAAAATACTGTTCAAATGTAAGAAACTACCAGGAAGAAGGAAGCTTTTTCTTTAGTTAGAATGTCGTCACCTGCAGACCGGTTTCGACCTCGTTGGTTCTCATCAGTACAGGATAGACGAACATACCAACCTTCCGAAAAAGGAATCCCTTAAAGCTACAACTGTCGTACTGCATAAGCAGTGAGACACAGGCAGCGCCATCCATTAGCAGTTTCAAGCATTCAGGAGGGGCATATAGCCCGGAGAATAGCTGTTTTACCATTATTTGTTGAAATCCTTATTGTATAAGGAATTTTCAGGTGGTTAGAGAATTTATTCTCAATTTTTGCATATTTATATGTACCCCTGACAAGTAGACTTTCATTCATACGTTTGATAATTTTACCTTACGGTAAACTCTACTCTGAATGCTTGAAACTGCTAATGGATGGCGCTGCCTGTGTCTCACTGCTTATGCAGTACGACAGTTGTAGCTTTAAGGGATTCCTTTTTCGGAAGGTTGGTATGTTCGTCTATCCTGTACTGATGAGAACCAACGAGGTCGAAACCGGTCTGCAGGTGACGACATTCTAACTAAAGAAAAAGCTTCCTTCTTCCTGGTAGTTTCTTACATTTGAAACAGTATTTTCTTATCTAACTGTGTTAGAAGAAAATACGGCAAATTTTGGTATGTAATTCAGCGCTCGGAGGGGCATATAGCCCGGAGAATAGCTGTTTTACCATTATTTGTTGAAATCCTTATTGTATAAGGAATTTTCAGGTGGTTAGAGAATTTATTCTCAATTTTTGCATATTTATATGTACCCCTGACAAGTAGACTTTCATTCATACGTTTGAAAATGATTTTGGAAAAATTATAATGTTTTTTTAGAAAACACGACAAATTTTTACAACCGAACATTACTGCCATTTTCGTCTGTTCAAAAATCGAAGAAAGCATGTCCTCATTTGCCTTTACATATAACATTACCTAGTGTGTGTAGTGGTGTGCGCATAAGGGCGGCTAAAATTTAGGAGCAGCCAGAAATAAAAAAATACATGTCGAAAATGAAACTGGCATAGCATAAACAAAGAATACGCATGCTTTCCTTTCAAAACTCTATAAGCATTGTTGAATAATAACCTTTTTAAAATCGTGTACAAAATTTTTCAGCAACCTATAAATGCGGAGGATTTATCAAATGAATGTAAAAATACAAGTTATAATAAAATGATCAAAAAACGAAAATGAGGCAGATATCGAGGCGCTCGATTTATTTCATGAAAGTAAGATTTTGAAATGTAGTCAATATTACTATTGTTTTAGAATCAAGTATGGATACCATTATTTACGTTTTTAAGCAATCAGGGAGTCACAAGTTATTTATAACCCCGCACTTCAAACACTT
Organism: Philopedon plagiatum; assembly: GCA_963971165.1. Lineage (NCBI taxonomy): Eukaryota > Metazoa > Arthropoda > Insecta > Coleoptera > Curculionidae > Philopedon > Philopedon plagiatum. The sequence continues at coordinate 76,207,357 of OZ020193.1, forward strand.
CCCGCTACGGAAATTGTTGATAAGCTATATTCATATTTTTCCCTCCATAGCATACCAAGAAAACTTAGTATCGGCAATGGTGTGCTGAGTTTAAAAATACTATCATAACGGAACTTCTCAATTTACGCAAAATTAAAATTCACTTTTGTTTACCCCCATCATCTCCAATTTAATGGCGTGTTTGAAAGACTTCATTCGATATTAGCGAAGCACGTTCGTTTACTAAATAATGAAAATTTTGCCAAGAAACCGATAACTAGAAAAATGATTTATGCAATATTAGCATACCATCATTCAATACATTATGCGACGAACTTAAGGCCGATAGCTGTAATTAACGGTCCTATTTTTACAAATGACCCATTTGATTTAAAACTAGATCATTTACTTTTAAATGACTACGTTAACGCTCACAAAGAAGTCTACTTGTAACTTATAATGTATTCTAATAACAATCAGAGAATATAGTGAAATATTCGCAGCCGTACGTTTAGAGCAAAATATGGCTTAATCAACAATTCTACAGTATTCACCACTGTCTTTGCTTGGATTGTGAAAAGGCTCAAAATACCCTTTTATTAAAATAATAAGCAGTCTAATAAATTCTCTGCTGCGAATTATTGCTATTATTAGTAAAAACTAAAAATGGTGACAATACTATTCTGCATGTTAATTTACAGATTCGCTGATAATAACTTTTTAAATAACTGCGTTTTAATACACTAATTTTTTTTAAATCGCATCAAACGTCTCTTACAAAACGACGCCGACGCGAAGCGACGCTGACTCAATCTGATGTTATGATGACAAATTTTAGTTGTCGGTTCAAATAATGATCGGCTTCGCAAAAACCCCCTTTCATGCGACAGCACTTGACGAATCGGTTAGTTGCGTATGCTATAATACATATTGTTAGTGTCAGCAGTCAGAAAGTGAAATAAATAAATGGTAATTGTCAGCTTATGATTTATTTTTCTATAAAATTCTATAAATCATTCTGTTCTTGACAAAATAAATATGATAAGATGCATTTCAAATAATAAAATAATATGTAACTATGGATAACAATATAAATATAGTGTCTAACGGACAAGTAAAGTAATATATTTTTTTATATTTTGGAATTTGTGAAAATTTTTTACACATTAGGAATTGCTAATTAATGTGATACTTACTTGAAGTTTTAATCTTCGCTGATAATGTATTAATGTAATTATAAAAGAGCCTGTAATACACTATTTTTATTTATTTTAATAAGAGTGTAAATTTCGGCGACTTTAGCGGAATAAGCCTGGCGTTTTTCAATCAATGAAATTTTAATCTGGCATATCCACTAAAAAGGTTTAAGATTTAGTGCTAGTTTAAATGAAGATCTTCTAGGTGACCAGATAGATTTTAACATGTTTTTGTTGTGTCAGTTAATAAATCGTCATTCATGAGTTCATGAGTGATTCTAATATTTCCGCGATTTGCTTGGTTTTCAAACGATTTTCATGTTGAAAATGCTACAATGAATTAAGTTCTATTATACGAATTAAAATTGCCTTTTTCTTCATAAATTAGCGAAAAAACATCGACATTAAGCAGTATAATACTTAGTTGTTTTGTTCATATGTCAGTTTATAACTTTAGGTTGTCAGATTAGACCGGTCTAGCGTTGGAGTTGGAGAATCTGGTCGTTGTATTTTGCTTTCAAAATTACAAGTAATTATTTATTATACAGTATCTTATGTACAGGGTGTGCGACGATATAACGAAAATACTGTGTCGAGGTTAGTTTACTGTAGGAAAATAGTAACACTATTTTTGTGCAGTAGTCATTTACAAGTAGTCATTTACGATGGATACTAAAAATCAATAAACCAATTTGAATTGAAAGAAGCTAATTTACTCCACAAATATTCAATAATACAAAGAGAATATAATTTATACATGATCGAAGCCGCGAGTTACAGCTAGCATTAAGATAAGTTTAAACTATACTATAAAATCAAAAATATTTTCAGTGACGTCAGTAGCCTTGTTCACATTCACGCAAAAGCGGTTTAAGGAAAAAGTGTACAGTTGAGTAAAATATCACAATGTAAAATTATTTATTAGCCGCTTTGTCGAATCATGGGTACGCATGAGGATTCCATCTTCTAGGTGGCAATTGCTGAAAGCGCATAATAACAAGGAAAACTCAAAGACTAATTTTAGGCATATAAAATAATTAATTTATATATATATATATATATATATATATATATATATATATATATATATTACGTATAATATAAATTAGGTCGCTAAAATCCGTGGAAAATCTCTTACTTTTGAAAATATTTTATTGAAAATGAAAATTATTTTGTAAAATATAATTGCCTTCAAAAATCGGACCTTGGCAATGCCCACACTGCACTCTGATTGGAGGGTTAAAATCGAAGTTGTCATTTGTCATGTTTATCGGCATGGGTGATATTTATCTCTCTTCAGTGTGTGATAGAGTTCTTTATAGAAAAAGACATGCGAATATCAGTTGGTGATTTCTTCAAAAACGTCGCGAGCTTATCCAAAAATCATAGTCGGTGCGAGTGGGAGTTGTGTTGCTTATAATTTAATTATTAATCTACTAGTGGTGTACGGTTTTTTAGTGTATAAAATATGGAAAACGAGTCCACGTCTAGTGGAGGAACCCTTTCAAAGGGCCCACCTAAAAAAAAGATGAAACATCGGCATTTGAGTGCAGGCGAATGCGATATGTTAAAAAATGTTTAGGAAGGCATTGGCGAAAAATGGCCGCAAATGCCTGTTGAGGATGCAGCAGAAATGTGCTGATTTTTCACGAAAGTGACAAGTCGTACTGTTTTCAATATATTAAAAAAAATTCGTGAAGACGATGTTGAGAATCAAGATCCACAGTGTAGTAAAAATAAAGAAAGAAACTCGGGGAAGACGAAAATTTGCCCTGGACAAAGACATTAAATATGCCATTATAGGTAAAGTGCACGAGTTTGATTGGGTATTGGTAATTGGTTTTCGAAATTATATGCCCAGTATAAAGAAAATAATGCAGGCCATCAGGCAAGATGATAGATTGCCAAAAATTTCTCTTCGCGTTCTGTTACGCACTGTGCGCGAAACGAACATAAAATATTTAAAGAGAAACCGGAAAGGTGTTTTAATAGAAAAAAAAGGAAATTGTGTTGTGGAGAAGAAAATTTTTAGAAGAAATTTGATTACATCGACAGGCGGGTAGAAAAATGTATTATGGTTAAATGAGGGTCACACACGATCAAAAGTTTGGCAAGATTTAAATGTTAAAGGAGCGAGACAAGCCTTCCTTGATGGGTTGTCCACGGGTTTAAAAGCTCCATCTGGAAAAGGGTGCCGACTAATTATAACACACATCGGGAGTAATTCCCGATTTGTAAATGGCGGGCTTAATGTTTTTGAGTCACGAAAGACAGGAGATTATCACGAAGATATGAATGCTGAAGTTTATGAGAAGTGGTTTTCTTCTGTTTCAGAGCATATTGAGCCTGGTTCGGTGGTAGTCATGGATAATGCGCCCGATCACAGCCGTCGATTGGAAAGTATTCCTACTTCTTCGTGGCGAAAAGTACAAATAATGGAGTGGCTTAGTTCGAAAGGTTTGAAGTTTGAGCCTACTATGCTTAAAGTCCAATTATTAGAAATTGTGAGGTTAGAAAGTCGGAATTTCTCAAGTATGGTGCTGATGGCACGCGAGCAGGGTGTAATAATATTGCGTTTACCTCCCTATCACTGTGAATTGAGTCCCATTGAGCTTATATGGGCACAAATTAAAAATCAGGTGGCTGCTAAAAACGTGACATTTAAATTAAAAGATCGAAAAATCTTGCTTGAAGAAGCCGTCTCAGACGTCACCGCAGATGCATGGAAAAAGTGTGTTGCACACGTTCAAAAGGAAGAGCAAAAAATGTGGAACCTAGATACACGTACGTACGTACAGAGCCGCTAATTATTCATAATGCCGGTAAGGACACTTCTAGTAGTGAAGACGCTTGTTCCGATTTCTGAGCGTCATGAAAATGAACAATTTTTACCGGTAAGTCTAAAAAATATACAACAAATAATTAGCCATCTTTATCTATTCTATTATATATATTAAATGTACAAGCTTAATAGTTGGTTATTAGTTATATCGGTACACTTTTCAACAAAAAATAAGAAAAAAATATTATATATGTTTATACATAAATACTACGACTATAACACACCTCCACAAAAAAAATCGAACTTTGGTTTGCAGGGATCTGACAAACCTTCCTATATGTAATCGAGAACGCTGAATCCAAATCCGGGGTCAAAATGACCCCATCACGTCAGGTTTTTTTCTAACCTCAAAAAAAGGCTAAAACTCATAATAATCAATAAAAACCCGAATAAAACCCCATAATTATATATCCCATTGACCCCTAAAATCCAGTAAGTTTCCAATACCATAACCTGAAACCGTATAACCCTAAATCCTGAAATACAGTAACCCTAAAATCCCATAATACAGCAAAACAAAACAATCCTCTGTTGAGTCCGGCTTGTTCCACGCAACAGGTGATGAGAATTTCAAATCAAACAAGTTCTGTTTTTTATAACATGAAATTATCATATTATAGCAGCTTGCACACATGACATGTGGAACCCAGTTTTCATCCTGATTCGATATATCATACCCGAAACAGTAACTGTATGCAGTACTCGCAATATCATTGATGTTTTTTCGACTGTTTGGTGGTGCATACATAGCGCAAACATAACAAAATTGATCTGGTTTGTTTTGATAGTCATGTTCATGTTGTCTACGAGTCTTCTGACTGAACTACGTCTTGACCCTGTAAACCCTGCAGAGGCCAAGACGTCCACCTCTAGAGAGCTGCGGTCGAGAATGCTAACCCTGATCAGCCGCCGGTACTGGGTATTCGAATCCCTGCATCGTAAATTTTTTTCATGAGTTTGCCATCGCTGTTATCCAGGGTCTCTGCCGGACCGCGGAACAACTCCGTTGCCCACCGTCAAACACGTGGAGGTGCCCTGGATTGCAAACGCACGAAAAAAATGTTTTTCAACACGCTGCATGGAAATGGCGTTTTTTCTCGCGCTTCGCGCTAGAAAAACGCCTTTACTTTACATGCATGCGTAATGAAAAAAATTGTCCTCATCTCGGGAGAAAACACAATTTCCACTCGTGTGGCATCATCCCGAGCCGAAGGCGAGGCATGATCGAACGCCACACTCGTGTAAATTGTTTTTTCTCCCTCGTTAAGAAATATTCTATTTTTTAACTGATAGAAAGGACTCTTCCGATTCGTCACCTATACAGTCATGAGATTATAGAGCTTTAGGGTTTTTGGGGTTATGTGGATTAGGATAATGGGGTTTAAACGTTACGTGGTTGAGAGGTTCAGGGGTATTAATTAAATTGATACCCCTGCAATAGCTGTTCCAAACATATTAATTTTCACCATTATGGGATTATGAGATTTAGGGTTATGGTATTTAAGGGGTTATGGTTGTAGGGTTCGAGGTTATGGGATTTGAAGCTTATAGCGTTGTGGGGTCAATGGGATATATAACTATGGGGTTTTATTTCGGTTTGTATAGATTGTCACGAGTTTTAGCCTTTTTTGAGGTTAGAAAAAAAACCTGACGTGATGGGGTCATTTTAACCCCGGATTCGGATTCAGCGTGTTCGATTACATATAGAAAGGTGGGTCAGGTCCCTGCAAACGAAAGTTCGATTTTTTTTTGTGGAGCTGTGTAATTAAAATATACCACGACACTGGAACCCGCCCCCTTTTCTATGTCCGCCCCGCTTCATCTATCAACGGCAGTGAAAATTATTTTGATAATATACATCTTATCTGCATAAAGCAAGCGTCTGATTGTTGCAAGTGCAGGTATTAAGGCCGATCACACCAATGCGACCAGAAATGCATGGAACGAAATTATGTTGCTGGATAGTACCTCAAAAGCAGCGGCAATTCCACACTGTAAGCTTATTTCAACTGGTCTGCAACAATCTGCTTTTTTTTGTAATTTTCCAGCAGTTCTTTTCAAGCCTTCGTTATTCTATCGCCTTGAAGTTTTGTAGAAGGACTTTTGTAACATGCTGTGTAATTTGACTTTTGACATTATTTACCATGAGACCAAAATAAACTAATAAAATTAATAACAATTACTTTGTAGCAAATAATCAAAAACCAGAAGAAAAATTGCAAGCATGTACAGTGTACAGTACATTCTAGAGAATAGTCCTTGTTCAGTATCGAAATTAAACAAACTTATTTTAGCGAAGTCCACAAATTTGAATAGCCGCATTGCTATTGCTATATATCCATTGCATTGCTGAGTTATTTGGTTTAATAATTTCTCCAGAAAATTGCAGTAAAGTGGCTAGTTCAATTAGAAAAGCATTTCACAAAATCATATTTAAACTACGATATTACGTTTGGACCATGTTAGACGCTGCATCGGTAAGACATGCAGCTAACTACGAAATTTAGTAACTAGTAGTGGTTTCTTAGTTCATTATAGATATAAGAAGTATCAGTTTTTAGGGAAATTAATCAAATACGAATACACTTTGTATTCTACAACACGAAAAGGATACCTATATATTTGATGCGAAAGCGAGTCAGGCCAATTAATTAAACTTTTCAATAATATAATTAATCTAGAGCTGTGAATTTGGCAATATTTTTTCAGACCCGGAGTCCTTAACTATTAAGAGAAAATCTTGACTATATAAGCAGGTAATACGAGAGCGGTAAAAACTTGAATAAGTTTAAGTATTTTTTATTGTAACATTTAATTCTAGACTACAAAGAATTAACACCACAAGACGATGAGTTATTCTTATATCATAAAAAGCAAATGGGACCTGGAGAGCTGACTAGTATTGACAAAGAGGCAGATGAGTAAAATGGTGCCTCATGTACATCTAAAATCGAGCCTATTTATAGGTAAGAAGAAAATATAAGAATGAGAAGAAAAGGATGAGAAAGAATCAGACACATTGCTACTGCTTATCAGCATCCTCCATCAAAATATCCATACTGGGGGATCGATAGCTTGCGATGGTTACAATATGAAAAACGATCTAATCACCCACCTTAATATAGCAGGCTGAGACTGAATGATAAGCCTCCCAGAGAAAAAGCGCAATGAATCCTAAGTGCAGTGGGGAGACACTCTCCGAAAACCCGAAAATCCGGAAGATAAGTAGAAAGAATTACCAAAGAATAGAGTAATAGCTATCCCTTATTCAAATTTTGCTGGTGCCAAATGCCTATGCAACACGCAATAAAGAGAAGAATGTCGAGAGAGTAGCCAAAGCAAAGGAGACACAAATTGATTTTAAGCATTAAACGATAGATACATACGATATATACACGATAGATCTCTAAACCGTCGACTAATTGGACAGGAAAATTTTTGTTCTCTGAGATACCGATCAAGGGCTAAAGTAAAAATCCTGTCAACCATTTGCCTCCATACAGTAATAAAATAGTTGTGCAAGAGATTGTCTGGCGTTGCGGAGAGTCGAAATTACTTTGGAAGTGATTCAGTCTTTTAAAGATTAGGGCTGTACACAGGGATGTCCAAATAAAAGTGAATAAGCCTTATAACTTTCTAATTTTTAAAGATGGATAAAAATGTTAAATATGAAAGTTTTGGGGATTTTTATGGAGCATGCATATATCTTATCAGCAAAAAAACTGCATCGAATAAAAAATAGTATATAGTATAAAACATCGATTTTTTCGCTTATTTTAAATTGAATGGTATTATTTGTATCATATTTTTGGATTCTAGGATAAGTTATAGACATATTTTGTATAACATACCCTATGCGGTTTTTCAATCGTGTTGGAAATATTTCAAATTAAACATTATTTCGCATAAATATACTTTAAACGTAACTATCCAGGTTGCGAACGAAATACCTGCTACCTTTTCAAATTTTTTTCATATGTAAGTCAAAGTTAATGTCAAGGCTGACAATAATACTGTAGTCACCGTAAATTTATAATTTTATTTTTATGCAAAATGCTGCTATTAATATGAGATACAAAATGTTAAAATTATATTTAAAAAATAACAATAATATTAGAGCGGCTCAAAGACAATATGAAAAAAGTATTGAAGAGGGACAAAGAACTCCATCATTAAACACCATAATGAAAAACAAATAGAAGACTAGAAGAAAGAAAAATTCTGGGCAATGGAAAAAGAAGAAGAGAAAAAATGAAGAAAAGGTCCTAGCGATTTTATTACATGTTTAAGAGAATTTTTAAAAAATCAATTCCCGATTGTGTGCGGTATCTCAGATATGGAAGAAGAGATAAAATGTTGACTTGTGTAACAGCTCAAAGAACTTTAAAGTATTTTAAGTATAGAACATATAAAATTATGATAGTTTAAAAGCTTAGTGCCGATCAAAAAGAAAGGAGGTATACCTTTGTCGCAAATATTAACGAAAGAATGCGGCATGATGCTAATTTATTTCATACTATCGTTTGGGCCGATGAAGCAACTTTCTCAACTGCGAGAATTTTTAATAGACGAAATGTTCATGTTTTGTCGGATGAAAATCCCTTTTCCGTCAAAGATATTGCTTTTCATGGGCGTAATTCAATAAACGTTTGGTGACAGATATTACGTAATAAAATTCTAGGACCATTGTTTTTTCGGGGAGCATTAACTGGCCCGCGCTGACCTAATTTTTAGAAAATCAAATCGAAGATATTCTCGAGGAATTGCCACTGAAGAATGCTGACGTATTATATGGCAACAGGACGGAGCGCCTTCCCATAATATAATTGAGGTTCGCAATTTTTTAAACCATAAGTATAACAATTGAATCGGTAGATATGGAACGTTTCATGGGCCTGCAAATAGCCCAGAACTCACACCTTTAGATACATTTCTTTGGGATCATTTAAAAAATGTCGTATACAGCAATCATAATAAAAATATTGAAGAAATTCAAAGGAAGGTGAGAAATGAAGTAAGAAATCTGTACGAAAATAATGCTGAAAGTATTATAAACACACTTGAGAGACAGAGAAGAATGTACGAAAAATGCGATGAATTAAATAGCGGACATGTTGAAAATTTCTTTTGATATTTATTCGCCAATGTTAACATTTATCTGATTATGTTATAATTCATTCGTTATTGTTTATAATCACTGGTTATTGCTTTGAAATATTAATAACTAATAAAAATCAACATTTATTGTTTAATAGAATAATTCATTTTGCATAAAAATAAATTAGAAATTCACGGTGACTAAAGTATTATTGTCAACCTTAACATTAACTTTGACGTACCTACGAAGAAAAGGTAGCAGGTATTTCCTTCGCAACCCCTATAGTTATATCTAAAGTATATTATATATGCGAATTAATTTTTAATTTCAAATATTTCAAAAACAATTGCAAATTCGCATAGGGTATGTTATGCAAAATATGTCTAGAAGTTCTCCTAGAATCCAAAATGATGATCAAAATCATACGATTCAATTTAAAATAAGCCAGGAAATCGATATTTTATACTATATTTTTTTTAATTGTACTCAACTGTTTTACTGGTACGATATATAAATGATCCATAAAAATTCCCTAAACTTTCATATTTAACATTTCTCCCATCTTTAAAAATAAAAAAGCTATAAGGCCTGTTCACTTTTATTTGGATATCCCTGTACATTTTTGTTTATAAATATCTTTATATTAATCTTTAAATAAATCCTCTTCTTCCGATTCATTTTCCAGGAAACGCTTTGTCCAAATAATGCGCGATGAAGAGCTTGCCAGAACATCCCATTTTCCCATTGATAACGTTAGTCGTGTTCTATAATTTCAGGGTACTTTTAGAGACTTTATTCTTGAAAGTTGAAATGGAGAGATGTACTCAGTTTTGTTATAATATGCTGTTAATCCAACATTACCTAATGGAAATTAGTTAAAACGACAACGTTACCAAGGAGAAAATAAACGATATTTCAGCAAGTCGGCGCTCCTCTTCATCACGCATTACCGCTAGGACAATTTTTGGGCTGCAAAACTAATTGGAAGAAAAGGATTTATCGAATATTTTCCACGTGGCGTTCATGTTGACCAACCTAATTTCATTGACATGTTTTTTCGGTTTTAAAACGTTTAACGATAACATTATAAGTATATTAAGTATAGGTTCATATCCTGCAAGCAATTTTCAGTCATTTATTTAAATTTTCAAATTGTGTAATGATTTCATTCAGAAGATTAATATAATATTAAAAGATATATAGTGACATTTTTCTGTCACTATGATCTCAGTATTTTTTTACATATTATTTTCGTAGAATAAATTATAAAATATCTTGAAACTTTTATTAATACGCTAATGGTACCTACCTGTAGAATATGAGTCTACGGTTGTAAATTGTCAAAATTTTCATACAAAAGAAAACTAAAGCAAAAAATTCTACTTAAATGAAATTAAGTTAAGACGAGCAGAGGTGGGGGTATAATGGTCCCTATCTACTTAAGACTAATTGTTAATTCTCGTAGGATTACACTGTTAAAAATTCAAGCCTGATTTATTCAAAATCCTTGAGATTTAAATTTTCTTAAAGTTAATTTTAACATATAGTTTAAGATATTTTTGCTATTTCGTGTTTAGTTAAATAATATTTTTAAGAAGTGATTAGGGGCTTGCGAATTATTTTATCATAACTTTCTTAATAACTTGCCTATACATACAAAATCAAAATGTTTATTTACTGCTATATGATATTGTTACCGTACTTTACTAAATGAAAGTGTCATATCGATGGTCATGGTTAATTTATATATAGATTTACTATTTAGTTAAGCCGTATACAGTTAAAGTTAGACAAAGAAAAAGAGGGGACTTTCTGGGATACTAAAGTAAATGTTAAAGTTAGCACTTTTTTCTAACAGTGTATAAAAAGGAGCAGTCTGTTATAGTCATTGATAGTAATGCAAAACTTTGCCAACTGAAGGGCGAGGGAATTAGGAGGTGAGGCTATGTCTCTGGACATGAGAGAGGTGAGGCTATGTCATTGAACATGAGTGACATAAACCAGAGCCGTTCATGCCAATCGACATTGTCCCAGGCCTCTGCAAGACGAAGTAGTAGAGCAGCTAGAAAAAAAAAACAATAGTAATATCCAAGAAATATTGTCCAACCTGGTTTAAAATATTAGGAGGTGTTTTCAGGCTAGTATTAAGGTTATAAGATAATTATTGCTATTTTAAAAATTTTGGTGTGTTTTATATTTGTGATTTGTTTGCCAATGTTGCCTTCCTTACTCAAGAAAGTAATGCTAATGATTTTCACTACTAAATGAAGTAAATAGTAGCACAGAAAAAGTTATTAAAAGCCAGTGCCCTTTGTGAACTCAAAATTGTTTGCACTGTAATGGAGATGAAACTATAATTTTTTGTCATGATCCTCTCTCTAATTGAGATGACGATTGAAATAGCACAGCATCTTAAGTTTTATTTTAACAAAACCTGAGCAGGGTTGAAGTAAAGATACTTTAATTCATTATGTTCTACTTTATTATGTCACTTTCTTTACTGAAAATAAACTAATTAAAATACATTTGTTCCTATTTTCCCTGGGCCACTATAACTTACTTTTTGATCAATGATGTCGTGAATAATTGATAATGCCCCTTGGGAAATTACCTCCCTGTTTGCATAGTTTTTAATCTTAAAAACTCCGTGTGTCATGTTAAACTTCCAATAAAGGAAAATATCGTAGAACAAGCAAATTGCAGCGATTTATCAAATTTATACAAGAGCGGCGGCTCATAATTTAAATTTATTTTTAATTGATTTCCAAGTTATTGTAATGTTTTGTATTGTTGGTATAAATAATTCATATCTTTAAAATAGGAAAACTTGTGCTACTGTGCATAGTATGTAAAAAAATGGACAAGTTAAACCCGAATACTAATCGTTTACTGTCAAAATAGTGAAGAAGAAATGAGAAATACGCTGATGATGGAGGAATTCTGAGGAAGATGATAGAGGAATTCTTCCTCGGACGAGGTGGTACCACCTCACACATCCCCTGGGTATGTTTGCAGCCCTCAATGTATGGACGGACTTCTCCAGTAAACCCACGGTACGTGGTACTTATAGGCTTCGGCCTTCGTGGGCAGAAGATAAAAAAATACACATAACCACAGAAGAATGTTTTGTGTGACATAACGTATTGAATGATTTTTTTTTGTATAAAAAGCTTTTTCGTACTTATTATCCTATTCGTGAAACATTAGGTACAACGAAATTCGAAATGTCTGTGATATCCTTCGATTTTTTACCCAAATACGGGTTTCTCTTTGGCAAAATTATTCATAAAATACCACTTCTATTCCTTTAGTTTGAAATCGGAATATCTTTTTACAAATCATCTGACAGCCGCGGCTTTCTTTGCGTGTAATTAAAACTTTTGTATATCTTCTATATGAATTTCGAAAATTATATTTCCACTGAGAAGACCGACCCTGAATCGAATCAGCAGAAGAATAAAATGTTAAAGAATTAGTATCGTTTGATGACACATCATATTTAAATATTATCTTACTGATCCATTACTCCTGGGGGTGTTGAGAAGTTAACAACGAAAACTACTTTTATTTTTCTAGGTACTCTAGCTGTTCGAGTATCTTTTAAAAAAAAGTCCGTTATGCCATTAAAATTTTTAAGAGTTTGTAGTACGTCTATTTTTGTCCACGAGTGTAACATATTAAGGGTACAAGGTTATTGATTGTATTTGGATCAATAGATGACTTTTTATTTGAAGAGATAGAAAAATGTTAAAATTAAAATAAATGTAGATTTGTACAAGAACAACCAGAAAACGTAACTGAAAACAATTGAACATCAAATAAGCGAGTTTTGAACTAAGCTTAAGTTTTTTCAGAAGGTTCGCCATATTATTTTTTTGTTCTCTTGCTCTATTTTATGTTAAGTTGCCTACACCGATGTTCGACTGTTTTCCTATAATTTTAAAAAATATACAATTTACAGTTAATGCAAGTCGTTTCTGGAAAACATCGACAATATTTAGTTAAAGGACAGGTACTCTAACCAGGTGCTTTAGTCATTTAAAGAAAGACGGTTTATTATTAATTTATTTATTATTGGCAGTAAGAAAAGATTAATATATTATGTATTTACAACATATTACATAAAATAGAGTAACAATAAGAGTGAATCAAGGACATTATATGCAAGACTATATGAGAACCGGAAAGTTCTAAGCCTAAACACCTTTGTAACAGGCGCGGCCCATCCATAAGGTAATTTGGTCAATGGTCCACCTAAAATTTTTAGTGATCTACCTAATAATTTATTTTTTTAATTTTTAAAACCAAAAAAGAATCTTTAGTTTCAAAAAAGTGTAAGTTCCATGTGAAAACTCCCCAAGAAAGAATAAAGCTACCGTCTACAACGGTGATCAGGCCAAGCTTACTCCGGGTTCGCCGTATTTTAAATTGACCTTATCGGTGTATATGAAGTACATAAAATGCATTAAAGTTAAGAGAGAAACAAACATACGCGCTTGAATAAGTTAAAAAGAGACACAATTTGTCGACGGCCCACCAATAACATCGCTTTCGGGGCGCGGGTGGTTGTCAACGCCACCGCGCTGGGTGTCGGGTTGTCGCAAATTCGGACTCACTAATGTAAGTCTGACCAATTTATTATTAGAACAATATTCGCGATACATTTATACATTTAATATAAGCTTACCTAATTTTATTTTAGATATTTAGGTATTTACTAATAATAATACTTGTATTGTGCTTATAAAACATTAAAACCTACAGTAATAACAGTAACCTGGCAACACAGCATTCGACGCTATGTCAGAAATGTCAGTTTGTGATGCCGCAACCGTCAAGCTTTTGTTTATTGTTTTGTTAAGTTGAAGTGTTTCGGCTTTGACCTAATTTTAGTATGTGTTTTGTTTGGATATTATTTGAAATTTTTGTTGTGGTCTTTATAAACTAGTACCTACTAGTACTTGAGTACTTATGTTAACAAAGGCTTTAACTGTGCAAGAAATACTGGAATAACAGGAATTTTAAGTCAAATATGTACAATATTTCTGACTTTTTTACTGGTTGTCATTTTTTCACTCTGTTATGCCCCATGTTGATATACTTTTTTGTCAATTGCAAAAATCTGATATTGATGCAATTTTGATTGGTAAATATATTGCAGATTTTAATTCTAACATTAAAAAATTAGAGAGAGTGTGATCTCTACAGACGCAAATGTTAACATCGAGGCAAGTATATCTAAAAAAAAAACTCCGGAAGACTCCAAAAGAAGAATTTCTTTAGAAATATGCGATATAATTTTGTCAGAAATCCGCTGTCGTTTTAATTTTACAGAACATTTAATTGTCACACGTTTGTTTAATACAAATAATTTTGCTGATTATAAGAGACTTTCCTGAAGAAATTTTAAAATATGTTAAAAATAATTATGAAATGATAAACGTTTCTAAGTTTAAATCAGAATTGCATGTTTTATTCAGTCGTGAAGATTTTTATAATAGTGCTTGTGCTGTTGCTATTTTACAGCTTTTGTTAGAAATGAACCTCAGTGAAACGTTTTCGGAAAGCGTAAAATTATTAGAGATTTTATGTACTATTCCAATGACGACAGTGGAAAGTAAGAGGTGCTTTTCGGCACTAAAAAGGATTAAGACTTTCTTAAGAAATACAATGGTGGAGTCAAGGTTAAGCGCTTTAGCTGTGGTAAGCATTGAGAAACCTTTTATTTGAAGTATTTATAATTTTAATGAGCTAGTGATTGAACATTTCTGCCAACAGAAAGATAGAAGGATCGATTTGATATACAAATACATTTAACTACATAAAAGGTGAGTAAATTATAAAAAAATAATATTAAAAAGGCTTGCACCAGTTGCCCACAAAATTTGATCCACCTGTAAAAAAACTCACCTGCCCCGCCTGCTTTGTAAGGACCTACAGGAAAATAATAAAGTCTCAAGATTTCAAAAGAAATAAAGGATAGCACTCCAGCCTGACGAACATATTCAGTTAGATGCTTTATTTTAAATTAAAACCCAACTAACTATATACCGGTGACCAAGGCCGTAGCCAGCGAGAAATTTCGGGGGAGGTTAAGTGTCCGTTCATTCTTCATCTTCATTCGTCAAAACAATTAGTCGCCAGTTTCTCAAAGCATTTTAATCAAGGCAGTAAATATTTCGGGGGGGGGGGGGGGGGGGGCAGTAAACTCCGTTCATCCCCCTGGCTGCGGTCTTGCCGGTGGCATGTAAAACATTAAATAATACATTTCACAGAGCACTCTAAAATAGTTCAAGTATAAATCTTATAAGTTCCGTAAAGTTCAACAGCTTTCTGTATTGAATATACGTAAATGGCTGGAATTTTGTAATGTTATGCTAGAACAACTAGGTACACAGGGGTGACACATTTTTTGACAGAATAATATGGATAGATGAGGCTTGCTATTCTACCAATAGTGTCTATAATGGACATAATACTCATTACAGGAGTCAAAAAACCCCTCATGTTCTAAAGGCCTGCAAAACTTTAAGATGAATAGCTTTCAGTGTTTGGTGTGACATTATTGGTGACAGGGAATTTTTTTACGAAGGTGGCCTAACTGGTGGTAGATATCACTTTCTCATTGGAGAAATAGAGAACTTTTTAGATGAGTTACCGCTTAATATCCTCAACCAAGCTATTTGCCAACAAGATGGTGCCCCAGCACACAAAAAGCTAAATGTGACTCAATTTTTAAATCAAAACATCAGACTTGGATTGGTAAAAATGGTTCAATGCTATGATCTCCCAATAGCCTTTATCTAACATTAATGGACATCTCTTTCTGGAGGATGGCCCAAAGATCAAGTGCATAACCGGAACACATTTAACACTTTAGAAGAACTAAGGTGGAAAATTGTGGAAGAAATAAATTTTATTAAAACACACCAGAAGGGGTTTCTGAGGGATGCCGTCAAACGTTTAAAGATATGTTATTGTACTTGCATTGAGCCAAACGGGGGTCACTTTAAACATGTGTTAAAGTAAATATTCATCATACTTTTTTATTTCATCCGTGTGTTTTAGCTTAATATATAGAATATTGTAAAAGATATTGTCATATTTCCCCAGATATTCATCATTTTTTCCAAATTTCTATATATTTTTGATATTATTTATTTAACATTTCGGAAACCACTCTACGTGCTGCGATTGCATATCGCTGGCCTCGCCTTTATTTTATGAACCCTGACCAGGTTGAACTGTTTGTATAAACTGTTCTTGGGGGATTCATATAAAAAGCGTACCAGCGAGATGCAAAGGAAGGCGTCGTGTCCCGACGGGGAAGGCGTCACTGTGGTGCCGCACGAACGGTACAATTAGCGCCAGCCCTTTAGGCTGACCGAGTACTCCGATAGAAGCTGCCCCCTACGCTACCCAACTTAGTGACGTAAGTGTATTATTGTGCTTGTACCTGGTATCAATATAAGTGTTTTGGTAAACCGCAGCCTATTTTATCAACCCTGACGACCCCCTAGCGCGACATTTGGTGGAGGCGCCGGGCAGTGTGTAAATGTGAACCAGACTACCAGGACAGTAACCATTTTTATTCTTCATTTTTAAGCTAGTTTTACCACACCTCATTTCACCCAAATAAATACGGAGTGTACCGAGCCTGCGAGCTCCAAATCGTTTGTTTATTTTGTATTTGTTTATTGTATATTTTGCTTATGTTATATTTGTATTTTGTATATTTGTATTTTGTAAACGTGTGATGTGTAAATTTTTAAAGCTAGGGGCTAGCTTTTACAGGCGCGGGGGAAATGTCATATTTCCCCAGATATTCATCATTTTTTCCAAATTTCTATATATTTTTGATATTATTTATTTAACATTTCGGAAACCACTCTACGTGCTGCGATTGCATATCGCTGGCCTCGCCTTTATTTTATGAACCCTGACCAGGTTGAACTGTTTGTATAAACTGTTCTTGGGGGATTCATATAAAAAGCGTACCAGCGAGATGCAAAGGAAGGCGTCATGTCCCGACGGGGAAGGCGTCACTGTGGTGCCGCACGAACGGTACAATTAGCGCCAGCCCTTTAGGCTGACCGAGTACTCCGATAGAAGCTGCCCCCTACGCTACCCAACTTAGGGACGTAAGTGTATTGTTGTGCTTGTACCTGGTATCAATATAAGTGTTTTGGTAAACCGCAGCCTATTTTATCAACCCTGACGACCCCCTAGCGCGACAATATCAACCTTTTCTTGCTGACTGTGGCCCCTAATATATGAACTGCATTTCTTTGAATGACTGCAGCACCTGGTTAGAGCACCTGTCACTTAACTAAAGATTGTCGATATTTTCATAAAAACCCTATACGACTTGCATTAACTCATATAGAAAATAATTTTGAGCATCAACAGAATATTAATTTTAAATATCCTTTTGTATGAAACTCAACTATACTCAGAGGTACGCTCGTTAGTTTTATCGTCCTTTTTAAACTGTTTTTTTTTCTGTGCATTTTCCCAGTGATGCCAAATAAATGTATACAGGGAGTTTTCTAATTGAATGTCAATATTTAAGGGGTCGATTTTTGGGTCCATTTTAAAAAGAAAACTTCAAATGAACGTATGTCCTAACCGTCTTAACTTTTGAGATACAGGGTGGTAAAGTTTTCAAAAGTAAATAGTTTTTTATTAATATTTTTAATACCACTTTAGATATTTTAATTAAATTTGGCATATATGTACTATGTATCAAGAGGCATTATTTAGGGTACCACAATTTTTTTTATTTCTACCGGTGGCGTTCGTACGGAATTTCACCTGCCTATTTTGGCAGACATTGATGGTACGCCACTGATTTCTCGTACAATTTAAGCTATTCCTGAAATCCCCAATTATTTGTAAGCAAATTTGATCTCTTGAATTTTTTCAACCCGATGCACGGTTTTCGCTTAAAAAAAATTCTCTGCATGATCATAACAATATCGTTAATATGACAATATCACCATGCATAGAAATAGATTTTATTTTTTAGATCAAATTTGCTTAGAAATGAATAAGGATCTCAAAAATTAACTTCCTTATTCATTTCTAAGCAACTTTGATCTAAAAAATAAAATCTATTTCTCTGCATGGTGATATTGTCATATTAACGATATTGTTATGACCATGCAGAGAAAAGGATTGGGGATTTCAGTAGTAATTTTAATTTTACGAGAAATCAATGGTGTACCATCAATGTCTGCCAAAATAGGCAGGTGAAATTCCGTACGAACGTCACTGGTGGAAATAAAAAAACATGTGGTACACTAAATAATGCCTCTTGATACATAGTACATGTATGCCAAATTTAATTAAAATATCTAAAGTGGTATTACAGATATGAATAAAAAACTATTTATTTTTGAAAACTTTACCATCCTGTGTCTCAAAAGTTAAGACGTTTAGGATATACGTTCATATGAAGTTTTATTTTTAAAATGGACCCAAAAATCGCCCCTTTAAATATTGACATTCAATTAGAAAACACCCTGTATAAATAGGAAATTGTAAATAGTCAAAAATCTTTGAAGCTACATGCAAATTACTCTCCTCGACTCTGCAAGTTTATCGGAAAGAGTCGTCGCCTCGCACCGTCGTGTCACAATGGGTACCAAGGGCCAACACCAGCCCCGGCCGCCCTCTGGTCGCTTTGCCGTGTTGGGCTGCCCTGAATGGGGTTCTTAATACGGACCACATATCTGTTGTATTTAGTACCTAAGTGTCATTATAAATAGATATGAAAGAATAAATATGTTTGAAAGTAGTTTTATCCTAAATATATATCTGTGACTTGGTGCAAGACGTGTCAGATTTCATCAAGTTGAGATAATTAAGGGGAAAGAAATTGTTAAAAATATTTGATTGTTTCAAATTTGGGATGTAACACAACTGTTAAATAATAATTTTATAAGTACGTTATAGTGAAATAATCACCACTGTTGGCATTGTCAGTTCTAGCACACAATTTACGTTATGTATATTATTGACATAGGTACTGGTTAGTATCATTATGTACCGTTCTGATTAGATTTCAATTCTGATATTTGGATAGCGTTATTCGAAAAGGAACCAAGCGACAAATTGTAATTATTTGAGTTATTGGCGCTAAGCGACTCCTGAAACCCTAAATTAGATATTTGAAAAAGACTCAAGACCCAAGAATGTTAACAGAGCCCTATGTTGACGAGAGGACCAAGCGACAACAAAGAAATACAGGAATGCAAAGTTATCTAAAAGGAACCAAGCGACGTCGCTTGGTTCCTTTTCGAGTTTTACGTACGTTATGTCGTGCTGGTTTTTTTATGAACAGTTTTACGTTAATAAACGCATCCTGTGCAAGAATCAGTTAAGAAAATGGGCGACAAAGCTAAGAAAATACTATCCTTGGCTTTGAAAAATTCCATGGTTCTTGTACTGTAAATCTTCAAATAGAACCAACCGCCAAAAAAATCAAAACTCCAGCTTTAACTACGAAATTTTTCTTTTACTTATTGCCAAAAAGTTAAGCAAGGTAGATACTACCCACCGTGACTTACGCCTTTTTGTCATTTACCATGTAATATTTTTAACCAAAGCGAATCTTTACACCTTATTTACTCAAAACTGTTAAAACGTCGCTTGGTTCCTTTTCGGATAACGCCATCCATTTTGTGTATAGAAAATAGGGGTGCCTATGATGTTAATATCGATAATAACTCATTTTGGTCAAAATTTGACATTAGCACTTCTTTTGACCAAGCCACAGTGTGTGACGTGGTGCAAGAAGTGCAATGTCAGTTTCCGTCAAGTTGAGATAATTAAGGGGAAAGAAATAATTGTAACACATATTCGATTGATTAAAATCTACCAGAGAAGTTTCGGTTGTTTCAAATTTGGGATATAACGCCAACTATTACGAGTTAAATAATATTTTATAAATACGTTTCAGTGCAGTACGCAATTTACATTATGTATATTGTTGACATTGGTACTGCTTAGTGTCATTGTGTCCAGTTCTGATTAGACTTTGATTCTGAAATTTTGTGTATAGAAACTAGGGGTGATTATAATGTCAGTATTGACAAAGAAAATAATAAGCTATTATTTTCTTTCGTATTGATAATAACTCATTTTGGTCAAAATTTGACATTTCCACTTCTTGCGCCAAACCACAGATTATATATATATATATATATATATATATATATATATATATATAAAGAGGGGGAAAATCTTGGCTAATCGGACAAAACCAGTAAGTTGCGTTCTTGCATTAAAGTACGGGGAGTCCAAGACCTTATGGATAACCCCGGGCCGGTAGACAGTTAGCTTTCGTCCTTATTAGGACTCATCAGACTGACTTTATATATATATATATATATATATATATATATATATATATATATATATATATATATATATATATATATATATATATATATATAAAGTAAGGAAATAACGACAGTATAATTAATAAAGTGGAGAAAATAACGGGGAAACTGTCCGAAAGGTAGTGCTAGACACGTGTTTCGTGCTTGTTAGCACTCATCAGTAGCACATAACCAAGTTATTGGATGGGAAACTTGGAAGTTGAAAAACACAAAAGAGTTAACAGACCAGGGCCTGCTAGCCCGTTTGCAGTTTTCTTGTCAGTGACCCATGCGGTTTGTGGGCAACAACCAAACAATATCCACGGAGGCTGCAATAGCCCTGCGTGAACACTCTAACCCCCAAGAAAAAAGACAAAGTAAGGAAATAACGACAGTATAATTAATAAAGTGGAGAAAATAACGGGGAAACTGTCCGAAAGGTAGTGCTAGACACGTGTTTCGTGCTTGTAGCACATAACCAAGTTATTGGATGGGAAACTTGGAAGTTGAAAAACACAAAAGAGTTCACAGACCAGGGCCTGCTAGCCCATTTGCAGTTTTCTTGTCAGTGACCCATGCGGTTTGTGGGCAACAACCAAACAATATCCACGGAGGCTGCAATAGCCCTGCGTGAACACTCTAACCCCCAAGGAAAAAGACAAAGTAAGGAAATAACGACAGTATAATTAATAAAGTGGAGAAAATAACGGGGAAACTGTCAGAAAGGTAGTGCTAGACACGTGTTTCGTGCTTGTTAGCACTGATCAGTAGCACATAACCAAGTTATTAGATGGGAAACTTGGAAGTTGAAAAACACAAAAGAGTTCACAGACCAGGGCCTGCTAGCCCATTTGCAGTTTTCTTGTCAGTGACCCATGCGGTTTGTGGGCAACAACCAAACAATATCCACGGAGGATGCAATAGCCCTGCGTGAACACTCTAACCCCCAAGGAAAAAGACAAAGTAAGGAAATAACGACAGTATAATTAATAAAGTGGAGAAAATAACGGGGAAACTGTCCGAAAGGTAGTGCTAGACACGTGCTTCGTGCTTGTTAGAACTCATCAGTAGCACATAACCAAGTTATTGGATGGGAAACTTGGAAGTTGAAAAACACAAAAGAGTTCACAGACCAGGGCCTGCTAGCCCATTTGCAGTTTTCTTGTCAGTGACCCATGCGGTTTGTGGGCAACAACCAAACAATATCCACGGAGGCTGCAATAGCCCTGCGTGAACACTCTAACCCCCAAGGAAAAAGACAAAGTAAGGAAATAACGACAGTATAATTAATAAAGTGGAGAAAATAACGGGGAAACTGTCCGAAAGGTAGTGCTAGACAAGTGTTTCGTGCTTGTTAGCACTCATCAGTAGCACATAACCAAGTTATTGGATGGGAAACTTGGAAGTTGAAAAACACAAAAGAGTTCACAGACCAGGGCCTGCTAGCCCATTTGCAGTTTTCTTGTCAGTGACCCATGCGGTTTGTGGGCAACGACCAAACAATATCCACGGAGGCTGCAATAGCCCTGCGTGAACACTCTAACCCCCAAGGAAAAAGACAAAGTAAGGAAATAACGACAGTATAATTAATAAAGTGGAGAAAATAACGGGGAAACTGTCCGAAAGGTAGTGCTAGACACGTGTTTCGTGCTTGTTAGCACTCATCAGTAGCACATAACCAAGTTATTGGATGGGAAACTTGGAAGTTGAAAAACACAAAAGAGTTCACAGACCAGGGCCTGCTAGCCCATTTGCAGTTTTCTTGTCAGTGACCCATGCGGTTTGTGGGCAACAACCAAACAATATCCACGGAGGCTGCAATAGCCCTGCGTGAACACTCTAACCCTCAAGGAAAAAGATAAATTTAGGAAATAACGACAGTATAATTAATAAAGTGGAGAAAATAACGGGGAAACTGTCCGAAAGGTAGTGCTAGACACGTGTTTCGTGCTTGTTAGCACTCATCAGTAGCACATAACCAAGTTATTGGATGGGAAACTTGGAAGTTGAAAAACACAAAAGAGTTCAGAGACCAGGGCCTGCTAGCCCATTTGCAGTTTTCTTGTCAGTGCAAATGGGCTAGCAGGCCCTGGTCTGTGAACTCTTTTGTGTTTTTCAACTTCCAAGTTTCCCATCCAATAACTTGGTTATGTGCTACCGATGAGTGCTAACAAGCATGAAACACGTGTCTAGCACTACCTTTCGGACAGTTTCCCCGTTATTTTCTCCACTTTATTAATTATACTGTCGTTATTTCCTTACTTTGTCTTTTTCCTTCGGGGTTAGAGTGTTCACGCAGGGCTATTGCAGCCTCCGTGGATATTGTTTGGTTGTTGCCCACAAACCGCATGGGTCACTGACAAGAAAACTGCAAATGGGCTAGCAGGCCCTGGTCTGTGAACTCTTTTGTGTTTTTCAACCTCCAAGTTTCCCATCCAATAACTTGGTTATGTGCTACTGATGAGTGCTAACAAGCACGAAACACGTGTCTAGCACTACCTTTCGGACAGTTTTCCCGTTATTTTCTCCACTTTATTAATTATACTGTCGTTATTTCCTTACTTTGTCTTTTTCCTTGGGGGTTAGAGTGTTCACGCAGGGCTATTGCAGCCTCCGTGGATATTGTTTGGTTGTTGCCCACAAACCGCATGGGCCACTGACAAGAAAACTGCAAATGGGCTAGCAGGCCCTGGTCTGTGAACTCTTTTGTGTTTTTCAACTTCCAAGTTTCCCATCCAATAACTTGGTTATGTGCTACTGATGAGTGCTAACAAGCACGAAACACGTGTCTAGCACTACCTTTCGGACAGTTTCCCCGTTATTTTCTCCACTTTATTAATTATACTGTCGTTATTTCCTTACTTTGTCTTTTTCCTTGGGGGTTAGAGTGTTCACGCAGGGCTATTGCAGCCTCCGTGGATATTGTTTGGTTGTTGCCCACAAACCGCATGGGTCACTGACAAGAAAACTGCAAATGGGCTAGCAGGCCCTGGTCTGTGAACTCTTTTGTGTTTTTCAACCTCCAAGTTTCCCATCCAATAACTTGGTTATGTGCTACTGATGAGTGCTAACAAGCACGAAACACGTGTCTAGCACTACCTTTCGGACAGTTTCCCCGTTATTTTCTCCACTTTATTAATTATACTGTCGTTATTTCCTTACTTTGTCTTTTTCCTTGGGGGTTAGAGTGTTCACGCAGGGCTATTGCAGCCTCCGTGGATATTGTTTGGTTGTTGCCCACAAACCGCATGGGTCACTGACAAGAAAACTGCAAATGGGCTAGCAGGCCCTGGTCTGTGAACTCTTTTGTGTTTTTCAACCTCCAAGTTTCCCATCTAATAACTTGGTTATGTGCTACTGATGAGTGCTAACAAGCACGAAACACGTGTCTAGCACTACCTTTCGGACAGTTTCCCCGTTATTTTCTCCACTTTATTAATTATACTGTCGTTATTTCCTTACTTTGTCTTTTTCCTTGGGGGTTAGAGTGTTCACGCAGGGCTATTGCAGCCTCCGTGGATATTGTTTGGTTGTTGCCCACAAACCGCATGGGTCACTGACAAGAAAACTGCAAATGGGCTAGCAGGCCCTGGTCTGTGAACTCTTTTGTGTTTTTCAACTTCCAAGTTTCCCATCCAATAACTTGGTTATGTGCTACTGATGAGTGCTAACAAGCACGAAACACGTGTCTAGCACTACCTTTCGGACAGTTTCCCCGTTATTTTCTCCACTTTATTAATTATACTGTCGTTATTTCCTTACTTTGTCTTTTACCTTGGGGGTTAGAGTGTTCACGCAGGGCTATTGCAGCCTCCGTGGATATTGTTTGGTTGTTGCCCACAAACCGCATGGGTCACTGACAAGAAAACTGCAAATGGGCTAGCAGGCCCTGGTCTGTGAACTCTTTTGTGTTTTTCAACTTCCAAGTTTCCCATCCAATAACTTGGTTATGTGCTACTGATGAGTGCTAACAAGCACGAAACACGTGTCTAGCACTACCTTTCGGACAGTTTCCCCGTTATTTTCTCCACTTTATTAATTATACTGTCGTTATTTCCTTACTTTGTCTTTTTCCTTGGGGGTTAGAGTGTTCACGCAGGGCTATTGCAGCCTCCGTGGATATTGTTTGGTTGTTGCCCACAAACCGCATGGGTCACTGACAAGAAAACTGCAAATGGGCTAGCAGGCCCTGGTCTGTGAACTCTTTTGTGTTTTTCAACTTCCAAGTTTCCCATCCAATAACTTGGTTATGTGCTACTGATGAGTGCTAACAAGCACGAAACACGTGTCTAGCACTACCTTTCGGACAGTTTCCCCGTTATTTTCTCCACTTTATATATATTGTTTCTTGGGATTAGGTTCATTGTAAAAACATTTAGGTTCATTGTAAAAACATTTTTTGTATATTAAAAGTCCATTGACGTTTCCACCCTTTTCTGGGTCATTTTCAAAATATATTGTTTTGTTTTTATTGATAAAAGACCTAAAAATACATTATTAATTAAAACAGTTTACAAAAACAGTACAATATGACAGTACACATTAAAATCTGGACGCATCTGAAATTCTAAGTTCAGTTCTTAACAGTGGACATTTTTCTACATTAATTGTAAGATATTTTTATTATACGCACCTTGAAAACTTTAAGGTCTATGAAGGACTAATTTGTTATTTCTTATCAGACATATTGAAACATACCAGAGTAGGTATTTTGCGTGGAAAGAGAAAAAATAGTAATTTTTAAAAAAAAAATGTGTAATCCATTGATTTGATATTAAGAGGATATGACAAATGCTGGTTAAGAGGAGATAATTTTTTAATTTGTTGTAATTAAATTTGCATATATGCGGCTAAGTCCTCCTATATCTGTTCTGTCGTTCACAACATTTGTATCTTTTTTTATTTCTATCATTTCTTTGATGGATAATTTATAATAGTTATGATCTTTATTAAGAATTCTTGTTTGGTTATAAGTAAAATCGTGTTTTGTCTCTCTTACATGTTTGCTCAGAGCTGTTGATGTGTTTTTTTGTATATTTGTGTCCGTTAAGTCTGTTCTTTAGTAACTGAGATGCCATTCCAGTATATTTTTTTGGGCAATTTGTGCAAGGTACAGAGTATATCACATTAGATTGGTTCATAGTTGGTGTCGGACTTTTTAAGTTCGTGAAAAGAGAACCAAGTTTGTTTGTTGTTTTATGGCAAGCCACTATGTTGTGTTTCTTAAGAATACTTTTTAGTTTTTCAGATAGTTCGTTTATATAGGGTAGTGATACATATTTGTTTGCTACTTCATCAGAATTTTTTTTGGTACTGAATACGCTATTGTAGAACTTGTGGGTACGTTTTTTTATCACTCCATTAATTTCATTTTCTTTGAAACCATTTTGCAAGAAAATAGTCTTAACTTTGTTTAAAATTTTGGGTCTTAGTTCAGGTGAGGTAAGCATAATGGATCTGTCTGTCAAGCCAATAATGACACTTTGTTTTTGAGATTTTGAATGGTTGGAATGAACGTTCAAATATCTCCCTGACCAAGGTGGTTTAGTGTACCATTCTGTTATTATTTTGTTATTTTTTCTAATTAAGGTCGCGTCTAAGAAGCTTATTCTATTGTCCGTTTCTATTTCACTTGTGAATTGTAATTTCTTATGGAATCTATTAAATTGGTAAAGTAATTCATTGGTTTTGTCACTTGGTGGAGCGATTAAACAGTCGTCTACAAATCTCTTAAAAAAAAGTATATTGAAATTCAAACTTTCAATGACTTTTTCCTCCAAATACTCCATAACAATCTGTGCTATGACAGAAGAGATTGGAGAACCCATGGCGCAACCATCTAATTGTTTGTAAAATTTGTCCTTGTATATAAAGTAGACCAATAGTTTCGTGTATTCAGTCACCACTATATGGTTTGTCCAAATATTCAGCAAACTGCTTCTTCAATATAGCAGGAAAAAATAATCATTTTATCAAAGACTCGTTCTCGTTTAAGAGGTTTATTGATTCAGTAGAAATGCCAGAAAATTACAAGCTTCTTTCCCTAGACGTAATATCTTTATACACAACCATACCAAAGGAACTTGTCCAAACAGTCATAAACGCAAAATGGAATTCATTATAACAACATACCACTTTAACAAAAAATAACTTTATAGAAGCAATTAATTTAGCCCTTAATACAAATTACTTTCAATAGAAGGACAAATTTTACAAACAATTAGATGGTTGCGCCATGGGTTCTCCAATCTCTTCTGTCATAGCACAGATTGTCATGGAGTAATTGGAGGAAAAAGTCATTGAAAGTTTGAATTTCAATATACTTTTTTTAAGAGATTTGTAGACGACTGTTTAATCGCTCTACCAAGTGACTAAACCAATGAAATACTTTACCAATTTAATAGATTCCATAAGAAATTACAATTCACAAGTAAAGTAGAAACAGACAATAGCATAAGCTTCTTAGACGTGACCTTAATTAGAAAAAATAACAAAATAATAACAGAATGGTACACTAAACCAACTTGGTCAGCGAGATATTTGAACGTTCATCCCAACCATTCAAAATCTCAAAAACAAAGTGTCATTATTGGCTTGATAGACAGATCCATTATGCTTACCTCACCTGAACTAAGACCCCAAAATTTTAAACAAAGTTTAGACCATGGATTTATTAAGACTGGATACGGGATGATGTAACATTCTTTGAAGCCAAAACAAACCATTCTAAACGACACTGTAAACACAATTTGTAAACATTGGCCACATCTTATTTTACCTTGCATTTTGTACAAAAAATACGCATCACAAGATTTACTAAAAGTAATAAAAGCCCTAAAATATTTAATTTTTCTGCTGAATAATAATAAATTTAAGTTAAAAAAGATTTATTATTTATAGGTTATGTTATTTCTAAAGGTGTTTATTTAAAGTCGCTCCGAGCCATTTATCAATCTATAAGTCGCACTTTTTCTTTTCTAGTTCATGAGGCAAAGACGTACGTGTAACCGAGCGTTCGCAGACGTTTTTCCTAAGCAACCTGCAGACAGCAACACTTCTGAGCTCCAACACTCCAATGCTATGTTATCTCTTTCTACTACCATTCTTGATTCAATTACGTAGTAATTCGTAGTCTTGTCTATGTTCGTAGTTCGTAAACTGTACCATCACGGTAAGATGTTTTCATAACAAATAACAAAATATAAGGCTTCACGTTCGATACGCTCACAGTTTACAGACATCGAATCCTTATTATACTAAATCCATGGTTAAGACTGTTTTGTTGCAAAATGGTTTTAAAGAAAATGAAATTAATAGAGTGATAAAAAAACGTACCCGCAAGTTCTACAATAGCGTATTCAGTACCAAAAAAAACTCTGATGAAGTAGCAAACAAATATGTCATGTATCACTACCCTATATAAACGAACTATCTGAAAAACTTAAAAGTATTCTTAAAAAACACAACATAGTGGCTTGTCATAAAACAACAAACAAACTTGGTTCTCTTTTCAGTAACTTAAAGAGTCCGACACCAACTATGAACCAATCTAATGTGATATACTCTGTACCTTGCACAAATTGCCCAAAAAAATATATTGGAATGACATCTCAGTTACTAAAGAACAGACTTAACGGACACAAATAATATACAAAAAACACATCAATAGCTCTGAGCAAACATGTAAGAGAGACAAAACACGATTTTAGTTATAACCAAACAAGAATTCTTAATAAAGATCATAACTATTATAAAATATCCATCAAAGAAATGATAGAAATAAAAAAAGATAAAAATGCTGTGAACGACAGAACAGATATAGGAGGACTTAGCCGCATATATGCAAATTTAATTACAACAAATTAAAAAATTATCTCCTCTTAACCAGCATTTATCATAATAATATATCCTCTTAATATCCAATCAATGGATTACACATTTTAAAAAAAAAAATACTATTTTTTCTCTTTCCACGCAAAATACTCTGGTATGTTTCAATATGTCTGAAAAGAATCAACAAATTAGTCCTTCATAGACCTTAAAGTTTTCAAGGTGCGTATAATAAAAATATCTTACAATTATTGTAGAAAAATGTTCACTGTTAAGAACTTAGAATTTCAGATGTGTCCAGATTTTAATGTTACTGTCATATTGTACTGTTTTTGTAAATTGTTTTAATTAATAATGTATTTTTAGGTCTTTTCTCAATAAAAAAAACAATATATGTATTTTGAAAATGACCCAGAAAAGGGTCGAAACGTCAATGGACTTTTAATATACCAAATATTTTTTTTACAATGAACCTAATCCCAACAAACCCAATCAAACAAACAACAATATATATATATATATATATATATATATATATATATATATATATATATATATATATATATATATATATTTATATATATATATATATATATATATATATATATATATATATATATATATATATATATATATATATATATATATATATATATATATATATATAGGTTGTTATGAAATTCACTGCATACACTGAAACCAAGAGGCGCAGGTTCGAATCCCGTTCGACCATGGATATTTTGTGATTGTTGTTGTAAGGTGGTAGACGAATTTTTCCTCGACCGAGGTGGTACCACCCCACACATCCTCTTAAAGGGCTGGTGAAATCCCTACGAATGTTTCCAGCTCTGGATATGTGAGTCGATTCCCCAGTACACCCACGGTACATAGTACGTAGACTTCGGTCTTCGTGGGCTGTCGGAAGATAAAAAAAAACAATAAA
Organism: Philopedon plagiatum; assembly: GCA_963971165.1. Taxonomy (NCBI): domain Eukaryota; kingdom Metazoa; phylum Arthropoda; class Insecta; order Coleoptera; family Curculionidae; genus Philopedon; species Philopedon plagiatum. Next base: position 76,236,629 of record OZ020193.1, read on the forward strand.
TCCGGGAATGAATTCAGATTAAATAAAAATATTCATAAATGGCGCTTCACGATAAAAAAAAGGTAGATATTGTCCCTCAAATTTTTTTCTTGTCATTGCGCACCACTGGCAATAAATACATGGCCATATAAAAAACAGGCAGCAACGTCAGTCACAGAAAAAAAAGGTTTGTTTTGACGTCAGCACTTGCGATGGCGTTGCCGTCTCTTTACGTTCCTATATAAGTTTAAACAAATAACATTTTTGTTACCTTCACCGAAACTTCACACTAACTTTTCAAAATTCTCAATTTCCAAAAGTTTTAATAATATTTCACAAATAAAATAATTCACAGATCAGCCAAAAGTAAAATAATATCGCATAACTTGTAGCGTTTCGCTACGCAACGTTATGTAAATTTAATTATAAATTAGCATATTAATTTAAAACATTTAATTTTAAGTTGACACATGGGTACTGTCTAGTTATCTAGCGCAGTCGCCAGAAATATATATAACGTAGTACCATAGTTCTGAAATGATTTAGATGCTAAAAATACCGTGAAAAATCAATATAATGGAGTTTGCGTATCTCGTCTTTGGTATGAAATTTGAGTGTTTATGTTGATATGCATATACAATGTAGTTTTTGAATGCTATGCTTTTTTAACTTGGAATAAATCAACATCAAAGTATCATTTCAGAGCATTCTGAGCGGGATTTTCAAATCGGCTTTTTTCCTGTTGCTGAGAGAGACTCTTCCTGTAAGTCCGTGTGTCGAGTGTGGTGTTTTACACATGAAAACCATCCCTTAACCCAGATTGGGCTTTTGTACCTTAAGTTTTTTTATTATAGAATGGTTCTTTCATGACTTAAGAGTTTCTATTACCTAATTAACAGTTTCTTTGGACACTGTGCTGATGCTGAATGATGAAGATTGTATTTTAGTCGTATTCCTCCATGCCTTCATTCTTCATTCAGGTATGTTAATTATAATCCAGTTTATTCGTGATCATCTTTTGAAAATTCGTTTCTTATTTCAGTTCTTTCATTAGAATATGCCTTTATCTACCTTCAAGTTCCTGCATTTTCGTCAAGAAATGTCTAATTTGATTCAAAAACTCTCAAAATATCTTTGAGGTAAGATACCTTCAACAACGTATAATATGCCATTACTTATTGCTTTTTTGTTGTTATTCTAGAGTTTTTTTGTTGGGGTACACACTGGTGTACAATGTTTAAGTACGTTTTCCTCCTATCTACTTATGTTTCCTGCCTGAATAATACGTGTTTTATGGTTAGGTGCTGAGAAATTCCGGATCTTTTCCTGCCAAAGAAATATGCTACAGCGAAGGCCAGTATATTCTATGTATTTGTATGAATTAACACCAATCAAATATGATCTGCCATGTCTTAAACTGTTATTTTTATACTTTCTATGCGTATTATTACCTAATTTAAAATGATATTAATTTCATAAATTATTCTCCTATATGTAAAACTTTTCCGATATATTAGTGTTACATTTTTGTGTGCGTGTCAATTTGATTGATCAATCAACCATGCGAATGCGTAATTAAGTTGGGGTGGGGGTATTTAAAAATTGAAATTCTGCGATCAGAAACGTTAATGTTTTTAATTATTGTTAATGAATTTATTCCTTTTTTTACGTAAATAAGTACTAAACTACTTATTAAATTTAGTCTATGGTAATCTGTTTTTTATTTTTAACATCTTCTTTTCTAAGAGTTCATCTCCCAGTCTGGGGATTCTTCTTCACTTAAAGCAAATTATACAGACTGGGTGGTGCCTTGTTAGAAAAGTGAACCACACTACTAACTCATAAACTAGTGCTCACCGATGAACAGCTGCCGTCGCTGGAACGTTCAAAAGTATCATGTATTATTTATTACTATATAATATATTTTATTTTTGTGAAAAAAAACGTGACAAACTAAACATCCAGAAATGTTGTGGTTTATACTAACTTAAATCTTATATTGCATATAAGAACTAATGTTTTTGTTACCTTTAGTAAAAGTAAAATCCCTTTAATGCAAAAAAGAGCTCTCCACTAATACTTCATTAAAATTAACAAAACTTAGAAACACAAAGATTCCATTCCATTTATTAGGTTATACGTTAAATTTATAAGATCTATTTCGTAGTTGTCAAAACAAAAGATGTGTGGCGAAGAAGTTCTTTGATGATGTCGGTAATTTTTTACGTTTTAGTCTCCTATATTGTGTTATGAATTGTCGAAAACCGCTTGTTGATCCGAATAATAATATCGAAGGCAGAAACCTACCAAAAAATAAGTAATAAATGAGTTAGTTCACTCTTTTTGTGGTGCAGCCAAATTTTAAAGAGTCGCGCTGAAAGTTCCTTCACGAAGTTTGTTTTAAACTTGGTTATAAACAATTTATTGTTTGATTTTTTGGCAGAATCATGGCTCATCTCATTAATAAAATTAAGCAACATAATAGGTAAGTGACTATTATAATTTGTGTTAATGGTAGGTACAACAAAGCTTATTTCGTTCTGTTTACAATTTCAACCGTTTCACGAGTTATCCATATTTTCCGATATTAAGTAAAGAAATTTCTATTAAATTAAAATACACATTTTTGGATAAAAATGCATCTCTGGAATTAAAAATACTTTGGATTACACTAAAACTGATAAAAATGAGATGTCACAATATTATTTAAGTTTGGCAATACCCCGGCTAGATCATTTGTTTTTTCTTTATAATATTAGAGCATATGACGTCAGGCTCTTTAGAAGGGTCGGATACGGGGTGGTTTAGGGTATTTTTTAAAATCAGAAAAGTGTGCGATTTGAGGGAAAAAAGTATTGGGTATGTTGGAAAATCGCTCGCTTTATTTTTTTTACATATCTTAAAAATACTTTCCATCATACAGGTTGGCTTAGGACATACTTTAACTTTATTTTTTAAATGGAACGCACTGTAAATTTTTACATTTTTAGATTCTACGTAAAATTATAAATATTTTTTATGTGGCATGTGATATACCTACATCAGATTATTTTGGAATTATACAGGTTTAAAGTTAATTTCTAGTCTTATTTTCTGCGGTGTAGCAGCAAAAGAATAATGGTAAATAATTAATTACCGCAAAATCTTTTCCAACATGACAAACGTTATAAATTTCTAAAATGTATCTAAATGTATTGCAAGATTTAATAAGGTTTTTTTATTATACAGGGTCGCCCAAAAAATGAACATTGAGAAACTTTTTTCAACAATTACCATTCACACCTTAAAACTAATGGGCATGGAGAGAGATGCTTTTAGAACTTTTTGCTTAAATTAAACTATAAACTAACCTGAGTTTTCACTGTGTATTAGAATGAATTTAAACAGGCTGTCAAAGAAATGAAATAACAAAATATTTAATTTTTAATGAATTAAAATTAAAAAAAGAACAGCATTAAATTTTAGAAAAATTAACAGTATTAACACTATAAGTAGGTAATGCACGATATGGGGCAAGATTTCTCAAATAATAAGGTTGCCTTATTCGATGCTGACCTATCTCAATGCCGCTACGTTACACGGCGGCCTCCGCGCTTTACACGGTATGGTCGAGCTCTCTTCTACACGCGCTAATTTTCCATAACCCGTCTTTTTCTTGAGAGCAAAATATCATTATTTTGGTAGTTTTGAAAGAATTTTCTTTTTATATAATATTAATTACTTATGTGGTATATTGGAAATAAACACCAAGATCATAACAATTTTTGAGAAAACACTCGGTATTGCAACGAATGCCTTCCGCCTGCCCTGCGCGGATCCCTCACCGGGAAGCTGCTCTATGAGGTAACCTTGTTAGTTTATAAATTTTGGATATGGGGTACCTACTCTTTAAAGGTAATGTAATGATATTTAATTAGATGAACAAAGTGTTCATCATTTGCTACTTGGCAATAACCAAGTCCATTGACAAACTCTATTTGAACTAATGCACTACATTAGGAGGTATTAGTCGAATTTCATTTCGAATGCAAAGGTATCAGATCTGGTGATTTCGCTAGCCACTCAATAAACCGCTCCTCCCGATCCACCTATTTGAAAAAACATTATCTAAATAATTGTGCTTTAGTAATTAAAATGTCCGAAAAAATTACAAATTTAAACCTGTATAATTCCAAAACTATCCGATATAGGTATATTACATGCTACATAAAAAATGTTTAAAATTTTACGTCAAATCCGAAAATGTAAATATATATTTGTTAGATCGTGGCCGACAAAAACTTCTTTTTAAAAAACACTTTATTTATTTACACGACTAACAAATACATTTATTTGGTTTTCGAACTTTCAAAGTTTTAACTTTACAAGCGGTCTAATTTGTCTAAACTGGTGCAGCGCTTTTAGATGGAGGTATTTATATTCTTTTGTTATCGTAATAGAGTTTCTAGAAAAGTCTCGTAATATTGCACAATACGTTGCAATACTGGATTCGTTCCCATATGGGTCAGCAAGAATTTGAGATAACGTTAAACTTGATACTTTGATAAACACCTGCATCCTGTTACAGATAAGCGACTTAGAATAATTCTTAATAATACATAGGATATTTGGGATATAACAGCTTCCTCTTATATAAAAAAGTTAGTGCTATTCGGTGCAGTAACTTTTAAGAGCAGTGTATAATAAAGTACAATAAGCAATAATAAAATATATGGAAAGCGTAGAATACAACAATAAAGAAATGATAATCGAATCATGATAAATGTAAATAATATAGATAGTTATTTTCAAATCTTTTTTCATGCGCAATTCTTATTTATATTTGTATTTATGATTTCCAAGGTTTCACCTTCATCAATTGGTTCACCGAGACGAATGCTTGGACGTCTTCGCGGTAACATTTTGGAAAGTCGTTTTCCTAATAACGATATTCCAGGTTTTGGAGAAGGTGGATATGGAGGGCTGGATTGATCAATACTGATTCCAATGATTCGCCTACGTTTTTGACATTTTCGGAACAAGTATACAATTATTACGAGTATTATTAAAGTTATAGAAACATAAGTGAACCATGGCGTATATTTCTGAATTAAAGGTTCATTGATTAGGTCATCTATATCTCTAGAATATTGATCCAATTTGTGTTTAGCAATTTCTAAATCTTCGAGATTTAGTTCACCGATTTTAAGTGGTTTTAAGTTAAGTTTTTATGAACGTTGTCTGGCAAATTAGAACAACAATTAAAAGGTATTTGAATTGTATTAGAATAATTATAGTTCCATTATGAAACTTTTGTCATTGAAGCTTGAACTCTTGTAGTTCCAACAAATGCTGAACAGCCGGGTTGCAATGTCATAATAGTATTAGTATCGATTATTTCTGATTTTGGATCAACATTTTCACATTTAATTGTTATTGGCGTTTGATCGGTAATTACCAATAACCACATATTTGGTTTTAACAATTGTACCTTATAGTCTTGTGCGTACATTGAAATTACTTCGCAATTTTTGGGAAGACTATTAAATTGTTGCGTTTTGAGAAGTTGCGCTTCGCAAATAGCATTAGAATCAATTGGGTATGAATACAAGTTTTTACAAAGCTTAATATTAATCATTACTTCTTTACAATGTTCAATATCAGATAACGGAATAAATTGATCTGAATCATCACCTTTCGCTATGTATTTTTGGATGGTTGGTAAAATATAATGAAGCTTAGTTCGATTATCTTTAGTTGGGATAGGGTATAATCGATAAACTGTGTACAATTCGGATTCAACTAAAGGAATATCCAAAACAAATACTAATTTATCCATTGTTTGGAATGCTGCTAACTCTATGATATCTAAATAGGTAGCAACCTTAGCTTCTCTAGGGGAAAGGGGTAAATTATTCTTTTGAAGGTTTTGAGCTACTTTTCCTAATGCGGTTACTAAGTCTTTTGGGGTAATGATAGAACTATGAATTATATTTAGTCTCGCGAAAGTAACAGCGTTTAAGATGTCATTTAATTGTTCTTCTATGAAAGAATAAGATTCCATTAGTTGTTGACAAACAGTTATAAGCCGTAGCTTACTTTCTAATAGTTCAACTTCATCCCATATATCGAGAATGCTTTTTTCTATGTTCCTTAGGTTTTTGTTAAAAGTTTCTTCGTCAATTTGAAGTTTTCGTAAGGTTTCATTAAAGCTCTTGATCACTGAAGTTGTTACCATTATTTGCTTTTTCATTAGAGTTTCAAGTTCATGTTCGTCTTTCTCAATTTTATTTATACAGTTATTATAATATTCTCCATCTGAGGAGTCTAAGTTTCCGGTAATAAATTTCCAAACGCTTCCTGCAGCGTTGATTAAGCCACGTCTTCTTCTTGGTCTTGTTGAAACGTCTAGTTCCAGTTCTTCAAATTTATCTTCTATATCGTTGAAAATTTGTCCAAGTAAACTGATGTGTGTTTTTAAATCGACATACGCATTTTTCATGTAGTTATTGTTACTATTTAGCATAGTGTTTATGCTTTGTAAAATGTTATTATTACTGTCATATAATTCTTTTAGTCTTCTTGTGCCTTTGTAGACTAGAAGTGACCATTTATCATTAGAGACTTTTAGTTTAGTTTCTCTTTGAAAATATAATCCGACATTATTTTCGATAGGTTTGAGTGTATAGCGATAATTATCATTCCTTTGTCTCGATAGAGCAAGCGTATTGGAGAGCATAATTAAAAATCTGAAATGAAAAAATTTTAATCAGTATTTTCTTCTATAGCGTTTTTATCATCGGGTTTAATTATTACATCATCATAGTATGGTTTTAGTCTATCATAATTTACTTTAGTTGTTTGTTTCGTTTGTAAATTTTCTAGTGTTGCTGAATTTAGATGAATTTCTTTGATTATAAAAGGACCATTGAATTTGTTAGCGAGTTTTCCTTTAATTTGTGATTCCTTTACATAAACTTTATCACCAACTTTGTAATCTGCATTATCTCTTTTTACATGTTCGTCGAATCTTCTTTTAGCTTTTTCTTTTGATTGTATTGTTCTTTGCCTGGAAAGGTCATAGTAGTGTTTAATTCTGGCATTTAGGTCTCTTATATATTTTGAAACAAGTTCCTTTTCGTTGTAAAGGGTCTCTGGAGGTCTTGTAGATGTATGTCCAAATATTAATTCATATGGTGTAAATCCAGTTGTCTTATTTACAGAATTATTGTAACATATACAAGCATATGGCAATAATTGTAAGGGGTATTCATTTGGGTCTTAGTAGTCATTACTCGTATCATTTCTAAAAGAGTGGCATGGAATCTTTCCAATGAGCCATTTGATTGGGGGTGGTTTACACTAGAGAATGTTAATTTTATGTTGTAGAGATTACATAAGTCTTTCATTAATTGGTTGTTAAATTCTCTTCCAAAGTCGCAATGTATCCTTAAAGGTGTTCCACAGTGTTGGAAATAGAGTAATAAGGTGTTTATTACGGATTTTGAGGTTTTGTCCATTAGTGGGTATGCTTGAATAAATTTAGTGAGTTCATCTCTTATAGTTAGGATATGATTTTTTTCTGGAATTTCTAGAATGTCAATATTTATTCTTTCAAATGCAGTCTTTGGTGTTTCTGTAATGACTAGTGGGTTATCCATGTTTTTCCTCACAACTTTATTTTTCTGGCAGATTTCACATTTCTTTATAAAATTCTCAACATCTTTGCTGAGTCCTGTCCAGTTGTATTTTTCTTTAAGTCTTCTTATTGTTTCATTAACTCCTCTGTGAAAGTTCCTTTTTCCAGAGTGATATTGGTCTATGATTATTGGGATTTCATCCTGTTGTGGAGTGGTTACAATATTTTGACAAATAACAATTTTTAAATCTTTGTCAGCAAAAATAAAACATAGCATTTCTAAAAATGGTAGGTCAACATTGTTTTCTACATAATATGTTTTTGATTCATCTATCTCATGTTGTGAACTAACCAAGGCTTTAAATAGTATAGCTATAGCATCTTCCATTACGAAGGGTAAAGTTATGATATAATATTTCCTTTTATTTCAGGTTTTTGAATTCAAAATATTTATTTTATCATCGTCAAAGCTTGGGTGATCCTCATGGAAATCTTCTATAATTTTATAGTGTAGATCTGTTAGTTTATCTTGTTGAAAAATAATGATTATATTCTTGTGGTCTTTATCCAGAAGTTGATCATTTGTATATCAAATTTTTGAATAGTCGATTAAAGATTTTACGTGGTATAGTTCCCAAAATCTTTTAAATTCGTTTTCTATAGTTTGAGGTGACATTAGTTGAGTTTCATTTTCGTCTATTTCTGTGGAAGAGGATTCTGGTTCTTCTTGAGTTTTCTTATTAAATGCTGTAACTTGTTTAAAGTGGTTAATTTTAATTCTGCTTAAGGCGTCAGCATTTTTGTTTATTCTTCCAGGTTTATACAGGATTTCATAGTCGTATTCCTCTAGTTTGAGTCTCCATCTGGCAAGTCTTGAGCCTGGATCTTTTATTGAGAATAACCATGTCAATGGTCTATGGTCGGTTACAAGTTTAAATTTCCTTCCATACAAATATGGTCTGAAGTGTTTCACTGCCCAGACAATGGCTAATAGTTCTCTTTCGATAACACTATATTTGGTTTCGGCTGGACATAGTGTTCTGGATGCGAAAGCTATTGGTAAGTCTTTTCCAATTGGACCTTGAGATAAAATTGCTCCTATTGCAAACATAGATGCTCCGTAGTTAGGACAAAAGGTTCCTCAAAGTTTGGGTAGATAAGGATAGGTTCTTTTGTTAGATAATCTTTTAATGTATCAAATGCTTTTTGACAATATAAATCAAAAACGAAAGGAGTGTCTTTCTTTAGTAATGTAGTCAATGGTTTTGATACTTTGGCATAATCTGGAATAAATCTTCTGTAATCTCCGGAAAGTCCTAAAAATGATTTTTCTTCCTTTGTATTAGTTGGAATTGGAAATTCGTTAATTGCCGTAACTTTACTTGGATTTGGTTTTGCTCCATCTTTTGTTATCAGGTGTCCGAGATAAGCGACTTCTTTTCTTAAGAATTCACATTTATCTGGCTGTATTTTTAAGTTAGCTTTTCTGAGTCTGGCAAATACTTCTCGAAGTCTGGATATGTGTTCATGAATAGTACTGCTGTAAATTATAAAATGTTATCCATAACTCTTTGGGATGTAGAAGGTGCATTCTTTAACCCGAAAGGCATCCTTAAAAATTCGTAGTGTCCGTTATCGACAGAAAATGCTGTTTTTTCTACGTCATCTGGGTTAACTTCTATTTGGTGAAAGCCTAAAGCCAAATCTAATGTTGTAAAGTACTGACAGTGTCCTAGTTGATCTTTATCGACCAAATATATCTGACCTTTTAAGGTCAGATATATTTGGTAATGGATACCTGTCGTCTATACTAATGTCATTTAGTTTTCTATAGTCTATCACACGTCTATATTTCTGTTTTCCAAATGCGTCCATTTTCTTTGGAACAACCCATACTGGACTTGACCATGGTGATATTGAAGGCTGGATAATTCCTTGATCTAACATTTTGTTTATTTGTGTCTTCACTTCTTCTTTATGGACATGTGGATATCTGTAGGATTTAGTATGAACTGGCCTGGAATCCTTTGTTTTGATTGAATGCTTGATTTCGCTAGTAAAAGTCAGTGCATCTCCTTCTAGGTAAAATATATCAGAAAATTCTAGGCAAACTTGAGAAATCAATCCTCTTTCTTCGTCGTTCATGTGTTCTGTTTGTAATTGGGTTATTATCTCTTCTTCCCTGTTGATTACTTGTGGATATGAAGTATCTTCCTTATTAACGTTTTGAACTGAAGTACTTTCTTTAATAAGAGGTTCAAAATTTAAATTGCAAAAATTAACTGTTTTGGGAATCACATTTATGTTTAAAACTGATGTCAAAAATTCTCCCTTTTCATTTATTTTGACTATGGCGTTTGGTAAACGAACTTTGTCAATGCATTGGGCTAGTAAGATGGCTTCGGAATTTTTCAATTTATTTGTTCTTAATTTACAATTTTTTTCTGTACGTGGTTCTATATTTATAGTATTCTTAAAATTCGTTATATTTTCTATCGCCGTATTTTCCTTAATTTCGTCCACCTTGTACATCGGGATTATTATAAAGTTTGTAGTAAGCTGTTTATTTTTTAAATCAACAATGCAATGGTAATGTTCTAGGAAATCTGATCCGAGTAGACCGTCAAATTCAATGTCAAGGTTGTAAATAAAGACTTTGTGTGGGTCGTTATCAACGAAAGGAATTAATGTTGACTGGGTAATTAAAACGTTTTCATTAGTAATGCCTTTGACTAATAAGTTTTCAGGGGTTCTTGTTTTAAAATTTTCACATGTTTTGGGTTTAAAAATTGAAAGTCCTGCGCCGGTATCTATTAATAATTTAAAGGTTTTCGTTTTATCAAAAATGTAATAAAGGTTTTGAGATGAAACAGTATTTAAAGAAAACTTTGTTCTAAAAAATTGGGGTTGGGGTTGAAATTTTCTTGAACCGTCATTGTTTGGAACTGATCTGTCGGCTCTGACATTCCCGAGGCTTTGTTCTGAAAATTTACGTTTGTCTGAGAAAAATTTTCATTGCCGCTACACAGAGAAAAATGATTAGTGTTGTTACACTGAGAAAAATCTTGAGTTTCGTTGTATTGCGTGTAGTTTTCTGAATGGGAACGAAAATTATCATTATCGGAAAAATCATCGTGATATTCCTCATCGTAGTATTCTTCTTCTTGATAATACTCGTCTCGAGAATCGCAGTTCGCGTCAAAATTTGGGGTTTCGACAAAATCAGGGTTAAATTCATTTTTGCTTGTGTTTATATGATGTGTTTTCTGTTGATTGGGTCGCATAAAGGTCGTATTGGGTCTTTGTTGAAAATTTTGAAATCTTGTTTGATTTTGACTTGATGACGAGGGTTGGAAATTTGGTCGTGGTTTGTTTTGGGGGTTTGCGGACTGCGTCCATTGTTGATTGTTTTGGGGGTATGCGAACTGTGTCTTAAATTGAGTATTTTGGGGGTATGCGGACTGCGTCCTGAACTGACTATTTTGAGGGTATGCGGACTGCGTCCTGTCTTGATTCTGCATATACATCGGTTGGAATGTACGACTATATTGTGGTACGGACTGCGTCCTTTGCGTCTGTTTTGTTCTACATTCATTTACATTGTGCCCATTCTTTTTGCAGAATGAACAAAATTTTGGATTTGAAATTTGTGGTTTTTGTATTTTTTGAAATTTCTGGTTTTCGAAATAAGACAGTTGTAGTTCTCGTTTTATTCTATTTATAGCGTCTAGCATCGTATTGGGGTTTCCTGTCCTAATAATTTGGCCTAATCTTTGTTCTAATCCTTTCAAGAGAGTATTTAAACACATATTATCAATTAGTAATATTTGTGCATTTTTTTGGGCTTGCGTCAAAATTTGTTTGGTAACAGCGGAATGCATTTTTGCATTATGCGTTTGTAATCGAGCAGCAAAAGTTAAAGGGTTCTCATTTGACAATTGATGCATACGTTGCAAATCTTGAATTAAAGAAGTTAGATCTCTTGGATCTCCAAAATGAACAGTTAGTAGTTGGGAAATGTCATCCCGCCTATTTATATCTCTAGAGTTTATTAATTGAGCAGCTTTTCCGCGCAATTGATTCTTGATTTTAATAACTAGCAAAATTTTTTGGTCGCGGGTACACATATCATCGGCTCTGTTACATGCGTTAATAAAAGTGCTGAGAGAAATTTGATCTCCGTCGTATTCTGGTACGAGAGAAAAAATTTCAGATAATTTATAGGGTTCAATTTCACCAGCATTTTGATTTTGATTTTGGTTATCTTCATTTTGGGCCATGATTGTTTTTTTTTGTTTACGTATTTGTTACTAAAATGTTCGGTGAGTTTAGACAAGTTAGAGTGAGAAAATTCAAATTATTCGAGTTAGCGAGAATGATTCAAATCAACTTGTAAATCAAAAATATTACAATTTACCGACGACTTACATTAATTGAAGAAACATTCTTGGCTTCGATGAGGTGTTTGAGGGAATCAGCTGTCCAACGTGCCAGGGGTCCACTAGGTGCTCCTAATCCACACGTGGTGTTGATGCTGCGACGTGCCAGGGGTTCCACTACGTGCTCCTAATCCACACGACGTTCGGTTCCAGCGTCAACTACAGCTGGGAATTCGATGACCACTAGGTAGTTAGATCCTGCCCGCAGGCCACTTGTTCTACAAAGCAGTTCGTCGATCAGGGTTTGCTTTTTGTTTTATTGTTTTGTGGGCTCTTGTGTCCCTTGATGAACTCTTCTTGAGTTGCTGGTCTCTTTGGACCTATGGAAAATTCTTGATTTTCGTTGCAGCAATTATTCTTCTTGTTGCAGTTGAAAGTTGTGTTTGATATCTCTAGGATTTGATAGTCACTTGGAGGTAAATTCGTTCTGTTAAGAATTGAAATTCACTCGCGTTTTGGTGCTCAGGAATCGAACAACCGTTTGACGATCAGAAAAATCCTACCGACTGCGCCAATTTTTTAGATCGTGGCCGACAAGAACTTCTTTTTAAAAAACACTTTATTTATTTACACGACTAACAAATACATTTATTTGGTTTTCGAACTTGCAAAGTTTTAACTTTACAAGCGGTCTAATTTGTCTAAACTGGTGCAGCGCTTTTAGATGGAGGTATTTATATTCTTTTGTTATCGTAATAGAGTTTCTAGAAAAGTCTCGTAATATTGCACAATACGTTGCAATACTGGATTCGTTCCCATATGGGTCAGCATTGAGATAACTTTAAACTTGATACTTTGATAACCACCTGCATCCTGTTACAGACAAGCGAGAATAATTCTTAATAATACATAGGATATTTCAGGAGGTGATTGCTGGCATTATTTTAAGGCGAAAATTTCATATAAACAATGGTCCTAGGCGGCTTCGTTACGGAGATACAGGGTGTTGAAAAATTTTAAAAAAATAAGAATTTTTAAATAGCTTCTAAACGTTTTGAGCTTGTGTTATGAAATTCGGTGGATGAGATAAGCACCCAAGGACACTCATTAATAAAAGTATATCGCGTTCTTAAATTTAACCAGTGGCGTCGGTACGAAACTTTCATATAACATTTTTTGTGAAAACTATGCTACGCCACTGACCTATTTTATTTTAACTACCATTTTGTGAGGCCCTGCTTATTTGCAACAAAAAAGTCTCTTGTGTTTTTTTCATACGGGGAACGGTTTAAAGGTAAATCATTATTTTATTCTGCTATACAAATGTATTAAAAAAATATTTAAAATAGATCAAAAAAATGTATTTTAAATTGATCCAAACATTCAGACATTATTAAAATAACAACTAATTTATTTAAATAAATAACTGTTATAAAATTGCCTTAAATAAATTGTTGGAAATGTCCACCCTCAGCCAAGATGGAGGCATCTAATTTTTCAACACCCTGTATCTCCGTAACGAAGCCGCCAAGGACCATTGTTTATATGAACTTTTCGCCTTAAAATAATGCCAGCAATCACCTCCTGAAGTTTGTCAAAGTACTTTTGAATCACCCTGTATATATATACATATATATATATATATATATATATATATATATATATATATATATATATATATATATATATATATATATATATATATATATATATATATATATATATATATATATATATATACAGTGACCGGCAAAAAGTTCGCATCATATGGGAAAAATTTTTATTAGGTGAGTATTGGAAAAACTTTTCCGGGGGATCGGTTCTGCATGTCCGATAACCTAAAAATCGATTTTGACATACGTCACGCGACCACTGGTATAGCGTCAAATTAAAAAAAAATTGTTAATTTACAAAAAGTGAGGTTAGTTGACGAGATATCAAAAAAAGTTATTTGAAAAAATTGCTTAGAATTAAATTCTAGGTCCTTGTGCAATTTTAAGATTTTATTTAAAAAAATTGGAAAACTCAATTTTTTTAAATATTTTTTATCGATTTACAAATTTCCAGTTTTTTTCGTTTAGATAGCTTGGCTAATGTAAAGCCCATGTATCTGGATGAAAATAAACGAATGTAGTAGTTTTTTCTACAATTGACAGGACAAAATTAAAAAAAACAGGGTTTCGCCGGACGCTAGCTGTTGCAATGATTTGTATCTAGCAGCAGTGTCAAAATTTTAGAGACATTTCAATGAGATTACATTGAGAAAACCTTAATCGTCTTAAATATATCTGAAGTTCGACTTTTTGTAAAGTTAAGGGGAGTAAAATAGATAATAAACAAAAAATTACCTGTTTATTTAATCGAAATTTCATAAACGAAAACCAATGTAAGAAAAACTTAAAAGTAGTCAAATTCTGTACTAACAACATAAAAAATCATTGTTTTTCCTTGGGTGCACAAAATTTAAAACTCAGTATGACCACCATTTCTCTCCATACATACTATTGTTCTCGATCGCAACTCTCGATTAACATTTCCGAGCATTTTACGATTTATTTGCAATACACAATTTCTAATGACATTCTCTAAATTTTGTATATTCCTAAAGGGTCGATGTTTGTACACAGAGTTCTTTAGGTATCCCCACATAAAGAAATCTAACGGAGTCAGATCTGGTGATCTCGCAGGCCACGGATTTTCAGAAAACCGTCCTATCCACTGGTTTCCAAATTCTTGATCCAGCCATCTCTTCACCTCATTTGTGGAATGAATGCTAGCTCCGTCTTGTTGAAAGTATAAATTTCTTCTTTCGGCTAATGACAAATTGTCTAAAAAGTCAGATATCTCAGTTTGTAGAAATTCTAAATATCGTTCTGAATTTAAATTGTCTCTAAAGAAAAAAGGTCCCACTATTCTGAGGTTGAAAATTCCGCACCACACATTAACCTTAAAACTATATTGGTCTTTACTCTGAATTACAAAGTCTGGGTTTTCGGTGGCCCACCATCTACAGTTTTGTGAACTGACGGTTCCGTTAGAGGTAAATGTAGCTTCATCCGAGAAAAGATCGTTCTTTGGGAAATTAAAATCTTCCTCAATCATACCCTGGAACCAGGCACAAAAATCGAAGCGGGCGTCATAATCCCTATCTTTTAATACTTGTACAAATTTAGGTTTGTACGGATGAAATTTGTTTCTTTTTAATATCCTCCGCACAGATCTTTCGTGAATGTTAGTGATCTCCGATATTTGACTAACTGCTAATTGGGGTGTTTCTGTGATCGACAAACACACATCCAGAGAACCTTCGTCACCTGTTACCGGTTTTTCATGGGAAACTTTATACTGATTTTCTACTGATCCCGTTTCTTTAAATTTATTGACTAGACGAGATACTGTGGAATAATGGAGGGATTTATCGGGGTGCCTCTCATTAAAAATTGCTGCTGTTTCTCTATGGCTTTTGTAATTATCTCCAGAAATTAAAATAATTTCTATCTTTTCCTGAAGAAGTAGTGTGGGTGCCATTTTAAGGAATAAAATATTAATAAACTTATGTAAAATATCAAACTTAGTAAGATGCGAGACATAAACCAATGACATAGGTTGAAATCAAACAAATTATAATTTGTTTGACATTTTTCTGTTGTTTTTAACCTACTAGATTATTTGGTTGTTTTAATTTCAGAGCCTGCTTTGGTAGTTTTAAGTACAACTAAATAGACCTGGTTGTTAAATTTATGTGCGAAAAATCTTAATAAAATCTTGATACAGTCATTTCATTAGATTCAAACCATTGCAACAGCGAGCGTCCGGCGAACACCTATTTTTTCGATTTTGTCCTGTCAATTGTAGAATTGTAGATCTGACTCCGTTAGATTTTTTTATGTGGGGATACCTAAAGAACCCTGTGTACAAACATCGACCCTTTAGGAATATACAAAATTTAGAGAATGTCATTATAAATTGTGTATTGCAAATAAATCGTAAAATGCTCCGAAATGTTAATCGAGAGTTGCGCTCGAGAACAACAGTATGTATGGAGAGAAATGGTGGTCATACTGAGTTTTAAATTTTGTGCACCCAAGGAAAAACAATGATTTTTTGTGTTGTTAGTACAGAATTTGACTACTTTTAAGTTTTTCTTACATTGGTTTTCGTTTATAAAATTTCGATTAAATAAACAGGTAATTTTTTGTTTATTATCTATTTTAATCCCCTTAACTTTACAAAAAGTCGAACTTCAGATATATTTAAGACGATTAAGGTTTTCTCAATGTAATCTCATTGAAATGTCTCTAAAATTTTGACACTGCTGCTAGATACAAATCATTGCAACAGCTAGCGTCCGGCGAAACCCTGTTTTTTTTAATTTTGTCCTGTCAATTGTAGAAAAAACTACTACATTCGTTTATTTTCATCCAGATACATGGGCTTTACATTAGCCAAGCTATCTAAACGAAAAAAACCGGAAATTTGTAAATCGATAAAAAAATATTTAAAAAAAATTGAGTTTTCCAATTTTTTTAAATAAAATCTTAAAACTTTGCACAAGGACCTAGAATTTAATTCTAAGCAATTTTTTCAAATAACTTTTTTTGATATCTCGTCAACTAACCTCACTTTTTGTAAATTAACAATTTTTTTTTTAATTTGACGCTATACCAGTGGTCACGTGACGTATGTCAAAATCGATTTTTAGGTTATCGGACATGCAGAACCGATCCCCTGGGAAAGTTTTTCCGATACTCTCCTAATAAAAATTTTTCCCATATGTTGCGAACTTTTTGCCGGTCACTGTATATATATATATATATATATATATATATATATATATATATATATATATATATATATATATATATATATATATATATATATCTATATATATATATATATATATACACAGGGAGTCCCTGGATGGGGTTACCTATACCACAAATGGACCTAATTTTTAATATTTCGACAAAAAGTTATTCTTGATAAAAATTTTTGCTTGTAACAAAAATACGATTTGTTGTAAAAAAAAAATTAGTTTTTGTTTACAGGGAGGTCAAAAACTTAAAAATATGAATTTTACTTAAGAGTAAACCACCGTTATTTTTCGTTTTTAAGTAAAATTTCATTAGAAAATGTTGTCTGGAATTGCTTTCTAGTCATGATTCAAGATTTAAAAAAAGTATTGTTTAAATCAATTTTTTAAGCCCCAGTTTTTTTCGAATGTCGTAAGGAATACTATAACCAAAATACCTGTCTGGTACTTAAAGTGAAGTGTCATATCAGTGTCATTTGCAATAAATATTACTGTCTGTTAATTCTGAAATTGTAATAATGCTTACTTTACAGCAACGTATTTATTTAGTTCAATGCTATGGTATAGGAAACATTTCCTACCGACACGCAATTGAATTGTTCAATGAAAAATATCCCGCTGTAGAAATTAGTCGACAGAGTTTAAAAAAAATAATCAGAAAGTTTGATCATACAGGAGATGTAAAAAACCTTAAGAAGCCTAAGAAAACATACAATAGGGATGATGTAGCCACCATGCTAGTTTTGGACTCAGTAGCCGAAAATCCGAAAACGTCGTTAAGAATCAGATCCTTGCAAATCAACATAAGCAAATCTGAAATCCAAAGAGTTTTAAAAGAAAATATGTTTAAAGCTTTCACACCTAAACAAATTCATACTCTAGAAGAAGGTGATGATGCGCACCGTTTAGACTTTTGTTTAGATATTGGAGAAAGAATTGTGGAAGACAGACACTTTTACAAAAGTATTATCTTTTCAGACGAGTGTACATTTAACACAAATGGCATAGTGTCATCCCAAAATTGTCGCTTTTGGGCGCAAGACAATCCGATGTTTACACTCACTACAGGCAGTCAAGAAGCCAAAAAAGTAAATGTATGGTGCGCTATTACAATAAATAGAATTATTGGACCTTACTTCTTTGAGGTAAATCTTAATCAAAATTCTTACTTAGAGATGTTGAATACTTATTTTTGGACAGAGTTTGAAGAAGATAATTTAGAATACAGAGGCAAAGCCTATTTTCAGCAAGACGGATGTCCAGCGCATTCGACACTGCAAATTCAAAATTGGCTTAATGGACATTTTCCACAAAAATGGCAGGGTAGATATGGTCCCATACGCTGGCCGGCACGATCCCCTGATCTAACGGCATGCGATTATTTTCTTTGGGGATTTTTAAAAGAAAAGGTTTATAAATATAATTTAAATCACGATGTTGAAATTTTGAAATACAGAATACGTGAAGCTATCGCCGAAATAAATCAACAGATGATTAATTCTACTTATAACGAGCTTAAAAGACGACTACAAAAGTGTGTAGAAACGTTTAGTTTAATTAACATTTCAATAAAAAAATTTGTTTTACAAAAACAAAAAGTTTTTTCTAAAGTTTTGGATTATCACTAAAAATGTAATTCTAAGCAACTTTTTCAAATGGCATTTTTCTTTACAATGCAAAATAACAGTAGTCTACCCTAAGGTAGAATTTATATGTTTGAACTTTTTGACCTCCCTGTATATAATAACTAAATTTTCTTACCACAAATCGTATTTTTTTACAAGCAAAAATTTTTATTAAGAATAACTTTTTGTCGAAAAATTAAAAATTAGGTCCATTTGTGGTATAGGTAACCCCATCCAGGGACACCCTGTATATATATATATATATATATATATATATATATATATATATATATATATATATATATATATATATATATATATATATATATATATATATATATATATATACAGTGACCGGCAAAAAGTTCGCAACATATGGGAAAAATTTTTATTAGGAGAGTATCGGAAAAACTTTCCCAGGGGATCGGTTCTGCATGTCCGATAACCTAAAAATCGATTTTGACATACGTCACGTGACCACTGGTATAGCGTCAAATTAAAAAAAAACTTTTTAATTTACAAAAAGTGAGGTTAGTTGACGAGATATCAAAAAAAGTTATTTGAAAAAATTGCTTAGAATTAAATTCTAGGTCCTTGTGCAAAATTTTAAGATTTTATTTAAAAAAATTGGAAAACTCAATTTTTTTTAAATATTTTTTTATCGATTTACAAATTTCCGGCTTTTTTCATTTAGATAGCTTGGCTAATGTAAAGCCCATGTATCTGGATGAAAATAAACGAATGTAGTAGTTTTTTCTACAATTGACAGGACAAAATTTAAAAAAACAGGGTTTCGCCGGACGCTAGCTGTTGCAATGATTTGTATCTAGCAGCAGTGTCAAAATTTTAGAGACATTTCAATGAGATTACATTGAGAAAACCTTAATCGTCTTAAATATATCTGAAGTTCGACTTTTTGTAAAGTTAAGGGGATTAAAATAGATAATAAACAAAAAATTACCTGTTTATTTAATCGAAATTTTATAAACGAAAACCAATGTAAGAAAAACTTAAAAGTAGTCAAATTCTGTACTAACAACACAAAAAATCATTGTTTTTCCTTGGGTGCACAAAATTTAAAACTCAGTATGACCACCATTTCTCTCCATACATACTGTTGTTCTCGAGCGCAACTCTCGATTAACATTTCGGAGCATTTTACGATTTATTTGCAATACACAATTTATAATGACATTCTCTAAATTTTGTATATTCCTAAAGGGTCGATGTTTGTACACAGGGTTCTTTAGGTATCCCCACATAAAAAAATCTAACGGAGTCAGATCTACAATTCTACAATTGACAGGACAAAATCGAAAAAATAGGTGTTCGCCGGACGCTCGCTGTTGCAATGGTTTGAATCTAATGAAATGACTGTATCAAGATTTTATTAAGATTTTTCGCACATAAATTTAACAACCAGGTCTATTTAGTTGTACTTAAAACTACCAAAGCAGGCTCTGAAATTAAAACAACCAAATAATCTAGTAGGTTAAAAACAACAGAAAAATGTCAAATGGTTGTCTATGTCATTGGTTTATGTCTCGCATCTTACTAAGTTTGATATTTTACATAAGTTTATTAATATTTTATTCCTTAAAATGGCACCCACACTACTTCTTCAGGAAAAGATAGAAATTATTTTAATTTCTGGAGATAATTACAAAAGCCATAGAGAAACAGCAGGAATTTTTAATGAGAGGCACCCCGATAAATCCCTCCATTATTCCACAGTATCTCGTCTAGTCAATAAATTTTAAGAAACGGGATCGGTAGAAAATCAGTATAAAGTTTCCCATCAAAAACCGGTAACAGGTGACGAAGGTTCTCTGGATGTGTGTTTGTCGATCACAGAAACACCCCAATTAGCAGTTAGTCAAATATCGGAGATCACTAACATTCACGAAAGATCTGTGCGGAGGATATTAAAAAGAAACAAATTTCATCCGTACAAACCTAAATTTGTACAAGTATTAAAAGATAGGGATTATGACGCCCGCTTCGATTTTTGTGCCTGGTTCCAGGGTATGATTGAGGAAGATTTTAATTTCCCAAAGAACGTTCTTTTCTCGGATGAAGCTACATTTACCTCTAACGGAACCGTCAGTTCACAAAACTGTAGTTGGTGGGCCACCGAAAACCCAGACTTTGTAATTCAGAGTAAAGACCAATATAGTTTTAAGGTTAATGTGTGGTGCGGAATTTTCAACCTCAGAATAGTGGGACCTTTTTTCTTTAGAGACAATTTAAATTCAGAACGATATTTAGAATTTCTACAAACTGAGATATCTGACTTTTTAGACAATTTGTCATTAGCCGAAAGAAGAAATTTATACTTTCAACAAGACGGAGCTAGCATTCATTCCACAAATGAGGTGAAGAGATGGCTGGATCAAGAATTTGGAAACCAGTGGATAGGACGGTTTTCTGAAAATCCGTGGCCTGCGAGATCACCAGATCTGACTCCGTTAGATTTCTTTATGTGGGGATACCTAAAGAACTCTGTGTACAAACATCGACCCTTTAGGAATATACAAAATTTAGAGAATGTCATTAGAAATTGTGTATTGCAAATAAATCGTAAAATGCTCCGAAATGTTAATCGAGAGTTGCGCTCGAGAACAATAGTATGTATGGAGAGAAATGGTGGTCATACTGAGTTTTAAATTTTGTGCACCCAAGGAAAAACAATGATTTTTTATGTTGTTAGTACAGAATTTGACTACTTTTAAGTTTTTCTTACATTGGTTTTCGTTTATGAAATTTCGATTAAATAAACAGGTAATTTTTTGTTTATTATCTATTTTACTCCCCTTAACTTTACAAAAAGTCGAACTTCAGGTATATTTAAGACGATTAAGGTTTTCTCAATGTAATCTCATTGAAATGTCTCTAAAATTTTGACACTGCTGCTAGATACAAATCATTGCAACAGCTAGCGTCCGGCGAAACCCTGTTTTTTTTAATTTTGTCCTGTCAATTGTAGAAAAAACTACTACATTCGTTTATTTTCATCCAGATACATGGGCTTTACATTAGCCAAGCTATCTAAACGAAAAAAACTGGAAATTTGTAAATCGATAAAAAAATATTTAAAAAAAATTGAGTTTTCCAATTTTTTTAAATAAAATCTTAAAATTTTGCACAAGGACCTAGAATTTAATTCTAAGCAATTTTTTCAAATAACTTTTTTTGATATCTCGTCAACTAACCTCACTTTTTGTAAATTAACAATTTTTTTTTTAATTTGACGCTATACCAGTGGTCACGTGACGTATGTCAAAATCGATTTTTAGGTTATCGGACATGCAGAACCGATCCCCCGGAAAAGTTTTTCCAATACTCACCTAATAAAAATTTTTCCCATATGTTGCGAACTTTTTGCCGGTCACTGTATATATATAAGAGAGAGCAGAATATCGGCTATGCGGACTGTGGAAGTGTGTTCTTCTCTTGCATCAAAGTACGGGGAGTCCAAGAAAATGGACAACCCCGGGCCGGGTAGACCATGACAGCTGTTTCGTCCTTGTTGGGACTTATTCAGACAGCCATAACCCAGTGGCACAGAGGCAATCGATGCTACCGTATCTTAAATCCGTTTTGCAAAACACAAGCAGGAAATATCATACCATAACGCCACCTAGCGGGTGCTGGCTCTAATGCAAAAGCAGAACACACTGAGAAGGTAAAATATCTAAGGGCGAACACGGCATCTCTAGCTTTCGAGAAACGCATTTTCGCAAATTCGCCCAACTCGTCCGCACCATTCGCGCAGATCAAGGAGGGAGGTCACGACGTCCTCACCAGAAAGACGTGTAAACCCTTAACAAAAGCCAAGTAAGAGTAAAAATGTAGAAGTTTATCGTCCCTACAATATATAAGAGAGAGAAGAATATCGGCTATGCGGACTGTGGAAGTGTGTTCTTCTCTTGCATCAAAGTACGGGGAGTCCAAGAAAATGGACAACCCCGGGCCGGGTAGACCATGACAGCTGTTTCGTCCTTGTTGGGACTTATTCAGACAGCCATAACCCAGTCGCACCGAGGCAATCGATGCTACCGTATCTTAAATCCGTTTTGCAAAACACAAACAGGAAATAACATACCATATGGTATGTCGTGGTTAATCCGTACATCCGTTCGTTTTATTCGTTTCTAGTTGAAACTTGCAGACGTTTCGCCAAAATCTCATTTGGCATCTTCTGTGCTTACTCGCTGGTCGTAGAAAGTAAACTGAGGGTGGCAGCCGCAGTGCGTGATTTTATAGTGGATCGCCTGGGTCTTAGGCCATATCTATTGGCCGGCGTTGGCTCCGCCCCCTGAGTGGCCTGCTTGGGAGCTGTGTTCGGCTTCACTTGGTTCTCGGCCATCGTGCTGTTCATGTTAGAGGGCTTGATGATGGATTTTCATGTTGCTGGAAGGTTCAAGGCATCGTCGCGTTTGTTTAGGTTGCCGCTTTTTTCTATTTCGATTGCTTCGCGGATAAGCCTGGTTTTGTAGTGGTCTATGTTGACTATCTGTTTGCAGCTGTCGAAGTTGATTTTGTGTCCTGTCTCAAGCTGGTGACGGAAAAGCGCTGACGATGTTTGTTTGTTCTTGATGCAGAGCTTATGTTCTTCTAATCTTGCTGATATTCGTCTATTGGTCTGTCCTACATATGTTTTGCTGCAGGTCCCACATGAGATGCTGTAGACACCGTGGTTTTCAAGTTTTATTTTATTTTTTGGGTTTCTTAGAGATGATCCTATTGTTTGGTGTGGCTTGTAGGCTGTCGCGATGTTGTGCTTGCGTAGGATTCTCCCGATTCTGTCTGTTGTTCCCTTGATATATGGTAGTATAGATATCTAGATTCCTATAAGAATGTCTCATTGCTATAGGTCATCTTGTCTGAGAAAAAAAAAATTAATTGTAAAATGTGGCAAAATCCCATGTAATTTAAATGGGAAATGTATCGTCTTTAGGGCAAGGTTTATTATGAATATTAAGGGCTTATTTTGATTTGACATCTTCTTTTAGATGATAAACTAAAAATTTAGGGGGCGTCGCAAGAAAAAAAATCAACTTGGTAAATAACGGACACCCTAAATATATATATATATATATATATATATATATATATATATATATATATATATATATATATATATATATATATATATATATATATATATATATATATATTTGTTGTACAAATAACGGCCGTGTAATAAATTAAATGAAAAATAATAAATATTTCTACTAGAATGCAGAAGACAAAATTTAATACCAGATCACATTAATAATGGACTAAAGAATTGCCCTGAGGAAGAAATGAAACATTTCGAAAGCTAGGCACATTATAAGAAAAATATAATAAAGACTTTCTGGCCGAATCCCCGTAATCTTTATTTCATTTATATATATATATATATATATATATATATATATATATATATATATATATATATATATATATATATATATATATATATAAATATATAGAAACTGAGGAATTTTCTTCGGTCAATATATATAACATATGTCGGTAAATGCAAAAGCTTTATCTTTCGCTAGTGCAAAACACAAGACCGTAAAATGACAAAATACAGTAGAAGTATTTTTCTTTTTGATTCTGGTCCGGGTGCCCTCCTGCTATCACGATTTCTGGGCCCTTGCCCTTCATCAGGCTGGCTCACACCCAGAGTGGCTGACGAACAGACCACACTTTGACCAGAATCAACAAGAGACCTTATATCCAAACGTTCGAAATGGATGGGTAAGATGTAGTGGCTCGCGACAAACTACTTTTACGTATGTTGCTCCAAAACTTTTGGTTGCTAACATAATAAGTAAAAATGTCGAATTTCTTCGACAGTACAATTGCACCACTGTACGATAATATAGGGAGGTTTTCCTATATATAAATATGTAGAAAATGGGGAATTTTCTTCGGTCCCTATATATAATATATGTCGGTAAATGCAAAAGCTTTATCTTTCGCTAGTGCAAAACACAAGACCGTAAAATGATAAAATAAAGTAGAAAGATCTTTCTTTTTGATTCTGGTCCGGGTGCCCTCCTGATCATATTGCTGAGATTGCTTTCTTATAAAAGCATAATTAATAGTTAAATTATCTTTTCGTTGGTTTGGATTTGATTCGTTGTTTATCTGATGAATGAATTAAAATATTCCTCATCAATTTGGATCAGACGAGAAGTTGGCTTTAGGGAGACACACATAAAAATATACCAACTGTTAAACAAGGGGTTCTTTTAGTGCTCATACTAACTGATATTAGGGTAGCATGATTTGTTTAACCTAGAAATCATTCAGACGCTGGAATAAATATTTAACAATATTTTTCCACTCCTTGCTTTGTAAGTAATTATTGTGTCAAATACAAATCAATAAATAATAACTACTTAAAAAATTGTAAGAGTCTTTTGTAATAAATATTGCACTGAGTTTATTTCTGATTGCATTTTTTGGAAACGGCGGATCGGGAAAACCCAAAAGTAGGAACCTCGGTAAGAACAAAACAAAATACACAGTACTAGAATTACTAGTGATACTACGCACTAATGCACTACTAATAATTAATAAATTATTTAAATAAAAAAATATCCCTCAACTGAGCACAAAAAAATATTATGCCTTCACCTGTCAATATATCAAGAAAACTAAACATAAAATTGTGCAATAATCTCTTCCGCCCGCCGCGCCGAGGACGACGCCGCTCGAAATCCAAACAATAAACAAGTGCTAGGAGACCATAGAGAAAATACATAATAGAGAAATAATGTCATTTGCGAATGTGGCAAATTTACCTAGCTGAATCCGTAAACACAGACGGTCTTCTGCGGGCTTGCGCCTTGTCGAACGTTTGCCTTGTGATAGACAGGACCGTACTTCAAAATTTATTTCACATGACGTGAATCTTTTATCGAGTAATAAATGCTAAATATACTAATTGTAATTATTCTTTTTATCAATGATAAAAATGTAACCATTAGTGAGATTTTAACAAAAATTGTATAGTTTGTTGGCTTAAATCTGAGTTTTCTTGCTATACAAAACTGTCGATAATTCCTCGAAAATAGCTCAGTTTATACATATACAGTGCGTCTCTTTAATGTCCCCCTCTTAATTTTTTAAACGTTACATTTACAAAATTGGAAGTTGAAATAAAATATAAACATAGTATTCTAAACAACAGAAATAAAATATGCAACTGTTTTAAGAAGTAAAATAGTAAATAAAAAAATTACCAAAAATATGTGTATATTTTATTGGATTGGCATCCCATCCTGTATAATTATTGAACAAACCAAGTTCCATGGTAAGATGTAAATATTTGTACACCTATTTACAGTGTGCGCACTTGATACTTTGGTGAAAGCGCTACTTACTTACGGCCCCATGTCGATCTAATCCACTGATATCTTAGCGATCCTTTGGCGAAAGCGCTTTTTTCTTTCGCCATCCCTTTTAAAATACTCCCCTCTACCCTAATCCACTAGTATTTTTAGTGCCCCTTTGACGAAAGCGCAAATATGCCTTTTGGACACTCACCCTTCTAATCCACTGATATCCTAGCGATCCTTTGGCGAAATCGCCTTTTTCTTTCGCCATCCCTTTTAAAATACTCCCCTTTACCCCCCAATTGTTGCGATCATGGGGATTGTGATGGCATGTCGTACGCAAGAGCTGTGCAATACAGTGATACAAAATGTCCAAGAAATGGAAAATATAGTCATTATCAACATAACCAACTCAAAAAATGGTATGTCACGAAGGTTTACGGTTACCCGAAATGAAGGAAGTATTTGTCATTGGGAAATTTTTTAAAAATATCTTAAAATAAGGTATATGGTTAAAAGTATTGATCAACGTTTCTTTTTGCGCTACCAACACGGCAAATGTGTTGTTCAGCGTGTAGGTGAAAACACTATTTCATCAGTTCCAATGAAAATAGCTAAATACCTCAATTTGCAAAACGCAGAAACTTATACTGGGCATGCCTGTCGAAGAATATCCGCTACACTACTGACCAATACTGAAGTTGACGTGCTAGCCCTTAAAAGACACTAGTATTTTTAGTGCCCCTTTGGCGAAAGCGCAAATATGCCTTTTGGACACTCACTCTTATGCAATATAGGGGAAGGAGGCATTGACACTATATATGACCTTCTTACACCATCTTACCCCTTATACAATGCCCCTAACACACACACACCCTATCAGTGTCTTTCTGACACCTTGACCACACTCAATATACGTCACTGACAAATATTTCTACTTCGCCGTATGTATATTCACTTCACCACCGGAGTGCATTTAAGATAAATTATATTTTTTACCTACTATTCTTTCACATAGTGATATAATTTAAATTTGGAATTAAACTATTTGTATTTATGCACTAATTGTAAGAAATAGACTACGAAATAATTCCTTATATTTAAAAGCTGGATACATAATTGGTGAAACATATGAAATGTCTTTAACACTGTGTAAATACTATTTTTGTATCGAAATAACAAGCTTCAGAGGTTCGCTATATTCGCCACCCCGATCAAAAATACCATAACATAAAAATGGCTGAGATTTTTTCGGCCCGGTTCTGATCGCCGAGTTGCGTCATTGAGTTCAACAACCACTTTTGCGAGACGTCCCCGAGTGCGCATGCCTCGAGAGAACCGTCGTTTAAAAACCTGACTGGCGCCATATGCGTACAAACGCACTTTTTCGCCTATATATTGGACGGATTCAGCTGGTGTCGCGAATACGTTGTGATGGTCTAAATATATTTTGTCTATATAGGAGACACGAAATATTGTGCCCATCGAGATGCCGATGCCGAACGCATAGACCCGCGTCGCCACCAAAATTGATGATGAAATTGGGACAAATCTGCTGTGTTCCCGGAGATAAGTTTTGATCGCCGGCGGTCGCGTTGGCCGTGGTGTGACATGCAAGGAAAGAGGTATTGAGGCGCGGTGGTGTATTATTTCTTTTTGACTTTTGATAAAAGGTTTTTTATTTGTCGAAAATCTAGAGTGGGCACGTGCCCTTGTGCCCTTTAAGACCAGCCGCCACTGCATTGAGGTACTGGGTATTTTTGATATGATGTTATATGTGAGATTGGTTTTATTGTACAAAATTTTGTTTGCTACCTCATTTTTGTTGAAGATGCTATCTGCAATGTAGCCCTCAGCAATAGTATCCGATTTCCAACCTCTGTGTCTTTTAAGGGCTAGCACGTCAACTTCAGTATTGGTCAGTAGTGTAGCGGATATTCTTCGACAGGCATGCCCAGTATAAGTTTCTGCGTTTTGCAAATTGAGGTATTTAGCTATTTTCATTGGAACTGATGAAATAGTGTTTTCACCTACACGCTGAACAACACATTTGCCGTGTTGGTAGCGCAAAAAGAAACGTTGATCAATACTTTTAACCATATACCTTATTTTAAGATATTTTTAAAAAATTTCCCAATGACAAATACTTCCTTCATTTCGGGTAACCGTAAACCTTCGTGACATACCATTTTTTGAGTTGGTTATGTTGATAATGACTATATTTTCCATTTCTTGGACATTTTGTATCACTGTATTGCACAGCTCTTGCGTACGACATGCCATCACAATCCCCATGATCGCAACAATTTTCATCAAAAGAAATCAATGTTGTCGGCCTTCGTCAAAAATTCGGTGATTTGTTCCCGTGCGGCCATGTAAAGACACTTGCTTTTTTAGACTTATACCCATCTTCTCCTCCTTAAAAAACCTTTAAGTTTTGGAAATTTGGAAATATCCACATTTTCTTCAACAAATAGAACAGACTTCAACATCGAGTACTCGCCCCATAAACTAGAATAAGATTTTAATAAGTTTGACTTTTCCAGGAAAACATGTTAACACAACTGTTTCGGACACTTCTCCTGTCCTATTTTCTTAATCTAACGGACTTGCAAACCACAAAATTTTCTAAAAATAGACCCTGTTCCCATAGGCGGTTTTAGGTAGGGGCTTGGGGGGTCAGCCGCTCAGCCTCCCAAATCTCAAATTAGCCCCCCCCCCCAATCTAACTGAGTGGCCTAGCCGCCTATATATAAACCAGGGGCGTAAGCCCCCCCCATAAATATATAAACCAGGGGCTTAAGCCCCCCCCCCCCCCCAAAATAGAAGTCTAGAACTGCCTATGCTTGTTCCCTGTGTGGTTAGGTTTGGGCAAAACCAAGCAAACCCAAACAGACAAATGCTAATAATATAACCTTATGATTATTATTAGCATTTGTTTCAGATATGCCTTTTCTCCTGTGACAGTTATGACAGGTGTAATAAGTATTTAAGAGCGGTGAGAACTTTAATAACTTATTCTTAAAGTCAACCAAAAAGGTTTTATTTTAGTCAATTAAAAGACAATAACTCTCTTTATCTTAAAGTTGACGATAGGAAGTCATGTTAAAGTTAACCAAAAGAAAGTTACCTTAAGGTTGCGGATAAGATGACTGGTTGAACTAGAGCAGAGCAAGAGTTGCACTGTTTTATTGTCCAAGTTGTGTAGTCTCTACCTTTTAGGCAAACGACGGCTAGCTCATGCCGAGAGTGGTGTGGGTAAAGTCAAAACCAAAAACTAAAGCGCCACCTGTTTTAGCCTCGGTAAGGCAGAGACTGATCTTTAAGAATAAAAACAGGAAACTAAAAGTTTGACCCAATAAAACAGTTTGCTCTAAAGGTTATTAATTTAATATTTAAAGTGAGGATCATATCCCTAATATCCTTAACAAAATATCACTATTGTTTCCTCAAATTAAAATGAAAAGCTGAATAGTTATTTAAGTTGTTTACATGTAAATAAGTGCTATGAAGGTTGTTACGCAAATATAATAAAAACAAGCTCTGAAAGCTGTTAATCAAGAAAATAATTAAAAAGTAACAAACTCACGCTATCCAACTCAATATCCACACTTATCGTGGACTGGTATCGGTATAATTGCCCATCTCTACTGATTTTGACAGTCGTTTTCGAAAGTGAAAGAAAAGTTAAAATAGGTTAGGTTTAATAAGTGAAAAATGTAACTGATGAGATTTTATTTTATTTTGAGCTCGTTTCAAATCAAATGTCAATAAAATTGAGGTGCCAAAATCAGTACCGGACACGGTTAATCATTATGTACAATAATAGTCTGATAATTAAACCAGTGCACGTGGACGCGAGTAATAAGGCCTTGTTACTGAGTGTTGTGCATTACAAATTAACGTTTATAGTACCTACTACCTAATATAATAAACATTTCACAATAAAATTAGCACAAAGTTGGTCGATGGTGTATTATTTAACAGTCTATAGTTCAGCTGGTGGAGGCCTGTAGCCTCGAGTGATGTGATATAATAATCGTTCTACTAGGACGTCACAAACATATCAAACCTGACATTTATGATGGTGCATGGTGTAGAGGTTGTGGGGCTCCCAGTGCTCAAGCAGCCATATGAACGGTGTCACCGGGGCACGCACACACCGAAAGTGTTAGGACGATGGTCTACTCCTGCCCTGATGTGGAAGCTCCAAGACAGAAACGTAAGGAACAGAAGACCAAATGATGGAACCAAAGAAGAGCAGGAATAACACAACTAGGAAAAATAGGCCCGAGATGGTAGGTGGTCTTGTCGGTGATAAAAAAACTGAATATTGGAATTTTGCCCATAAAACTGGATCCAATCGAAACAAACTAACTCTCTGGCGTAAAAAGGTATTTTACCGCCAAGATCACAGTTTTGGGTACCAAAAATTCACAAGATATCCGCAAAGATGCTGTTGGACTCCTGGAATGCACGCTGCAAAAAGGCTAGTCCACCAAAAAAAACCCAAACCGTCATCAAAAACGGCGGCAGGTTCCCATCTGTCAAAGACCTAGGGACTTTTGAATCTAAGCAGTGTGACATCTGACCACTTTTGACATTTCAAAAACAATAACAAAGTGGAGTTTTAATTATTACTATTTAAAGATCAGAGATTTAAGACTCAGTGCCCTAAATATGCCCAAAACACTTCCTATTCCACAAAACTGGCGTTCATTCCACTCAACCTTGTAATTTTTAGGTCTCGATTCTGAAACGAAAGAAAGAACCAAGATGAGGCCTAGAACGAGATACTAAAGAAGATTAAGTCAGATACAGATACTGTTAAATACCTAACAATGCCCTAATAAATGCAGAAGTAGCAGGTGAGCTTTTAACCATTACAATGATTTATTAGCGGGTCTACCAAATCTTATTACCCTTATACGAATAGCACAAGCTAATAATTATGATATACTTTTAGGATGGCCTGGACTATACACAGCTTGAGAAAGACCTTGACGAATAAGGCGAACTAGAATTAAGTATACTTATACCTACATTGTACCTATTAAGACTTAAATAAAGGCATCTATAAAACCAGAAACCAAGCTCTATTCTCTTAGTATTAATCGAAGATCTGGTAAGTTTTTAATTTATAGATGTACAGTATTTTACAGCAAAATAAACCCGTAACACAGGCTTAGAACAATATGCTACAACAGGAACGAAAAGTCGTTGGCTCAAACCAGGACTCGTCGAACGTAAACTTAACACGACACACTGTCTTTTTTAGTAATCAAAGCCACAAACATAATCTTTTAAAATATTTTCTGTAGAGACAAGAATATTATAAGAATGCATATTTCATAACGCTTGTCCAAATCTCGGTGATAAATTAATCCTATAAATAAAACTGCCGGATATATTCTATTTAAAGAAAAATATTTCTTCGGGCTAAAAAATCCAGCTTTTGCAAATATTTCTCTGAAAAAGCTGATGCCGCTCAGTTTACAACAAAAACAGTCGTTTTAAAATATATGGCTTTACAGGGATTCGGAAAGTTTTCTTCTGTTGTTCTTTTTTCTTTTTGAACTTTGATTAAACTATTTTGAACATTTAAGTAAAAAATAAATACAAGAGTTTAATGCTGTATTTCAGCTGATATAACGAAGATTAATTGCCTGCTGAATAATTTTATAAGTACTATCTATACCTACCTTAAATATGTACGTAATATGTACACATCAATTTTTGCATACTGGTATAGTGCATGGCAGTGTCACTTTTGCCATTAATTTTTGGGTTATTTGTTGTTACACTTTTATCAGTCTCTAAGAGCTGATACCTTGACTATTAGCTGGACACACTTTTCTGACAAACCACATTTTATCTAGAAACTAGCTTGCGTCCGCGACTTCGTCCGCGGTATAACAACTTTTGAACCCCCATTTTACCCAATTAGGGCTTGATTTATTAAAATCTGTATAACACGTGTTTAATCATTAATTTTTTGGAGTACTTCTATGAAGTTTCAAGTTAAAAGGACCATCTAATATATTTTCTCCATACAAACTTTTAACCCCCTTATGACCCTCTTAGGGGTTGAATTTTGAAAAATCCCTTCTTAGTGAATCTCTACGTTATAAAATAAAACTACTGACCAAACTCCATATTTATAGCTTTAGCGGTTTCGGCTCGCCCGCGACTTCGTTCGCGATATAATAATTTTAATCCATTACAAACTTTAAACCCCCTTAGGGGTTGATTTACTAAAACCTGTAAACCACGTGTTTAATCATTTATTTTTTGGAGTACTTCTATGAAATTTCAAGTTGATAGGACCAACTAATATTTTTTCTCCGAGCAAATTTTCAACCCCCTTATGACCACTTTCGGGGTTGAATTTTAAAAAATCCCTTCCTAGTGAGTCTCTGCATTATAAAATAAAACTATTGACCAAATTTCATATTAATAGCTCCAGCGGTTTCGGCTCGCCCGCGACTTCGCCGCGTTATAACAATTTTATCCATTACAAACTTTGAACCCCCATTTTCCTCCTTAGGGGTTGATTTATTAAAAACTGTAAAACACATGTTTAATCACTTATGTTTTGGAGTACTTCTATGAAGTTTCAAGTTAATAGGATCAACTAATATTTTTTTTCCATACAAATTTTCAACCCCCTTATGACGGCCTTAGAGGTTGAATTTTGAAAAATCCCTTCTTAGTGAGTCTCTACATTATAAAATAAAAGTACTGACCAAATTTCATATTTATAGCTTCAGCGGTTGTTACAAAATCTCCACAACGCAACGGTTTAAAAAATTTCACCAGTTGTGCCCCGGAATTACCGAACCCCCACAGCCCATATTAACAAGATGGGGAACATGGTTGAATGCTGTATTTTATTACAATCAACATTTCCAAGCTGTTAAATCTGTAGTTTCGCAGTTCGACCCACAAAGTGCCATCTACATTAAGGAAAGTCAACAGCACTTTAATAACCCTACAGTCGAAGCAAATTTGCGTACTATAAACGCAAATTATCGTTTATTAGTAGATGCTATTGATCCCCTTCATCATAGTTATCTGTCACTTCTGGACGCGTTTCACATAGTTGATACTGTAAATACAGCTCTACAATCTTTAAAAGATGGCCCTGGTATTGAAGCTGCGAGCAAGTTTAAGTCTTTGTTACGCAAAAATCCGGATTTCGCGCAACTAGGTGATATTGGGCAGTGCGTAAGTGCGGACAATTTCGGCAGTAACTTGAAGTGTTTTAGATACGCAATCATTACATCTTTGGATCTAGAGCGTTCATTTTCAAAATACAGTGCAATATTTACATCAAAACGTACAAGCTTAAAAGAGTCTACTGTTGAAGGTCTTTTAATGATGCAGACATTTACTCAGGCTCAAAACTAGATTACACGCATGTGGTCTCAGGGTATATTGTGATATCCATACATTGGGTGAGTAAAATATTTTTCTATTATTTTGACTGAAGGCTTTTGCGTATTTCACATTTTTACATTGCACACTGAGGTAAATAAATATTTGTATTTTATTTTTAAATCGGATCCTAATTTTCTTCCCAACTAGGTTAGAGCCGTCCCTGAAATAACCCACGTTTGCAAAGCTTTGAGTAAAGCTAAGCAACGTAGTTGTGGTTTTACTATTGGAGATATTTTCTTGAAAGTGGGTAGGCTTGAATGTAGACACCAAAGTACATCCCCTGAAATTTCGTGCCCATGTCTAGCCCTCTTGGTTTGCGCGTGGTACACATTTTGATCTACGGCGCAGATGGCAAAAAACGAAAAATAAATTCGAAAAAAGCTAGGGAAAAAAGTTACAAAGTTAAATACGTAGAGGTACCTTGACTATTGGAGATATATTCTTAAAAGCGACTGGGTTCAAATGTAGACACCAAAGTCCATCTCCTGAAATTGCGTGCGCATGTTTATCACGCTCGGTTTGCGCGTGGTACGCATTTTGGTCTACTGCGCAGATGTCAAAAAAGTTAGAAAAAAAGTGCCCCACAAAACAAAAAATGAATGTGCGCGCTGACTGGTACTGTATGACATAGGAGGTCGACTGACGGTCGACTTATGCCCGGCCCGATTATACGATTTACGATTTATAATTTTTATAAGCTTGCCATTTACAAATGAATTAAAATACGGGATTTGCGGTAAAATGTTTCTTTTCTGAAGACTTTTAAAAGGAGGGACCACACGGCATAGGTATGCATTCAAAATTTTTGACCTCAACTCCCTAGCGTCACCCCCCAAGGGAGTTGACAAAGTCAAATTACATAAAAAAGTAAATTTATTAACCAGTAAGATACAACTAAAATTCGGTGTCTCTATCTCCTATTAATAGCCATACTAAGACTTTTTAGACACCCTGTATGTTATATTACTTTATCCGAGGTATTTTCTTATTTCGCATTTTCAAATTACACAATGTGAGTAAATAAATATTTGCATTTTATTTTCAAATCGGATCCTAATTTTATTTCCAACTAGATTAGAGCCGTCCCTGGAATAACCCCCATTTGCAAAGCTTTACAGTTATTTGTGTTATCTATTAAGGAGACACTTTTTATGACAAAATAAATATTAATTTAAAAAACAATTATTATGCACTGTTTTAAAGAAAAAAATTTGAGACTTACCTATAGTAGTGATGACTGTTAATGAAAAAAGAAATGCGCCAGCAAAGCTCCATGCCTTCTTTCCATATACGTCGTCACTACCATCATAACCATTTCTGGTTAAATTAACGAATACCTAAGAAAATAAGGAAAATATGATGAAATTATTCAATTTATATACATACATAGGTAAGATGCAAGCTACCATGCTAATGTGAATATTTGTAATGTAGAATAAAATGTTTAAAAAAACTAGGATGACTTGTCTTTTGTAACAGTCTAAGAGCCAGCGACCGCCAGACATACGTTATAGTATCAAGCCTAAGATTTTTTCTGTAAGTGAACACTATAGTAGGTAAGAATGTTTGGATGCTATGAAACTTGAGTCAGGGGTTGGTAGGTAACAGGTACTGAAGTTATATAAAAATATAAGAGTGAAACGGTAAAATAACAAATCAGATTTTTTAATATGTTCAACAGGACAGTATTATAAACTCATATTAACAATTTCCAGGCGCTTTTCACGGGTCATAATTTCCGCCAGAAGCTTTTAAGCTCCATAAATAAATAATTGTGGCATTTAAGTTATATTGTCAAATCTGAATTTTATATAATATGTTATCCAGGCGATTCAACGATATAATAAAGGTCTGCCGTTAGGGCGAGCGTGAGGGCATTACTCGTGCAAGTGAGCGCGAGTGAGAGCATTATTTGGGTTTAGGATAGCTTTTGCAAATACCCTGTTGTGACGTATATTACGTACATAAAGACAGATGTTCTAGCGGTTAGTGATGTTGAGAATCGGGTATTTTCAAGAATCGGATACTATGGAATCGAGTACATTTCGGAATCGATTATTTTATTGAGTACTGAGTACAGAGTACATAATCGGCTGGAAACGTGAAACGCGTTAATTTCGATTGTTCGTTATGAGATGTATACTGAATTGAACAGCGATTCGATTTGTTTAGTACAATAAGAATATAACTAAGGATTAATTTTTATGCTGTTAACCGTTTTCCTTTCAAAATATTTAAGAGCACAAAATAAAACATAGTGTTTATTCCCACCCCATTAAAATCATGGGGTGTTTTTTATCGTATGACAGATCTGACTTGACCAGTCTACCGCCGACGCGTAAAATATCGTCTTTATCCAAAAATACGTTTAATTTTCTTAAATACTTAGAAGGCAGTTTGTTTTTCTTTAGATTTGTTAGGTCTTCCGAAAAATGTAAGCATTGAACATACTTTATTAGTATAAGAAGCGAGTAGTTTAAGTCGAACAGCGTAAAATTACCACATTTACGTTGACGCGGATTTTTACTATTATGAATAAAGCGAATTATATAACACAAGATATTCTGTATTTTTAAAACAGAAGAAAAATTGTTAAGAAGCGTTTCCAAAAAATTACGATCAACAGTAAAGGCGACTAACGTCAATTCCCTTTCTTCCTCCAAAACCAGATCAGACCGTTCAGTCAGAGAAAAATAAGATAGAGAGAAGAATATCTCTTCTTCCCGCCAGCTCGACCACGCTATGGCCTTCAAACGACAACACCCCGAGTTTGGCGCGTAGAATTCTCACAATACACCCCGACATAGCCAGTGCGGTAGCAACACGGCAAGCAGAGAGAGTTTTCTGCGACGCGTCTCAATACTCACTCTCACTGTGCTTATGCGCTATTCTGTTTTTAACGCGTGGCTACAATTTTGGAGAATCTTTTAAACTTTCGATTGTTGTTTTTCGTATGTGTTTCTTGTAACGGGGTATTTTACGTGCACATATAGTGTTCTATACCTTTGTGTATCTTCGTGTGTTTGTTTTTCAAATCATAGCATCACAGCTTTTGTATAATCTTTCATTTTGGGGGAACTTTATATCACGATTTTGACATCTGCATAGTAGACCAAAGTGCGAATCACGCGCAAACCGAGCATGCAATATTCGAATATTGGAATAGCGAATATTTTCCCTTCAAAATTATTCATATGTTCGAATATTGAAATAAGTATTTCAGTATTCGAGTATTCAAATATTGGAATTTTCGATTTTCTGAATATTCCGATATTTGATTAGTCAAATACTTATATGAAACGGTTAAAAATACGTATGCACTTTACTCAAGTGTTTAGTTAAGTTTAGAAAAAGTTTTCAGTTTCAAAAAGAAGTAAGTCAGTAATGAATGTCAATTGAAGTAGCAGTTAGAATAATAAAGGCCGATTTCGCTTGTATTTTAATTATTCCACTATTCGAATAGTCGAGTCAAGTATTCGAATAATCGAATGAACTATGCGAATAGTCGACCCAAATTATCGAATATTTGATTAGAAGATTCGAATATTTCATTCGACTATTCGAATAGTCGAAGTGACTATTCGATTAATCGAATGAACTATTCGAATATTCGAATCAAATATTCGAATAGTCTCCACGAATATTCGAATAGTCGGATTGACTATTCGATTCGACTATACGAATAGTCGAATCAACTATTCGGATATTCGAATCAAATATTCGAATTGTCTGCACGA
Organism: Philopedon plagiatum; assembly: GCA_963971165.1. Lineage (NCBI taxonomy): Eukaryota > Metazoa > Arthropoda > Insecta > Coleoptera > Curculionidae > Philopedon > Philopedon plagiatum. The sequence goes on from OZ020193.1 coordinate 76,273,560, forward strand.
ATATTCGAATAGTCGAATCAACTATTCGAATATTTGATTCGACTATTCGAATCAACTATTCGTATATTCGAATCTAATTTGTCTACGAATTTACACTTTGTCAAAACTATATTTATAAAGGGCGTACGTTATTGTAAAAAGCCTGTAGTTTTGTAATTTCATGCAATGCTTTTCATTTTTACTAATTCACGAGTTCAGTATTCATAGTTTTCTTGTTTTACTCTACATTTTTTATAGGTTTAGGTTAGTAGGTTTTATTGTAGAAGTGAAATTGCTATAAATAAGGTACCTACTTAATTGTTACTAGATTAGTTATTACATATTTAATAATATATTTTAATACTACTGTAGTATACTCATATTGTATTTTTTATTTTGCATCATTTTTTATAATAGCCCAAAATATGCAGCGCACGCCCATGGTAGCTTATTTCGACGTCGGTTTGGAGGTCATAGAAAGCAAATCGTATTTACGACTGAAATCCGTGCGAGATATTCTTCTCTCTATTTTATTTTTCTCTGGTTCAGTATTAAAATTAGTTTTGGGCTAGAACGCCTGGGAGTATTTTAACCGAATTGGGACATTCCACCAAAGAGAATAATTTAAAAGTTCTGACGGAAGTAGGCCGCGTGAGGCACAGTCAGCGGGATTATCTTCGGAAGAGACATGACGCCAACACGAGGGAGGAATTTTTTCTTGGATGCGTGCAACTCGGTTACTTACAAATGTCTTCCATTTATAAGAAGGCGATTTTATCCAGCTTAAAACAATTGTGGAATCTGACTACGCGACGATTCGAGAGAAATTAATTTTATCTTTGAAAACATCAGTTACGTAAGCTAACAATTCGGATTACAATAGGGCCGCACACAGCTCCAATCGTGGTATGGAAATGTATTTTAAAGGGGCTATTTTGGACTTAGCCGTTACAAAAAAGGTATGGTATAAACCGTCTTTAAAAATTCGAAAGTATATAGCACAAGCGTAAGCCTTCTGCGAAGCGTCGCAAAATCCATGAATTTCGCAAAAGGAAAAATCGTCTAATATTATACGTCGTGGTAACTGTAGATTTTCTAAAAGTATTAACTCGGACTTATACTGAAGCCAGCGTTCACAAATATTTTGAGGCGGAAGCTCGTCCCATTCTAGCCCCAGACTGAACAACATTTGTAAAAGTTGCTTAGCGAAACTTAAAATTGGACAAGCAAACCCGAGCGGGTCAAATAAACGCGCAATTTCTGACAAAATATTTCTTTTTGTGCATTCCTTATTTAGGTGTTCTACCTGGTAGGAAAAAATATCAGAAGATGGCTGCCAGCGTAAGCCAAGAATTTTAATAACAGCGGATTCCGAATCAAAATCTAAAGGATTCGATTGAACATGCGTAGCGGGTAAATCGGATAAAAATTCTGGACTGTTACTACTCCATTTGTGGAAGTCGAAACCATCTGATTTAAGACAACTTGTTAATTCGTCACGAATTAACATTGCTTGCTCGATGGAAAATGTCCCAAGCACGCAATCGTCAATATAAAAATCATTTTTTAAAGCATTAGCGCCCAATGGGTATTTTGAATTTTCGTCTTCTGCGAGTTGAATTAAAGTGCTGTTGGCTAAAAAGGGTGAGCTCGATAAACCGAAAGTTACTCTTTTTAATCTGTAGTCCTCAACGGGTTCGTTGGGGGAAAATCTCCATAGAATTCTCTGAAAATCGCCGTGTTTTTCTGAGACCAATATTTGCATAAACATAGACTTGATATCACACGTAAAAACTACGGAATGAAAACGAAAATTTAGCAAAAGCGTAACAATATTTTTTTGTAATTTTGGACCGGCTAGCAAATGATCATTTAAAGAAAAACCGTCGGAAGTTTTCGCGGACGCGTCGTAAACAATGCGTATTTTTTCTGACTTCGCAACACAGTGATGCGGAATATAATATCCGTTTGTTGCAGGAGAATTTTGCGGTACCCTTTCAAGGTAATCTAAATCGAGATATTTTTTAATAATATCGGAATATCGTTCACGTAATACAGGGTTAATAATTAAGCGCTTTTCAAGCGAGTGAAAACGGCGTAAAACGATAGAACGCGAGTTTTCGATATTGAAAACGGGTTCCAAATTTTCTTTGAAAGGTAAGTTGACTTCATAGCGGCCATAATCGGTTCTGGAATGCGTCTTTCGAAATATATTTTCACATAGTTCGTCTTCTGGGGACGATCTAAAAATCTGCGGTATTTCCTCAACTTCCCAAAAACTCTTGAGAGTAGAATCAAGCGAGAAAAGATCATTATCAGATAGAGCGAATAAAGAGGTAGTTTTAATTTGCGGAGAAATTTCACGAATTTTCCCCATTAACACCCAACCAAAAATACTATTAATGGCTACGGGTTCGTTAACATTTCCATGAATCTGCTCCTTTAGTAAAATACATGAGGATAAATATCAGCGCCGAGTATCATGTCGATAGGTCCGGGTTTATGAAAACTCTCATCTGCCAGAGTAAGACTTGAAAGATGTGGCCAAAATGTTTTATTTTGGATATTATAGGCAGGCATATCCGGACATAGTTTAGGCAAGATTATTGCATCTACTTGTAAGCATGGTCGTAACTTGCCTGCGGGTTTTATTGTACAAGTTACACCACCCTTAGATGTTAATTCGCGCATTTCCCCTAAGCCATAAATTGATAGGGAACATTCAAAACGTCTTAAAGCTAATTTATTAAAACATTTTTCTGAAATATAAGAAGTCTGCGATCCAGAATCCAACAAAACGCGAATCTGTAGATATCTACCGCGCGCGTCCAAAATTTGAACGACAGCCGTAGAGAGCAATACGGTATTTTGAATTGTACTTGGCAATCCTTGTGACGTCAGCGAGGCAACACACGAATTCTGCTGAGCGGTAGAGGTATCCAGTGCAGCTGGCCACGATGACGTACGAACTGTACCGTGCGAATTGGAATTAGCGTTAGAGTTATCATTTATGTTAGCGGTACTGCCCACCGTGGCAATACGAGGTAAGCCACTACTGCTACTACAGCCTCCTTCATCCGGGTTTTGACAATTGTTGGCTACTGTCCGTATATTGAAACTTTGATTTAGATGCAAAAGAGAGTGATGAAGGTTGCAGTGGCGGTACGTCGATTGGGAATTACATTGCGGCAAAGTATGATGATTACTAAGACAATTTAAACACCAATTATTGGTTTTAGCGTAATTTAAACGATCGAGCGCAGATTTATAAGAAAAAGCGTAACATTTATAGATAGAGTGATTGCCTTTACAAAAGGCACAAGACCTTCTATTGCCATTATCCATCTGCCCAAAAAATGAATGCGTTTGTTTTGGTTTTGCGATTTGTTGCCTAGATGACTGGTTTTGGAATTTATTAGGCCGTGAGTTGGAAAAACTTTTAGAGACTGAGAATTCGATAGTATCTAGTGCATTACATTGCTTTATGAAATAATTTTTCAAAGAATCGAAAGACGGTATTTGATTTTGACCAATGTTTTCTTCCATTTCAAAACGAGTCATCGTTTCTTGATCTAAATGTTTAGACAACATATAAAATAATGTAAAGTCCCAGTGATCTACTGGAAAAGACATATTTTTTAGCGAAGCAATATTTTCGTTAAAAAGATCAATGACAGAGCGGAGAAGTTTTGAATTTTTAGAATTTGATACGGTCGGAGCGTTATCAATGGTCTGTAAATGAGCGAATGGGATTAACCTAGTATTATCGTAACGATCAACTAAAGATTGAAAAGCGGTTTCGTAATTATCGGAAGAGCCGGATTAACCATTTTGGTGCTTCGAGCAAGATCCATCCAGTTTTGGTCGTTCGACCTCCGGATTATTTATCCAGCTGTGGCCATCCATTTTTGGTCCTTAAACTACTTACGTTATAACAACTTACAACGAAGAACGAAGTACCATGCAAGAAATAACATCTCGTAACAACAGAGTATGCAAACTAAACTTTCTTCTTACAACTCTCAAAACCAATAGTTGTGTATATAAACAAGTACGTAAATATATAAAGTGTTTAGTGAAATTGATGTCTTTTACTGTCTACAAGTCGCAGCTGCCAGAGATTGCGCACTCAGATGAAAATGAACCTGCAACCTATAGAAATAGTTTACAGTAAGGTGGCGGTCAGGTTGGTAGAGCCCCTGATCCATGCAATTATAACTATACATCCTGATATGAAAATATAAAGTAAAATGTTACACCATTATTGAATATTAAAAAGGACATGAACTGAGTACAGCCATAACTAAACATTGTTAAAAAATTTCAAAGATCTCTGTAGTAATTCTTAACTTTCTTCTTAAATGAGTTTGTATTAGTAATCATTTTTAAATTATTAGGTAAAAAACTAAATATTAAACTCGAGTAGTACGTAAAAGTACCCTTGAAAGCGGTGGTGGTGTGTAATGGAACATGAAGCAAGCTAGGCAGTCTTCTGGGTCTTTCATAAATTCTATCAGCAAACGTTAATTTTTCATAAAGATAGGTAGGTTTACGTCTAGTAATAATTCTATGCAAAAAACAAGCAAAGTGAATAGCACGTCTTTCCTCCATTCTCAACCAGCCCAATGTTAGTAGCATGTATGTAGGGGGAAGTAGGTAACCAAAGAAAGAAGTAGGTGGGAGAAGGGGTTAGGTTATGCGCCGGGGAGAAAAGAAATTAACATTAATGTATCATGGTTTTGAAACCCCAAAAAATAAAAAAGGTTTCCAAACCCTTGATACTTTAATGCTAATTTATTTTCTCCCCGTTGCATAACCTAACCCCTTCTCCCATCTACTTCTTTCTTTTGTTACTTACTTCCCCCTAAATACATGCTATTAACATCACACATTTATACGATTGATTGAGGTTCTTAACATTTCTTTAATGTTTGGGTTTAAATTAGTTTGATTTCTTTTATTCCAGAATCCCTCAGACTTTTCCTTTAATTTAATATTTAAATATTACATAAATTACTACCCACTTTTTTCATAGGGATGAAATTTACAAATGATTGGTTTTTGCTACTAAAATTTGAATTTGGCGCATTTATAACCAAGCTTCACACCAGGTCCCTCTGGATACAAAAAATTTCCCCTAACGATTTAGCAACCTCGTGGTTCATGATCGTTTATCCGATCTTACACAATCAAAACTGTGACCGTTTAAGCCGAATTTGAAATTGTTTTGTAAAATGATTGTTTGATTTTAATTGTGATGTAAAAATATTTTAACATGTTTTACTCTTGTTCGTTGAAATGGATTTCTGACTGGCATCCTGACAAGTGAGTAATAAACTAAATATAACCTATAATAGTAAAGTAAAAAAAGACAGAACAATCGTGAAAAGTTCTTTCAAATACATCTTCATATTTTGTGGCTATTTAAGAATATTAATGACCTTACGTCTGTTGAAGTTGAAGCTGCATGCTCCTAGTTTTCCAGCAAATAGAAGTTTACCTTCAAACCTCAAAGATAAAAATTTTTAGAAATATTTTAATACAAAATTTTCTGACACTTGTCATAGTGTCAAATTTAATTTTTATTTTCTTGAAAATTTTTGTATGAAAACATTCAAAAGAATTTCTATTAAAGGTGATGGGAATTGTTTGTTCCGTGCTTTCAGTCAATACCTAAATCACAGTGAGAATTTCCATTACAAAATAAGAGAAGAATCTGTGGAATATATTAGGAAAAATTGGGAAAATTTGTATGAATTTTTAGAAGACCAAAATGTTTCAAAGGAAAATTATTGTAATTATATGTTAATGGATGGAAGTTATGGTACTGCTTTCGAATGTTTGGCTATGTCAGAAATTCATAAAACAAATTTTAATGTATATTTCGTAAATTCCAGAGATAATTTGAATGAGTTTTTAAATTTAGAAGGTAATGGATTGCAAATTAGTAAGTTTCAGTATTCGCAAACAATAAATCTTTTATTTTCCGGAAATCCAGATTCAGGGCATTTCGATTTAATTGTTCCTTTAAATCAAACACCAAAAGAAAATAATACAGCTTGCAAAATCTGTGATAAATCGTTTAAAAATAACACCGGCCTAAAAATTCACAATTCTAAAATACATTCAAATTCCTCAGAGAAGTCATTGGTTTCAGCATCATCTACAAGCTTAATTTTGTCTTCCAAAGAAAACTTTTCTACTTTCGAAAATTCTCATGAAGTAAAATGTGACATATGTGAAAAACATCTTAAGAATAAAAAGAGTTTAAATCAACACAAAAGTATGAAACATAAAAATCAGAATATTAAGACATCTAATCTAACCATAGATTCCCTAGAAATAAACAATTTTTTAGTTTCACTAAAGTCATCCGTTCCTGTTGTTAAAAGGATCCCTATTGGTGCACGTGCATGCATCGCAGAAGAACTTAACACTCTTTTAAAAAGTAGTGTTTCTGAGAACAACCCTGAATCATGGATACATCTGTTTGTCTTTCCGTATGCTGTCATGAAAATTCCAGAAAGAAATAGAAAAATGAGCGACAAGTATTTGACCTCAATAATGAAGGAAAATTTATCGATATGGATAAATACGAAGAAGCTACCTATTTTCCCTTTTTTGGAATTTTATAAACCAAAAAAAAAAAAAATTCCATGGAAAAACAATTTAGAAAAGAAAGTAATGTCAATAGTATTTACAAAAAAGTGGAATCCAAGATTGCGGAAGGTGATATCCAAGGTGCGATCCGTCTTTTTTCCTCTGACGATACTTTAGCTCAAAAAGATGAAGAAACTTTTAATAAACTTGTACAAAAGCACCCACAACATGAAAAAGAACAGATTTTTCAAGATTTTACTAAAGAAATTAAAGATTTTATTAATTTTAGTTTGACAGATATTAAAAAAGCTATTTTTTCATTTAGACCGGGCTCAGCTGGTGGTCTCGATGGGCTACGGCCCCAACATTTGAAGGATTTGCTGAACGAAAAATTAGGTATTTCTTCTTCTAACCTACTACTTTCCCTTGAGTTATTTATAAAATTTATTCTTAATGGTCTTGTTCACAAAATTATTGTTCCAATATTTTATGGCGCATCTTTGTGTGCTTTTAATAAAAAAGATGGAGGCATCCGTCCAATAGCTGTAGGGCTATGTTTACGCAGACTAGCTGCAAAATTAGTTTGTTCTTCTATCTATGAATCTCTTGGCACATTTTTTCGTCCTCATCAATTGGGTTTTGGGACAAAAAGTGGTTGTGAGGGTATAGTTCATTCCATTCGTCGTTACCTTTCTTTTCCACATACTTCTAACACGGCACTTTTAAAGATTGACTTCTACAATGCTTTTAATATGGTAAATAGGGAAACAATTTTGTCTAGAGTGAAAGAATACATACCTAATTTTTACAGTTTTATTTCTCAGTGCTATGAAAGTCCTTCTTTTTTATCTTTTGGAAATCGAATAATTTCCTCACAAAGAGGTGTCCAACAAGGGGACCCATTAGGCCCGGCACTGTTTTGTTTAGCTCTCCATCCAATAATTTTAAATCTAAAATCGGAAATTAATTTATGGTATCTCGACGATGGAACCCTTGCTGGAGACCCAAAAATAGTTCTTCAGGATTTTAATTTTTTAAAATCATCTTGTTTAGAAATTGGCCTTCAAATAAATTATAAAAAATGTGAATTTTCCATAATATACGAGTCAAACAATCTTCATTATTCACATTTTCAATATGACCAAACTATTAAATTGTTTTCTAAAGTCGATCTGGAAAATTTAACATTGCTTGGTTGCCCTTTTAGTAATAACAAGATTAAAGAAGTTCTAAAATCAAAAGTTTCAATTTTTCAAAGACTGGCAAAAAATCTCTCATCCACTGATTCTCATATTGCTTATTTCCTTCTTAGACATTCTTTTGCAGTCCCTAGAATAACATACTTACTTCGTTGTGCTCCCTGTTGGAAAGTTTTCAACTGTCTTCAAGATTTTGATTTTTCTTTGAAAACTTGTTTGGAAGATATTACAAATTGTATGTTAAATTCTAATGCTTGGAGTTTATCATGCTTACCATTGAAATTGGGTGGTTTAGGGATAAGAGATTCCTCTACTCTATGTTTTTCAGCTTTTTTGGGTAGTTGTAATGATGTCTCTCCTCTTCTTTCTGCTATTTTGTCTCCTTATATCCTGTCCTTCCAAGATTCTGTTTATTATGAAGCTCTAAATTCTTTTAAAAATTTAAGTATTGATTCAGATCTTTCGAAATTAAAAACACAAAAAGAATTCGACAATAAACTTTGTGAAGCTTCCTTAAATAAAATTCTATTAAGTAAAAAATCTTCAAAAGATAGGGCGCGTCTTTTGGCATTACAAGAACCTGAAAGTTCTGCTTGGCTCAAAGCCCTGCCTTCCTCTGCATTAGGAAATCTTCTAGACCGCTCTTCCTTCCGCATTTCTATTGCCTTACGGCTTGGTCAACCTGTGTGTGAGCCACATACCTGTACTTGCGGCAAAACAGTAGATATTTATGGCCATCATGGTCTCTGCTGCAAAAAAAGTGCAGGTCGTGTGGCTCGACATAGAATGATTAATAGCATTATCAGACGGACTCTAAATACTGCTGATTTCCCTGCAGTTTTAGAGCCGCCTGGTATATGTCGGGGAGATGGAAAGCGGGTTGATGGGATGACTTTGGTGCCATGGAGGAGAGGCCGAGCACTTCTGTGGGACGCTACGTGCAGGGACACTCTTGCAGATTCGTATTTAAATAAAACTTCACAAAAATCAGGTGAAGCTGCACGCAGCGGAGAACTACAGAAGAGAGCCAAATATAAAGAAGTTGAAGATCGGTTTATTTTCGTACCTTTTAGTGTTGAGACGTTTGGTCCCCTGGGAGATGAAGCTAAAAAACTAATTGATGACATATGTAAAAACATTAAACAGGAAAAAGCAAAAAGCTTCATTCTCCAGAGGATCAGCATTGCAATACAGAGGGGAAATACTGCAGCGGTTTTGGGGACAATATCAGCTGAGTCAGATCTGGATGAAATTTTTTATTTATAATTATTATATTTTAATTTTTTATTATTATGTAAAATTTGTTTATATAAATTTAGTATAAATATATAAATAAAGGAAAAAAAAAAAAAAAAAAAAAAAAAAACCTATAAAAATAAATTGAAGTAAATTAAAATTAAAAAAATTTTCACCTCTAAATTTCAAAATAAAGCTCAACTCTAAATTAAACTCTTAACCTGTATCTAAACCTGTTTATTCCTTACTTTCAGGAAGCACTGGTGGTGACCTATAAGGTCGAAAGCGCTCTACTTATAAATTAAAAATTTTTGCTCTTAATACAAAGCTTTGTTTCATTCATACTTAAAAAGTGCACATAGCCTTCACACATTCCCTAATTTTAGTTTAGTCTGAGTATCCAATATGTATTTAAATCTACACGGAGACTTAAGTCGGCCATATGCCAGTTTTCAAACAGTATTAATATGTTCACTAAAGGTTAAATTTTGGTCAAGAATAATCCCAAGGTTTTTACATTTATTTTTAAATTGAATTGTTACCCCGTTTCAGAAAATTTCATTAGTTATATCAGCTTTGGCACGTTGCTTTTCTGTACCGATAAGTATTCCCGATGTTTTACCTGGATTAAGAAGAATGCCATTCTTTTTTGACCATACATTTATTTTTTCTAAATTATCGTTAATCCCTACGATGCATGGGGCGAGTTTGATTGCTAGGTGGAAACAATAAATAAATCTGACAGTCATCAGCATAAAGCTGGTAACATGTTGTTATTTCTTTAGGCAAGTCTGCAAATAATGTCTGTATGATTATGGCGGATTCATATTTAAAAGATTTATTGTTTGGGTGTTACGCCACTCTACTGTTAAGGAAAATTAATATTTTTTAAAAATAATAAAAGTCACTGCGTAAACAAAATAAATAAAAGTGGTCCCAAAATGGAACCCTGAGGCACGCCACTTGATTTTATTAAATTAGTGGATGCAACTAGCTCATCCCCAATATCCATGCTAACCTGCAGCCCGCGGTTAGTAAAATATAAGTTAAACCACTCCAAGACACTGTGTGAAAAACCATAGTATTTTAGTTTTGCCAGCATGAGCCGGTGATCCGGGCAGTCGAAAGCCTTGAAATAGTCAAGCAATATAAGAATAGTACTCAAAGGTGTGCAACAAATCATCAGTTAAATCAGACAAAGCCGACGCCGTGCCGTATCCCGACCTACAACCGGATTATCTGTGGGGTAAAAGATTTAAAGCATCAATATAATTTCTTATTTGTTGATACGCTACCTTTTCGGCAACTTTAGATGTTACAGTGAGTATACTTATGGGGCACAATTCAGTCAGTTCCGAAATGTTATTCTTCTTAGGTAGAGGAGTCGCAAGTGCATTTTTTCAACAGTGTGAAACTTTTCTAGTTGAAAGTGAAGCGCTAACACTGTGAGTTAATGCTCTGATACAGTATGGTACACACATTTTTAACATTTCAGAAGATATACGATTTGCTCCATTTGCATTGCTCTTTATACTACACACTATACTGGAAATAGGTACTCTCCTCAAAGACGGGGGAAATTCGAAATCCCGAACGACAGCCGCATGCTTATGATTAATGAAATATTGTTATCCAGGGTAGGCGGTATTCGATTAATCGAATGTATAAAAAAGTTATTTTTTTTGGGGATCCAAAAGTTCCTCGAAAGTATGATTTTTTTTAGTTTTTTTTATGAACGTCCTGTTTTTCCTAAGTATTCCATAAAGTTTTGGAGTTTTTAAAATTCTTTTTTAATTCAGTATTTATATACGCCCTCTTTCCCCTACGTATTGAGGCGGCTACGAAGTTTCTCATATTTTAATACATATTATATTAATTTAAATAACATTAAATCAAGTTTACTGAATTGAAATCACTTTTTTAATTTATCATTAAAATTGTATTAAATAATAATTAAGAAATTTATATAATGCTCTCACTCGCACTCACTTGCAGGGGTAATGTAACGGCTGACCTTTTACTATGTCTGGGGAAAGGTTCGACCCATCGGATGGGTCTGGCTGCTCGGGTAATATCGTTAAATAGTCGCCCGAGTAACAAATATAAAATTTTAGATTTGATACTATAACGTAAATGCCACGAATATTTATTTATAGAGCTTAAAAGCATCTGGCAGCAGTTATGTCCCGTAAAAAGCGTCTGGCAATTGTTAATAATATCGCCCTCTGTTGAACATATTAAAAAATCAGATTTGTTATTTTAACGTTTTACTCTTACATTTATATATAGGTATCTTTAGTACCTGTTACCAGCCAAAACTCCTCTGACTCAAGTTTCATAGCATCTAAATGTTTTTACCTACCTACTATAGTGTACCCCTACAGAAAAAATCTTAGGCTTGATACTATAACGTATGTCTGGCGGTCGCTGGCTCTTCAACAATAACAAAATACAATGAAAACGCATTGCAAGTTTTGGGTTAATGCTATCAGATGATATTGCGGAGATACAAATGAAGATAACTGCAAAAAAAAACTTCGCAATTTTATGCAGTATACAAGGTTACAGTGCAGGTTATGCCAATATTTACTTTTATTGGATTTCATTGATTATTTTTAACTATACACGTGCATAGCTACACTAAATTTCCTGTGCATCAAACACACAAAAAAACTGCGTATGTGTGAGATAGCACTGGCATAGGTGTATATGAACTACCGTTATTCTGACGCTAATTTATGCATAAAAGTTTATCTTGTCCATTGTAGACTTGTATTACCTTCTATACCGCCTGATGTTAAAAAAAGTTCTTGAGAAATGTTTGTCTTCGTGTATGGAATTACAATTCGACAACACTGACCTTCATCTATTACATGTTGTACTAGCAGTTTCGCTAACTCTTCTCTTCATTATGCACCTGCAACTCCCATAATGAGCGCAACTTTCTTCATTAAAATCGCGTTGTCGTCAGCTTCTTGCAAATTATAGCAATGTACGGCTTAGTTAAAATCTTTTTAGGATGATACCGGTGACAATTTATTCTTAAAAATACAATTAAATTTTTATAGATATAACACTCCGTAACATCGAATAATATTAGTCCAAGAAAGGAAGGTTATTAAGTCTTCAATAAATGCTCAAAATATGCAAACAAAACCTCGTTGGTAGCATTTACCTTTTTTTTATGCACACCATTTCTCATAGCGGCCATATGTTAGCTCATATTTTACCCTTGATTTTTCAGGTAAAAGAGATGAAATAACTTTTGCAACGAACTCTTCTGTATCAGATAGTATATCTGAGTCAGACATAAAGCCTGCTACACACACAGAGATATGTTTCATCATACAGTATCACCGTCTCTTGAAACATATTTTACCATGTGGTAGTATGTCTCTGAAGGTATCACGTCGTCTCGATACATGTCGCTACCTGTCTCGGTCTCCCGCAGCAGTTATGAGACGAAGAGATCGAATTAGTGATACGGAGGCATACCTCAGAGTATTTGAAAGTGTGTGGGGCGGTCTCGCGACTTTCGAGAGATAAGTGCTACTTGTTGATTTAGTTATTTTTGCATCTGCAAAGAAAAGAAGCCATGGCTGAACAAAATACAATCGTGCATTTTGGAACATTTTCTGGAGCGTTATGAGCAATTCCAATGCTTGTGGAACTCAAAAAGCGTCTCATATAGTGACAAAACTGTGAAAAGAAACGCTTATGAAGAACTAGTTGAACTGTGTAAACCTCGATATCCCGAAGCAAATAGTTTTGTTACAAAGAAAATTCATAATTTTCGCTGCAGTTACAGAAGGTAAATGGCCCAGCATGTTTCCGGGATAATCTTACTTAGGGCTTGCGGTAAAATAATGGCAAAAAAACTTAAGGTCTGCGTAACTCTGACCAGTTGCCAAATAGCTTGAAGTCACTGTAAGTATTTCTTCTGCGCTGATTGCTTCCCCCAATCTTGTATTTCATTTCATTATGTCTGTCTGAATGATTTCAGGTAAGGCATAAAACGTACGAACATCCATTCTTAAATAATTAAAAAAGTCGTTAGGAGCAGAAATCTCTAATTCCTTTATTAAAGATACGTGACAAAACTTTTCTTTTCCATTAGTCATTTTTTGCACCAAATTGTTCACTTTTCTCTTTTGTCTATCAGACAGCTACAAAAGCCTAGAACAGACCACTTCTCTCGCTCATTCACACCTAGGACCTCCAGAGTATGGAACAAATTGCCTGCAGATGCTTTCCCTTCCCGTCCCAACCTCCAATCCTTCAAATCCGGTGTCAATAGACTACATTTCCCTTCTCGCCAGATGCCCACGGTACGTTGGTACATAGGCTTGAAGTCTACGTGGGATGTCTTAGATAAAAACAAAAAGACATGTACCGATAATTACACCCATTGCAAAAACTTAATTTTTTTCGTGGAGGAAGCATCATGGACTGGTAGCTTAAAGTACTACTGCCACACGTCTCAGTGTGTATACAGAACACACAATTGGAAACATTTCACATGATACGGTATCTAAATACCGTCTCATGAAACATATTTCTCTGTGTGAAGCAGGCAGTCAAGCTTAGCTGTTATTTTGAACGTACTTATTTAAAACTTTTGATAAATAAACTTATTGACAACAAACGTGTTCTTGAAACCTGGTTGTCACCTTTCGGAATTATTATCCGTAGCTATCGTCTGTTTTGAGTAAATCTGTCCTCCTTAGTTAAAACGACCTAACTACATTTTTTCCATTTTCGGCTTATATGCATATATTGGTTGTCCGATACCATATTCATCTATTCTCCCTAACTTAGAACGCCTTATTTACCATTTATAAAAATAAACAGTCCTAACTTGCCCAAAATTTACAGTTAGGACGTTTTAACTCAGGAGGGCAGAGTTACTCAAAAGAGACGATAGCTACGGATAATAATTCCGAAAGGTGACAACCAGGGCTGCGTTCAGGAACCAATACAAAGTATACATTTCTCACATTTCTGTTACAAGGCTCGTTCATAAATTGACTTTTATTACTCTGGAACTCACCTCTCCAGCGTTCTGAAATACTCGGCGACAGCCGCGATGGACTACATTTCTTACCATTCTCAAGAGTAGGGTAATATTTTACCGAGTTTGCGCTGACAGATTTGAAATGTCAAAAGTTATACTTATATACGTAAATCTCGATTTTAGTTCATGTTCCAGACGAAAGAAGTAACTTATTAATGGGTTTACCCAGGAGACAATCCAACGAAGATCGCCACAGGTTTGTCAAAACAATCACTACAATTTTATCAAAAGTTGGGTTATGTTTGTGGTGATTGATAGGAGACGGTTCCCAAGGTTAACTTAAAACCGTTCAAAAATTAACTCGACAATGTTACCCATTATGTTTACGGTTTAAAAGTCATTTATATATTACATTACAAAGTAATACATTACACTGTAACTCATTTGAGAACGTAGCCTAGGTTGCTAAGAACACGTTTGTTGTCAATAAGTTTATTTATCAAAAGTTTTATATTAAAAAAAATATATAATATTATATATAATGTTTTGTGTGAATTTATAAGGATTGTAGATAAAATTTTGTAGGTAACAATACTACTACTACACTACTACATTATTATCGCATAAATATTACCAGACTCGGCTTAGTAGCCTCGTCGTGCAATTTTCACATGTGACTGATAATAATGTCTATATTCCACTTGTTACGTAAATAGCTATAATATGGCCATGGTTACTGAATCGTGTATATTTCTTCATAAACACTGCTGTAATATGCAGTTCACAGCAACCAATAAAATTTAACAGTTGTGAATGTAGGCCTGGCCTGTACTGTAACTGTGTATATTTTATAAACTCTTATACTACTCTTATCTAAGGGACAAATAGATATTGTGTCGAAAACGGCACAAAGACATACAGCAATAATTCGGTTATATCGATCGTTAGTTTTTGGTTTTTTAATTATTGTAATAAAGTTTACATTGCGTTGGGAGCACTAAAAGAAAAGTATATTATATATATATATATATATATATATATATATATATATATATATATATATATATATATATATATATTTATATAAATATATATATATATATATATATATATATATATATATATATATATATATATATATATATATATATATAGGGTGTCCGTTTTAAGTGATACCACTATTGGTATCTTCGAAACGGTAGAAGCTACAAGATCGGTTAAATTAGAAAAAAGTTACCTTTTTTATGCTCATTTAAAATCCCTACACAATGTTGTAAAATTTTTCTGTGTTTTCCAGATATAAGAAAAAATGTAAAAATTGCTCAAAATTGATTTAGCCAATATTTCAAAAATGTTTAACTTTAGTAAAAAGTGTTAAATACGAAAGTTGTAAAATTTTTTCTTTTCTACAAAATGACGTAATCAACATCTTCACATGACTTTTAGTTTTTACCGACATCATTTTTTTAAATATGGACCTGGATTTTTTATTTCATATTTTGAAAGGATTTGGTATTTCCTTCAAAAGAGTTTGTAACTCAAACATGTTTTCCAACGTTTTGACACAAAACTAGTCATCATTAAAGTTTTTTCACTCAGTACGAACTTGATTTTCTTCCGTTTAGCTAAAATACGGCATTTTTAATGCAGTAGCTATATCTTTTAATTATTATTTTTTATCCAAACTTAAATGCTAAATAATAAAATGCCGAATTTAGTTAGAAATAAGTGCAGTATTGTAGATATTGGCATTACAATAATTATTATTAGGTTTGTTTTTAATTTTTTGCCAAAGGTGGCTTTGAGTCCAAACAACTGACAGGTCTTGTCATATTTATAAAACGCCAAATTATATATATTTTTGTAACAATCTTCATACGTGTAAATTGTGTTTTGCTTTAAAATGGAGTTTACCAATGAAGAAAAAGTAGTTATGATCTTTGTCTATGCAAGATGTATGCGCAGTTCGAATAACGCCGTTCAGTTATACGAAAATTTGTATCCTTAGAAGAGTTCCCAATGCTAGGTATTTCGCCAAACTGGAGAGAAAGTTGCGAGAGCATGGATCGTTTAGTATACCAAAAAAACGAAAAGAGACTGTAACTTCAGAAGGAGGTGAAAATGAAGTAAATGTGCTAGGTATGATTTTTTTTTAATTCATGGTTTAACTTTAATTTATAATAAAATGAATTTTGCAGGCTACGTACATTACAAAAACAGCACTAATGTGTAAGATGTTTCGTTACGCGAAATTGAAAAAGAGACAAATGTAAAAAAAACATCGTCCAAAAAAATTCTGCGTCGTTATAAATTTAGACCTTATTGTTGTCGAAAGGTTCAGCATTTAAGACAAACAGATTTCCAAAAAAGACGTATGTTTTGCAGATGGATTTTGCGAAAAAATAGACAAGATCGAAACTTTTGCAAAAAAATAATGTGGTCTGATGAAAGCAGATTTTGTAATAACGGTTGGTTTAATCGCAATATCCGTTATCGCTGGAGCCACGGAAATCAACATTTTCATAGGGAACAGCATTTCAGGAGAGGTTTGGAATTAATGTTTGGCTGGGAATCCTCGACTCTAAAGTAATTGGTCCCTTCTTTTTCGAAGAGCACTTAAGTGGTGAAATGTATTTGAACTTTTTAAGAAATGATTTTCAGAATATGTTAGATGATCTTCCTTTAATAGTAAATAGAAATTTTCAATATTTCCAACAAGATGGAGCTCCAGCACATCGTGATCGCCGATGTACCAGATTTCTAAATATCTTCGTACCCAATCGTTGGATTGGTAATAACGGTCCTATAAACTGGCCGTCCCGTTCACCCGACCTCACCCCCCTGGATTTTTCCATATGGGGTTACATAAAAAATCAAGTTTACAAAACTACCCCCTTGGATGTAGATGATCTTAAACGTAAAATACAAGCGGCCCGTAACAAAATTTCTCCCAGAATGCTGCAAAACATTCAATTGAGAGTAATAGAAAATTCAAGATCGTACCTAAGAAACAATGATGGACATTTTCAACATTTAAGGCTCTACAATGCGCACATTTTTAGAATGATTAACACCGTTTTGCTACTGCAGGATTCTGGAAAGGCTATTTAAAGTACCTCTCGGGACAAATTAAATTTGATTAGAGAAATATTTCTTTTTCTAAGGTATAGAGACGTTTTTCGAAAAAAGTAAAAAAATTTATGAACAAATTCTCATTAAATTTATGCATTTTTAGGCTTTTTTGAAGGTTAATATCATAGCTAATAATTTTTTTTTTCAAAAAAAACGCTCTATACCTTAGAACTTCCATGCCTTATCTTTACAGTTCCAAAAAATGGGACATTACAATTGCGTAGTAAGTCCGATATATTGCAGCGCGCAAGGCATGTTTTAGGCACATTTCGTTAAAATGTATTTAAAGTTGCCTACCTACAGCTTGATTTATTTCCAGGCGACGTGAAACGAGAGATATGGGGACAGGATTATAATACACTAAGAGAAATAGGTTCGATAGGTTGAAAAAAAGGTTTGGGCAATAATTTATGATAAAACTTTTGGTTTCTTGTATTGTCAGTGCCAATAGCAGAATATTTGAGTTAACTGTAGAATGCTTAACTAGTAGTTTTGCTATAACTGTTAGATCTAAACATAAAGTCTTCTATTCCTTGGTAAAGACGGACAGGTTTAATAAAATAAAGCAATTTATGAATGTTCTTAGATGGAGACGGGAGTTTTATAAATAAATATAACAAATTCCATTTAGTTGGCGTATATATAAATTCAATAAAGGTACTGGATGAAATAAAAATTGTTTATGGATTATTTTTAGCTGTCGTATTATTTATAAGGCGGCAAAGAGGCTACTAAATATACATTTAACAGTATGCCACGCAAAATATTAACATAATTTTGTTGGTAGGTGTTATTATTATTTAAACCTCAGATAATCGCTTATTATCGCTGAAAATACAGGGTCGGCTTAATAATCTGCAGGACGCGTTGGCGTAACTGTTGGTATTTGGTGAAAAATAAGTTTCTTATGTTTATAGTTAATTAGTTTCATTGACGATTTGATCAGACATGGGAATTTGTGTTGCTTGAGGTGCGGCGCGAGCGCCAGGGTATCAGGGACTGAAAAAATACGTACATATACGATATATTGTAAAAATGTATAAATAATATATAACGGCATATAAAATAGTTACAGTAATGGTATACGAGGTAACGTCAGCTAACCAACATTATGGTTGTATGTCCGTCTGTTTGTCTGTATGGTTACCTTTTTGAAGTATTGTTGGCAAATCTGCCACAAAAATTATTTTAAAAAGATTAAAATCAAAGATCAAAAATTTTTTCATTTCAAAAAATGATTTCAATCAAGGGTCGTTTTTTTATTCTTTACCACTCCACGAAGGCCGTAGACCAAATGTAGGTACTAGTGTTTTGTATAGAAAAGACATTTCTATAAATCTATAAAAAAAACTATGATTTAATAAATCTTGTTTATATTTTAAATGATTTTAAGGAAAAATTTTATATTCCGTCTTATTCTGCGCTTCTAATAATAGGTATAATTTAACCCTGACAATATCCAAACGGCTTAACTGATTTTAACCAAATTTCGGTTGGGTAAGTATGTGTACAGTAAAAATGTTGACAGGTTACACGCATGCGCAGATGATGCTAACAGGGTAGACGTGCGTGTATTTGCTACAAAAGTACAAAAAACATGCGCAGTTGGTACTCAACGATTATTTCAATCATTTGCACAGAACTTACTGCGCATCTACAGAAGTAGGTACCACTGCGCACGCGCATTTGGAAATATGCGCCCAATTGGACCAATTTCCAGCAGATGTGAAAAGGTTACACGCATGCGCCAGGTGCTAAAATGGTAGATATATACGTAGGTATATTCTTTACAAAATGCCAAGAAAACCTGCACAGTCAGCGCTATAAGAATACCATAATGAATATACGCAGGACCTACTGAGCATATATAGGTGTACCTATTGTAATGTGCGTGTACCGATGTGTGCATGTGCACCAGGTACCAATTTGTCGGACTTACGTGCAGCACAAGTTAAAAAGTTAAACGTTTGTATAGCATGTGTTGAAATTTGGAGACATGCACAATAAGTCCTAACAGGTAAAGACCAGGCGCGGCAGGTGCCGCAAGAAGAGAGCTGTAAACTTAGACGCAAAACGTCATTTTGAAAATCTACTGTGATTGTCTTACCTTTTTAGGACGAATTACGTGTGTCTTCATCGGTTTAGCATTTCCTACGCTTGTGTGTAACGTTCCAACATCTGCTCGACGTAGATCGGTATTTTTGCACATATTTAAAAGTGCTCATGTGCAGTAGGTACCTACTTTTATAGATCCGCAGTAAGTTCTGCTGAGAATTATTCAAACGATCGTTAAGCACCGACTACTTAAAATACGCATGTATATACCCTTTTAGAACCTTCTGCGCATGCGTTTAACCTGTCAGCATTTCCTGCATACATGTTTAGTATTTTAGTACCTACGGCGCATGTATGCATTTAGTCGTGATGAGAGAGCGCGAGGAAAGGGTATTTTTTATTAAAGAAACTGAGCAAATAAAGTAACTACATGACATGGTCCACATAATTGACACAAAACCTATTATTAAATGTAATCGGAGAGGTATTGTTCTGGCTCTAACTAGGTGTTTATTTTCAACTAACAAATATTCAGAATATGTTTTATTCACTAAAACGAACTTTTGGAAATATTTTGAGAAGAATTAATACAAAGTTTAAAGCGGACCATGTCGGAATATGCGATTGTCCGAAGTATAATTATTATTAGATACCTTAAATAACGTTATACATATTATCATAAAATTTTTACTGAAAATATGGTTTAACAAGTAGGCAATGAGGCTTGTCTTATTATAGAATATATGTACAGTACTAACCTAAACTATAGAGAAATAACTTGCTTAGTTATTTATTAAGAAGTTAACGAAGCCCTGACTATTTCCGGAGGTATCCGAGAAAAACCAAAAAAATTAATTTAATATTTCGTTTTTTTACGGCTTTATGACCGAAAATTTTGATACACCACGAGCACTTTCTCAATGTATTTTTTATTTTTGAAATTACCTTTTGACCTCACAAAACTAATGCTGTGTCACAATTTTCACAAAGAGTTCTTTCAATTTTTTTTTTAAATAAAAGAGTAATTAAACAATAAGATTCACCTTTAATCTCCACACAAGTGAAAACACATAAAGCCAATATTGGTTATTGAACTTGTTGAGAACTGACACTTAAAATTCGTCTTCGGTTAAAAATAGGTATGTTGATGCTGATATGTAAAAAACGAAAAGTAGTATCTAAAAAATTAAATTATTTTCATATGAGACCTTAAGTAAGTACCCTTGGTTTATCAAAATAATCAGTAATAAAGCTGTAGAAGAATAAAATACCGAATTGATTTTTTGGTTTTCATTGCAATATCTCCGGAAGTAGTCAGAATTTTTAGAATTTAATTTTAGCAAATTATTCAGCATTAAAACGTGCAACTTAATTTCATCAACTCTATCTCTTAGAACTGCCGAGATAGCAGTGTTAATGCATCGAATCTGTAACCCCCTGTATATAAGAGAAATTACGTAAATATCCCAACTAGCAAAGCAGAGTTTTAAAAGAAGCAACTTATTGTATAATTATCCCAACCCAACCTAAGCAAACCTAAGCAACTTATTGTATAATTATCGAACAGCATCACAAAAATCATTAGAAGAGCTTTGTTTTGTACGTGGTGCATTATGGTTGCCATAATCTTATTCGTAACGAAAACTATTTTGTTTTATAATGGTTTTTACAGCTTGTATTATAGAACAAATGATTATTATTTTTACAAAATATTGGCTCTGATGTTTCCGTTGAAGAAAAAATTGTGTAAGAAATATTAGTAATAATATACTAATAATTTAACTCCTAACTGGGCAACTTCTAAACCTTGGCATCGCCTACATATTGCTGTCACATTAAAATTAATTTTGAATGCTAAAATATGTAACACAATAAAACCATTTTATCGCAAGCACTTTTATTTTACCCTAAAATATTCTATTTGATATTAAATGGTTTTATTATAATGAGCCATGTTTGAATAAAGATTTGTTGGTTCGATTATGTAAAACTTAGTTGGACGTATGGAATTAATCAAATTAGAAACATACCAAATTATAATTTACTAAACGGTTTGCTCTTAGGCACCTAGTTGTGTTAGTTTAATATTTATATTTTCCAGATATAAAACTTACAAATTTTTTTTACTTTCATTAATAACACAAAATATAAAAAATATATTCATAATACCTATTATAAAAATATTATTTAATTATATAAATTCTATTCCGAAATAAAATCAGCCAAACTTTGCCGTTAGGCATTAGAAATAAACCGACACGACGAGAGGGATTGAATAAAAATTTCCCGGAATTCGATCGCCTCGCGTCCGACTAAAACAAAACCTTCGCTTGCATTTCAGTGTGTAGCGCTGTTTAGGGGGTATTTTGCACCACGTCGTAATCTCGTTAGTATGTCCAGCTCGCGAGCGTCTTCCTCGCTGATAAATTCCATTCTGCACAAAGTGTGGCCTTAATGTAGTCTTATTTTTTCCATTTGTATTTTTTTTCTTAGTTAATGTGTTGCAGTTAAAAATGTGCAGAGTTAAATAAAATATTATTAGTTTATGTTGGTATGTTATCCAAATGAATTCGCTATTGAACAATTTAACACTTAATTTAAGACAAAAAAAGATATAGCTAAACTGCATTAAAAAACGGCGTATTTTAGCTGGGCGGAAAAATATCAGGCTCGTACTAAGAAAAACCTATGATGGTGGCTATATTCGTATCAAAACGTCGGAAATCATGTTTGAGTTACACATCATTTAGATGGGAATATCTAATTATTTTAAAAAATTAATTAAAAAATCCAGGTCCGTATTTAAAAAAATGAAGTTGGTACTGATATCTCAAAAACTAAGAGTCGTGTGAAAACATAAATTACGTCATTTTATAGTGAAGAAAAAATCTTAAAACTTTGGTATTTAACACTTTTTACTAAGATTAAAATTTCTTGAAATATTCGCTAAATAAATTTTGAGCGGTTTTTACATTTTTCCTTATATCTCGAAAACAAACAAAAATGTTACAACACTGTGAACGGATTTTAAATGAGAATAAAAAAGGTAACTTTTACTAATTTATCTGATCTTGTGGCTTTTACCGTTTCGAAGATAGCAATAGTGGTATCACTTAAAACGGACACCCTGTATATATATATATATATATATATATATATATATATATATATATATATATATATATATATATATATTATATATATATATATATATATATATATATATATATATATATATATATATATATATACAGGGTGATTCACGGTCGATGGTAGGTTAGACGTTTATGGAGAACGGAACGCGGGATTTTTTTGAAAATTTGGCAACGTGGGTAATTAGCTATGCTCTGTCCATCTAAAATATTTTCAGCATTGCGACGTTGCCGCTTCTATCAAAAAGTCCTAGCAACTTTATTTTTTTAAATGGAACACCCCATATATTAATAAATTTTTAGAATCGCTCTTTTATTACAATACTTTTTTGTTAATATTACCCTATACCTATCTCTATCGGTTTTCGAGATAAAAATTAGTTTGTGTTAAATATGGTCCAAAACATGGCCCTAATTACACGTAAGTAAATTAGTGCTCTCAATTCATGGAAAGTTGATATTTTGGCGGTAGTTTAGACAGACCCGATGTATTTATTTTTCACCATGAAATCGACTCCATATCATACAGGGCGTGCTAAGATTACTATTATTTCCGTTGTTCATAAAAGGGGTCAAATGTTCGTTTTTTTAAATGAAACCCCCTGTATATTAATCAATAAATTGAAAGACGAAGAAAAACGCTTTAAGATGGTACATCATATTCCTATACCTAAATCATCAAGTTTTCTTAATAAAAGCGCTTTTTTGTGAAAAAAAAAATAAAGACTTTAATTTTAAGTAACCATGGATATCAAACATCAAAATATCAAACTTACGACATTTTGACGACTGTGTTTAAAAAAATCTCCCAAAATGAACGCAGATAATCATTATTCAAACGAAGTTCTTATGAAATTATTTATTTTACACGGACAATGTGATCAAATCATTGCCAGAACTTGCAGAAAATTTAACCAAATGTATCCTGAATTGACACAAATGAACGAAAGGAAGTTTGTAAGATTACAAAATAATTTCATTAACTATGGCTCAAATTTAAAAGCGCCTCTAACATTACCAAAACCTGTTACTTCAAATGAAGATAATATTGTCAACGTTTTGGCATATTTTTATGCATATCCAGAGGCTTCCATTCGTAGTGCAGAAAAAGATTTGGGTGTATCATATGCTTCAATACAACGAATTTTGGGAAATCAAGAAATGCATCCATTTAAATTTACTAAAGTGCAAGCCCTCAAAGCAGAAGACTTTGAACGTAGAGTGCATTTTTGCGAAACCCTTTTAATACGTATACAAGAGGATCCGGAGTTTTTGTCAAAAATCATTTGGAGCGACGAAGCAAAATTTACAAGGGATGGGATTTTTAATAGAAGAAATAAGCATTTTTGGGCTGATCATAATCCTCACGTGACAAAAGAAATGGGATTTCAAGAAAAATTTGACCTAAATGTTTTTTGTATTTTAAAAAAGCACAAAATTAGCTTTTTTATTTATGATGCCACTTTAAATGCTGAGAGATATCTCGAAATACTAAGGACGAATGTTACCGATTTCGTCGAAAATTTATCTTTAGAGGATTATAGGAATTCGTGGTTTCAACTGGACGGAGCGCCAGCTCATTGCACCCAGGAAGTTTCCAGGGTACTTTATGAAATATTTGACGATCGTTGGTTTAGGCGCTTAGGGCCGTGGGATTGGCCACCGAGATCCCCCGATCTCACGCCGCTTGACTTTTATTTATGGGGTGTTTTAAAAGAAAGAGTGTACAGTACTCCAGTGCCTACCAAAGAAGAACTGCGACGGCGAATAGTTCGGTGTATTGAAGATCTGGATCCCCATGAAATTGAAAAAGCAACTACGAGTCGCGTACAAAAGCACATACTAAAATGTTTAGAATGTAATGGACAACATTTCCAGCATTTATTGTAAAAATTTCTTATTTTGTTTACAGTTTTGTTTTTTGAACCTTCCTAATTTTGTTATTTAATTTATTTTCACATGTTAATGAAATTATTTTGTAATCTTACAAACTTCCTTTCGTTCATTTGTGTCAATTCAGGATACATTTGGTTAAATTTTCTGCAAGTTCTGGCAATGATTTGATCACATTGTCCGTGTAAAATAAATAATTTCATAAGAACTTCGTTTGAATAATGATTATCTGCGTTCATTTTGGGAGATTTTTTTAAACACAGTCGTCAAAATGTCGTAAGTTTGATATTTTGATGTTTGATATCCATGGTTACTTAAAATTAAAGTCTTTATTTTTTTTTTCACAAAAAAGCGCTTTTATTAAGAAAACTTGATGATTTAGGTATAGGAATATGATGTACCATCTTAAAGCGTTTTTCTTCGTCTTTCAATTTATTGATTAATATACAGGGGGTTTCATTTAAAAAAACGAACATTTGACCCCTTTTATGAACAACGGAAATAATAGTAATCTTAGCACGCCCTGTATGATATGGAGTCGATTTCATGGTGAAAAATAAATACATCGGGTCTGTCTAAACTACCGCCAAAATATCAACTTTCCATGAATTGAGAGCACTAATTTACTTACGTGTAATTAGGGCCATGTTTTGGACCATATTTAACACAAACTAATTTTTATCTCGAAAACCGATAGAGATAGGTATAGGGTAATATTAACAAAAAAGTATTGTAATAAAAGAGCGATTCTAAAAATTTATTAATATATGGGGTGTTCCATTTAAAAAAATAAAGTTGCTAGGACTTTTTGATAGAAGCGGCAACGTCGCAATGCTGAAAATATTTTAGATGGACAGAGCATAGCTAATTACCCACGTTGCCAAATTTTCAAAAAAATCCCGCGTTCCGTTCTCCATAAACGTCTAACCTACCATCGACCGTGAATCACCCTGTATATATATATATATATATATATATATATATATATATATATATATATATATATATATATATATATATATCTGATCGATTAACAGAAATGTGACTGGAGGATATAATTAAGATTAACACTACAGAAAAAGTAACTTGTCTACCTATCATAGAAACATTAGTCGGAAATTTGGTGTAAATGATTTGTGGCCTGGGCAACAATTCTTATAAAATAATAATATGCAAATTTAGTTTGTTTTGATCTAATGAAATAAACCAATTATGTCAGCTTATCTTTTGGTAACATTTTACATATATCTTTTTGTATTCTTTGTGTTTATTTTCTCAGTTTACTGCTAACTGCTGCTCTGTTTGCTTCTTAATACCAAACGAAAAAGGTACATTTAAAAAAATAAGTATCTCCAACAAAGGAGTTTTCTGTTTATAACATTTTCACATAATTTCGGAAGATGTGCAGCTAGACGCTGCCAAATAAATAATATTTAATTAAAAGAATATAATAAAATTTAAAAGCCACTCAAGCAAAAATTAGTGAGGAGTCACAGCACTGGGCACTACCGCAGCTAGGCTAAATTTGACTGAAGGCACGCCAGGATCTTTGCGCTCCTATATCAAGACCTAATTAACTTAAGGACTCTATAGTTTTACCATTTAGCGCCTCTTGCACCGCCGCTCCTAGGCAAAGGCCTACTCTGCCTACGGCATTGGCATGGTTTATTGAGTTAATGGTGACACTTAAATGAATATAGTTTATCATTATAGAATTATTGTACCTTTTGGAATTTAACAAGTTCATCATTTACAGCAGCCCTGTAGTCCATGTCTGAAAGCTTAACATTACTATTTAAATCCATCGTAAGATTCCACAGTCTTCGAGCGAAATGAGTTCTGTTACCTATTGCATGATCTTGTACATCTATTTTCTTACCACGCTCTAAATACTGGAATATAAAGGAACCGGCAATCGTATAACCTATCTGAAAATAAAATTAAGAAGTAAAGGAAAAAATACAATTTAATTGCACAAAATATAATTTATGTGGCGTGTTAGAAGTTAGAGGCGGTTTGAGATTTAAATTTCTTGTTAAAAAAGCCAAATTTACGAGATATGCCGATAAAGGTTTTCACCGAGGAGCGAGTAATGATTTTCATCTGTGCTTATTGCAGGGTCTTTTCTTTTTATGTGTTAAAATATTTTAAAGCGGTAAATAACTGTATTCTGCATACTGTTATCTAAGTGACATTTTCAGCCATATAACACCCTAAAAATATTGTTATAAAATGGAAAAAGTAACAGCGCATCTACTATTACTCCACAGTGAGCATGGATCCGATGGAACCCAGCGGAGGCATTTTCATTTTAGTCAGTCCCGTTTACCGTAAAGTTTTAATGAAATTCTGTAATCCTGTTTCCAATTCGAAAAGAGAAAACACGACAAAGTTCGAACATACACTATATACATAAAAATGTTACACTTTCTTGCGCAATTTAGTATAAATTTTTATTAAAATATGATCTTTTTTTACAATATTTTACACAAACTACATATGTATGTATTTTGCTCAAGCTTGTAAGTTTTTATAAAATTTGGAAAACATATCAGAGATTCTACAGAAGACACGAACAAATTTATTTTAAGTAGGTCTTTCTTACAGTGTAACCAAAAAGAAAAAAGAGCTAATATAACCCCAATTTTTGCTGTTTTTCATCCCAGTTGCCTGTTAGCTGTTTATATAGATATTTTTATATAAGTGTGAAGGTTTTATACAGAAATAAATTATTTGTACTTCTTTGATTTCTAATGTAATTATGTAGCTTACAAACAGCTTTTGGTGTAAAGTGCCATTTAGGTCCTAATTTGTTTAATCGCAATGTTTATTGTACAGAAATTTCGTCCCATTAGATTCCACTAAATTCAGATCTTTTTCAGAACAGGATTGACTTAAAATAAGTAGAATATGTTCTGCATCCTCCCACTCCCAAAATCAATAGCGCATGCGCCAGTATCAAACCCAACGCGCAACAGCGCAAGCGTCAGTATCAAACCCAACCATAGCGCATGCGTCAGTATGAAACCCAACGTGCGCACGCGTGAAACCTGCGCACGCACACGTCACCTGTCATACGTCATCTGTCACCTGTCATACGTCATCTGTCACCTGTCATACGTCATCTGTCACCTGTCATACGTCATCTGTCAACTGTCATACGTCATCTGTCACCTGTCACCTGTCATACGTCATCTGTCAACTGTGATACGTCACCTGTCATATGTCAACTGTCAAATGTCACACTCTCAGGCGATAGTTACTTTGGTCTTAACTACTTGAGGCTTTAACTACTTGGACATTAACTACTTGGGCACTATCTATTTGGGACCTAACTGCATCGGACATTAGTACAACTCCTTAAAATATTATTATTTCATAAAGATGATGTCAAAAATTTTTCCATTTATTTTACCCATACTGGGATTAGAACTCGGGACCTGGATGTTTGGAATAGCAGCGCTCTAACCGACCTCGCCATCGACTTCCCATAAAATATTGACTTCATAGCATATAGGCTTGCAGCTCGGCAGGAAAGTTGTTTTTAGCGAAGTCACGATGAGAACGATATATAAGAAATGTATTGAAGGAAGAAAACACGTAGTAGTAGGAAAATTATTTATTTAACCATATATATATATCGATATTTAGCAACCTTATATACAAAATTGGTTAATAATATTAAACAAGTTATAGCTATGAATACAAGTAAACTAGAAATACTGTTCATATTTTCGGATAAAGATGGCGTTAGCGTAGAATTAGCAGTAGTAAGAGTAGGAGTAGGAGTAAGAGTTGGAGATGCTGTCTCATTCTTGCACTGGCTAAGGAACGTCATCCATCCTGTTTCACCAATCGTCGACTCTTGAAAGAGAAAGTGAACCTTGTAGCGAAAAGACCTGCTGATGCTGGATGGAGGTATCGTGGCGGAGAATAGAGACATGTGGTCAGTGTTTTGCGAGTTGAAAGCCATCGGAATCCATGGTCTGCTAGCGTTACAACCTCCAAAATAGAACAAAACAGAAGCGTTTTTAACATTTAAAGGTCGATATACGTAGAAGACGTTGTGTACTACTGCAACCAGCAGAATGAAGGACGAACTTAACAGAGCCATAGCTGACGTTAAAATGAGTTAAAGCGTTGAAGAATGGAGATTCATAATATCATAGAGGTGTATCTATCCACTGGTTAATAACACCAACAGCGGTATTAAGAACAGAGAACTAACATGGAGAGTTCGGAGCGGTTCTGGTTGTATCTTTTTCAAGCTTCGCGGCGGGACTTCCTTTTTCAGTTGTCGGCACTTCCACCAATACTTTAGCTAACCGGATATGTGGAGATAACTTATAGTGATCGGCTAATGGATCATCTCCTTCCTTCCGATCAGCAAACTCACAATGACAAAATGCACATTGAACTATATCGAATCGTTGGGTGCAATAAAAACCAGCCTCTGCTAGGTCTTTAGGACTAACTTTATTGGTCCAATTTTGCAAACGTAATCAGTCTTTCTTCAAAAGTATGAATGACGCCAAGACCGTCGTCTAAGCAATCAGTACAATCTACACTGCGGCTAATCCTTTTCAACGGCTTTCTACTTAGACTAATCGAGCTATACTAAGAAATAAAACAAACAAAATAGGTTACATACTTTTATTCCATGTCATTTAAAAAACAATGTCGAAAATTATACAATAACTTAACATTATTACATGCACAATGCCAAACATTAAAGTCCTTATGATGAAAACATTCTACAACTTTTTTATAGTTACTTAATTTAGGTTCAGTCTTCAAAGGAATACTAACTATAAGACAAGAATCGAAAATCTGTTTTAAACAAGTTGTCTTTAAATCACCCTTAACCAGAAATTTAGTAGAGTCATACTGAAGACAAACGTCACGTAAAATACTTTCAAATTGGTTCAAGTCAAGGCAGCCAGACCCCCACACTAGCCCATGGTATTTTTCCTCCAAATGGTCTACTATTTTGAGATCTTCAGGTTTTAAAAATTTCCTACCATACCGAGGTTTGAAGAGAAAGCTGCAAAATCGTGCGCCAACTCCAGCTAACTCCTTCGGTATAAACCCACTGGCTAAAGGCTAACCTTGAAGATCAATGTAAACTTCCTGACGTTCTTTAGACATCTTGTACACTGGTTAGACTCAAAGGTAACGACGACGATGGTGTTGAACTAACATCTAAACAGTTTACAGTACAGAAGGGCTTTAAGTAAGGTGAGATATACCACCACCACCATCAATATCTCTTGAAACAGGCTTATTCGGAGCATTCAAACTGGATTAGGGTGCGAGGGTTACAACCAACAGCAGTCAAGCTTTGCCCCAAATATGCTAGAGTATACTGGGCACTCGATCGGTTCATGTTGTCAACCAGATCATGCGACATAGTTTCAGCTATCCGCTGCGGTAAGTATGTTTCAAAGAGTATATCCTCCTGGGCTAAGTCAATCAATGTCGCAACAAGAGCTCTCCCATAACGTGTTGTAACAAATTTCAGTGTTTGAATAGGATAGGCTACTCCTACGAGTAGAGTGGAAAGTTTCCTGCATTCGGGAAAGCTCACAACATCACTGTTAATACGAGCGTTAAGTTCCGCTGATGTTATTATTATGTTATCATTAGCAGCTTGTAGAGATGTATTACGTTCATTTAAACCCTGTAGTAATTTCTGTATTTGTCCAACCATCGAATCAGTATACTTCTTACTTGTACTCTCAATAACGGAGAGAGAATCGTTAAAATTTCGCTGAAGAACACCTATCGATTCATCAATTCGAGTAATTATACTCTCCACAAACTTTTTATTTACGGCATCAGTGACATCTGTTGGCGATTTAACGTTACAAAGCCGATGGTCTTGAATATTGTAATCGCCATCTTTTGTAAGAGTAATCAAGTTGGGTGTGTGCAATACTCACTCTTTTCGGATTAGACGAGCAGGGTAAGGAACGTCCAAACTTATTCATGATTACTGCGGTACTAGGACATAGTAGCTTTAAACAAACTTATTTATAGAACTCAATTACTCCAAGTTGTTCCAATTCCTGTAAAATGCTCCAAATCTCGCTCATGTTATTATTGTTGCCAACCTGATTAGAAGCTTCCAATTTTTTAAAACGTTCAACTAGCTCGTTTACGTTATAATAGTACACAAATTCTTTAGGTTTTTCGTTGTATTCCATTAAGGCAGATCCGGATTTCTCCGACTGCAATCTTGTTATTATTTTACCCACGGGTGAAGGAATTTTACTGGTGGAACCTCTAGAAATTAGTGGTTTCACAATGGCATTATATCTGTGAGATCTATTACCTTGTAATTGCCCATTTTCCTTTAAGTATAAATCTGTTCGCTTTAGAATATCCGTATAGTGTTCTTCATCGGCAGCGGTATTAAATTTAGGAACCTTGAGAAACAATAAATCGTATAGTCCCAGAGTTCCTTTGTACATAATGGAACCTACTTGAATATCACCAGTCTTTAAGAAATTAACCGGTTGGGAACCTAATCTCCAAGAATCAGTCGTTATACCATATTTCATACCGTTAGCATCTATTTCGCTAGAGCTCGTCCAATATTGTTTCAGATATTCTTGAGCAATCTTCGGATACTGATCGATAAAATCCTCAAACACCTCAGATGCCCCAAGAAAATCTTCAAAATTCTTTCTTATGTCTTGCAATGATTGTTCTGCAGGGCCCTGAGCTGGTTCTTCAAACACATCACCATCATCAGCATCCCCATAGTGAGTTTCATCCGTTAAAAATTTTACAGCAGGTTTCACTTCTCGAGATACTATGGGTGGTTTAAATTTTGGTTTTACACCATCACTCTCTTCCGCTTTAATCTTACGTTTCTTCGAATTTGCATTGGTGGAAGCACCCATAAGCTTATTCAGAGGATCTGTAATAGGCATTAAGAATTTATTAAGAGCTTCATCTTCTTCACCTCGCTCTAACTTTAATGCTAAATACTTCTTTCTTATTGTTCGTGCAGCTTGGATAATCCGACGTTTAACGTCTTTATCGAGCTTATTCAGTGGGATGGACATACTCCAAACTGCTACAAAACAGCAAACAAAACAGACTCGGTTTCTGGAAACAGTTACAAACAGCTAAAACAACAGACCCCTGTTTCCGAAAACAGCTAAGAAACAGCTAAAAACAGCTAAAAATCAGACCCCCTGCTTCCGGAAACAGCTACAAACAGCTAAAACAACAGACCCCTGTTTCGGAAAACAGCTATGAAACAGCTAAAAAACAGACCCCTGTTTCGGGAAACAGCTGCAAACAGCTAAAAAACAGACCCCTGTTTCGGGAAATAACTAGGAAACAGCTAAAACAACTACTAAATAGACCCTGTTCCTAGAGACTTAACACATCTAGCTTCGAGAACACCAAGTGTCACACTGAACCTCGAGGGCTTAGGGAATCCATACCTATCATTCCAACATTCGGAACAAATATGTTTAAATGCATCGCATCAAAGAACAAATCGATATATATTCCGTTTAGAAACTGGGAATTACATGAACTGACTGCTTTGAGAACGACAAAGCGTGATATTTGGACCGTTAAGACAATGTCTGAGAGAGCCCGATATGTTATTGTATTATTTATGAAGAAGCGAAAAGATAACTACCAAGCTGATTGTACCTACTTTGATAATTTAGACATCACCGACGTCAAATTGCATTTAAATTCCGAAGTTTACCCCTATGAATCGCTAAACCTAAACTTTGCCAATAGGCAGTTTACAGAAGCCTATCAGATGTATACGGATTTTCAAAAAACCTATTTGGGAAAACAGCGGTGTGAGCCGCTCTTGGATTTTCTCGCTTTCGCTAGTAGAACCCTCTTGGTTATTGACTGTTCCAAACAAAATGAAGCCCTTAAGAGTAACGCCATCGACGTGAAGTTGGAGTTTCAAAGTTCCGAAAACTTCTCGGATGAGTCACGTGCCTTTTGTATAATTATTCATGATCGAGTGCTCGAGTATCAGAAGTCAAGTACGTGATCTGTTGTAGTCAGTTACCCTACAACTCCTTCGGTACGATGAAGTTTGTTGTGGTTGACGTTCAAGGATTCAGCGTTCCCGAATTTGAAGCCAAAGAATTGGCTATTTACGATGGAAAGCAAATAAAGAACTATCTGTTTAAACCAGCTAAGCCGTTTTATGAGCTATCCTATGATTGTCAGAAGCAAGCAATATTTCTATCTGGGAACCGACATGGTTTATACTACAATTCGGAGAAACCGATTACAATGAACTTTACCGCATTCTCTCCAACGATCTACGTGAAGGGACATGTAAAGAAGGCCTTCTTACGTGAAACTTTTTCCACGATGAAATATCTTGAGAATATACCCGATATTGTTAATTTAGAATTTACTAGGGATAGTGTTAATGTACCGAAATTATCTCTAAGTAAAACCACTTGTTCTTATCATGGTTTAAAATATTGTGCTTGTAGTGCTAAGAATTCCAAAATCTTGAATGAATATATTAATGATTTTTTACCTAAATAAAGAAGTTGAACTGCCTTACATGTTTCATTTTATCCTATATTACTAGAACCCCTTGAGAAATTTGGGCATTTAGACTCGAGCACATGACCAAGACGGTTGACTTGTCAGTTAGATTAGACGAGCATTTGAAAAAAATACGCAAGCTGAAAAGAGCCATTACGTTTTACAAAGAAAAGAAATCTTTGGTTAGAATATTTGTAAAACTTACCATTTAAACTTACCAATGGCTACCTCCTCCTCATCCCGCTGGGATAAGGTGTTTGAATCTTCTTCTCGATGCCCTGATGTTCCAGCGGTAGTTCTTAAGACTAAGCCTAACCGAATTTACGAGATTGTTGACTTTCCAGCAGTCGTTTTTACTACATCCGAAGGGGAACGCAAACAAGTAATTTTGGATACTATTGGTCATGGTAAAATGTATTTCTCCAGTGATAAGTTTGAAGAATTTCTAAGCACTTTTGATTGTTTCAATACGCACTGGGTGGATATATTTATGAATTGGTCAGTATGCTTTAGTGTTTCATCGCAGTGGTGATAAGAGAAGGGTCTCAAGTTTCAAGATGCCGCAACCGACAAGTATCTATTTCGATGGACCGAGAAGCTAATACACCTATTTGCAAAGCATATTTATGAATTGTATAAGCTTAATATTGAATATTATACTGTTACTAACTAGTATACTGTTTATTTGTTTTCTTTCTTCTCACTCCGGAAATAAGACAACAATTTCAACACAAAAAACATTTAATAAAGTGTAAAACGTATAAAGTAAATAGGTAAATACAGTAAAGAGAGTAGATTAGGGTACAATAATTACAATAACTAATTAAATAACTAAACTACATTACTAGCCTATTATCACAGCCTCTAAAGTTATCCATTTAGCTACCAAAGGTGATTGACGTAAAGTTAGCTGTCGGTGATCAGTCTTAGCTCATGGAATTTTCGATGATTCCTTATACATTTCAATATCTCGATGACCCCAAGCAAGCGTGTTCTCCAAGTCACCGGGAATAAGATAACGCTTATCGTCCGCGTGTGATAGCGCTACTTTATTTTTCAGTTAGACATACATATCGTGTAAATATGAACGGAAAGTGTTCATCTGTCGATGACTGTGAGTTCCTTCTACGTCAACTGCTTCTCTGTAATCGTCGAGAGTCAGTTCTTTGTGGGTGACGTAGTCAGGAACTCCCTTAGCGTTTTTAGTTAACTCTCCCTCGACATTTACACAATATGCCTTCGCCCCGGTACCGCAGAAATCCCAAATCATTTTTCCTGCATACTCATCTTTCATTTTACCCAAAATTGATTGGTTTACATTAACATCATGTGGGTTATCTTGTGAGTAATTGGATGTATCTAACCTATCTAAATTTTCTTTCATGTCATTATAGAAATTTTCGGTTGTAATTTTTAAAACAAGGGAATCGGTGACAGTATAGAGTAATACCGCGTTGTTACCATACTTGGGCTTGATATATTCGTACAGAAAGTCAGACATAATAGTCTAGGATATTTCCAAGATACCAAAATAATAGTAAATAGGTTTATTATATGTGACTTTTTGTTTTTTCATCTGGATGGCTACCAGGTTCTCGTTGAAAATAGTGCGGTCTTTAAAATGAGGTTTCGAGATTGACGCTTCGGCCCCCAACTTTCTACCAATATTTTCCCAATGAGAAACAAGTTTAACATCTACCCGTTTCTCCACATTTTCCACCGTTTGACCAAACACAGCGTTGTTCATAAGTTTAAAAGAAATCTTCCTCAAACTTATTTTTCGCTTTATTGCGCAACGCTGTGTTCAGATCAATATGTTTCTTAAGCAATGGCGATTGATCAAAACTTAATACGCGATGAATCTTTGTGAGCTTAAGCCCATGACCTAAGCCTGACGCAAATTCTGATAATGAATTATATATTTCCTTTTAGACTTGAAATTTGGAATTAATTTTTTAATATCCTTAAATTTGGACTCTGGAGAAGCAACGGATTGTGGGCAGAAGGGTAGTTCGTTGTGTAAATAATGCAAGTGTTCGGGATATACTAAATCTACCTCTGATACGTAGCCAGTTTTAGAATCATTCGCGACATTCATGTAATCTAAGTCTTGAATTTCGGTCTCATCCAACCACTTAAAATTCCCAGTTGGTAAATATTGCGACATGGCTGCACCGTAAAGGTTGGTGGCATCTAAATACATGATGTAGGAAGTAGGTTTGGAAACGTCATAATGAGGTATAAATTTGTTGTTCGCAAAAGCTTTTCTAACGCTACACTGACTGACCCCGCCGCGAATACCGTGTTTAAAGAAGTGTACCATGTCTAGATCCGTCAGTAATTCCAAGTTAATTGATGTGGCCTTGAGCGCCGAGTCAAAGGAAAGTGATGGCCCTGTGAAATACTGCGCAGGATCTAGACCGTAAGTGTTCAGGCACACCTCTCTAAAACTTTCAAACAGCTGTTAATAATAAAACGTCGGACTTTAAATAAATATCTCAATATTCGCCTAGAGTTTTGCATTCAAATAAATTCCAAACAGCCCAAGCACGCTCTTAATCCTCTTTACTAATGTCTTCTTTCTTTAGCTGGTTGTAAAAGTCTTTATGTGACGGAAGCTTTGTATCGTTCAATTTTGCGAAAATATCCACGTAATTATATGGGAAGACACCGTTCCGTTGAATAAGCTGAAACTTATTTTCTTCCGCGAAATATTTTCTAACTTCTCGACATTGTTCTGGTTTTAAATTTTGACTAAGTTTATCTAGACCGCTAGCCATGAAACGAAAACTATCGAGAAAGCGTAATTTTAAAAGTACCTGTCGTTGTTTACCATCCTTGTTTTCGATGTTATCCACCAAAATATGCTTAGTAAATGATATATACTTTTCCTTGTTTTGAGGGATAGCATCCAGCTTTTCTTCGTTGGAAGCCAATTCCTTGACAAACAGGTGGGAATCAAAGTTGGATATATTATGGAAAAAGATGGGTATAAGTGCGCAGCCGCGCGATATGAGCCATTTGTGTGGTTGTAATCGTGCACTCGATCGTTTAATGCTTCATCAAATGGCTTTTCGCAGATATGGCACACCGCAGTATTTTAATGCTCAATCTCTTGTTCTGCAGAAATAGGTAACATGGGTACTACTTCCTTCATAAAGTGATTATAGATTGATTTACAATCAGTCTCTAAGCGTTTTACGAATTCTTTATGTGCATCCGGACCCCTATAACTTTGGTAAATTGAATGAGCATCATCAAAGTCGCATTTGATGTAGTAACCGAACGAGTACGGGACATGCTTATGTGTTCTCAAAGTGTAGGACGTATCGGGATCCTGAGCATTTTCCTCTGTATCGATAGGTTCAAGGATAGTCTCGAAATCGGCATAAACAACGAAAGGCACCTTTAATTTCTTTTCAAATTTCGTAAATTTCAAAATATTCTCGGGAATCTCTTCACCGTATTTTATTTTTAATTTGTTGTTGGGACTTTAGCTAAAACGTGTCCGCTATCATGTTCTTGATGTTCTTTTAATTTTTGTTCTGAATAAAAATACGATAAACAACCATCACATAGGTAAATACTTTGTGCCGCAACGTGAAGATAATTGTCTTGAGATCAGGCGAGATAAACTTCTTATTAAGCAGTAATGACTATTTCCATAGTCATCATTGATTACTTACAAGTTTACATGTCGCTCTCTATTACGAGAATTTGTAAAGTATAAGGGTCCAACACCTTCAATAATATTTTTACCATCTTTGAACCCTTTCTCCAATCCGTATACGTTGATATAAATATTATTAAGTCGTTCAAACTTAGTTACATAAGTTTAATCGGAAATTCCATACCTGTAAAGTCCAACTCGTTTTAAAAAGGTAAATAGTTCGCGACTCTATTTGCATTTTGAGCTTGATCCTAAGGATATAAGACGGCTAGGACTGACCACATGAAACATTTTTGATCTGTGTTCTGGGTGTTTAAGACAGCTTTTTTGCTTCAATCTCCTAGAGAGGGATGTAGGAAGATGGCTTTAGAGGCTGGATCTTGTTGATTCCTAATTCTAAGTGGAGAAGCTGCTGAAGCGACCACCCTGTAACAATAGAAATATCGATTAGCGAGAAATATTAAACGGTTTTAAATTTGTTTTTTTTTGCAATAGTTTTACACTCACCACTATCCTTTTCCCTAAATTCGGAATACTTTCGGTCTAGGATGGTGATGAACTGCTCGAGCAGCTCCTCCAAGTCCGTAGTCCCATTCACCAGCTGGCACTTGGTGTTGAAGGACTTCACCGCCTCCTCCTCCGACTCGCTGGATTGAAGCATGAAACGTCCGAAAAGCTCCAAACCAATCTTCAGATGATCGTACCTTAACTGAATATCCCCTACCAACTTCGTACATTTGTTCTTCAGATGCCCCACATAGTTCTATACGTTGGTAGGGTCCTGGCTTGAGGTTAGTCTATAGGTGGTAATGCGGTTTCGAAAAGATGTTTTCACCAGTACCACTTCCTCCTCCTCCCGTATCGTCGCACAACACTTCTCCCGATGGTTCAATGTTCTCAGGTGGCCACTCCATCGAGATACTGGAACGTCCAGCTTACACTCCTTGCAGTATCGTGTGGCTGATGTGGATGGTTCTGTAAGTAAGAATAATACTAATTAGTTCTCCATTCCTAAACTTAACACTGAAGCATTATAAACATTTAAATTTAAATACTCACCATCTATCGAAGCGAGTCTTGCCCTTTTCGTCGTGGGAGCTTGCGGAGAATCGGCGGCTATTCTCTTCGGGGCTCTCAGACTTGGCAGTTCCTCCGCAAGTATCGCAGACTTTACCTGACTGCCTGCAGTCCCCATGACGTTTGAGGTCGTCCTTCCTGGTGAATGAGGCCTTGCAGAATTCACATACGAACATTTTCTATAACACATTAAGATTTGAAAACAATTTTAGGAAAAACAAACTTGAAAAAACTTTGAAAACAGTTTGGGAGAAAAATTTTTGAAAAAAAAAATTGGGAAAAAATTTTTGATAAAGAAATTTTGGAAAAAAATTTTGTAAAAAAAATTTGGGGAAAAATTTTGTAAAAAAATTTTGTAAAAAAATTTGTAAAAAAATTTTGTAAAAAGTTTTGGGAAAAAAAAATTGGAAAAATTTTCGAAAAAAATTTTTCGAAAAAATATTTTAGGAAAAATGGGTCTTTAATCTACACCCGTATATACTATTTTCTTTGGAAATATAAAGGCAAACCCTTATGAAGAATTTTAGTAGATTTTTTAAACTCAAATTGCAGTTTGAACACACACACACACACACACACACAAAATATTAATAGCTACCAGGCGCGGCCCGTCCATAAAGTCATTTGGTCAATGAGCCACCTATAATTTTTAATGATCTACCTAATATTTTATTTTTTAATTTTTTAAAACCAAAAAAGAATCTTTTGCTTCAAAAAAGTACAAGTTCCATGCGAAAACTCCTCAAGAACGAATCAAGCCAAGCTATCGTTGAAAGATCATCCAAGCTTGCTCCGGGATGGGTCGTATTTTAAATTGACCTCATATGTTTATGTGGACGATATAAATTCATTCAAACTAAGAGCGAAACAGACATACGCGCTTTAGGAAGTTAAAAAGAGACACAATTGGTCGACGGCCCACCAATAATATCGGGCCACTCCCACTATGGAAATACACTCAAACCGCCCCGTCAAATATACTCTTTCAAAACATTGGGTTCGGAAAAAGAAAAACAAATAGGTAGCTAATATGCATTGTATTAATAATATTAATTAGGGGTTAAACATAAAAAATTATAAATACAATTTCTGTCAGACCAGCGCCAGGCATCAAATTAACGGCACCGGACCAATTTTCTTACATTACCAGAGCAGTCTCAGCGAGTTGACTAGAAGGTCGAGGGTTCTAAACTGTGTTGGGGCAAAAACTTATTTTTAAATTTTTGTTATTTAAGAAATTAGATCAGCTCTAAAAGGTATATTGGCAACTTGAAATGACGTAAATAAATATGTAATGAATAAATATGTTTGAAGGTAAGTTGTTCCTCGATAAAATATTTTTAAAATTGTCGCCAGTCTCATATAAACTACAGCTTGCAGCCTGCACGTGCGTAGACAAAGATCGTATTACTATGTCTAGCCGCCAGTATTATATTTATTTAATAAAACGCTTTTCGGCAGCGTTCCTAATTTTGTTTTACGAATAATCATACTTTTAGGCTCGGACCATAAATAGACCATTTATTCTGGGCTCTTAGTACAAGGCGCGACCTCTAGTGAGGAGATGCTAAACGTATCAAAACTGGAAGCCGGTAGCAATCTACTAATCTAGAGTATTAAAACACATAGAAAAAAGCCATAAACATCTAGGGTAGTAATGTTCAATATACTGCAGTACCTGTTTTATGATTTTTGCTGTTTATTTGTAGGTAAATGATTTCTTGGCACATTATTAAAAAACCTTCCTTAATTAAAAAAGTGTATTTTGCTTGTTGCGTTGATATCACTAGTTGCCCACAAAATTTTGACCCACCTGTAAAAAAACTCACGGGCCGCGCCTGATATCTACACCCTTCCCAGCAGGGGTAACAAACAAACGAATCTGTTGACACCTTTTTAGGTGCAAGTGATACTCATACACTCATTGCTATCCTCGTTCCCAAAAAAATAGGTATATCCAACTACAATATCCGCGTCCTTTCCTCTTTCAAACTCGATTTTTTTCATATTCAGTACCGACAGGTAAACACTTTCCACTAATACTTCCAATATTCTACACGTTCCTACTAATCACTTAAGTAATATATACTTACCAAGATTTCACAGTACACTCACTTCACAAAGGAAACTTTGATTGGGTTTGATTTAGCTCGCTTGAGTTAGTAATTTTCCACTGATGGTGATGCAATCTTTATCGCATGTAATATTGTGGTATACGAACTTCTAGCTGCAAGCCCATATGTTATGAACTAGATATTTTATTGGAGCTCGATGGCGAGATCGGCTAACGTGCCGGTATTCCACTATGCAGGTCCCTGGTTCTAATCCCACTATAGGTAAAATAAAGAAAAAAGTATTTGACGTCATCTTCACATGAAATATTTAATACTAATAATATTCTTAAGGAGTAGTACTAATGTCCGATGTAGTTAGGTCCCAAATAGATATTGCCCAAATAGATAGTGCCCAAGTAGTTAATGTCCAAGTAGTTAAAGCCCCAAATAGTTCAAGCCCCAAGTAGTTCAAGCCCCAAGTAGTTAAGACCGAAGTAACTATCGCCCAAGAGTGTGACATTTGACAGATGACGTATGACAGGTGACGTATGACAGTTGACAGATGACGTATGACAGGTGACAGATGACGTATGACAGGTGACAGATTACGTACGACGGGTGACAGATGACGTATGACAGGTGACGTATGCATACACAGATTTGACGCATGCGCACGTTGGGTCTAATACTGACGCATGCTCTATGGTTGGGTTTGATACTGACGCTTGCGCCGCTGTGCGTTGGGTTTGGTACTGACGCATGCGCTATTGATTTTGGGAGGATGAGGATGCAGAACATATCATCTCCTCCTACTAAAATAATGCATTCGTTCGAAACCTCAATCGCGATTTTTAGATAGATCGAGTTGCATCCGTCATTGCACATGTACAATCTGTGGATCCGTACAGTACCATAAAATGATCAACTCATGGTCGAAAAGCACGTTTGTATGCGTTTGGAGCCAGCCAGAAATTTCAGATTCGGTCCCCTAAAGTCTCTCATTATTTTCAGCTATAAGTAAGTAGTAGATAATGGCTGACTTGTTGGATTTTGCTAATTTTGAAGCTTTATAACACTTTTATTAATATTACTTTATAGTTTATTGAAATTAGTACTTTTGTCTCCGTAAACCAAACATGTGCAACTAAATTGTACAGTACGGTCTAATAGTCTAATTAGTGATAAGCTAAGCTTTCTGCAAACCGCATGCTCTTAAGGAACTAACTCTGTTTACAGATTTAGCTGCGTAAATTTACACTTTCACAAATATTGTTTGGTTTCCAATAAATAATTTTTCTATGGTTGCATCCGATCGCATTGGTTCATCCACTTTCAGCTGACGATAAACACGTACTAATGAAACAGTATTTATTAATTCAAATCATATACTTTCGCTTCAGTATCGCATTCGTAGTATGCTACGAAAATAATATACTTACGTGCATAAATTGATTCACGCTCATTGTAAAGGATATTAAATGGTCCGTCTTACAATCCATTTTTTTTTATTTAAACTGATTACTGGTTTTAAAAAAATGCATTCAAATGCATTCGATTTTATATTAGTGTGAAGTGAGTCGATTTCTATGCAAGTAAGTGTATACCGATATACAATTTGGCAAAATAATTTGCATTAAAAACTTACTTGATTTTCTGCACCCGAGCATTTTGAAACGAAATTGTTTTCATAGATCAAGTGAACAGTTAGTGTCACTGCTATTCGTCGGCGAACGCTTAAATAACTTTAATGACAAAAACTATCAGCTGTGGCATTATGTTTTGAGGTTAAAGACGCAAGAGTTTCTTACCGATTTAAAACGGCTTGTAAGGAACGTTTCAAAACTGGAGAGGATAAGATGGAAATACCAATCATCATAACCAATCGTTTTCCTTTTTCGTTGCTCATCAAAATACAACCATATCGACGCTTAAACGAAATCCTATAAAGACACGTGATGAGAATGCTGCACAGTCGATTGCAAGACATGTTTTTGACAGTAAGAGGTCACGTGATCTTTTAAAATAGTTTCGAAACTCTGGGACGCAGAAAAACCCACATAACGGTCGATGGATATTCACCCTGTGTGGATTTAATAGATATTATTTAGACAATATTATTCATTATTGATTTAACAAAGAATCTACAGTGGATGTCAGGTAGCGCATATCATCATCATCAGCATCATCATCATCATCATCATCATCATCTCCAGCTATTTCAACCATTTCCAATTATGATGTAGCCTCCCTTACATATCCATTTTTCATTTCGGCCCATTGTTGTCTATTGTTGGCTATGCGGGCCCAGGTTAGTCCTGAAAATTTCTTTATATCATGGTCTCATCTCAAATTTGGGCGTCTTCTTGGTCTTTTTACGCCTCTGGGGTACCATTATTTAATTCTCGTGGTCCATCTATTGTCAGTTCTCCTCGCCAAGTATCCTGCCCATTGCCATTTTAGGGACTTGATTCTGTGGATGACGTCTATAACCTGGGGTTTCTGTCTTATCCACTCTATTCTCTTGCGGTCCCTCCTAGTTATTCCTAGCATGCATCGTTCCATAGCCCTTTGTGCCACCTGTTTTCTTGTTATGTCTGTTTTTGCTATCCAGGTTTCACATCCGTATGTAATGCCTGGTAGTATACATTGATCAAACGTTTGCTTCTTTAGGTGGAGTGGCATTCTAGATTTGAATATTATTGAGTTTCTACCTAATGCTCTCCATGCTAGTTTTATTCTTCTGTTGATTTCTGGTAGATTCCGAGATGTGTATTTGTTGACCCAAGTACCTATATGTATTCTTCTACTATTTTCAGTGTGGTGTCGTTTACTTGTATGTCTTGTTTGTCTAAGAGTTCGTTGTACATTATCTTAGTTTTGGCTAGGTTCATCTTCAGACCTACTTTACTGCATGCTGTATTTAGTTCGTCAATTTGCTGCTGAAGTTCATCAGGGTTCTTGGCGATTAGGACAATGTAATCAGCGAATCTTAGGTGGTTGAGGTGTTCTCCGTCTATGCATAGACCTTTGTTGTCCTTCTGCCATTTCTTTAGTATTTAATCGAACAAGATGAAACTTGGCAGAAATCATAGGCAAATAAAAAGTCACTTTTCGAGGTACTTGACAAATTTCGACGACTTCCGGTTTAGCCAGAAGTGACCCAAACTTTGTATTTTCAAATGAGACACCCTGTGTATTTCTAGATTTTTGGAATCTAGAAATCATTTCAAGTACATCTGTATTATTTTTATTACTTATTTTGTCAATTTACCATTTTTAAAGCAAATTTTTTGTTTTAATCTAGAGCGCCATGACTCACCTTAAATCGTTCTAATAGACGTTTACTTGTGCACAAAAATACCTACACAATTTTATCATCTTTCATTTGTATTACCAAAGCCTTAAAAGTTGACAAAATCATTTTTTTTTTGAAAATAACTTTAAAAAATTAAATACAACTATAACACTTTCACAGTATAATTAGATATAGTTTTGTAATACGAATCCAACGGTGCATCACAACGTTATCTTGAATTTTCTAAAGAAAACTGCATTTTACTGCAATAGCCATTTTTTATGGATTGATCAAACATGCAACTGCACGACAATCAAATATTATGTCCAGTTAGCCATGCCATGACGAAACTGAATAATAATAATGGGTGGCTGTAAACAATTCGACACAAACCAGAAAAATAATATTAAAGACCAGAAAAATAATTGTTCAGAAATTTGTGAAATTATATCATTTATCCTGAATGCAATTGTTTTTCATGGCAAACTTAACAATATTTTGACGCTTTATTCCGTTACTTTTTAAACAGCTATAATTTAATTGTTTGTTAT
This sequence comes from Philopedon plagiatum, assembly GCA_963971165.1. Lineage (NCBI taxonomy): Eukaryota > Metazoa > Arthropoda > Insecta > Coleoptera > Curculionidae > Philopedon > Philopedon plagiatum. Next base: position 76,317,020 of record OZ020193.1, read on the forward strand.
GACCAACTGGATATTATACTTGATCCTCCTGCAGTTGTATGTTTGATCAAACCATAAAAATGTAATAAAATGTAGTTTTCTTCCCAAGAGAATTTTAATGTTGTGATGCACCGTTGGATTCGTATTAAAAAACTACATCGAATTTATACTATGAAAGTGGTATAGTTGTATTTGATTTTTTAAAGTTATTATCAAAAAAGTGATTTAGTCTACTACGCTCTGGTAAGACAAATGAAAGGTGATAAAATTGTGTACGTAATTTTGTGCAGATATAAATGTCTATTCGAACGATTTCAGGTGGGTCATGGCACTCTAGATTAAAACAAAAAATTCGTTTTGAAAATGTTAAATTGACACAAAAAGTAATAAACATAATATAGCTGTACGTAAAATGGTCTCTAGATTCGAAAAATCAGGAAATATACAGGGTGTCTCGTTTGAAAATCCGAAACTCTGACTAAACCGGAAGTACCTCGAAAAGTGAAGTTTAGACTGTATGTTGATACCTCCGAAATAGATACTCAACATACGTTGTCACCTCATATATAATGTTGATACCTGCGGTTTCGGAGGTAACAACGTATCGCCATATTGTCCACTGCCACCATCATGTATGGTATGCGACCAAAAATGAAAATTTGTTTTGAGGTGACAACGTTCACCGAGGATCTGTTTCGTAACGCCGTTAGTTCAAGCGTAGATTACAGGCGCTAGTGTCGAGCGACGAAGAGACACGCCTACTACGTCGATACCTCTGGTATATATGTAGATTATTGTAGATAAACCTAGCATGCTGTTACCTCCGAAAAGCGGCAACGCTGCATTATTAGGCGAAGGTTATTCGTAATATAACTTGCCTATTAGGCAAAACATATCACGCCTTCTATAATATTTAGAGAAAAAATATATTGAGAAGAATTCATTGTTAATGCAGTTTTTATTCGTATATTAGAAGTAAAAAATTTAATACCGGGATTCACTAAAGATGTTTAGAGTACTGGTGTACTGGTTAATTAGTTGTGTTTTAACAAGTTATTCTCCTGTCTCTGTTAATAAATCGTCATTAAAACTTTTAATCAAGCATTAAAACCTAATTCCTTGTTAAAAACAAAAGATAGCCAGTTTAACAAATTTTAGGAAATAAAAATGAGTAAAAGTATAAAGTAATTATTGTACACTAATATTTTTTAAAATCCCAGAACACATTGTATTTATGTAAAAGTAACAAATTTCTACTTAAAAATATTTCAGCATCTATGTTAAAAAAGGTGTATCTTTAAGCCAATCTTCAGATTACATCTTCAGGGTTTTTTCTGTGAATTATCTCTAACCTGTAACAAAAGAAAATGGAGTATATAATAAAAAGAAAAAAGTTTATACTTCATAATCGTAATAAAACTATGCTCTACAACCCAGAAAAATAACTTGTTCATAGATAATTTATTCTAAATAGTGAAAACACGTAGTGTGTGGTATATATTTACATAAATATGATAAAAATGATAGTTTCCGACAAAAAATTGAATGTTAAAGTTAAAATCAAATCTCTGAATCTGTAATCACGTGCAAAATTACTTACCTTAGAAATATATGTTAAGAAGTATATTTTCTTCTAGGTTTGTGTAATTTTTCTATTCGCTTTGCCTAGTCACTTTAATTTTTAATATAAAATAATACACCCTATGTCATGTGTCATCTGCCTCTGCTATCTGACTTTTTTCTGATGTGACACGATTTTTATTCGGACCGGGCCGAAGTTTAAATCGAAGCGCGCCCTTTAACAGTATTAAATTTAACACGTTGTTAGTTTCATCAATTAGTACATTTTCTTTCTACAACCCGCTGGTATTTTATAATCTTCGCGATTTGTTTAGCTTCTAAATTATTTTTATAACACCAAAATTTCCCTTTTCTTTTTAAAGTTGTAAAACAACAACAGAAATAAATTAATAATACAAAACTTGTCGTATTCCTACATTGCCAATTTAAACCCTTGTCTGTCAACTTAAACCGGTCAGCCATAAAGTGTTTCCTGTTTATTATATTTAAATTTAAATACACAAATTGAATTTTAAAATAAGTTGAAAATAATGATCACCAGGCGCAGATCAAACTTTATTTCATGGAGAGAATACCGTAATCGTAATTTTTTCACATATTTGAGGTTGGAAAATCTGAGTTCATCAAACATGCCATATGACGGGTTTGTGATTTCTGTGGAAACAAAACTAATACTTTCCAAAGTTTATCAGCAGCAAATTTATCAATAATTTCGGAAAAGTTAATCTTAAATTCATGCTCAATACCAAGATACCAGATACCAAGTATTTTGTGATAGGAAAATCTCAGGGAAGAAATTTTATATCATGAAATGGGTTCTTAGAATCATACCAAAAAGTTCTTAAATTTTGCCCCTCAAGCGTCCTTTCTTCCCAGGTGTTTAAAAGGACCGCCCTTTCCCTCCTTTCTATTAACTTTACGTAAAAAATTGCTAATTAGATTATCTACAGAAAAGGACTAATTTAACGTATGAGTTTCATCAGATTAGAATTTTTCGAAATAATGATTGAAATGAATTCAAACTTAAACAAAGTTGAGTTGAGTACTCCGTTGTTCTTACCTTAAATTTAGTATATCATTATGATATAATATTATAGATCTTATAAAAATAATATTTTGAAGTACGCAATATATTGCGGACAACGATTTATAGTCCAGTACCAATATGAACTTCGCGCACCGAGAGATTTTCTTAATAACTTTCAAAATTACAATCATATAAGTATAATTGTTTTCTAGAACTTTTAGAAATAATTATCAGCAGTTGCACTATACTTATAATATTGTTTAATCACAATAGTTACACAAACCGTTGTAACTTGCACTTTACCGAATTTATTTTCGTTATAAGTACAACAAATAAAACTTTTTTTATTCATATTTGAAAGCAAATTAACAATACTGTCTATTAGAGTAAAAACATCAGAGTAAACACCCTTATTTGACCCCTTACGGAATTGATAAATTATTAAAATTGCATACATTTCGTAAAATTACAAATTAGTATCTTATTGAGACTAAAACGTATTAATTATTTTACCCTTTCCCCCAACTAACAGACCCTTAGAGATTAAATGTTGACGCGTTCCTTCCCCATGTGTGATTACGTTATAAAAGTAAAACATCCCTCAAATTTTAAATTTTTGGGTCCTGAAGTTTGGGCGGATATTCATTCATTCGCTTACGGTCAAACGATTCTAGACGGAATAACCTAAGCGAACCGAAAATCCCACTATATTTTATATTTTACCAAGTCAGTTTAATCTAATTATACTGTCACGTAGGGATCGATAAATTATGCTGCGGTTTACCAAAACACTTATATTTAACATTAATGACAACAAACCTAATATTAATATCACAAGATTTAGGGACCTTAACTTACATGTTCACATCCAAGACCATTAGTTGTAGGGCTAGCATCTTACGGGACGTTGGGGTAGCTACTTAACTCATCTGACGCTTATGGCATCGGTGCCAAAACCGATGGATCCGTCGTACCGATACTAATATGCAACAACGGATACACTACTACGGAAAGATCAAGTCCAAGAAATCACGGACACCATACAAAATCATATTAAATATACAGGGTGTTTCAAAAAACATGTGCCATCGCTTAAAGGGAGATTCTTTGAAAGAAATTAAGGCAAAAAGTTTATATGAACATGGGTCCGCAGATGCTTTGTTTCAAAGATACAGGACGTTAAATTTTTAAATGGTATTTACATGTTAAAACCGATGGTTGGGAAAATTAAACCAGTAAGACGGATAATAAAATTACATTTATCTCCTAAACGAAATGAAAACTGAAAAAATATGGAGAGATAAGTTTTGTTAAGAATTTAACATACTATTTGACCGATATAAGAAAATGTGAAAAAATCAGTGGCATACATGTTTTTATTGGAAAAATATTGTACCGTCGTCTCATATGTACGCCCCTGGAGGACCTGTCAAAGTCTTTTCATGGTCAGAATTATGGTTAATTTAAGTAATTTACATAACGTAAATTTCATCAAAATTGATGAAGCCGTTTTGAAAATATTTTGGAAAAACTGAAAAAAATTAAGAAATTCAACACCCTGTATCTTCGAAACGAAGCATCTGCGGATCCATGTTTATATAAACTTTTTGCCTTAGTTTCTTACAAGGAATCTCCTCTTAAGCGATGGCACATGTTTTTTGAAACACCCTGTATATTACCAATTATACACAACATTACTAGCGGAAGAATATTTTTAATCTGGAATATTATCTTATTTATATTACTGGCAATTCTTTTCTTTACAAATCCCAATACTTTTACGGTAATCCCTAATTTTATTAACCCCGTACGAGGGGAAAATGACCCAATACAGCACGACATTTTCTTGGGTACATTGATTGCGGCCTTTGCACTGTTTGTAATTTACATACAGGGTGTTATGAAATTCACTGCATATATTGAAACCAGTAAATCCTGACGTCAATTCAGATTGGGGAAAAATAATCATAAATAGCGCTTCGCGATAATAAGCCAGGTATCGCCCCTCAAAAAAATTTGGTTAATCACTGCACGCCACTGGTAATAAAACACATGGCCATATAAGGAACAGTCAGCTAGGTGCCGTGTTGCCAGGTATTTTAACAATATTTCGGGTCTTGAGCAATATACGACCCCTCGAATTTTCAGCAAATACAAAAGACCCCGCACACATTATATGGGAAATTGTCCCCCCATCAAATTCGCTAAAAGTTTGATATGTTGTTGTCCTTGCCATCCTGATGAAAAGTCTCTATGGGCCCAACTAAATCTTATGACTAGTTTTCGAAATACAGGGTGTTGAAAAGTGTAAATTGATGATAGATAGGTAAACATTTATTTAGGTTTAAATGACGTATAAATAAATTAAACAAATTAAACAAATTTTAATTTAATTTTATTAATTTTTAAAACATTTTCAATGGTAACTACTTATACAGGGTTGTTCAGAGTGAACAACACATTACTTTGCATTATAGAGAGAACTGCACATCAAATACTTGAACCTGCATTTTAATACGAAATCCATTGTGTAATCAAACGCTTACATAAAATAAACACTAAATGGGTAATAAGCTATAGGATATAGGGTGATTTGAAATTATCCCGAACATGAATTCGTAATATCCATTTAACTATAATAAAAACATATTGCACAAAATAAACACAAAAAGAGAATAAACAGTAACAAATAACCTTATTTAAGTATACATAGTCAAAATTGAAAAGTCAAATTGAAAACGAAGGATGAAGGTACCTACATGACTTTATACCTTCTTTTGTTAAACTAATAATCAATTAATAATAACCGGCATAACGTTTCGTTCGGCGACATCTAGTACACTTTGTAATATACGAGTTTGAGGATAATGTATGTTTGGCTGATGTCTAGCATATCCGAGAAACCACAACACACTAGCAATATGGCAACACATTCCTGCAGTCCTAGCACCCGATTTGCACGTACAGTAGTACCCGGATATAATGTTTTCAACATCATCTGCATTAAATCCTGCTGCTTAACGTTCAAAGTTTGAATGCGGACAAAATTAATAATATCCATGTCGATTATCTTGTAAACAATAAAATAAAATTTCTGTGTCTTACCGAAACTTGGGCTAGGGAGGACACTGTTAGACATTTAAATTTCGACAATTTTTACTTGGGCAGTCACTTTTGCCGCCAACAATTTAAGGGTGGCGGCGTCGGTATATGGGTGCATCGCGAGGTCGAGGCCAAAATGCTGGATGTTAGTCGTTTTTGCATAGAGAAATCAGTTGAACTCTGTTCGATCTATGTTAAATTGGGACATATTTCTGTTATTATTGTAAATTGTTACAGATCACCTTCTGGCGATATCAATGTATTCTTAAAGAGTATTGACGGCGTTTTAAACTATCTGTTTAAACCTGATATTAGTTTTATATTATGTGGCGACCTAAATGTGGATGGTTATGTCGCTGACCATATGATGGGTAACGAGTTTGGTAGGGTATGTAGTGTTGCATCATGTTTTAATCTTTTTCCTGTTGTAAAATGGCCTACCCGGGTGACAGACGCCACTGCTACTACTATTGACCATATTTTTGCAAACTTTAATAACACCGAGAGGTGTATGGTGTTAGATAACACAGTCTCAGATCACCGGACCATTCTTTTTCAAACAAATTTATTTAACAATAATAAAAGTGAACCTTTTTTTTTATGAAAGAAGGATTTTTTCTGTTACACATATCTCTGATTTCTATGACGCTTTATCCAGTTACGATTGGAGTGAGCTGTACGTGACAGAGGACATCGACGAAGCGTTCAGCCTATTCTTTCAGATTTTTATCGGTTATTTTGCGGATCATTTTCCGGTGACGCGTTGTAGTAAGGGGGGCTCTGATGATAGTAAAAAGTGGGTTACACCGGAGGTGAGAAGCTCGAGTGCGGCCTTAAGGGATCTCTATATATTATCTAACAGTAACCCCAATTTGAAGGAATTTTATAAAGTGTCAAAGAAGGGTCATAATAATTTAGTAAAAACATCAAAACAAGAGTATTATCAGTCCAAGATTTTTTCTTCAGGTAATCCAGGTAAGATGGCCTGGAACGTCGTATCCGATCTGTCAGGCAGGTTAGGAAATAGGGACAGAGCGAATATTGTGGTGAAACATAACGGTGATTTTCTAGAGGATCCGCAGGATCTTGTTGATTTTTTTAACAATTTTTTTGTGGATGCCCCGAAAGGAATTCTTAATAACATAAATCATTCTGGGAGCTATCAATGCGGAATTGTCGATAATGAATCTTCATTTTTTCTAAAGCCTTTGTGCAAGGCCGATGTACTTCGCATTATAGATCGTAAACTGAAAAATAAATGGTCTGCCGGTAACGACGACGTGCCTGTTTCTTTGTTAAAGAGAATAGGAGCGGCGATAGCGGAGCCCCTCGTTTATCTTATAAATTTAAGTTTTTTGGCAGGTAGATTTCCGAGTGGCCTTAAGACCGGAAAAGTGGTTCCAATTTTTAAGAAGGGCGATCCCCATTTAGTGGAGAATTATAGACCAGTGTGTGTGTCCCCTTCATTCTCAAAAATTTTCGAGTATGCATTTTTGGATTGTCTTTTGCCGTTTCTGACAACCCATAACATCATTACAGACAAGCAACACGGCTTTCTTGGTGGAAGATCTACGAATACTGCAATTCACAACTTTTATGAGAAAGTACTGGAGAGGCTGGACGTCGGCGAGTGCCCTGTTGGGATCTTCTTTGATCTTAGCAGGGCTTTCGACTGCGTCAGCCACTCTAAACTGTGTGACAAACTATCTAGGTATGGTATCAGGGGCAATCCTCTGAGTTGGATCAAGTCCTTTTTGAATAATCGCATGCAGTATGTCAGTATTGAACACGCGTCCAGCCGTGGGAGTAGCAGGTTCGAGTCTGGAATGCGCGAGGTAGACGTGGGCATACCGCAGGGTTCCGTTCTGGGTCCGTTGTTTTTTGTTCTGTATGTTACTGATCTAGTTAATGTTGCTCCCAATATCCATTTCACATTATACGCAGACGATACTTCCATTGTCGTCTCAAACAGGTCTCTGGACATCTTGCAAATGGATTGTAATAGGGATTTGGAGCGATTACACGAGTGGTTTAGTAGCAATGACCTTTATGTAAATGCAAGTAAAACCCAGGCTCTTCTTTTTCAGTCCCGCCAAAGGGCCTGCCAGGCGCCGCCAGGCTTAAATATTGACGGCAGTCCGATTGAGTTTGGCGATGTCGCCAATTTCTTGGGGGTAAGTGTCGACAGGTATCTTTCCTGGAGACCTCATTGCCGGGCTGTTTGTGCGAAACTGAATTCAATATCTTACCAGTTTAGGATGTTGTATTCAGTGTTGACTACGCAACAACTTTTAGCCCTCTATCACGCTCAGGTGGGTAGTCGAGTTTCATATGGCGTCTGTTTCTGGGGTAGGTCATCTATGGCCAGCGATGTGCTTTTATGTCAAAAGAAAATTTTGAGGAATATTGCGAATGTGCCATCTACTTATTCCTGTAGACCTCTTTTTAAATTGTATAACATTTTAACTGTGACGTCTGTATTCATTTTCGAAATGTGTGTATATGTGTTTTTAAATAAAGCTAAGTTTAGGCAAAATTCTGCGGTGCATAATTTTGATACGAGACATAAATCGGACTTTTGTATACCATACTGTAATCTAAAGGTAACCAGAGACTCTCCAAATGTTCTAGGTCTTAAATTATACAACAATCTACCACTACACTTAAAAAATTCTAATAGTATATTAAGTTTTAGAAAAGGTTTGAAACATTTTCTAACCAATAGGACTATCTATAGTTTGGATGAATTTTTTTGTACCTGATTTATAAAAAAAATTTTTTACCTTTTTGACACTCTGTAAATCATATTGATGCTATTGACGAAATCTATACATTGTAATAATGTCCACAGATCAATAAACATTTATTTATTTATTTATTTATTTATTTAAATAGGACGCACAGCTGATATTTAGTTCCATTACGATGTCTTGATCTGACTCGAACTCTCAACAAGTTTATTTCATTTATTCTAGCGTCATATTCAAAAGCCATATTTTCCCATATTAAGTAAATTGCTGTTAAATTAAAATAGACATTTTTGGTAAAATTTATCTGTGGAATTAAAAATTGGATTATTTTCGGTTTTCACTACAATTGATAAAATGGGATTTCACGATAATTTTTAAGTTTGGCAACGCCCTGGCTGGATCAGTTGTTTTTCTTCATAATATTTGAAGGTATGACGGCAGACTTTTTGGAAGCGTCGGATACACTAGAGTCTAAAGGTTGGGGGAAACTTTTTTATCCCGGACTTGCGCATGCGTAATAACCTCAAAAATATAAATGAGGCACTTGTTAATAAGTTTACCGATTCCCTAGAATCTGTCACGTAGTGCAGTGGTATAGAGTCCAAACACCCATAAATAAGCTTGTTGTTAATAATCCCCGCCGATCAGACATTCACTACTTTTGTGAGCATCCGCTCAATTCTTCACCACCATGTCTTGCAAGAGTCCGCTCGAACAATGACTTCCTGATCATCCCCTACGTTAGCTTTTGGTGTCCATAGAGCTTCCACCAGCTCCCGGCTACGCCGGCTTCCCGCTGTGAGGCAAACGCTCGTGCGCAGACTCCAGCGCGTACTCATTATACCTTTTGTTTTTATATACTTTTGCGCACCATTGTTAATTAGTCTATAAGTTTGTTATTAATTTTCAAAGCGCGCTTATTGACCCAGACGTCCTGGTTCGAATCGGTGCTCGGCCGCATCTTTTTTTTTTTAATTTTTGTCACTTAAAATATTATAAAAAATTAGGAAATCGGCTCTAAAAGGTGTATTGGAAACGGGTTAGCACTCCTTCCTCGATACAAATTTTGTTTTGTCTTTTTTTAAAGGTCCCGAGCAAAAAATTAATCGTGTCTAGGTACCTTAACCTAAAAATTATGTTTTGTTTGTTGTCCAGAACATTGGATCGGAGGGTACCCTAAGGTCGGAACAGGGTTAGCACCTGGTTAGGGGCCCTGACCAGTCTCTTTCCTCGCAAGTGAAGAGGGATTGGTGCGAAAAAATCCACTATTGTTTTTCTCTGCGCATGCGGAAGCCCGGGATAAAAAGTGTCCCCCCAACCTCTAGTCTTTAGTGTCGGATACGGGGGGTGGTTTAGGGTATTTTCTAAAATAAAAAAAAGTGCGATTTGATGGGAAAAAAGTATTGGGTATGTCTGTAGACTACCTCAGGAGTCACTCATTCAAATAGATGCAGTGAATTTAATAACACCCTGTATTCACATGGTACCTATTATTATGGCTGACGCGCAAAAAGTCCAAAACCAATAAAGCAAACTCCAGTCCCAGACAGACAGACGGCTCGACACAGCAATTCATTATAGGAAATACCAACAAGAAACCCAGTGGCACAAGCCTATTCTGTTCCCTTTCCAAATTAGACGAAACATGATATCTTAATTTCTACAGCCTTTAAGTCAGTGCAATCATTTAGAATACTATTTGTTTTATTTTATTTTATGATTTGCGTTTATAATAAACAAACAAATTAGCACGTATACATATTAAAGGTCATTATAAATAAAACATGAAGGGAAGAGGTAGACAGTCCACTATTTATTTAATTTTATTATGTCAGCAATGCAAGCAGTAAGGTAAACTCGTCAAAGTAAACAATTCGTATTCAATATCATTCACCTAGGTTGTTTTGTTAAAGTTAACTTGAAATACTGTGTCTAATAAAAATAATTTAAAAAACAAGGAAATATTATGAGACATTGAAAAATAAATCAGGGTCAGAATTTATATATATATTATATATATTTATATATATATATAATATATATATATATATATATATATATACATATTATATATATATATATATATATATATATATATATATATATATATATATATATATATATATATATATATATATATATCCAACTTCTTTTTACTTTTAAGAAAGTCGATTATTATTATTAAATAAATTTAAATATAGGCGTACAGTAATGCTTACCATATGCATTTGGTAATTATGTATTTATTTATATGACTAAAAGACGTATGTTTTCCAAATAGGGAGACATGGAAGATGGCTCTTAGCATGGAGTTGAATGTTCGCCTACTTGAGGGTGTTATGTATACCGTTATTGGAAATGACCAAGAGTCATATATTATATGAGTAGGGAGACATGGAAGATGACCCTCATATAAGGTTGAATGTCTGCCTATGTGAGATATTAAGTATTTTTATGCAAGTATAGTACTTGAAGTTTGTGTGACTTTATTGTTGGATAAATAAGAAGACATGGTAAATGATTCTTCCACATTCAAATATTACCCATTGTGGTTACGCTATATTTGGTTTATAACTTATTATGAAAATGTGTATCAAAGTAAATCATTTTATTTCCTTGCTGAATAAGAGACCCATGTTTCATTGTCTCCAAAAAGGTAACCAATAGAAGTTTTATGTTAAAACCGGGTGAATGTTCGTAGTCTGTCTACTTCTACTTAAACATCATAATATAGGTTTTCATTATTTTCATTAGCGATAAACTGTTTTTTTCCTTTTAACTGCCGGTAGTCTTTTTGTTTCATGTACTATTGGGAGATCTCACGACCTGGATCGAGAGGCATAAATACACCAAAAACCCAAAGGCCGGTCGCCGCGTGCGTCCACACACAGCCAGCGTCAAGCATCAGCCACGCACGGTCCGCCATGTCTCGCCAGCCTTGGTCTTCCCTCACTAACACTGAACTTCTCCACAACGAGCCGTGATGACACTGGTACAACGTACATATCTAAGGAACTTGCAGCGCAGGTTGATCACAACTAGCTTTAGGATCAGCCCAGCAAAGTTCTCGTCACGGCTTAGCACATTCAGAGTCCGGGTGGCCGAACCCTTTGGAGGAGGGAGACCCCTGCTGCACTGGGAGTCGGCAACGAAACTAGCCGATCCCATCACCAGGACACAGGAACCGTGACCGCTGCGTCGGAATGAGAACCAAACGACGAACAACCTCAACGTGTGGCGCCTAGAATGTGTCGGGTTTTGTCGGTGTGCAGGGCGATTCGATCAGTAACGTATTGGAACTCCCTAATAATAGAACTTTGTAAAAAAAGGTGTAAATTAACGTGAGCCAGACTACCTGTGCAGTAACCATTTTTATCTTTTATTTTAGCTAGTGTTCATTTTAAAATACGTGATGTACTGAGCCTGCGAACTAAGAACTTATAGTTGTTTAATTCTACAATGAATGAAGTCTACTTGTCAGGGGTACGTATTATAAATATGTAAAATTGAGAATAATTTCTCTAAACCACCTGAAAATTCCTTATACAATAAGGATTTTAACAAATCATGGTAAAACAGCTATTCTCCGGGCTATATGCCCCTCCGAGTGCTGGATTACATACCAAAATTTGCCGTATTTAGACTAACACTGTTAGACAACAAAATACTTGGTTTGACTGCAAGAAACTACCAGGAAGGAGGAAGCTTTTTCTTTAGTTAGGATGTCGTTACCTGCATACCGGTTTCGAACTCTTTAGTTCTCGTCAGTACAGGAGAAACGAACATACCTACCTTCCGAAACAGCATATCCTTAAAGCTAACCATGTCGAACTGCATAAGCATTATAACACAGGCAGCGCCATCCATTAGCAGTGTCAAGCAGTCGGAGTAGAATTTACCGTGAGGTAAAATATTTCAACAATGAATGAAGTCTACTTGTCAGGGGTACATATTATAAATACGTAAAATTGAGAATAAGTCCTCTAAACCACCTGAAAATTCTTTATACAATAAGGATTATATTTCAACAATGAATAAAGTCTACTTGTCAGGGGTACATATTATAAATACGTAAAATTGAGAATAAGTTCTCTAAACCACCTGAAAATCCCGGTCCTTCCAGTGGGAAGGTAGGTATGTTCGTTTCTCCTGTATTGACGAGAACTAAAGAGTTCGAAACCGGTATGCAGGTAACGACATCCTAACTAAAGAAAAAGCTTCCTTCTTCCTGATAGTTTCTTGCAGTCAAACCAAGTATTTTGTTGTCTAAGAGTGTTAGTCAAAATACGGCAAATTTTGGTATGTAATCCAGCGCTCGGAAGGACATATAGCCCGGAGAATAGCTGTTTTACCATGATTTGTTCAAATCCTTATTGTATAAGGAATTTTCAGGTGGTTTAGAGAACTTATTCTCAATTTTACGTATTTGTTTAATTCTGTTTAATATTTGTATTTTGTAAGTGTGTGATATTTTGTATATATAAAATGTGTAAATTTTTAAAGCTAGGGGCTAGCTTTTACGGGCGCGGGGAAAATGTCATATTTTCCCATACATTCGTTATTTTTCCAAATTTCTATATATTTTATTGTGTTATTTATTTAAAATTTCGGAAACCACTCTACGTGCTGCAATTGCATATCGGTGGCCTCGCCTTTATTTTATGAACCCTGTCCAGTTTGTACTCTATGTATAAACTGTTCTTGAGAGATTCATATTATAAAGCGTACCAGCGAGATGCAAAAGGAGGCGTCCCGAGAGGGAGGCGTCACTGTGGTGTCGCACTAGTAGCACCGATAGCGCCAGCCCTTTAGGCTGACTAAGCCAGAAGCTGCCCCCCTACGCTAGTATCCCTAGCCACGTAAGTGCATTGTGTGTACCTGAATTGAAATATAAGTGTTTTGGTAAACCGCAATATATGTAATTTATCAACTCCTACGACACCTACGTGACAATATGCTTTCTTATATGCTCTGCGTTTTGTTACCTCTGTAAACCAGGCAACAGTGCTAGAGGTAACAAAGTTGAAGCAGTGTCACAAAGCTATATGTCACGGAGGTAATAACAATTTAAGTTTATATGATCATATATGAGAATTTGTAAAATTAAAAATCTGTTCCCCTGTCGTGATAGACCTTTTAAGGGAGACCCCCTAAGCACATACAGGTAATTTTCTTGTGTAAACGTCAACTGGTTATGGTGGAAGCCAGGACGCCCAGCTTATGCACCGGAGCTAATTAATAGGCATCAATATATATATATATATATATATATATATATATATATATATATATATATATATATATATATATATATATATATATATATATATATATATTATATTATATATATATTATATATATATATATATATATATAATATATATATATATATATATATATATATATATATATATATATATATATATATATATATATATATATATAATATATATATATATATATATATATATATATATATATATATATATATATATATATATATATATATATATATATATATCTATATATATATATATATATATATATATATATATATATATATATATATATATATATATATATATATATATATATATATGAATTGGTAGGGTAGTCTTGACTGACTAGTTAAAAAACAAACTCAGTGGTTATTGAGGCATCAGTCTATTCGGGCATCGGAAGTAAAACTCTTTTTTTACTACGCCAAGCTTTCGAAAATGTTTATTCTCTTTATCAAGGCTACAACACAGAGTACAGTTAGTAACTTAATTAAATTTACATTATGTTGGACATTACCTAGGGTGCAAAGTGAGTTAAAAAAACCTTCGTAACATCTAGCACAACAGGATAAACACTCCAACCCAGGTCTTACAGTTTAATGATACTTTATTGCAATTACATAATTTCTTTTCGAGACCCTTGAGGTTTGGGCCACATGGTGATTCCTGTGATAGGGTGTACATAGGACAAACGTCTCGAGTGCTTAAGGACATACTAACCTCACACAAGAGCGACTGCAGATTAAAAAACCCTCTTGTGCTTTAGCTGAACATCATATAGAAACTGGTCATGATCCAAACTACTCAGAGACCAACACTATATATAGGTACAGAAAGTAAACTGTGAAAAAGACTCTTCTTAGAAATGGCAGAAACACACTTGACACCAAACTGTCTTAATAAAAAGAGGGACATCTCAGACTTAAGCTCAATCTACTCGTATATTGTCACTCTAAACAAAAATAAGACCACAGAGGGGTCTCACAATTCCTCTTCGGACGTTTAAAGTAAAACGAGCACAACGTACTCAGTTTATTTTCACCTCAAATTTTCAGCTGTCTTGAAAGCACCAGACAAAATAAATTCCCCTGTTCGTTTTTCATTGACTTTTGTCCTTAATAATCATAAAATAACCCGCTATAAACAGAATTTTAGAAAATAATCGAGATTGCTATGATACGACTAAGATCAAAAGTGTAACAACCCACATAAAAATGAATTGCTTACTCAGGAGCCCAAGGGAAAGGTGTGCTGTCTCCCTAGGTGACAAGGGAGATAGTACAGCTTTCTAAATAAAAAACATTTTATTTAAAATGTGTTAGGTGGGTTGCTTGACGCCGTCTGCAAGTGGCAGGTGTGGGGGCGACTCTGCTTACGCCATCTGGCATATTAACTCATAACCAACAAACATTGGTAAAACAGAAAGGGTTTCCTGACCAACGCCATCTGTTGCACGACTGTCTGTTTGGAAGACTGGAACATTCTGCAATATTCTCCAGCCTTCTAGACCGACAGTTATGACACTGTTGACACACTAGATCTTAACCTGACTGCTTCACTGCAACGAAACCATGTGGCCCAAACCTCAAGGGTCTCGAAAAGAAATTATGTAATTGCAATAAAGTATAATTAAACTGTAAGACCTGGGTTGGAGTGTTTATCCTGTTGTGCTAGATGCTACGAAGGTTTTTTTAACTCACTTTGCACCCTAGGTAATGTCCAACATAATGTAAATTTAATTAAGTTACTAACTGTACTCTGTGTTGTAGCCTTGATAAAGAGAATAAACATTTTCGAAAGCTTGGCGTAGTAAAAAAAGAGTTTAACTTCCGATGCCCGAATAGACTGATGCCTCAATAACCACTGAGTTTGTTTATATATATATATATATATATATATATATATATATATATATATATATATATATATATATATATATATATATATATATACATATATATATATATATATATATATATATATATATATATATATATATATATATATATATATATATATATATATATATATATATATATTCGGTTCCTCTCCATTAATACGCCCCTGCGATCAGTGCTTTGAACCAAATAAGTATTATATATACGAATATGTTTTACTTACAATGTAATGTAATGTAGTATTACATATTATATCCTACATTAAAAACATGCAAATGATAATTTATCCTTTGGTTACGAATTTTGAGAATATGCAGGCTCATAAAACATCACATAGATGGCCGTAATAGATTTTTTGAATTTTGTGTCTTGATTTAAAGATGAAGTGGACGTGTCAGAAATGTGAAGAGAACGAGAAGTGTAAATATATATATATGACGTTAAAAATGTGCGCGAAAATACGTCTATAATGTAACTCTCGCATTTACTGCGTTTTAACAATTGAAAGAACCGGCAGAGTGCGTTGAGTCTGTTAACATCCCATGTTATTCCATATGGTTAATAGAGGATGGAAGTACATTTAGTGTGCACTGACTTGACTAATGATCAACTCTATATATGCATTTGAGTGTGGTTTTCGCGAATTTTGAGAATATGTTCTTTCTACATTCAGGGAATATCACTGAAAATATCTCGTGAATGTGCTACATACATAAATAGAGTGACTATGACTAATTCCCGTCCCAACCTCCAATCCTTCAAATCCCGTGTCACTAGACTACATTTCCCTTCTCCTCAGACGCCCACGGTACGTTAGTACTTAGGATTAAAGTCTACGTGGGATGTCTTAGATAAAGAAAATATATAAAAACCAATTATTAATATAATAGAAACCCTAATTTTGCGCTGGCATATTGGCGACTCAAATTAAGAAAGTTGCGCCCCTGTCGGCCATAGTGCGCAATGTTTTCATTTCGTCTTCGTATTCATTATAGGTATTGCGTTATTTTGCATCTTTATCAATTTTTTCGTCTGGTGAGCCCATTTCGCCCAATAAGAATCAGCTGTTTGCAGCTGCGACAACAATGTTTGGCTTAATTTGAATCACAGAAACAAAGGTTTAATTTGAATAGCCCATAGACATTGTAGGAAATATATTAAATAACCTTGGTCCAACCTAGAAGTTAAATATACCGTATAAACTTTGCCTAAAAATATGGTTCAGAAACATTTTAAAAATCGATCAATGAGATGTAGGTATATAATTTGCTATTTGCAAAACATTTTCTAAAGTTGTGAGAAGCAAAGAAAACGTGAGATGTTAATGTTTTAAAAATATCCTGTTGGGCCACAACTTTTTGCCACTGTTGTCGATGAATTCTATTTCGACTTAGATATACCCAGTGTTTGTTTGGTTTATTCCTTGTTTCCTTAATGCAGATATGAGCAACCGATCCCTGCATATTTTAAAAACGAAAACGATTTAGCAATATTTTTTAACTAAACATGGTTTAGACCGTAACAATATGATAAATTTTCCAAATTAATGAAAATTTGAAATTAGACCTAGCAAAGCAGCTCCAAGCAGGGTTAAACGAACAGCCTTCCTTTAGATATAATCTTGGAGTTGACTACAGTGGCTGGACAAGGTTGCACCTTGCGCCGACACCGGCCACTTCAATAAAATACAGGCAGGCAGCCATTTAGCTTTAGCTTTCTTAGTTATATAATATGTACAAGTGTGAAAAGGATTTATCCAGTTTTGTGTTTTTATTGTTTTTACAAAGGTAAGTAATATTTTTAGACAAATATATGTGTGTTAAAATAGATAGAATCCACCTGTCAGTCCTAACACGCCACTCCGAAATTCATAAAGCATTAATTAAATAAACCTGACATATAATAAATATTTTGTTTAAATATTTTCTGGTTTTATTAGGCAAAAAATTTTCATCATATAGATATATGGGAAGCTACTGATTGCCCAAAAAAAAAATTAATTTTTGAAAAGTTGGCAGAGAAATATATGGCATTTACTAATTTTCCATAAAAGTGCACAGGAAGCATCAACTACGTTGAGATTATGGAATCTTTGGTGTACCCATACTGTTGATACAATATATATTTGGGTTTCCAATTTCGTTACTCAGTGATATGCTGGTAATATAATTTTTATGTTTAATATCTATTCACTCTATATATCCAAAAAAATATTTATACTTCAAAGAATATATGCCACATATTCATTTCATATTCTGTAGTAGTTTTTTCATATTTCATGTCCACATTCAGTCCCAATGATATCTTATACGAGTAGTACGTTACATCTATATTCCTGTTACATCCGCAACAAGACCTGGAATACCACAGAACGGATATCATGGGGATGTAGTATGATTGTACATATAACAAAAATTGACGAAGAAAGTACCTATGTACTTTCAATGTCTTCAGTATATGTAATATGTGTCAAATGTATATATCATATCTCACAATGAATATCCTAGAAGAAATAAATAATGAATATTACCGTCATATTACTTGGTATCCACACAGCTCGTTCCCTTCACGTCTCCGATACGTCATGTGTATTTTTATAGTTAAAGCAAAACTTTAAATTTAGGAGATCTATTACGTACATTCAGGATGTGCTGTGAATTTAATATGAACCTACATATTCGCCAAATTCGCGACAAACTGATGAACATTACAGGTCATTTTTTTATTTCCTGATACTTATTTAATTGCTATTCAATACCCGTAAGTGAATATACATATACTTCAGTGAATGTATTATGTATAGCCATTTAATGTTATTTTGTTATGTGGAAACAAATCTAATCCAATCGAACAATTCCAAAGCCGTACTTTTAGCAAGTAGTGCGAACTTTGCTGACGTTGGTTCAGCGGCAAAACTGAAATTAAAACACACTCTGCTGATTCAACAGTCTGCCATATGTGAAACATTTCTGCAAGGTCTTAAAAAGGAAACTCGAGTATTGCGAAGATTTCCTTGTTAAAATCTTAGCAAGGCGAAACGTGGATGTAGAGTTAAGTTAGATAAATGTATGAAACATTAAAAAGCGTACAATATTTTAAAACAAGTTCACTTCAAATTTCGCTGGCAAGTGAATTA
Organism: Philopedon plagiatum; assembly: GCA_963971165.1. Taxonomy (NCBI): domain Eukaryota; kingdom Metazoa; phylum Arthropoda; class Insecta; order Coleoptera; family Curculionidae; genus Philopedon; species Philopedon plagiatum. Next base: position 76,335,772 of record OZ020193.1, read on the forward strand.
AATTAACTGAAGTTGAAATAAGCCAAATGGCGTCTAATAGATGTAGTGCTGAGGATTACGTAAATAATAATTAAATACCCAGGAAACTGAAATTTTAAGATATTTTATGTTTCTTGTGATGAGGCGCGGATGTTTTTTTTTCAGAATTTTATTGCCAATAAAATGTTTGTACGTAAGCAAACTTAAAAATATTTAAATATGTAATCAAATATCCTTACCACAAGTCCAATAATCCCGACATTACTGAACATAAACGCAATAAAAGTTCTTACATATTCCTTGCACTTTTTCAGCCAAGGCCGTCTGAAGCGTTTGCTTTGTCTTTTAGACGATCGCCGCCGGTCCATTTTATTATCCTCTGGCCATTTTACTCTAAATTGTGGCTACGGTTTCGCCTTGGGTCAGCTGGATAAAGACTTAATTTTTTGTAAGCAAATATCTGAAAAAGAAAAAAAGTTCAAAACTATTTCTACTTTGATAAATACTTTAAGAATAGTAATAATAAAGTATAATATCCAATACAGGGTAGCCCCAAAATTGTGTCTTCCTGATATTAAAATATTGCGATCTGTAGTCCGAAAGGTAATACATATTAAGATACATAAAGTAATTTTATTCAGCATTTTAGAAATTTTGACGTATTGATTTAAGAATTTATATCTGGTTTTTTGACTGAAAAAAAATAATTTATTGTTGACTCTGTGAGTAGTACATATGACTACTTATACATGCTTTAGGCCGCTCGCACACCAAGGATGCATAAAACATGCAACATGAGATAAATATTACATACTCCTTCTAGCATACACAATTACTGCAGCAGTTTCTTTAATTTGCAGTATTCAAAATGTCCTCGAGGGTGAAGTATGGCATTGTAGCAGGGCAATTTCTGAGAAAAAGTAAACGAGAAAAAAAGAAACTTGCAGTATTTACCGCGTACCGCATGTTTCATGTTGTATGCATACTTGGTGTGCGAGCGGCCTTGAAGGTACCGGCGGACAGATTCTAAAACGCTCGACCGGTCTAATTTATAAAGGAAAAGGCAATTTTATTACGTACTTTCCACAATAATAGAACTAAATTCATTCTAGCAACACGTTCCAAGACGAAAATCATTTTGAAACCAAGCAAATCGCTAAAATGTTAGATTAAGTCATACGTTTTTAATGATGACTTATTAACAATGACAACCTGTCAAAACCTAATGTGATCAACTAGAAGATCTTAATTTAGGCCAGTACTAAATCTTTTTAGCGAATCTGAGAGTTGAAGAAGTAGATCTATAAAACCTTTCTTCAAATAATATTAATCATTGTCTTTCTTACACACAGAGAGTAAACCAATTGAATGACCACAGTTAGCAGTCTTAAAAATGTTTTCTATAACAACATTAGCAACTATTATGTCAATTAACAGTACGCGTTAAGCGAGAGTTGATAAAGACTAAAGTATTTCATTTAACTTTTTTTAAATCTATTTTTATATGATTATTTTTAGTTTCTTTATTCAGTTTATGATTTAGCTATACCCAAAATAATAAGGGCTCTTCTCAGTTAAAATTAAATGATGAATATGGTAATTTATATCATTAGATGAAGTATAGTAATTTTGTTGATTTTGTAGATTAAAAGTGTCTGGTGAAAAACATAATTGTGTCAAAAATATACAAAGCATAAGTATAAATAGTTAATATTTTTTATTAAATTTAATGTAATTTAACATAACAGCCGTACTTTCGATTATTGGTAGGAATTCAGACACAATGTTAATCCTAAAGTTGTGCTGTAATTTTATCATTTTTTAAAATCGTTTACTCCCGCTGTCTTTCTAAACGATGTGCTGCGAAATAGCTCACTGTTGGTTTTTCTAGGAGGACTGTAGCATTTTGAACAGTTTTAAGTTATTTGTATATCAAGGCTGCGAAATTCATTTTTAGCATACCGAGAGAAAACTAATCACCGAGGCCGTTTCCGGCCGAGGCAAGATAAACCCGAGATCGCTAAAATTTTTTCGGCAACACACCATTTTTTGTGTAACCGTGAAAATTATGTAACCACAAAAAATGTTATTGCTTTGAAAGTAACAACAGTTCAATTCAAATAACAAATTGGCCTTAATATCACTGCGTTTCTATGGAAATGACATATTTTGCATGCATACACAACATTTTGACGATTTTATCTGTCAAAAAAAAATCGTAGAAATGTCTGACAGCGATACCGATATTTCAGTTTCTTGCACTCCTCCATGGCTAACAAGTGTCGTTAACTCGGCGTTTTCTAATTTAATACCTGAATAATCTAAACGGCAATACGAAAAATGTTACAGCAAGTTCAAAGTTTGATGTCACAAACAAAATACTAAGACGGTATCTAAAAACATTTTATTGGTTTATTTGATGGAGGATGGAGAAATCAAAACTTGTAGTGAGTTTAACTTTATATAGAGCATATATACTATGTTGAAGTGTGTTCTCAAGGTACGAGATGGAATAGATGTGAGGTTTTTAAAATTGGTAACTTTTGTAAAAAAAGGCAATAACTTACCAGGCAAAGAAATCATTATCTATTGAGGAAGGTAAATATTAAAAAAGTTGTAATAAGTTGCTTTATTTATTGTAATTATTGTTGTAGGTAGTTTCGATAATGGAAATATCAGAGGTATTGCGACGAGATAAATTAGTAAAAATGACCCTTGATGACATTCGGGATATATATAAGAAGAAAATGCTGTATAAATAGCCACCGTTCCCGATACTAAGACAGAAAAAAAGCGAATTTTTACTGTTACTAATTTTGATTCTATAAGAATTTACCGCAAATATGCAGACCTTCGACTGAAACATGTTATTAACCGTCGTGTATTCTTGAGATATGAAGATGGGAAGTGCACCGCACAAGTTGTTGGAGTGCATAAGATTAAAAAAATATCCAGCATGATTGTTAAGTATCTCGGACTGCCAAACAGTGAAGCATGCACACTCGGGCCACTGTTTTATGAGGAGTTCTGCTACGCTGCTTGCCAATACCAGTGCTGATATGTCGGTTCTTAAACACCAAAGTGGATGGAAGTTCCCTACCGTAGCATAAGAATGTGTAAAGGACTCCACCCAGAAACAGAAAACAATTTCCAACTCATTTTTTAAAACTGTAGCATCAAGTTGAAATGTAGGCTACTGTAAAATTTTACTCAAAGAAAATTATTTTGTTAATATCAAATGTTAATAATCGGAATAGTTGTTTCAGCTTCAGGAGTAAATATACTTAAGTAAAAATACAAAACTGTACCATAAATAAAGTATGCCTTTCTTGTGAATTTGGAAATAATTACTAATTCTGTTTAACACAAAATAAACCTGTTGTCGTATTTTGGAAATGTCAATTTTGCGGTGGCTTTTGGTTTGATGGCCGTTGTTAAGGATAACGGCGGCGAAATTTAATTTTTACGCCACGCAGTTCGCATACGGCTGTACAAAAATACTTTTTGTGTAGGCCGCCAAACTAAAGGGCATTTCAAAATTTCTGAAATATAAAAACAACAAGGTTATTATTTTTTTTTTCAACAGCATAAGTGATTATTTCCAAATTCACAAGAAAGGCATCATTTATTTAGGATAAATAACATTAAATATTGTAGTTTGTAGTGTTACTAATATTTACTCGCTCTAACATTTTTCGTATTGCCGTTAAGATTTTTTAGGTATTAAATCAGAAAACGCCGAGATTACGATAATTTTTAGCTCTGGAGACGCGCAAGAAATTAAAATATCGGTATCGCTGTCAGACATTTACAGGACTTTTTAAGAACTGTCAAAATGCTTTGTATATGTTACCGGCAACTTGCGAAATCCGACAATCTGCGAAATGCCTAGCCACTTTGCAAGTCGACCATTTCACCAGGCATTATGCAAATTGACGAGATCTTTAGGTAATTTGCAAAATGACTAAAACACTTTAGTTAATCTGTAAAATGCCTGCTAAAATCGTCAATCTGCTAAATTGTAATCTGAATATCACAGCGACGCTCAACTTCGGTGGTCGAGCCAGTTTCCGTTCAATCACCGAAGTTAAGAGACGCCCGGCAGCATATTTCCGTTTCCTATTGGGCTAGCGCAACCGGGTGCGCTAACAGGTAAATTGGGGCCAAGCCAATCGGAGGGCAATAAGGTCGGAACAGGGTTAGCACCTGGTTAGGGGCCCTGACAAGTCTCTTTCCTCGCAGGCGAAGAGACTTGTCAGGACCCCTAACCAGCGGAAAAATGCGGTCGGAACGGGGTTAGCACCTAGTTAGGGGCTCTGACATGTCTCTTCGCCTGTCAGGGCCCCTAACCAGGTGCTAACCCTGTTCCGACCTTAGGGTGCCCTCCGATTCGCTTGGCCCCAATTTACCTATACGATTAGCGCACCCGGTTGCGCTAGCCCAATAGGAAACGGAAATATGCTGCTGGGCGGCCCTTAACTTCGGTGATTGAACGGAAACTGGCTCGACCACCGAAGTTGAGCGTCGCTGTGATATTCAGATTACAATTTAGCAGATTGACGAATTTAGCAGGCATTTTACAGATTACCTAAAGTGTTTTAGTCATTTTGCAAATTACCTAAAGATCTCGTCAATTTGCATAATGCCTGGTGAAATGGTCGGCTTGCAAACTGGCTAGGCATTTCGCAGATTGTCGGATTTCGCAAGTTGCCGGTAACATAAAACCATTGCAGTAAAAAAACTTACTCGTAAGGAAAAAGGTAAAATTGTATTTAGAAAACTTAAATCATACACCATAAACAAGAGAAATTTAAAAATTATATTCGGTATGGCCGAACTTTAATGAAATTTCGGATGTCGTTCGATTTTTATAGACTTTTACGAACTTTAAAAGACGCAAATATAATTAGAAAACTTCATAAAAGTTTAGTAGAAGTTTAAATTTTACGGGCACTATTTTTCTTCTATTTCTGACATATCGGCTTTTAGATTTATTATTCTCGAAAGAGAAATATATTATACTGAGAACTGAAAATAATATCATCACAGATCAATATACTTGGTTAAACAAGCAAATTACGCCATACAGGTGAGTAAGCAATAACAAAAAAAATTCTTCTATTTTTCATTTGACAATATAAACGATGCAAAAGAAATTCTAAAATTTACAAAAATATGAAAACAAAATGCAAATAAGAAAAGACCTTTTATTTTTGTTAGATTTGCTTTGCCCACATTTCCTTAAACCCATATTGTATTTTACTCCGTGAGAAAACAAAACTAGCGGAATTTATGTTGTGTTAGGGAATAGCGAATTTTCAATTCTAGATTTCTATTGTGGCTTTTACGATTCCCGACAAAATGGAAAACACTATATGTCTAGAAACGCAAAACAATAAATTAAATGGCACGGAAACAGTTTTAATATTGCCTGAAAATTTTTTATAACTCAAAAGATTGTTGGTTTGAACAGAGGAGTCTGTTTAAAAACTAGAACTAATGAAATTAGATCTGGTGATGTTTCTTCTGTCCTCGCAGCTTTGTTGTCTTTAGTTTCTTGAGACTAGGTGCTAAAGAAATGAATGACAACAATGGCGGTGCAAATAGCGCAATATCAATAAATATAATTAAACACATTGAAGAACTGTTCTTGTTACAGATAAAAAAAAACAGGTTATTGTATAAGAGGATATTGTATATAATATAGGAGGGAAAATGACGAAGGACATTTAGATAAGGTAGTTCATTGAAAACATACTATGATAGAAGGAAGATTAGGAAAAAAACAGCCCGCATTTTAGATTTGCAAAAAACATTCGTCAATGGTATTACATTTGGAGAGGCCCGGTCTTAAGAATTGCAATCTTTACAAATTTATTATGGAATCTTCGCTTTGTTTGATTACTCCGTCTAAGTCTGTCTTTTTAATTACCGTGGCATGAGTTTGGTGCTCCTCTTCTTACTGGCCAAGGCGCTCCTCTTCTTACTGGCAAAGCCTGCAAAGACCCTTTGCTGCAAGGCCCGTATTTAGGTCCAACGTTTAAGGATAGAATAACAATAATTAAATTGGAGCTTGAATAAGAATCCGGCGGCAGTAAGTACAGCCGAGGAGGATAAGACTAAAAAAGAGACAAAACATAAAATAGTTTACCATAACGATTAAATTTGCAAACGAACCAATCCAACAAAATGTGGAATCTGGACATCCTGAATTAGATGAAAAAGTTATGTTTGATGTAATAGATAACAGTAGATACAATAACTTAATATGAAAGACAAAGGTGGCTGACATAACATTAAACTTAAACAACACCTTAGGCTCAAATCGACTTTGCCATATATAACAAATTGTTGTTAGGAAAGCAGATTGTTTATTAATCCTGAGCTAAAAAGGATCGGTATCGATATGACCCAATTTTCGCCACTTTAAAATATTTGTTTTCGTTATTGTTTTAGGTTTATAGGAAAGTAAATCTTAAGAAATAATGATCTTTTGGCAGAACATCCGCTTAAGTCTACATTTTTAAAATGTTTCAGAACTGATGTATATTTTATTCCTAACGGCGTGTGCAGAAACCATTTTAACAAATGGTAAAATTTTTTATTTTTGACTAGGGTTTGCTTGGCAATCCTGGCGTTAGTTCTGCTTGTTTGAGAATATCACACTCAAATAAAAAATTTCTATCCAGCATTACGGGGTGTCAAAGAAAGTAAAAACGATAAATGCCGTAGAAGGAAAACTAACTTTAATTTTAATTGCAAAGCACAATACCGTAAGAAAGTGTCGTCTAGAACTAAAAAGTGATCGAATACGAAATTTGACAAAATAGCTTTATGGTCGTATACCTGTACCTTTGAATTTTTTATAACGGTATTTTGAAATATATGTTTTTAAATAACATATTACATATTACCATAATAAACAACAATAACACTTTATGAAATACTACATTAAGCTTCAACATAACTATTTTTTTTTATACCGTGTCGTTACCAGTATTCTTTCAAGAAGTTTGGTGTGGTGTTTTTTAAGAGCAAAATTTTAGAGCCGGACTTTTTTTGAGAAAATATTGCCAGTGAAATTACTTGAATTTTTTGAACACGGAATTATTTCAATTTGTTCATTGAGTACCACTGGATATAAGAAACACATTTTGGTTCCAACATGACGGTGCTTCATGTCACAGCTCTGCAAGGGTGACAGAATTTTTAAACTGGACATTTCCACAGAGGTGGATTGGACGAAAGTCAGAATTTGCTTGGCCACCAAGGTTCCGAGATATAGCTCCCATAGATATTTTCTTATGGGGATTTAAAAAAAAAACTCTATGATCACAGACCTTTCAAAAATATAGACCATTAAAAGTGAATTATTAGGGAATGTTTCCAAAAAATTTCCCCTCAGACTGTTAAAAACGCAGTGGCGGAATTTTCACGACTTACAATAGTTTGTATGAAAAATAACTTTTTTCCATAGAGCTAAAAATCAAAACGTTTCTCATTTGTTAAGATGGTTTCTGGACACGCTTTATTCTTCTCCTTTCTCATGATCGTTACTGCAGTTATCGTAACTGATGTAGCTGCACGAAGCTCTTTGACTGCTGTAACATAAATATCTGTCATAACTTACATACCATATCACTAGGACAACATATGTGCAGCTAACCAGTGTCACTCCCACTTTACACTGACAGTACCAAGGGGGTATAAACTCTGTTTTTTAAACATGCCTAAGTTGTATTCGTTTGGCGTTAGTGTTATAATTTTGCTCATTGGCAACAGTTCAATTAATTCAATTATATACATTTTTCCTGGTTTGCAACAATGTAGCTATCTCATATTTTTAGTTATGTATATGACAAATAAAGAACATCAGGACTAAATAAGGCGTGGCGAATTTTTTAACAAGTAAATTAGATGAGTCCTTTATTGGCGTTGAGTATACAGTGGCACACCGACATATGTTTTTCTTCATGTTTTAGACACTCTTCAGTATGACCTCCTTATATTACATTTATTTTATAAAGATGAAATCCTTTTATTTTTGGATTCATTTTAATAGAAAACACAACTGTATAGTCAAGGAAGGTTGTTCATGCCTTTGAAATCTGAAATGTGTGAATGTTAAATAGCTGTTATTAAACTGAAATAATGAAATATTTTGTACAGGGGCGGATAGGGCCACCGCTACCGGGACAGTGGAGAAATGCCAGGTGGGCTGGTCGTCAACAGGGATATTGGGTTGGGTATCCAAAAATACCTTTAAGTCGATCGGTTGAAAATCTAGTCAGAAAGATATTACCAGATGAAATTAACATAACGTGTATAAATATAGGCTGTTCAAATTGGCCTACTATAAGAATAATATTGGCATTGGTATCGATAATAATCGGTAAAACTTTCAAGGTTTATTATTTATAGATACTAATTATTTTTTATTTTAAATTTATCATTTTTAAAAATTCAGCTTTTTTGCCGATAATATTTTTTAACACCTACTTATGAAATCGTTGTTAATCAGTCACAGATATCTCGATGCTAAAGGCATCCTTTAACCATAAGGATGAATAAAAAGTTACTTTAATCACTTGTTAATGAAATAATAACTGACATATCAACTGACGCGTTTTATCAACAAGCCGTAGAGTAACTCTTTTAATAATATGATTGTTGATTAAATTAGACTTTTCTAAATGCCAGGTAAGTAAGCATTTTCTGCATTTAAGCATGTAAGTTGCATGTATGTTGTTGTCACAGATGAATAATGATATATTATTCACTCGCGATATTTAGCACACACGGCTACATCTAAAAAAGTCTTTATTTACTTGTACCATAATAACTATTAACTAAAATGAAATCTAGAAGTAAAATTTTGTCTTTCACTTATATTTCTTATACTGAAATATAGCAAAAATCCAGCTTTAAATTTATGTATTTGTACTATTATTGGGGACAAATTTGTAAAAGAGTTATAGCTTGTGTTATTTTTAGAAACAAGCAAAGATTTAGCTCTTAGTCCTGTGAAAACAACCTTTTTAGTCCAGCGCTAATTTTAACAAGAAAAGACAAAATGTTTTTTAGATTGTTTCGTAAATTTAATTTCACTGCCCTAGCTTAGCAACAATTTGTTTTGCATTTGTAATAACCCTACCAAATTATAGTTTAAACCAAGTCTAGTTTTAATTTAATTTTTTTTGGGGACAGACCTTGTATGGTTAATGTTATAAAAGACCATCAGTTGTTGTTTCTAAAAATATCCCCAAAAAACTGTTAAATCCCTTGTACGGAATTTTCCTCGCGAAATAAAATTAGAAAAATAAATGTATTTATCAAATACAAAACTACAGTCAACTACTTTCTAAAAAATACAGTATCCAGCGGAAACAGGAATAGACATGTACATATGCATATTAGTATTTAATCTTCCGCCACCTAAAACAGAAAAATCTACAACGATCTAAACAAGTTTATTAGTATAAGTAGGTTTGTCTATAATAGGGTATCTAAAAAAATTAAAGAAAAAACATATGTAAGTATTGATTTGACCCTGTATACTACGACAATAAATCGTTTGCATTATTAGCACAAAATTATTAGAAAAGACACTACTATACACCAATAATAATTCAAACAGAATCTAACAACACATTCAGAAGTTATTTGTTAAGTTTTAAAATTGTCTAATGTTGCTGCTGCAAAAGTTTTTACACGTAATGTAAGTATAGTGTCTAGACCGTACACTATTTTTTTATTTGTTCTCTTACAAAAAAAAACATTTTTAATAAATAGAGAAATGTATTTTAAAGATATTTAAAATTGTGTTTTACTTTCTAGCAACGGTGTCAAATCAATATCGGACGGGTATTATATAAGAAAATGCCGAATATTCGCTTCTCAGAATTTCTATTTTCCCACCAGTGATGTGTATGTAATCCTAATATAAAAGAACATTTGACCAAAAAACAATAATACGAAAGGAAATATAATTGAAAGTAGCCATTCTATTTATTATTACATTTTCTTGACCTCATTCTATTATTTATTACATTTTCTTGACCTCATGTAATAAACATATAGGGAAAGTTCTTGAACAAAGGGAATTTTTATTTTTCGATTTTAGATTCGTTTTTGACTAACATAAACTGAAAAACACAAATACTTAGTAAAATCTAAAAAGTTAATAGCTTCGCATTCTGTTAAAACTAGGATCTTTTGGGCATCTGCCTACAATGGCACAAAATATACCTATGACTGTAGAATATCATGTATCTTCTCTCAGTATGCATATATCTATACTTTTGAGTGGATGAAATCGGTCGAATGCATCTCTATCTATTTAAAAATCGCTTTATGCACGGTCGCGATTGAAATTAGTGTTGTAAGAATCCGGATTAAAATATCCGTTGATTCCGAATATCAAAATATTCGTATTAATCCGAATATCTCATACGTAATACGGAATCGGGTATTACTGATGTAGAGTAGACAGAACCACTTTACAGGCTGTCGAATTCGAATTAATTGTCACTAACCGCGTATATTGCCAAGTTCCGAGCGACCCGACGCCCCGATGGCCAACCGGGTTTCTATTTTTTATTCGGTGCGTGATTCGGACGATTTTGATATCCGAAACTAGAGTTGATAGAAAACAGTATTTTCCGGTAACAGGTACGTTACGTTCCAGTTCCAACTTCATGCCTGTTCCAAATACTTGTTATTTTTTACCTAGTATAGTAAAAAGTACAGTTCAAAAAAACATAAATTTAATTACATCAGAAAATATATATCATGCAACTAAAACAATTATTAGGTAAGAAAATAAATTATTTATTGCTCTTATAATCAAATTAATTTATCTCATGCTCTTTCGCGGGTATAATCGCGATTGAAATTAGTGTTGTAAGAATCCGGATTAAAATATCCGTTGATTCCGAATATCAAAATATTCGTATTAATCCGAATATCTCATACGTAATACGGAATCGGGTATTACTGATGTAGAGTAGACAGAACCACTTTACAGGCTGTCGAATTCGAATTAATTGTCACTAACCGCGTATATTGCCTAGTTCCGAGCGACCCGACGCCCCGATGGCCAACCGGGTTTCTATTTTTTATTCGGTGCGTGATTCGGACGATTTTGATATCCGAAACTAGAGTTGATACAAAACAGTATTTTCCGGTAACAGGTACGTTACGTTCCAGTTCCAACTTCATGCCTGTTCCAAATACTTGTTATTTTTTACCTAGTATAGTAAAAAGTACAGTTCAAAAAAACATAAATTTAATTACATCAGAAAATATATATCATGCAACTAAAGGAATTATTAGGTAACAAAATAAATTATTTATTGCTCTTATAATCAAATTAATTTATCTCATGCTCTTTCCCGGGTATAATCGCGATTGAAATTAGTGTTGTAAGAATCCGGATTAAAATATCCGTTGATTCCGAATATCAAAATATTCGTATTAATCCGAATATCTCATACGTAATACGGAATCGGGTATTACTGATGTAGAGTAGACAGAACCACTTTACAGGCTGTCGAATTCGAATTAATTGTCACTAACCGCGTATATTGCCAAGTTCCGAGCGACCCGACGCCGACGCCCCGATGGCCAACCGGGTTTCTATTTTTTATTCGGTGCGTGATTCGGACGATTTTGATATCCGAAACTAGAGTTGATACAAAACAGTATTTTCCGGTAACAGGTACGTTACGTTCCAGTTCCAACTTCATGCCTGTTCCAAATACTTGTTATTTTTTACCTAGTATAGTAAAAAGTACAGTTCAAAAAAACATGAATTTAATTACATCAGAAAATATATATCATGCAACTAAAACAATTATTAGGTAACAAAATAAATTATTTATTGCTCTTATAATCAAATTAATTTATCTCATGCTCTTTCCCGGGTATAAACAGGGTGAGTCGGGTGGAACGCACCAAATTTTAGGAGTGTATTTTACACGTACCTAAATATAAGTCAACAAAACCCAAAAGTTGTAATCCGATTTTCATTTAGGGTCCGGAACGCTTTCCGGACACCGGAATATTCAGTACTTTTCTTAAAAAAATTATTGAAATTTGAAAAGTAGCATAATAAAATTTCAGTTTTATGCGGTGTTGTCGAAATTTTATACCAACACTGCGCAGTCGCAGTAAAAAACTTAACAAAAAGAAAATTTTTTAAAAAGTTACTAGTGAAACCTAAAACTGGGCAAACCTGTCCGAGAACGTATTGTACAACAAAGAAATTATATTATTTCTAACAACAGCTTTAATGCCAAAATTTCACAAAAAAGAATTAAAACACCAAAAAAAATAATAAATGTGGCAACACTGTGTTCCCATAATCCAAAACGTCATCCAAAATTGATATTTACCTTGGCCTTAAATATGTAAAACCATCAAATGGATAATAAAAATCAAGTTGTTTAGTAATAAAGTAATTTCTGAGTTAAAATATTGTGTTTTCCACATTAAAGGTGATTTTATAAACCTAAGTAATATCAATAAAAAAATGTGTTAAAATCCAAAAATTAAAGGTGTCCGGATAGTGTTATGAAACCATCATTTGTTTTCAAATTACAACGTTTTGAAAAAAACACCTTCCATAATTACATATTTTTAATTAAAATTTGTTTAATAAAAAATGTTTAAAGACCCCCTTTACAACTACAATGGCATGATTATCATCGGTACACCGACAAAAAAATAAAAATAAAAATACAGCATCTTTATCATATTTTTAAAACTTTGTAATTGGAAAAAAATCTGATTACAACTTTTGAGTTTTTTCGACTTATCTTTGCGTGTCGAGTACACTCCTAGAATTTGGTGCGTCCCTCCCGGCTCACCCTGTATAATAAAAATAATTTAATCTGTACTTGATACATCTTGTGTGCAGGAACGCGCTCTCGGGGAAAATATCGGAATTAAAAAATAACAGCTGAGCGATGTGACAGGGAAATACGTTTAAATAATCGTACCTATTACTTCGTATCAAATTTCAAAATACTGAAAATACTCGATATACCGAGACAGATCCCGGGATCGGATGCGCTCGCTGCTCAACGAGGCGTATTTCGCGTAAATAATACTTGTCACTGTATTTATCTGCTGAACGGCCGACCCGTGACTCCGATCCGATGAGTAATGGTAACTTTTGGTAAAAACGATACCTGTTACCTGTACCTATTTGTTATGCGCTCATACCTGTTACAATTTACCTGTTCCTAGTATTTTGTATCATCTCTATCCGAAACGTAAACACAGTACACGGAATCGTCGGAATCTAACGTGAACTGTGAACACACGGGCACCGAAGCACCGATGTCATATTTTCTTTTGTCTATTCGTCGATCGGTGTAGGACAACGACAATATTTTTATTAGAAAATGAAAACCAGTAGCATCTCAATAGTGGATGAGCCATAATAAGTATTAACAATAATTATATGTTTAAAAATTAATATATTATTTTATATAATAATTGAAAACTCTCTAATAATAATAATAATCATATACCATGTTTGTGGGTATTGTTAGTTCATTAGCAGCTCGTAAAACGCAGCTTTAATCGGATTAATGAATGCAGAGTGCATGATAGCCAGATATTAAATGCGTTTATTTTATTTAGTTAAATATCATAATGTAAGGCCCATTTCCAAAACAAATAAATGGTGTTTTAAGAGAGATATAATGAAATGGTATATTTCTTACAAGTTGAGAAATTAGGCATATCTCGTGCTCGGGCCAATTCTGTTGTGAGGCGTAACCGTACATGGGAGTCGTGCATGCACGGGAAAAGCAGTTTATGGACGTATAATGAACCATGTTTTTCATGTTACCTCTATGAAAATAACAACAAATTATGGCGGCATTCTCTGCGTCGCGTCCACGTTGGCCAATCCAATATCATGTTGACATGGGTTTTGGGCTTTAAAATTTTTAACAGTGACATTATAAGTATATTAAGGATAGACCCATATCCTGCAAGCAATCTTCAGTCAATTATTTAAAGTTTCGACGTGTATAATGATTTCAATCAGAAGATTGATATCTTAAAAGATCTATGGTGACATTTTTTTGGCACTAGGATCTCAAAATTTTTTTAAATATTGTTTTTCTAAACAAATCATAAAATATCTTAAAACTTTTATTAATACGCCAAAAAATACCTATAGAATATGAATCTACTGTTAATATTGTCACATTATTCATATAAAAGAATAATAAAGAAAAAACACTGTACTAAAATGAAATTAAGTTGTCCAACACCACATGGAAAATGCCGCCTTAAATAAGTAAAAGCAACTTAGCTAATTATGGGATAACTTTATATTGAAACATGAAAAAAAACCCAATCAAACCCAATCAAACCCAATCAAAGTGAGATGTTAAGTGTTGTAAGGAAATTTCAATCGCACGTGACGTATAGAGTTAGCGCATGGGAAATTTTTTTCTGTGCATGCAAACTGGACTCTCTGTACTCTAAATAAACATAGAAAATGGTGAGTTTAGAGTGGTATATATGGATAAGGACATTTTTTCATGTTTCATCCACTTTTTGCGATTTTTAGTGCTCTTTTACCATTTTTACTGCTTATGTAACGTAGTCAGTCTAATAAGTAAACATCCGAGCCGTAACTAGACTAAATTTAACTGAAGGCAAGCCAGGATTTTGCCGCCCCTATAACAAGACCTAATTAGCTTCTTAGCTGAATTTGACTGAAGGCAAGCCGGAATTTTGGCGCCCCTATAACAAACCTAATTAGCTTATAGACTCTTATGCCGCCCCTTGCCACCGGCGCGCGGCGCCCCTAGACGAGGGCCTACTCTGTCCACACCTAGCTACGGCTCTGATAAACCTCACAACTTCATTTGACAAAATTTTAGAGGAGAATCATAAAATATTATAACATTAATTGCATTTAATTCTGGGGCTTGGCATGGTTGATTAGCTTTTATATTGTTATCGTTTTGTATATTTAAGTAAAAATCAGGTAACTAATCTATTTTCATTTTACCACTTTATCGAAAAAAGGAGTTACGAGGTGTGTGTATGAAGCTGGCCTTCAGTTGGGCCGCCTTCTAGTTGTGGCACGTTGCGATAATCGCCGAGCAAATGTAAGAGTAAAAGGTGCGGTTTCCTTGGGGCGACCATGATAGGCGATCGTCGCTCGGCGATGATCGTGAACCACTGCTCAGTGGCAAATCAATGTAACCGTCTCCCTCCAAGGAGCTATGTTGAGCGACTGCACGTGTCTTTACCATTGAGCAGTGGTTCACAATCATCACCGAGCGACGATCGCTTTTTATGGTTACCCCGAGGAAATCACAACTTAAGGTGCGGTTTCCTCGGAGCGACCATCATAGGCGATCGTCGCTCAGCGTTGATCGCGTATCACTGCTCAATGGCAAATCAATAATCAATGTAACCGTCTTCCTCCAGGGGGCTATGTTGAGCCACTGCACGTGTCTTTAGCGACCATCGTGAGTCGACTGCTCTGAGAGCAGTATAATCGCAATCGCTGGATGGGCAAGACTGTTTTATTTGTATATATTCCCAAGTTTATGTTAAATTTAACAGAAAAGTAACTTTTGAAGAGGAAGATGAGAAGCTAATAGAAATGGTGGCCAAACACCCTTCTTTATTTGATTTAAACTCGCTGGCATAAAAGAACCAATGTATAAAAGATTTGGATTGGATTGGATATAAAAAGGTATTTTTTCGAATTAATACTTCTTGTAATATTTCATCATCTTCTATTTCTTCGAAAAATAAACGTGAATGCTTCCATGGCGAAGGAGAAATAGCAACTGAAGCCGCTCGGAGGGAAATGGACACTTAGGGACGAGCACTGACGACGATCGCTCAGGGACGATAGCTTGTTTTGGCCGCTTCGAGGGAACTGCACCTTTAAGGTGCGGTTTCCTCGGGGCGACCACGAAAGGCGATCGTCGCTCGGCCCCAGAATACCTTATCTGGGGCTCGGCGATGATCGTGAACCACTGCTCAATGGCAAATCAATGTAACCGTCTCCCTCCAGGCGGCTATTTTGAGCGACCACAGGTGTCTTTAGCGTTCGTCGCGAGTCGACTGCTCTGAGAGCGGTATAAATAATCGCAATCGCTGGCTGGGCAGCGGCTGTTTTATTTGTGTATATTCCCAAGGTTGTGTTGAATTTAACAGAAAAATGACTTTTGAACACGAAGAACATAAAAAGATCACTCAGCAATTATCGCCCATCCTGGCCACAACCGGCGATCGTCGCTCGGCGATGATCGTGAACCACTGCTCAATGGCAAATCAATGTAACCGTCTCCCTCCAGGGGGCTATGTTGAGCGACCACAGGTGTCTTTAGCGATCGTCGCGAGTCGATTGCTCTGAGAGCAGTATAATCACAATCGCTGGCTGGGCAAGACTGTTTTATTTGTGTATATTCCCAAGGTTGTGTTGAATTTAACAGAAAAGTGACTTTTGAAGACGAAGAACATGAATGGCTAATAGAAATGGTGGCTAAGCATCCTTCTTTATTTGATTTAAACTCGCCGGCATACAAAAACCAACGTATACAAGATAATGCTTGGAAAGAAATAGGTATTTTTCGAATTAAAACTTCTTGTAGTATTTCATCATTGTCTATTTCTTCGAAAACTAAATACGTGAATGCTTCCATGTCGAAGGAAAAAGAGCGACTGAAGCCAGTCGGAGGGAAATGGACACTTAGCGACGAGGGCTGACGACGATCGCTCAGGGACGATCGCCCATCCTGGCCGCTCCGAGGAAACCGCACATTTAAGGTGCAGTTTCCTCGAAGCGGCCAAAATATGCGATCGTCCCTGAGCGATCGTCGTCAGCGCTCGTCGTTAAGTGTCGATTTCCCTCCGAGCTTCAGTCGCTCTTTTTCCTTCGGCGTGGAAGAATTCCCGTATTTATTTTTCGAAGAAATAGAAGACGATGAAATACTACAAGAAGTTTTAATTCGAAAAATACCTATTTCTTTCCCAGCATTATCTTTTATACGTTGGTTTTTGTATGCCGGCGAGTTTAAATCGAACAAAGAAGGGTGTTTAGCCACCATTTCTATTAGCTTTTCAGTTTCTTCGTCTTCAAAAGTCATTTTTCTGTTAAATTCAACACAACCTTGGGAATATACACAAATAAAACAGTCTTGCCCAGCGAGCGATTGCGATTATACCGCTCTCAGAGCAGTCGACTCGCGACGATCGCTAAAGACACCTGTGGTCGCTCAACATAGCCCCCTGGAGGGAGACGGTTACAGCAGTGATTTGCCGAGATGGCTCCATCGGGCCTAAAACCCATCGGGCCTAAAGTTCAACTGGCCTAAACCCGAGTGTATCCGGCGGACGTTCGGTTAAGCTCGTGTGGCATAATCCGTTTTACACCCATTTGGCCTAAACTCCTGACGTGGAGCCAACTAGGTATTTTGCTATTTTGGTTAGAGCGGTTGAACAGCTGATCGTAGACGAAATTTCAAATTATCGTCTTCCCATAAAAGAGTTTGTACTAATTTATTTACATCTTTCTCGGTATTTTAAGGATAACTAATTGCTTTTCTTATTTTGTTTAATTAGCTTACGTTTTAAGAATAGTTTTTAGTGGTTTAATTAATGGTGAATAATATTAACAGTTTTATTGATTTTTTTGGGATGAAACTAAGAGGTCAGTTCTATTTATAGTGCGTTTTCACTCCATTTTCATTAGCTTCCGAGTACCTAATACTTTGTTACTTTAAAATTTATTTTAAGAACTTGATTATAAGTGTTTTTAGAGGGTTAACTTATTAAATAGGTAATCAAAAACTAAACTTTGGCAGTTAATACTTATGTCATGCAGGACACATCTGTGGAAGAACTAAAAGAAACTGTTATTATTATTTATTTCCACGAGAAAATCACCGAACCATTCTAATATTTTCTAGCATATTATGCAACTGGATACTATGGAAAATTGTTGCCACAGTAGGTACTAAGTCCGAAGAACTTCTTCAATCAGCGTACCTCATATCGTACGGTTTTATAATGGGTAGTTCTTTGCTTTTTAAGTGTGAAACGATCTAGAAAACAATTGGTAAAGCATTGTATGAGTTTTGTTAACAAATTAATCTGCAAAAAAAATTGTAATACTGTTGTAATCACAACACACAAATGGGATCTCAAATAAATATAGGTCACTCCAGATCTTTAAAAAGACGCTGATGCTAGGGAAGCTGCTTGAGACAAGTCTAACAAGAGTAACAAGCAACTAGTCGGTTATAAAATTTGGCGGCAATATCACTTGCCAGTGAATTATAAATATTTTTTTCCATACAATACACTGGCACGTGTACAATAAAGAAAGTATGCGTATTTCATCCTTGTTTGTCAACTTCTCGAGTGTTAGGCCCATTGCAGAAACGAAGATCTCCGATTCGATACGAAGTGAGTTTCGGGATTAGGCCAGATGAACTTTAGGCCACTTGGGGCTATCCTGATTTGCCATTGAGCAGTGGTTCACGATCATCGCCGAGCGACGATCGCCTATAATGGTCGCCCCGAGGAAACCGCACCTTTAACGAGACAAAAACGGTATCCTGTCGCAAATAACCTCCAGCCTAGTTATTAAATAAAATAAAAACCCTCAGTTCAGTGCAGTTATCTGGTTTTCTATTTCCATGTCAACCCATGAGTTCAACTTAAAATACCGCCGAGCCCGGAGAAAGCTTGGGTTAATTTTTCATTGGGGAATTTTCGCATGGAACTTGCACTTTTTTGAAAGAGAAGATATGATTATGTTTCGGTTTTCAAAACTTATTAGGTGGATTATTGAAAATAAATTATTAGATGGGCCACTGACCAAATGACCTTATGGACAAGCCGCACCTGCGTATTGCACGAGGTAGCTTTTACGAAAATTGCAGCAGTTTTAATTGCGCCATGAGCAAACCATTCAGTACAAATTGTATCGGCTATTCCCAAACACGCTAATTGCGCATGCGCGCAATTCAAATTACTGCAATAAGTGGCCATGTGTAATATCATCACTATAGTAGCAATTAATCTACTTTCATATTTGTCTAGTTTCGTTTGCATACAAATATAATTACCAGATGCGTTCCTACAACCGTAACCCTCCCCTGAAAAGCTTGAAACACACTTATTTGGACGCCAAAAATGCTGAAAGAATTAATGCACTTTGAGATGTTGCCACGCTCTTTTCCGCACAGAAGAAGAATTTTACTTCTACTTACCCTTCATAAATAAAGATTCAAAGTTCGGTAAAAATTTAAAAAAATAAATATTGAGAATTTACAAAATTAACTCACGTAAAGAGTTGAGTTGAATGCGAGAGGCTTGCGCATGCGTGCCAAAAAAATGCCCTAGCTCCAATGCCGGAGAGAGGGGGGGTTTAATAAGGGCGCCACTGTTTTTAATGCCGAGTGAAAAACAGAAACCCTCCTAGATAGTATTGGGATCTCGCTTTCAGCTCACTCACTCACATATAGTTACCATATTATCCAAAAAAAATCCAAGAAACTGCGCTGTCTGGTGAGGCAAATAAAACACTACCTTTAAAAACAAATTTACTAATATATTACAGATTCGTTAGAGAAAAATTTTGAATGTCACATCGGTGTATTCTGTCAATTTGTGAAATTTGATACAATAAAATTATTAGGGATTATTATTATTATACTATTATTATAACAATTTGTAGTAAACCCTGAAGGGGAAATAAAATAAAGAAAAGTACTAAGCCGTTTTAAAAGCAAAGATTGCTAACCATGGTTAGAGCCGAAATTGAAACAAGTGGTTATCGTGTAACAGGTGATACTGATTATAATAATAAAAAAAAAATAAAAGGTTGCCTGAAGGGGTTCGTCCCCTGATGATGGTGTCTTAGGTCAATGCTGACGTGTCCTAGACAGCTTAACTGACTCAGCACGATGAAGGACTGGAGATGTCTCCCAGCCCAAAAGAAGTTGCGGGGTAGCGGTGTTCCCCCAGTAAAAGATTGCTGCCTTCCAGCCAAAAGGAAAGACTGTAGGTGTATGTCTTTCAGTAAGCGGAAAGATTGCTGTATCCCAGCAGAAAGAAAAGACGTGGTGGGGTCGTCTACAAGTAAAAAGACCCTGCAGTTTTCGTGTCGGGTCTAAATTAACATGTCCGCTGTCGTCGTAAAAACCGACGAAGAGATGTCGAATTTCTTCTACAAAATCAACTAAAACGGCCTCACTGGACCAACAACGTAACGCCGAAAGGGCAAATAACAAAACAAGGTAGAAGAAGTTAATTGTACCGCATTCACAGATCCAAATTTTTGGGTGTCTTTCCAAAAGACTTTTAGAATGGCGATACTGTCGACGACGCGATCAGTTTCTGAAAAGGAACCTCTGCTCCGGTGCCACCCCCAATCCTTGCCAAAAATTCCAATATCGATTTTCTTGCACAAGTGGCGTCACAGGGTTGTTTCGAGGTACACTTTGGTACCCAATTATGTACAGTTCTGAAAGCTTTGATTCGATGGTATTCCCTTCCAACCCATTGGCACAATATTCTGCCAGTAAAAGTTAACTTAACCAATGAACAACGGCAATATACCAACAAACAAATACATTTTTCCGTATCCATAAACCGACATTCATTAATAGTTTGTACAATTCATTACAATTTGTACAATTATTGGAAACAACTTACGATTTTCGTCAACCAGGAATACATGTAGGCGTGGATCAACATTAGAACCCTTTAAGGCTGAACCAGAAAGTACCACTTGTGCTCCCTAGGTGGCGCAGGCACAACCTAAAATTAATTGTGGAAAAGGGGCCATCATCCCTTACCCATTTTAACCAAAAATTAGGAAATACGACAAAAAAAAAACAGCTTCTAGGCTCGTCCAAATTACTAGTGAAGTAAAACAAAATGGGCAACTAACACAGTTGGGGTTCAAAAATCCAGTACCTCGTCTGACCTCTATCGTCAAAGTTATAAAGCTGTACGAAACTAAATCCCATGACCACCTGCAATCACAGGTAGGGACCGATACCGACCACGCGGCGTAAAATCAAGAGTACTAGAACTTGAAATAACAGAATCCAACGTTACATGGCTTAGATAGTCTTCTCAAAAAGTCACAGAGGGCGGCTCAGGACAGAAAACCAGGATCTACCACAGGTTCGACCAAAGAAATTACAGCTGTTCAAATGTCAAAAATAACGTGTTATTTCGTCATGTAAACAAATTCTAATTTATATTAATAGCCAAATATAGTTTTTAGGGCCAAATTCGGACATATTTCCTTAGGGATTAACTATACAGAAAGAGGGAAAACAAGGCTGGATCCAAGACAGACTAGTGACGGAAAATTTGTAAAAATTAAATTCGAGGTTAGGAAAAATTTTGACTAAATGGAAAACAAATCAAAATAAAACGTTCAAGGAATACGGGAATATATTCAAAAAGGTAGGTCGAAGTCTTAAAACTCAACTAATTGTTGCAACTGCTATAATAATAATACTTTAATTTCGTATGACAAAACAAACCGTAACAACTCCCCCTCTCCTACGAAAGGAGGGAAATTTTCTCAAGAATATTAACCGACGATAAGTACTCCAAAAATCTACGGTATTTACAAGGTAAGGCAAAAATTAACTACCGAAGCTCCGGGGGTATTCCCCTAGGAAGCAACGGACGAAAGTGAAAGATACTAGTGGGTCGCTACTAACAAAATATATACTCACACAACCATAAAAAAAACTAAACCAAAAAGAAACTCTGACATGACATGACTGGTCCGAGTGTTTCAGACGGCAGCCACCATCTCCGCACCGAAAAGTCAACTGTGCCTCAATGGTATAGTGGCCACATAGACCAACACTGGGAAGATGTGTCCCCAGCTCCGGAATTTCCACCAAGGTCATAAGACACCCGTACTCATCCTATCAGCCTCCAATAAAAGAAAATAAAGAAATAAGTTACTAAAGGTATGGTCTGGGTTTGGCAAAAACATATTAAGTTAAAAAGATTAAGTTTTCAAAGAAAAGTAAGACAGAGAAAAGCCAAACCGGGTTCGTAGATCGTGGCACGCTTGACGGCAGCCAAACACTTCAGCACCAAGAAAACCAAATGTGCTTTTTATAGTGTAGGGCCACGTAGATCGGTCCGGATTTGAAATCCGAAAAACCGAAATTTCCGCTAGGCCAAGCATCACCATGGCCGACAACCCTAGCCAACCAAAATTAACCAAGAAAAGAAATAAAATGAAAATTCAGGAACCAGTGTGGTTCCAATACAGACGAAAACAACCCAAAGGCATAATGAGGTAATTTCTCAAACTGCCTATAAAGACACCTACTAAAAATAATACCCGCAGCCTAGTGGATTACTAAACCCACTAACTCAGGTAATCGACAACCCAAAATAGTACAATAACCAAAATAATTCAAAATAAAAATTAACTTTGGTCCCCTCGCCGCTAGACACCCAGCGACCCCTCCAGGAGTTTCCGGGGTGGAATAAAACTTCAGGGTGCAGGAAGCACAGGTTGGTAACATTAACCCAAAGATGGTAAGGGGGCTAGCATTGCGTAACCCTCGAAGAAAGCGTGAGGTACCTCGTGTACTAGCCTCACTCCAGAGCGTCCCAAAACAGATAACCAACTGTCACGCGCCGAGTCAACCAAAGGGTGGAAAAACTAAAAAGAAAAGATAACTAATATACAACCAAGGTAATTTAAGAAGAAAAAGGGATAGCCCATATGTTCCACCGAGCATAAGGAAGTGAATTATCGTAGACACTAAACTAAAAGATGCACCGAATGGGTAGTACATCAGTCCCCGTATGAAACAAAATAAATTAGGTAGGGTACTCTGAAAGGTGGCACTGCCACCGGCCTGTCGCAACCTAATAGGCCGACTTGAGCTCAGGCCGAACAAAGTAGCTTGGCCCTCCCCTGGCCCGCCGAACAAGTTCGATGGGCAAAATGTTACCCCAGGGGTCAGACTTCCGCCCCCCCTGAACAGCCCTTCCAGTCGGTCTGCTCTCCGAAGGATCAATAGTTCCAACAAAGAACGTCGAAGCGACATTCGGTAGCACCCAACACCGCGCAGCCTATAAAAGGAGATAGGGACAAATAAGTCAAAGTCGGGAAAGTTCTATTTTGTCTAGTTGAACTATAGACCAAATATAGAACGACAAACTAGGGGTCTAGGTACAAAGACCTAGGCCAGTCAAATCCAGGATAATGAAAATAGCCAGTCAAATAAGACTATAAAGAAATATCAAGGTAAAATTAAATTAATAATTAAACACAAGAAAAGATAAGGTAAATCAAGGTAAGGTAAGAAACACCAAGTCAAATACTGAAATAAGACTTGGTAGATATGAAGGTAAAATTAACCGAATAATTGAACCCAAGGTAAGATAAAGTTACTCAAGGTAAGGTAAGGTAAGGTACCAAGCCAAATACTTAAATAAGACTTGGAAGATATGAAGGTAAAATTAACTGAATAATTAAATCCAAAATAAAATAAAGTAATAAAGGTAAGGTAAGATAAGATAATCAAGGTAAGGTAAGATAATCAAGTTGAGGTAAGACAATCAAGGTAACGTAAGGTAATATAAGAAAGTCACAATAAGGACACTAAATCAGATCAAGCTAGGATAACGAAATCACTCAGCAAGATACGGATTAAGGTCATAAGTCAAATCAAGTTACGGTGAATTAAATTATCCAAAACAAATTATCAAGTATCATTGCAATCAGTGTATTACGAAATTCAAAATAGGTAAGTTTGAGGTAAATTAAAATAAGGTAATTTAAGGTAAGTTCAGATAAGGTAAATTTAAGGTAAGTTCAGATAAGGTAAATTTATAGTTACTAAAAGATTAATGAATTTATGACTCAAATAAAAATATGCTAAATTTCAGGTAGTTGAGCTAACAAGTAAAATAAATCATCGCCTTAAGAGAAAAACAAACTAATGACCATGTGTCGTGTTTACTCCCATCACGTCTCGCGCCAAGATGGGCGTCTGCAAGACACCGCCAAAAAAAAAAACTCTAAATTAATGTTACTAAAGCCACAAAAGTTAAAGTCATTTAAAGATAAGGTAAAGATAGATCATACCCTAAGCAAAGACGCAAAGCGATGATAGCAAGTAAAAGTAGTAAAAATGCTGAAGGCAGACTTACTACGCGCAATAGCAGCAAGTTGACTGAAGGCCTAGCTTGCCACGGCTTTCGGAGGACTCCTACCTCCACTAGTTCACCAGTGCAGCACAATTCTAAGCGATAGTGTTCAAATCCATCAAGTCTCGCGCCCAGATGGATCCAAACGCCACTGCGCCCGCCACTGCGGGGCATTAAAAAAAAGGTATTAAAAGAAAACGGAATAAGGTAACGTTAAAGAAAAATATTTAAAGGTAAAACTAATCATTATCTGAACTCTCATTTGCGGTCGATGGATTATACAGTTTGAGATCTTTTACGTGCCAAACACCTTTACTTTGTCCTGCTCGATCTTGAAGTTCGTAGGTGCAGGACCCTGTTTTCTTCTTAATAATGAACGGGCCCACATAAGCAGGAGCCAGTTTGGCACTATAATAGTTCGCGGCATCGGAAAGACTTTTGTTTTTACGCCAAACCTCTTGTCCAGGTGCGTACTCAACGGGTCGTCTACGTAAGTTGTATCTACGTTGATTTCTAACATGAGATGTTTTAATTTTATCCTGAACTTCGCGATACAATTTCACAAAGGCGGCTTGTCTTTTCCTGACATAATCTTGAAGGTCTGCATTGGTGTTAGCAGTCTCTTCTGCAAAGTCTTGTCCGTACAATTTATGTTCTCTCCCAAAATTAAGAAAATGCGGAGTAAAGCCAGTGGTCTCATGTCTTGATGTTCGCAAAGCACAGCCTATAGAAGCTAGGTTCTCGTCCCAGGTACGGTGGTTATTGTTCTTGATGTAAGATCGCATCATGGTCTTTATGACTCTGTTGACTCGTTCGGTCGGATCGGCTTGTGGATGATAAGATGCTGTGTAGAATAGCTTGGTTTTATAGCGTTGACATAGGTTCTGAAATTCCTTGAACTTCATTTGTATTCCATTATCACACATTAGGAACTGTGGTGATCCAAACATTAGGAAAATACCTTCTTCAACCTGTTTGGTGAGGGATTTAGCTGTCGCTGAACGAGAAGGAAATAAAACGGAGAATTTGGTGAAGTAATCGGTAACCACAAGAACGTAAGTGTTACCTGACCTCGAACGAGGAAACGGTCCAATATAATCCAGGCTGATACACTGCCAAGGTTGATTTATCACTGGACGGTCACCTATTAATCCTGCGGGAGGTTTTTGTTCTACTTTGTGCTGGGCACAAACTCGACAAGCTTTCACGTAACTAGTGACGTCACTCCTCATCTTAGGCCAGTAATAGCGTTGGCATACTTTCCAGTAGGTCTTGAATACGCCTACATGACCTGAAGCAGGTATATCATGGCAACGAGCGAGTATCTTGCGCATTTTATCCTTAGGAACGACAATTTTCCAAGAACTGGATGGAGTACCAAGGTCCGGATGATTGGTTCTTGCATATTTATACAACATGTTGTTTTCTACACGCCAAGCAGGAAATTTGTCTGGTTGTTGTTCAAGCCTTAGAAACATATTTTTATACCATCCATCAGTGGTGGAAGACATCGGAACATCACTATCATCGGTGTCAATAGCTTCTGCGGAAACAGGAACGGATCTGGACAGAAAATCGGCAACAATGTGCTCTTTACCAGGGCGATGGATTAAGGTAAAATCATAGGGTTGCAGACGAAGCGCCCATCGCGCTAAACGACCTTGAGGGTCTTTTAGTCTGTACAGCCATAGTAACGAATGGTGGTCAGTTACTACCGTGAAGTGTACCCCTTCCAAATAATGTCTCAACTTCTCCACACTCCAAATCACTGCCAAACACTCTTTTTCGGTGACTGTATATTTCATTTCTTGTTTAGTCAGCGAACGTGATAGGAAGCATATTACTTTCTCACCATCATCAAAAGTCTGTGTTAAAACTGCACCAAGGCCATATGCGCTTGCATCGGTTTGCAGAACAAAAGGACGGTTAAAATCAGGACAGGTAAGTATCGGTGCTGTAACCAAAGCTTCCTTGATCGCTTTAAAGGCTCTATCACAGTCGGTTGTCCATGACCATCTGACATTTTTCTTAGTCAAGTTAGTTAGCGGAGCTATGCTGACGGTCCACAACATATCCTAAGTACTTCAATTCTGGCAGGCAAAACTGACATTTTTCTAGTGAAACTATGAGTCCCGCTTCATGTAGTCGGTCGAAAACTAAGCCCAACAGACGTAGGTGTTCATCGAAGTCCTGAGATATGAGAATTATATCATCCAGATATACCATGACCGCTGGTTGAAGGTCTGCTCCAAGGACGGTATCTACTATGCGCTGCCAGGTTGCTGGTGAATTGGTTAAACCAAAAGGCATGCGACGGAACTGAAATAGTCCTCTTCCAGGGACGGTAAATGCAGTATATTCACGCGAAGATTCACTTAAGGGAACTGTCCAAAATGCGGATTTGATATCGATGGAACTGAGGTAAGTTGCATCTCTCAGGCGGTCCAAAATGGCAGAAATGTAGGGCAAGGGATATGCGTCTTTCTTGCTCAAACTGTTCAAAATTCTGTAATCTACACAAAATCTGTAGGAATCATCCTTCTTGCGCACTAAACATATCGGACTGGACCAAGCACTCTTCGACGGTTCGATGACTCCGTCCTCCAGCATTTGCTTAAGTTCTTCATCAATAATTTTCTGCTTAAATGGAGACACCGGGTAATATCTTTGTTTGACAGGTTTCGTACCTGGCTCCACTTCAATAACATGTTCAGCCACCTTGCAACATCCCAGGCCTGTACCCATTAAAGCAAGTTTTTCTTTGACTAAGTTATCAAGAGTCATTCGCTGAGCAATAGTAAGGGTACTCTCATCCCGTATGCTAAGTACTTGAGTGGAATTCGTTTCATCTGCGAAATGCCAAATATCCTGATTCAAATCTGGTACGATCCCCATGCTCTTCCAGAAATCGACTCCCAAAATTAAGGTATGAGCCAGTGCAGGCAGGACTAACACATCTATCATGCGGGTTTTTCCCATTAAACTAAACCGTACTTGCATGTAACCAATAGCAGAACAGCTCTCTCCATTAGCGACTGTACATCTTGTTTCTTTGCCTAAAAGTTGTAGTCCCAAACTCCGTAGCAACTCATATCCAGGAAGGCCAACAAGTGTTCGAGTGGCACCAGAATCCAGCAAACCTCGTATAGGTGTGCCTATGACAGAAACTTCCAAATATGGACGTTGATCTCCTCGTGCGTGACTAATGATGAAATCTAGAAGAATTTTGGAATTTTCGAAATCATTGGTCGTTACACGCTTGGTATTGGGAGAAATCGTACGACCTATTGATTCCCCCGGGAAGCGTTTCCCGAATTAGCACATTTTGGGCAAGATCTTACAGTGACATTAGATGTTCCACAACGATAACAGTGTGTTTTTCTAGGGCTTTGACAATCTCGATTAAAATGTCCCGTTTGTTGACAATTCCAACAGACTACTTCTCTAGGACCTCTACTGGTAGTAGGAGGGTTGACATGTCTCACTTCATTGGCCTTAGTTGGAGGTAAGGCTTCTTGCATATCTGAGACGAAGGCGAAATCAGGTTCTACAAATCCTTGTCGCTTCCGAGATGGCGGTACATAATGTTCTGCACGGTATTCCTTGGCTTCTAAAACCAGGCACTGCTCCTCTAATTCTTCCAATGAGTTCACTATGGGTAACTGAGTGGTGTAAAATGGAGCTAAATTCCTAGTTATCATGTCCAACTTTGCATCCTCACTGAGGGAACCATAACGCCGAAACAGAGCCTGCATGCTTGAAAGATAGTCCACTATGCTTTCTGATGGATCTTGAGTCCTCTCGAGCATTTCTTTAAAGAGTCGAGCACGATAATCTGGTGGTTCAAAGTGTCTGCAAAGCAGTTCAGCTAGTTCTCTCCAGTTGTTAAACCGGGAACGGTTCGCTCTAAACCAATTCAATGCCTTGCCTTCAAATAAATCTATGGCAGACTCAAACAGTTCTCTTTCTGATACATTACGAGCCAATCTCAGCTCGTTTACTCTCTCCAAGAATCCATGGACTGACATACTCTTGGGGTCTCCTGTAAATTTAAGGCCCCATTTTTCTATACATAGTGCCTTGAAGTTTGACACTGGCTGTCTATTCGGGGTTGAACCATGCTGAGTTGGTCGAGGCACTTCCTCTTCTGACGAATCATCAGAATCAGAACCTCCCGAACGTGCTGCATCCAATAATACACTCAAGTTGGGATCTCGTCTGGATACTTGCTCTAGCTCGTCAAGAGCAGATAAAGTTTCTGCAATTAATATTGCTCGTGTGTCAGCGTCCTCTGACGACAGTTGGTTAACTGGTACCCGATCAATTCGGTTGAGAAGATGGACCAAGTGTGTCTGTAGACGTTCAAATTTGGTCTTGGCTTTTTCTCCAGAGACGGACTTAATCGCCAATCTAGTCTTCCTCAAGTTAGTCGCCACATAAGCTTTTTCTTCAGCAAAATCCAGATCGTAGGGAGGGTGACTTATAGACTTACTAACTTTCTCCATCTGCAACAATGGGCGTAAAGATGCACGAAGGCTTTCGACAGTTTTCGTTTCATCAGCTGGAATGCCACGAACTTGCAACTCATAAATGAGCATATCCTTTCTAAGGTAATGCACTCTCATACTGTAATCCATCGTAACTTACTACGAGTCAAATAATACACAAACAAAAATAAATTTAAAGAAAAATCAATAAAATATCAACACTGATTGCACTTGACACTGTAAACTGCAAACAATTTGCACAACTAAATTTTCAGATAATTTTCACTAATTAAACTTCACCAAAAAGATTTAAAAAAAATAATAAACCGGTTAGGACAGCGATGTCCTAACAGAAAGAATAACGAAAACCCGTCAGAACAGCGAAGTTCTGATGGCTACAACAAAACAATAGGTAGGCCGCAAAAAAAAATATTGCATTATCAGCAAAAAAAAATCTCATCAGAGGTAAGACAACATATCAGAAGCGCAAATATCGATAAATGAAAATTTAAAAAAAAATTTGATAATGTTAGTATCAAAGTGCTCTATCTGATCTCACCAAACGCAGTTTCTTTTTGTTTGAATGCCCCACGTTGGGCGCCAAAATTTGCCACGCTCTTTTCCGCACAAAAGAAGAATTTTACTTCTACTTACCCTTCATAAATAAAAATTCAAAGTTCGGTAAAAATTTAAAAAAATAAATATTGAGAATTTACAAAATTAACTCACGTAAAGAGTTGAGTTGAATGCGAGAGGCTTGCGCATGCGTGCCAAAAAAAATGCCCTAGCTCCAATGCCGGAGAGAGGGGGGGTTTGATAAGGGCGCCACTGTTTTTAATGCCGAGTGAAAAACAGAAACCCTCCTAGATAGTATTGGGATCTCGCTTTCAGCTCACTCACTCACATATAGTTACCATATTATCCAAAAAAAAAATCCAAGAAACTGCGCTGTCTGGTGAGGCAAATAAAACACTACCTTTAAAAACAAATTTACTAATATATTACAGATTCGTTAGAGAAAAATTTTGAATGTCACATCGGTGTACTCTGT
Organism: Philopedon plagiatum; assembly: GCA_963971165.1. NCBI lineage: Eukaryota > Metazoa > Arthropoda > Insecta > Coleoptera > Curculionidae > Philopedon > Philopedon plagiatum. The sequence continues at coordinate 76,365,496 of OZ020193.1, forward strand.
CAATTTGTGAAATTTGATACAATAAAATTATTAGGGATTATTATTATTATTATACTATTATTATAACAATTTGTAGTAAACCCTGAAGGGGGAAATAAAATAAAGAAAAGTACTAAGCCGTTTTAAAAGCAAAGATTGCTAACCATGGTTAGAGCCGAAATTGAAACAAGTGGTTATCGTGTAACAGGTGATACTGATTATAATAATAAAAAAAAAATAAAAGGTTGCCTGAAGGGGTTCGTCCCCTGATGATGGTGTCTTAGGTCAATGCTGACGTTTCCTAGACAGCTTAACTGACTCAGCACGATGAAGGACTGGAGATGTCTCCCAGTCCAAAAGAAGTTGCGGGGTAGCGGTGTTCCCCCAGTAAAAGATTGCTGCCTTCCAGCCAAAAGGAAAGACTGTAGGTGTATGTCTTTCAGTAAGCGGAAAGATTGCTGTATCCCAGCAGAAAGAAAAGACGTGGTGGGGTCGTCTCCCAGTAAAAAGACCCTGCAGTTTTCGTGTCGGGTCTAAATTAACATGTCCGCTGTCGTCGTAAAAACCGACGAAGAGATGTCGAATTTCTTCTACAAAATCAACTAAAACGGCCTCACTGGACCAACAACGTAACGCCGAAAGGGCAAATAACAAAACAAGGTAGAAGAAGTTAATTGTACCGCATTCACAGATCCAAATTTTTGGGTGTCTTTCCAAAAGACTTTTAGAATGGCGATACTGTCGACAACGCGATCAGTTTCTGAAAAGGAACCTCTGCTCCGGTGCCACCCCCAATCCTTGCCAAAAATTCCAATATCGATTTTCTTGCACAAGTGACGTCACAGGGTTGTTTCGAGGTACACTTTGGTACCCAATTATGTACAGTTCTGAAAGCTTTGATTCGATGGTATTCCCTTCCACCCCATTGGCACAATATTCTGCCAGTAAAAATTAACTTAACCAATGAACAACGGCAATATACCAACAAACAAATACATTTTTCCGTATCCATAAACCGACATTCATTAATAGTTTGTACAATTCATTACACTTTGTACAATTATTGGAAACAACTTACGATTTTCGTCAACCAGGAATACATGTAGGCGTGGATCAACATTAGAACCCTTTAAGGCTGAACCAGAAAGTACCACTTGTGCTCCCTAGGTGGCGCAGGCACAACCTAAAATTAATTGTGGAAAAGGGGCCATCATCCCTTACCTAATTTAACCAAAAATTAGGAAATACGACCAAAAAAAAAACAGCTTCTAGGCTCGTCCAAATTACTAGTGAAGTAAAACAAAATGGGCAACTAACACAGTTGGGGTTCAAAAATCCAGTACCTCGTCTGACCTCTATCGTCAAAGTTATAAAGCTGTACGAAACTAAATCCCATGACCACCTGCAATCACAGGTAGGGACCGATACCGACCACGCGGCGTAAAATCAAGAGTACTAGAACTTGAAATAACAGATTCCAACGTTACATGGCTTAGATAGTCTTCTCAAAAAGTCACAGAGGGCGGCTCAGGACAGAAAACCAGGATCTACCACAGGTTCGACCAAAGAAATTACAGCTGTTCAAATGTCAAAAATAACGTGTTATTTCGTCATGTAAACAAATTCTAATTTATATTAATAGCCAAATATAGTTTTTAGGGCCAAATTCGGACATATTTCCTTAGGGATTAACTATACAGAAAGAGAGAAAACAAGGCTGGATCCAAGACAGACTAGTGACGGAAAATTTGTAAAAATTAAATTCGAGGTTAGGAAAAATTTTGACTAAATGGAAAACAAATCAAAATAAAACGTTCAAGGAATACGGGAATATATTCAAAAAGGTAGGTCGAAGTCTTAAAACTCAACTAATTGTTGCAACTGCTATAATAATAATACTTTAATTTCGTATGACAAAACAAACCGTAACAATGTGACTATTTATAAAGGTTGTATTAATTTCTTCGGAATTCCTTCAGTATTATTCAGTGGCGGCTGGTGAAATTTCAAAGCTATATATATATATATATCTGTTCCTACTTACAGGACCCGTATTAAATTTAGGGGTTTTAACAGTGAGCCCACTGACAATGTTTCAGTAAAGAAAAAAATCATTTTGTAATTTGTGAAAAAATGTTGAATTTTTGGTGTGCCTCTCCTAGGAAAAAAATGAACACGTCTTGGTATTTTATTTATTATTTTCTCTAAACAAATCTTACTTCATTTTGTCGACATTTTTTAAATTTTGGGAGAAAAAAAAGTGTTAGTACAAAGTTATAGTCATTTGAATTTTTTTTAAAATTATATTTTAGGCTTACAAAAATTCAAATGACTATAACTTTTGTAACATAGAGGAAGAGGTCCGGGTTCTTTATTATGAGAGAAGAATGAATTACTAGTCGAGAGGCTTAGGCTCTTTAAAATATTAAATGAGTTATTAAAACCCGTGGACCCTAAGATAACAGAGCTGAGTTGCTCAATCTCTAGATTATCTAGTCTCTGCCTTATGGGCTACGTCGGCTAGCTCTGCCGCGGAGATTGGGGGGGTAACCAGAACGGTAATAACAGCGCCACCTGTTTTAATACCCTAGGTAAAGCAGAGACTGTAGTTAAAAAGAAAACAGGAAAGCTAGACTAAAAATTGAAACAACATTTACCCTCTTAAAACTGTTAATTTAATAGAAATTAAGCCAGCATATGCCTGTATACAATTTACAACCCTGAGGGGGTACCGAACAGAGCGTCTAGAACACGGTTATGGAACGTAGTTCTGCTTCAGAGAAAGTGCCTACTCCCCTGACTGTGGCAGCTTTCTGTGCTTTTAAAAGAATGTTTAGTTAGGTTAGATTTGCATAACGTGATGATTAATAATTTAAGTTATGAAGCTAAATAAATGATTAAATTAAGATGCCAAAATCAGTAGGGAATGGCAAAACGCTACATTTATCTAATATTGTGGCGAATGTACAGGTAAGGGAGCAAACAGGCCTCTTTGCTAGCGATTTAAACTAATAAATCTACATGATATCAACTACCAATTAGACTGAACTGCACAGCCTATCAACATTAACAATATCAGAATATTTACAAGAGACTAGGTACTAATTATACACTTGAGGCTCAGGCTACCATGTGAAGTTTAGTGAGTGCGTAAGTGAAGGCCTAGAGCCTTAAGTTATTATACGCGATTGTCACTGATAAAACAGCACAGACATGTCAAACCTGAACTTAGTAGTGGTGTGGTGTCTCAAGTACTTGGGCAGTGAGGCGAGTCGAACCCTGTATCGTATCCTAGCACGCGTAGGGTGTAGGAGCAGCGGTCCTCCTCTACAATGGCGTCAGAAGTTCCATAAGGATGACGGAAAGGAGAAGTCACTGACGAAAGAACAGGAACGAAGTACCAACAGGTGAAAAGAGAATGAAGAAAGAAAAGAGACGTAGAACAGAAGAAAAAGTAAACAAAAAGAGGCCTGCAACAAAAGCAAGCATTAGGGTATGACGGTCAAATACAAACTAAGGTAGGCAAATTTTAAGATATTATAAACCAAATCTAAGCAACAGTGCAGTAGTCACATAAAACAACAGGTATTTGATAGGAAACTCACCTGAGATCGTGTTTGGCCTCTTTGATCGTACAAGAAAACCTGAACTTTGGGGTTTTGCCCACAAAACTAAAAAAAACTCAATCAACTGATTGTTTTGGCGTAACAAGACATATTACCACCAAAAATTATAGTTTTAGGCCCCAAAATTCAAAATATATCAGCTAAACTGCTGTTAGCTAGCCCGAATGCAACTTTGCAAAGGCATCTGCCAAAAAAAATGACCAAATCCGACGTCAGAAAACGGCCGTTCGTTTCTGAATGTCAAAGACCTAGGGAATTTCATTTTATTAAATGTGACATCTGACAATTGTTTATTTTATAAACAAAAACAAACAATTTTTAATTAATGGTTTTTAAGGTACTACACTGTAATACAAAACGACTTTAAATTGTTATATCTGCCCATACATTTAATTCTACAGTATATCTTAATACCTATAACAAATTTTTCCTAAATTTTCATTTTTAGGTCTCGATAAACCAAACACAACAAAACTAAATAAGACCTAGCAAGATTTTCAAACGATTAAGACTGTGAGAACTGAGAATTAGCTAATCTAAGGAGATGGAGTCAGATACCAGGAATAATGGTGACTATTGGCTGACTAGCTTACGTCTCACTTGAAGAATTATCAGGTAGGTTTTGACTTTGCAACAATAAAGCAGAAAATTTATCAGTTTTAAATTCTCAACCAAACAACTAAACTAAACTTATTTTCTATTTTTAGGGTGGCCTCAGGAAAGATTCTAGAAGACTTGACGATAAGGAAAAGTAGAATAAACTATAAGTTAGTATTTACATTATACTTACAAGAACTAAAATAAACGAAATCATAAGATAAGAGAATATGCTTTATTTCCATTGCCATAATGACAAACTGGTAAGTTTTTCACCTTTATTTACCATATTTTTGGGAAGCAAATTAGAACTGTAACACATCCCCTCTTCCTGAAAAAAAGTTTTTTTTTTCTCTTTAAACCAAAAAAAAAACTTGTAGGTACTTATAAATTAGGAACTCACAACAAAAGGCAAGGAAATGATTGTAATTGATTAAAATGTACACGGGGGGTTAAATGGAATCATCGGGAGGATGAGCCTTTAAATCCTTGGCGTGCCATGCGCCAATATTACGCCCCGAAGGTTCTGAAAGTTCATAGGACCATGGAGATAGAATTCTGGAAATTATGAAAGGTCCAGTAAATTTAGGGGCAAGCTTCGCCGCGAAGTTTCGACTAGCGTCAGATATTACATAATTCTTCTTCCAAACCTTTTGACCCTGAAGGAAACGTTTAGGTCTACGACGAAGGTCATAGGTCTTCTTAGTTTTCTCGTACGCATGCGTTAACCGTTTTTGAACGTCTAAGAATACCTGCTTAAGTGTATGCGCACGAGTAGCAGCGTCAAACGGCTGGTCAGTAGTCGGTCTGTCATCCCCGGGTCGCTCTGTGACTGTTATTTCTCGACCAAACATAACGAAGTTTGGTGTTAAGCCAGTTGTCTCGTGAACAGCTGAACGCATCGCCAAAGCAACTTTCGCAAGATAACAGTCCCACTTTTTGTGGTCGGAAGATACATACGAAGAAAGAGTCGTCTTTAATACTCGGTGTACTCTCTCCACAGGATTAGCTTGAGGATGATAGTTTGCTGTATGTCTTAATTCAATGGCATACCTGTCCATTAATTCGCGAAAGATTTTGCTGCGAAATTGGACACCATTGTCCGCAATCAGTTTATTCGGTCGTCCGAAGACAAGAATGACATGATCTTCCATCCAACGAACTACACTCTGAGCGGTAGCCTGCCTAAGGGGGAAAAACAAGGTGAACTTACTAAAAAGATCATGTACCGACAAGACATAACAATGACCCCTTGATGACCGCGGTAGCGGACCAACCAAATCCACACTAATGACCTGCCAAGGGCGAGAGATAGTAGGTTGTTGACTCAGCATTAGACCTATAGGCGCTTTCTGCTCCGGTTTAGTCTGGAGGCAAACCTCACACCTTTTAATATATTTGCGAACCTCTGCCCGCATTTTCGGCCAATAATAGTTTTGAGCAATACGCGAAAAGGTCTTAAATATGCCTAGATGGCCACAAGTGGGTGGGTCGTGATTAGCCTTTATAATTTCAGCACGCTTCTCGCGTGGTACAACCACCAACCATTCCGATTGTGGGTTAGCTAAGGCGGGGTAAGAATGTTTAGCACGCTTAAACAATCGCCCTCCATCAAGCCACCACATCGAATACTTAGAAGGATATTTCTCTACTTTGAGACACATCTCGCGATACCAACGATCGGTAGATTGGTCATTAACGGCATCAATGATGGGTACAGCCCTAGATAGTGCATCAGGCACCACATTATCTTTACCCTTCCTATGCTCGATGTCAAAATCATATTGCTGTAGCCTGACAGCCCAACGAGCGATCCGACCAACCGGATCCTTTATTGAATTCAACCATTTTAAGCTATAGTGATCGGTTATAACCGTGAAATGGGAACCCTCTATATACGGCCGCAACTTTTCAATCGCAAATAGTACAGCAAGACATTCCTTTTCTGTGACACTATACTTCCTCTCTGCTTTTGTGAGGGATCGACTCAGATAGCGAACCACTCGTTCTTCTCCATCCTGTCTCTGCAGAAGCACTGCTCCCAAGCCATAATCAGAAGCATCACACTGAACTAAAAAGGGAATATCGAAATTTGGACACGACAACACAGGGGCTTTAACAAGATGTTCCTTAATCTGGTTGAACGCACTCTCGCACTGTTCATCCCACAGAAATTTGACGTTTTTCCTTGTGAGAGCTGTTAGCGGAGCAATAATCGTAGAGAAATTTGGCACAAATCGTCGGTACCATGACGCAACACCAACTATACGTCTGATTTCCGTTACATTTTTGGGCGTAGGGATTTGTAAAATCGCCTCTACCTTATCAGGGTCCACCAAAAGACCAGACGTATTAACAACATAACCCAGGTATCTGAGTTCAGGTTTACAGAACTGACACTTCTCCTCATTAAGGGTCAAACCCGCGCGCTTAATCCGCTCAATAACCTCACGAAGAACCGTGATGTGCTGGTCAAACGTAGGTGTACAGACAATAACGTCATCGAGATACACAAATACATAGGCCTCGAGATCCACTCCTATCACTCTGTCAATGAGTCTCTGCCATACCGCAGGGGCGTTAGTAAGGCCAAACGGCATTCTAGTAAATTGGTATAGACCACGGCCTGGCACTGTGAAAGCAGTAAGCGGCCTAGATTCCTTGGCAATTGGAATTTGCCAATATGCTGATTTTATATCAAGGGTGGTGAGATATTTGGCATCACGTAATTTGTCGAGCGTAGCGCTTACGTACGGTATGGGATATGCATCGGGAACAGTAACTTTGTTCAATACACGGTAGTCGGCACAAAATCTCCAACCACCTGACTTCTTCTTCACCAAAACAATCGGCGAAGACCAAGGGGAATTGGAAGGTTCAACAATCCCATCAGTGAGCATCTGCTCTAGCTCGGCATGCACTTGCTTTTGCAATGCAGGCGATAGCGGGTAATAACGCTGCTTAATAGGCGCAGATGTGGTTTGAATAACAAGTTCCACCATATTAGTGCAACCCAGATTGTTATTCATAGTCGCGAATGTCTCAGCAACCAAACGATCCAGAACAGCACGTTGTTCCAGGGGGAGAGAGTCAATTGACTGGATAGCAGCAAGGCTAGCTGATGTAGAAGATCCCTCAGTCGTAAATGTCCACTTTCCGGCATATAAATCCGGTATAAGTCCCATTCGAGACCAAAAGTCGACACCAAGAATAAGAGTATGGTGAAGTTCAGGAACAACTAAGACATCCAATAGTGCCACTCGATCGCATAATTGGATCGGCAGAGATACCGTCCCAATACTTTTGCAAGTACTACCATTCGCAACTGTACACTCAGTCTTGGTTGAAACATTAAGGTGACAAAGACCCTTAAGTATTTCCCAACCAGAATATCCTATAATCGTCCTAGAAGATCCACTATCTAACAGTCCAAGAATAGATTTACCATAGATCATAACGTCAAGGTAGGGTCGTTCATCATTCTTAGCATGAGCCAGAATAAAATCCAAAATAATATTATTTTTGGCCAGGACCTTAGATTCTGGCAGGAAAGGCGGTTGGCCTATTGCCCTCCTGCAGTGTCGTTTTTTGTACACTGAGGACAAAACTTAGTCGTTACGTCATCACGACCACATCTATAACAGAATCGACGCTTCGGCTGAGCGCACTGCCGAAAACAATGACCTGTTCTCTTGCAGTTCCAACAAAGAGTCGACTGAGAAGGCGTGGCCAATGCGTCAACATTCGGTGAGCCGGACTGCGACTCAAGGCCAAAATCATCAATCGCTGACAATGAATTGGATGGGGCTTTCCTATAACCAAGTTCTGGTTCCAACAAATGCCGATGATTGGTAGGAGGTGGCTGAAACCGTTGGACTCGCGTCTCAGTTTCCTCAATAGCTCTACTGAGGCGTATTAAATCTTGCATCGATCTTACTTCACACGTGGCGAGGCCACTTTGAATGTAAGGTAAGAGATTACGTCTTATAATTTGAATTTTTGCCTGGTCCGAGGGAGGATCAGACAGTTTGCGGAACAAATTCTCCATGGCAACCACAAAGGTGAGTACTCGTTCTTGAGCACCTTGGGTTCTCCTACGGATTTCGTCCCAAAGAGAATAATTGTAGTCGTATGGCTGAAAAGCTTCTCGCAATTGCATGACCAAGTCATCCCAACTACTGAAAGAGCAAGTTCTGTACCATAAAAGTGCATCGTCCGTAAAAATCTCCGGAGCAGACCGTACGAGTTGCTCCTTGGAGACTCCTCGTGACAAGCGGACTTCTTCAACACGCTCTACAAAATCGTTAACGCTAGTTCGCCCGTTATATTTAACGTTCCAGCGACTCGCATCGAAAAATCGGTTTGATTCTGAATAAGAATTTCCGCGCAATGGGGAAAATTGAAAATTGTCAAGCATATTTGCCAAGTTGACATAGGGATTAGAATATGACAATTGTTCATCGTTCCTAACCGAATCCACATTCGGAATACGGGAGAAATTGTCTTCGTCTGAAAATCTGACGTGTGAGTTACGTCTCGTGGGAGACGACGCACGAACGGCTCGAGGTAAGACGTATTCCGGAAGTGACCTATTAACGTTACCCGTCTGAAAACTATCCGTATTAGTTTTACTATAGTTTTGCGGTAACGATTCCGAGAAATAATTTCGACGATTCATATCTACGCGTGGAAAGTTGCGTGAAGCTAAAGTATTTTGTATGCCTCTTCCTAAATAATTTGATTCCGAACGCATAGGTTCATCATTCGGAACGGAACTGTACTCAGGTGGTACGCGGTGGGACGGCAATGGAACGGCATGAGCCGGTAAAGAAAAATCTCTAGCGGTCTCTACTGGGAATTGTTCAGAAGGACGAATGTTATTCGACCGACCGGTAACGGTTGGGACATTCGAAGTTTCTGACTCTCCAAGAAACATGGGAGGGGGAGCACTAATAATCCTTCGATTATTATGCGGTTTGTGACGAATACCCGTGTCAGTATTGATTGATTGTTCATTCGTAGATGTTGGGGGATTAAGACGAATGTTCGACAGAATGTTCACGCGCGCCGAGGTCGTGGTAGGAGGAACATCGTCGTCAATGCGCACTAGGTCGTATGAAACAGAAGGTCCACTCTGATTAAACGGTGGATCCATTTTTGTCTGAACAGCAGATGTGTTTTGAGGTATCTCTTGATCAATCAACGAAACTTGTTCGACACGATTGGAGGACATCGACGGGTCGCCACGAGCTTCCGAGCGCAATAATTCCGAGACAGGTAAGTTAGCATACGTCGAATTTAGATCGGTAATATACCGTGAACACAGAACGGTTAGATCTTTCAGAACATCAGTATCTATTCTGTCCTGACAATGTATACGACTCAGCCTAAGCTGTATTTGTTGAAGACGTGAGTAAATTCGATCATACTCATTTTCACGATTCGCGTGGTTAAATGCCACAATGTCACCGCCGAGTTGAAAGAGTTTAGCTCTACACGTGCATAATTCTGTTACCACGTCAAGGTTTGTAGAAGTTGGTGCCATCACCAATCCTTCACGTTCCATACGGAAAACATCCCGAACTGAGACACGCTTTTCCGTAACCGTACGCGGAATTGGCAGACCACGGATTTTCAGTTCATAGTCAAGGTCATCACCTGCTAACCGATTGATTTCCATTTTTAATGAGTTTTATTATTAGATATAATATATGCAACAAAAAAACTACAGAGATGTATTAGCTTTAACACTGCCTGCAGCAATCGTTAAACCTGACCACTTCTCCCTATGTGATGACAGGAAACAAAAAATATAAATATACACTATATATACGGTAATGTATCCGTATGTGAAGACAGGAAAAAAATAAAAATATTCACTGAATATATACGGTAATGTATGCTTAATCTATACCCAAATATAAAAAGAAATACTATATCACTTTAGTAGTTAAGATGTATGTCACCCAGTGACGTACAACCCCGACCCCTACCAAAAAAAAACAAAAAAAAATAGGTTATCGTGTGATAACAACCCACACAAGGCCAAAATGTAACGACAAAAAAAAAACTCACAATCAGGTGTCTCACACCATAAAAAAAAATTCAGAAGAAAAATACTTTTTAGCCAAGTATTTAAACTAAGAACGTACTTCAGAAATCGCGATATTTTCGCGGTAGTACTTAACGTTTACTTAAGGTATCTTTATGATGTCTTGAAGCTGCCTCTACTACCAAAGCACCACCATAATGAAAATAAATGTCAGGTAAGTTTATAGTACAAGACTCAACAATGAATAGTATAAGACCTGTATGTACAACTAAGTATAAGACTTACTAACTTTACTAAAATATATATATATATATATATATATATATATATATATATATATATATATATATATATATATATATATATATATATATATATATATATATGTATTTTTTTTAAATAAACTTTTAGTATTTACCAAAATTTTGTTGATGTGTCTTGCACATACCAACACCAAAATTACTTGAAAATCGACAACAATATCGGTAAATGTTCGATACGTTATATCCAAGAGAAAACGTTTATACCAAAATATTCTTTATAACAATCATTATTCCGAACGTACTGTCGGACGCACTCACTTTGTACTTCTTATTACATGACAAAAATGTAACTTAAAGGTAACAGCAAAAACAATACCGTTGCGCACTTTTCTGGAGCATAACCTTAATAAAATACTATTAAAGAAAGCAACATATACTTTAATACCCGTTGAAAGGCGCCATTTGTAACATAGAGGAAGAGGTCCGGGTTCTTTATTATGAGAGAAGAATGAATTACTAGTCGAGAGGCTTAGGCTCTTTAAAGTATTAAATGAGTTATTAAAACCCGTGGACCCTAAGATAACAGAGCTGAGTTGCTCAATCTCTAGATTATCTAGTCTCTGCCTTATGGGCTACGTCGGCTAGCTCTGCCGCGGAGATTGGGGGGGGGGGGGGTAACCAGAACGGTAATAACAGCGCCACCTGTTTTAATACCCTAGGTAAAGCAGAGACTGTAGTTAAAAAGAAAACAGGAAAGCTAGACTAAAAATTGAAACAACATTTACCCTCTTAAAACTGTTAATTTAATAGAAATTAAGCCAGCATATGCCTGTATACAATTTACAACCCTGAGGGGGTACCGAACAGAGCGTCTAGAACACGGTTATGGAACGTAGTTCTGCTTCAGAGAAAGTGCCTACTCCCCTGACTGTGGCAGCTTTCTGTGCTTTTAAAAGAATGTTTAGTTAGGTTAGATTTGCATAACGTGATGATTAATAATTTAAGTTATGAAGCTAAATAAATGATTAAATTAAGATGCCAAAATCAGTAGGGAATGGCAAAACGCTACATTTATCTAATATTGTGGCGAATGTACAGGTAAGGGAGCAAACAGGCCTCTTTGCTAGCGATTTAAACTAATAAATCTACATGATATCAACTACCAATTAGACTGAACTGCACAGCCTATCAACATTAACAATATCAGAATATTTACAAGAGACTAGGTACTAATTATACACTTGAGGCTCAGGCTACCATGTGAAGTTTAGTGAGTGCGTAAGTGAAGGCCTAGAGCCTTAAGTTATTATACGCGATTGTCACTGATAAAACAGCACAGACATGTCAAACCTGAACTTAGTAGTGGTGTGGTGTCTCAAGTACTTGGGCAGTGAGGCGAGTCGAACCCTGTATCGTATCCTAGCACGCGTAGGGTGTAGGAGCAGCGGTCCTCCTCTACAATGGCGTCAGAAGTTCCATAAGGATGACGGAAAGGAGAAGTCACTGACGAAAGAACAGGAACGAAGTACCAACAGGTGAAAAGAGAATGAAGAAAGAAAAGAGACGTAGAACAGAAGAAAAAGTAAACAAAAAGAGGCCTGCAACAAAAGCAAGCATTAGGGTATGACGGTCAAATACAAACTAAGGTAGGCAAATTTTAAGATATTATAAACCAAATCTAAGCAACAGTGCAGTAGTCACATAAAACAACAGGTATTTGATAGGAAACTCACCTGAGATCGTGTTTGGCCTCTTTGATCGTACAAGAAAACCTGAACTTTGGGGTTTTGCCCACAAAACTAAAAAAAACTCAATCAACTGATTGTTTTGGCGTAACAAGACATATTACCACCAAAAATTATAGTTTTAGGCCCCAAAATTCAAAATATATCAGCTAAACTGCTGTTAGCTAGCCCGAATGCAACTTTGCAAAGGCATCTGCCAAAAAAAATGACCAAATCCGACGTCAGAAAACGGCCGTTCGTTTCTGAATGTCAAAGACCTAGGGAATTTCATTTTATTAAATGTGACATCTGACAATTGTTTATTTTATAAACAAAAACAAACAATTTTTAATTAATGGTTTTTAAGGTACTACACTGTAATACAAAACGACTTTAAATTGTTATATCTGCCCATACATTTAATTCTACAGTATATCTTAATACCTATAACAAATTTTTCCTAAATTTTCATTTTTAGGTCTCGATAAACCAAACACAACAAAACTAAATAAGACCTAGCAAGATTTTCAAACGATTAAGACTGTGAGAACTGAGAATTAGCTAATCTAAGGAGATGGAGTCAGATACCAGGAATAATGGTGACTATTGGCTGACTAGCTTACGTCTCACTTGAAGAATTATCAGGTAGGTTTTGACTTTGCAACAATAAAGCAGAAAATTTATCAGTTTTAAATTCTCAACCAAACAACTAAACTAAACTTATTTTCTATTTTTAGGGTGGCCTCAGGAAAGATTCTAGAAGACTTGACGATAAGGAAAAGTAGAATAAACTATAAGTTAGTATTTACATTATACTTACAAGAACTAAAATAAACGAAATCATAAGATAAGAGAATATGCTTTATTTCCATTGCCATAATGACAAACTGGTAAGTTTTTCACCTTTATTTACCATATTTTCGGGAAGCAAATTAGAACTGTAACACTTTCTACTAACACATTTTTTGTCTCAAAATTTAAAAAGGTTCGACAAAATGATGTACAATTTGTTTAGAAAAAATAATAAATAAAATATCTAGGCGCGTTCATTTTTTTCCTAGGAGGGGCACACCAAAAATTCAACTTTTTTTCGCAAATTACAAAATGTTTTTTCTCTTTACCAAAACATTTCCAGTGGGCTCACTATTAAAACCCCTAAATGTGGTACGGATCCTGTCAGTAGGACCAGAGATATACAACTTTGAAATTTCACCAGCCGCCACTGGTATTATTGCCGATCGGTTCTGGCTGAATAAGAGGTACAAGCCGAATCTTTAAAATAAGGGGCGTTCTCTCAGGATTTAGAAAATGTCACAAAAAACATGGCCCCAGTCTTAGGGTCTTCAATTAATTGGTAATAGATGTGTTTATGCAATTAACTCTAAAAGTTTTTCCTATGGATACACCTAACAGGTAAATATCTTTGAGAAAACTAGCTTAAGCTAAGTATTGTGGGCTATATATTTACTTAAGATACATATTTATGACATACTAAAATTACGAAAGTTTGAATGAAGTTTGTTAGACCCGAAAAAACTTGATCAGGCTTTATCCGTTAAAGTTGCTAAACGAACATGACTGTTGGCATTTTGGCTTGTCACTGATATCCATATTGCGTACTACTTACACTGAAAAGACATTGTGGGACATTTCACTACAATTGTGTACCTTTTTCCAACAATTTGTTCTCAAAAACGTCCAAGACCAATTTGTAGCAAAATTTGCTACAAGTGTATGAAAATGTATAAAAACTGTTGTTACTAATAATCCAATTAGAGCAAATTGCTCTACAAAGACTTTACCACAATTTTGTGTGAAAAAAAGTCCAAAGCATTTTTTCAGTGTAGCGCTACTACTTATAAAAAAAATAGTTTCAGTTTTTTATGACAGCATCCTACGCCTGGACCTATATAGAGTGTGAAAGGGCCAAACCAGTTCCGTTAGAAAAATTGAAGATATTTTTAAAGTTTATCACCGAAAACAGCGATTTTAAAGACTATGAAGAAGACTTTCAGTGTCCTTTTTGATTTTTTTTTTATAAATTTCATAACCCTCAATTTTGTGTTTGATTAATTTTACTTGTCCTATTGACCCTAAAAGGTGGGTTTACTGTTCTAGATTTACATATTTTAAGTCTACATAATTTCGATCTCTCAGATTGGCTCAGAGAACCACTGTGCGGCGGTCTTTATACCGAGCCGTTGGCGACGAAAATGTTCGTACGTTGTCGTCCATTTTGACATTTTCACCTCAATTTTTTTTCTCGAAAACGGTCAAAGGAGGAGCGATCAATGTTTTTAGTTAATAGAGAGACAGTGCGACCAGCTTTGATAAAAAATTCAGTTCTATAGGGTGTACCGTTTCGGAGTTATTAAACGTCAAAGTCGAAATTTCCGCGATTTCGTATGGGATCGGTTACAGGTCGCAAAAGTGAATTAAATCGATTTAAATTTTCGGAGGTTGTAGAGCACCGGGCGCTTCCGAACCCTCTTGAAATTGGTGAGTATCGGAAAATGGGAACTAATTCTTTTGAATTTTTTTAGGTCGAGAATTGCCGTTTGCAGACCCCTCTTTGGTACTTAATAACTCGAAAACCAAACGTCGGACAAAAAAACGCAATTATTCGAAAAACTTTAAAAACTCAAATACTTTCCTTCTGCGTTTACCTATACCTAAAATGGCTGGAAAATGGATTTATTTGAGAAAAACAGGAAATTTAAATTTTAGACCCAAATTTTTCATGGTTTTTAATTTTGGGGTGGTGGGGGGGCAAAATGGATCCAAATCAAAATACCATATACCTGATCGGAAAGAGCTCATCAAAATACGTAGAATCCATATTTTTTAGTTTTTTAATAGGAATGGAGCAATCGACGATTAAATTTCCATTTTTTGCCCTCGACATCGGTACATTAGAATCACTGTGTATTTTTTCCTATCTAATTTTTTCCAGATTTTTCGCCATCTTATAGAGGGATTATCAGGCTTTAAAATTAATCTCGAATGGGTAATCCAGGAGCGTATTTAGGGGGTATAAATCTTTTTTTTTTATTTTTTCTAACAAATCCTACTTGCAATCGGCATTATTAAAAAATAATAATTTTCTAATTAAGTGTTTTTTCTGCCTTCATTATGTGCACTGAATATCTAAGAATTCGTTTCACTTATAAATAAATTAGGTTTATTTACATCGGTGACGGGCAAAATTTAAGAATTTTAAAATTTTCCTTCATCCCGGTCCCAAAAAGATTATGGAAGGTGTCCAAGTTTACAGCAAGGACACGGCGCAGCAGCAGTGAAGCAGACTTGCCACATGAGTAAGGCTGAATTAAACGAACGATTTTTCTGTATAATCTAAACAAGGATGGTGTGTAAGTGTGGCTATACACGTTTATTGCAGGTTTTGGAGTGCATTACAATCAGGGACGTATTTAAAAACTCATGTTTTGATGTTCAATCCTGTAGGAATAATTTGAAAAACACCATCATCATGGGCCCCTCTTTAGGGAGCCGTAGCTCCGTTAGGGGGCATTTTTCGATACATGTTTACTAAACAAGTTAGTGTTATTTTCCTATGCAGAATGCACTGTTTAACTTTGGCCCCTTAATTTCGGGACACCCTGTATATGCAATCAAACCCAATAAAACAAATTCCTAAACCAGTAAACCCACCCAAATATTTCAAGAGAGACCCGCTTTCGGTCCCATCTCGGTGTATTCGAGAATTTGTCTATATTCTTTATAGCCTCTGGTAGTAGTGGCTTCATTTGGTGGTTTGCCTGGTTTTGGTCGCATAATGACTTCAGCCTTTTCAGACTCTAGGGACGTGTTTTAATCTAAATGCTGCATTAATCAGTGTAAATGAAGCTAAGTAGTTCGTGTCTAAAAATTCATCTAAATTAGCTATCTTGCGCCAGTTAACAGACCATAACTGTTTGAACTAAAAAATCCATTGATAAAGCCACAATAATTGCTTGTTTTACATGTTTGTTTTTATCATTTATCTGGAATATCAAATTCTGTTTATGTTTATAAATTTTGCTCTTAATTCAATGGGAGCTGAAGAAATCTATTTCCCATGATAATCCCTCGATCCAGATCTTGCCTTCAAGAATGTTAGGGCTAGGCGCACTGAAAAATGCGCTTTATGTATGTGCCTTATACAGTACAGCTGTAGGTATATTACGATGGTGCAACTACAGTAGAAATTGTGAAACATTAGCGTTGTCCTTTATATACACTTAAATGTTTTCCTCATTTTGCTCTTAAACATTGGATAACATTATTGGTCACCTTGTATCAGACAACTTTGCTAAAACTTGCAATAAATAAATTAAACATTTAGACAATCAAAACCTTAGTTTTCTCTTCCAAGCCAGAACTTGCTTCCCCGTTCAACTTTTGTACTCTCTATGTTTCCCAAATAAGATCTAACATATGATTCGGTTCCCACATCTAGGGAGTGGTATCACCTTTGACTCAACATCCTTGATTCTATCCAAGCAAGAGTCATTCGACCCATCAGTGGCCCTGTTCTCACAAGAAAAGATCATTCCCTTGCTAATCGCCGCGCTGTTGGTGATCTGTCTCTTTCACAGATGTTTTTACGAATTTTGCTCAGATCTATCATTTGGATTACGCGTCTGGGGAGAGGATGACCTTGGGGAAAATACGTGTCTGGGGAGCGGACGACCTTGGAAAAATGTTTCTGTGTAGGTGTTATATAGCGATACGGATACGAAAGGCGGTCTATTCTTGATCATCAGTCCGAAGGATTGTGATATCTTTCTTAATACGTGCTCTAGGAACACGAAATTTTCAGGGAATGACAATGATGGTATCGCCGACATTATAGAGCCCCCTCGACGGGGGGCGATTAGGCGGTCTATACGCATCTAGTTAAAGCAAAGCACGCGGTGAGTTTATTTCCCTTCGACAGAATTATTTTACTTTTCCATAACACTCTTACTTTCGATAGTTAACTTATGTATCTTGATTTTGTTTGCCTAATTCGGGTCTTGTTTTGTCTTTGGAAGAAACCCATTTTTTATGGATTTAAGCTGATCATGACTGCCGTTCGCTAGACCCGTTTAATTGGCGACTCAAATTAAGATCTTGGCTTCCTGTTCAGCCGATTTGCTAACTATTATAGCGGGGAATGTTTTCGTTTCGTCTTTTCCTTCATTATCGTGTTATTTGACATCTTTGTCAATTTTATCGCCTAGTGAGCCCTTTCACCCCGTTAAAAATCAGCTGATTGCAGCTGGCTTCCTTAATTTGAGAAGCCAATAACCTTGAGGTTCTTTTTAATGGGACGGAAAACTGAAGCCTTTTGGATAGGAGAACTATTCTTTCTATTTGACGGGACAGGAAATTAAAGTCTTTTGGACAAGAAGTCCTTTTGCTGGACATGACTAACAAAATCTTTACACTATGAGTCACTCCACTACTCCAGTCGAGAATATCACAGGGGATCTTTACTCGGTCCGTGCTGTAGCCTCGCACTAGGGTTTTCTATTGGGGGGGGGGGGGGCTCCATCACCTTGTTTTATTGACTTAGAAACTTAGAACAACCGTCCACATTCAGGAAACACATTTTATTTCCTGTATTTTACTAATATACTTTTACTCACCTGTATTAGACGAGGCCTAAATTTTGAACTTTTACGTTTTAATGGCTACATATATACATAGTTCACTATACAGGTCCAGCTGGTCCTAGTCCGACCTTGTACTAGGTTATTTCTTTTTTATCTGGGTGCTTTCAACTATCGCGCCATTTCTTTAAGAGTAAGCGTTCTCTTGATTACAATCAGCTAGTTAGGATAGTTATTCTCCAAGCATTGCGTCTTGCGTCAATAATTCACTGCCTTTAAATTGATTTATAAGGTACGCCATTCTTTGACTTGGTGTCTATAATTTATCGGTTTTCCTTTTTTTTAAGTTTCAAATTACCATTTTAACTGAGGAACTAATCCTGATAGAAATAAGATTTAATCTAATAAGTCGTCGCGACTTTTCATCAATATCAGTCATTTCTGAATTATATAAAGGACGATATTTTGGCGTAGCATACTTAGAGTTGTTTGAGTTATTTTTATTATGTTCAATAGGTTTTAAAGTATATGTTAATGTATCTTTTAATTATATTCTCTTAATTCCACTGTTATAGAAAAAAGTTACATGTGTAATCAGTAATCAGTAATGGCAATTTAATATTATTACGCATTTGGAACTCTAGTCACACCAAAAATAGCATCTATTTGTTTTTCCAACCACCAATATTTTTTTATATAAAGTAAATTATAACATGAAAGAAGCTTATAAAATTAGTACAACTTTATTAACGTACAATTTTAACATATTTATTTTAATAATTAACAATTATACAAGGCAAAAATTTAGACAAAATTTTGAACTTTTTAAAGTAAGGAAGAAGGAAATCTGTTAAAACTAATGGCCTAATTAGCTGAAAATCTCTACATTTGTCTAAATTAACGTTCGTTAAAAGTTTTGGTACCAGGATAAAGGAAAAACAGATTAAATGTAGAAAATGGTTTAACTGAAACGAAGTTAGCTCACAAAGTAAAGTTGTTTTTGAAATGTTCTTTGTTAAACGCAGGTTTTTGTATTAAGGTATAAATAAAGCCCTTATCTTATAAGTGGAAAATTTATCGTGCATGGTTGTTTCCCAACACAAAATTTTAGTAAAGAATAATAGACTATCGTCCATGAAAATATCTCTGGAAGGAGTTCTTTTGAAATACGAGAGTGCAACGAACTACCCTATACTTGCGGATGCAGTGCAAAAATAGTGAAAATATTTTTAGTTATGTCTCTGGCTGGTGATTGATTTACCACTGCTTATTGTCTTTCAAACCGCTTTATTTTCAAATCTGAGGGTTTAAGTTGACGAGCCTAAGAATGATAGTACTAATTTTAAGAGGGGCATAAAAAATGGTTTTGTACTCAGGTGTGCGCAAAAATGGTCATTGCAGAAACTACTAATTTTTAGGGCAATTTTGCGACGACTATCAAAAAATAAAACATCAAGCTAGAAGCTATGCCATTTTCGTATGGAAATAAGGCCTGACAACCATGTAGGTGACAAAAAAATAATTTTTTTTTTCAGGTACCTAACCTTATAAAATGAATCATTTTCTTGTTAATATTACCTAATTATTTTAACAAAAGTTTAATCTAAACAATTTTTTAATAAGGACGGTAATCATTCGCGACAAAATTATATAATTTTATTTGTTACGTTTAATTTTGACAATCAGCTGTTTAGTCATCACACGAACCCACGAAGGTACAAAATTCCCCAATTTTGACCAAAGTGGTCAATTTTTAACTTCCAAGAATCGGTAAATTACTTGCATGACCCTGTTATTAACAGAATAGAGGATCATAGAATCATGGATCTATTATAATATGGATTCGATATCCGTATACTGTGAGCGTATCGAACGTGAAGCCTTATATAATATAAATATTTTGTTGTTTGTTATTCTCTTGAGAGAGCAGTTTACGAACTACGAACATAGACAAGACTACGAATTACCACGTAATTGAATCAATAATGGTAGTAGAAAGAGATAAAATAGCATTGGAGTGTTGGAGCTCAGAAGTGTTGTTGTCTGCTGGGTGCTTAGGAAAAACGTCTGGGAACGCTCGGTTACACGTACGTCTTTGTCTAATGAACTAGAAAAGAAAAAGTGCGACGTATAGATTTATATAGATTTATAAATGACTCAGAGCGACTTTAAATAAACGCCTTTAGAAATAACCTACCATAACATAACCTATAAATAATAAAACCTTTTTAACTTAAATTTATTACTATTTAGCAGAAAAATAAAATATTTTGGGGCTTTTATTACTTTTAGTAAATCTTGTGATGCTTCTAACGTATTTTTGTACAAAAATCAAGGTAAAATAAGATGTGGCCAATGTTTACAAATTGTGTTTACAGTGTCGTTTAGAATGGTTTGTTTTGGCTTCAAAGAATGTGAAATCATCCCGTATCCAGTCCTAATAAATCCATGCATGGAACCCAGTTTTTACATGGAGATAGTACAAGACGTGTGTCTCGGATGTATTTTCTTTGATAGAATGTTCCGAAGTGCCAGAATTAAGTTCTCCGGAAATTTCAAGCTCCACTGACGATGAAGAAATTCGTGAAACGGATATAGATTTATAATTAAAGTTTCTAAATATTGTAATTTAGGCTGTATAATAACTTTTTGTATAGGTCTTATCTCTTTAAACCCATTTAGAACAATAGTATGGTTATATTCTAAATATTTTTAATTATGGTCACATTTGGAGCTATTTGTCGAATAGTGGAACCCCTAAAATTCAGTCACTACCTTCTAGAGAGCAGTAGAGTAATCCAGGTCTAGTTTAATTGCAGTTTTCTGTAATGGTGCCGTAACACGTGTTCGTAAAAATGAACTGGAAATATATAGTGTATCAATTTTAAAAAATCTCTAATGTGACTTTTTACTGAAAAGGGTTGTATCAGGCGCGACCCATGAGTTTTTTTTTACAGGTACGGCAAACTCTCTGGGCAACTAGTAATATCAGCATAACCTGCAAAATACACGTTGCTAATTAAGGAAGGTTTTTTAATAATGTGCCTAGTTCTGCCAAGAAATTATTTACCTACATATAAACATCGCAAAGAAACATAAATACTAAAATTGCACTTCTGCTGTTACTTTTTTAAAATTAAATGAAAACAGTTTCTTACACTGTTAAAAAGCCATTTTTAACACAAGTACTCAAGTACTAGTACTACACTACAACACAAAGGACATAACACAAATATCTACTTATTTATTTATTTAACGGATCAACCATTTTACAATATATAATTTAGTTTACAATAAAATGTTAAAACACAGAAGAAAAGATTTAACATTTAAAATAATTCCTTTGCCTAAGTAAAGAGGTGTTGAATATATCGATTTTCGGTTTTAGGCTGCATCATAATTCTGTTATCAAATATTATCCAAAAACATACCTATTATTTACACAACAGAATTAGAAAAGCCGAAAGATCTCTTTAATAAATACGTGGGGCTGCGACGTAATGAAATATAAACAAAAGTCTATATGCAAATGCAATGCGGATATTAGGTACCTAATTAGTTTTTCTTTGTCTAACCTAAATGATTTGCAACAATGGCCCGGGAGAAGCCGAGAACCGGCGCACAGTGGAACGAGCCTGTGTTAATCTTTGGACATTTGACAAAATGTGAAAATAAGAATAATGGTTAAGTATTGATAATTATTTAATTTTGAAGTGTATATCTGTATACTTTATTTGTTACTTTTTAAAAATACTTGATGAAAACATGTTTTCAGGGGTATGAAAGTTAGGTGTTTTGAAATTGTCTGAAATTGTGAAATTTTTTTGATAAGATTTAGGCCGTTTATATTCTTATTTTTTAAAATTGAGTTTAATTCCATGGTTATAGTAGGTATGTGGAGGACTCATTTCTGTTTTTAATTTACTTTTAATTGCATAGACTGATTGACGTTTTCTCTATGACATAAATGTCAAATAATTAAATTTATATTGGAAGCAAATATTTATTCCTAATTATCTTACTTTATCCAAAGCATTCCAAAAAAGCAATGTCTGTACATAATAGACGAATATGTCCACATATTAAATGTATAATAAAATGTTGCCCCAGTCTGCCCCCCTAAAGGAAAATAATTAGAAATTATTTAAAATACAATATTTTTAATCGTAAGCCAATACTTGTTTCTAATTATCTTAATTTATCCAAAATCTGGCAAAAGGTCAACATTGCAGGTGATAAAGAAACATCTCCACGTACTAAATTCGCCATAAAATGCTGCCCCAGCCTGCCCCCTTAATAGAAAATAATTAGAAATGATTGAAATATATGATTTTGTTCGTGTTCCTAATTATTTTAATTTATTCAAAGTCTAACAAAAAATCTAACAACAACTAAGTGTTGGAAATTAGTTTGATATGATTTTTTATGATGGGTGAATATTTATTTCTAATTACCCTAATTTATTGAAAGTATTCCAAAGAATTTTTTTATATTTAAAATAAAACACACAACACAACATATGGGATAATAAATAATAACAATTACATAGATTTTGCCCTGGAATTATAGTTTTTTTAAATTCCTATTTTTACTGATGTTTTACCTTGACAAGAAATTTTTTTTAGAAATTTTAAAGTTGTGTTTAATATCATTGCGAGAAGCATGAAGTTTGGGATTACCTAAAATATTACAAATCTAAATTAATTTTTCAAATATACTTGAATGTGAACAAAATTGTGCCAGATTGATTTGTTTTTGATTAAATTATAAACGTGTTTAGGGTTAAATAAAAAAATCAAAATTATTAATATTTTTCAAAAAAAAAATGCTTAGAAGGCCATGCTTTCGAATTCGAGCATAACTTTTAATTCTACACAACTTTTCTTAATACCATTTTGCTGAACTTTTTGAAATAAGGGTAGTTTACTCTTGTGCAATTTTTATATTTTATGACTACCCTGTATACCGTTTGACTTGGAATCATTCTGATTTTTTTTTAATTTTCTCTACCTTGACTTGATTTTATTATTATTCCCTACTTGTGTCTGGAAATTTCGGTTATTTGAACTAGTATGTGTTTTTGCTCGAGTACGACTTTGTCTTTCCTTTGGGATTTAGAGTAGAAACACAATTTTCTTTTTCTCATTTTGCTGATTTTGTGAAGCTGAGAATACCACTTATGGTGGGATTCACTGCTAGTTGTTGGCAAGTAACCCAATTTCCTTTATCTCGATTTGCGAACCTTTAGTTTGATTTACTTGCTTCATTTACTTTTGGTTGATTACCTTGTTTTATATATTTGCGTTAATTTACTTGTCTTGGTGATAATTTACTTACCTTTGCGATAATTTGCTTCCCTTTGCGATAATTTGCTTACCTTTGCGATAATTTTCTTACCTTTGCGATAATTTGCTTACCTTTGCGTCAATTTACTTTCTTTTGCGTTTATTTGCTTACCTTTGCGTGATTTCGATTACCTTTGCGTTCATTCCGTTACCTCTTTTTCATTCCTTGATTTACTTACCTTATCGTGATTGGCCTTTGATTGGTTTTAATTTACTTTAATACCTTTGATATTTTATTTATTTGGATTTATCTTAGGTCTAGGTTTTGGTAGGACTATATGTTAGTCTCCGGCCATTTCAGTTTTACTGGTTTTGCGCCTAGATCTTTTCTGATATATTTTGTCTATTCACCTTTTAGACAAAATAAAACTATCCCGATTGCGACTTTACTTTATCTTGACTTTGTATCGATTTTGACATTTGTCCCTATCTCGTTTTACAGGCTGCACGGTGTTGGGTGCTACCGGATGTCGCTTCGACGCTCTTTGTTAGATCATGGATCCTTCGGAGAGCAGACCGACTGGAAGGGCTGTTCAGGGGGGGCGGAAGTCTGACCCCTGGGGGAACAGTTTGCCCATCGAACTTGTTCGGCGGGCCAGGGGAGGACCAAGCTACTTTGTTCGGCCTGAGCTCAAGTCGGCCTATTAGGTTGCGACAGGCCGGTGGCAGTGCCACCGCTCAGAACACCCTGATTATTTCTTTTTTGTATACAGGGACCGATGTGCTTCCCATTTGGTACATCTTTTAGCTTGGTGGATGCTACAATCCACTCCCTTTTGTATGGTGGATCATCTGGGCTATCCCTCTTTTCTTCTCATTTTACTTATGTTGTATTATATTTATCTTTTCCTTTTTAGTTGTCCACCCTTTGGTTGGTTTGACGCATGTCACTTGGTGATTTAATTCGGGACGTTTCTACGGTGTGAAGCTAGTAAACGAGGTTCCCCACAATATTTTTGGGTGTAACGCAATGCTAGCACCCTTACCAACTTAGGGTTTACGTTCCACACCGAATCTTCCTGGAGAAGGTCCCTGGGTGACTAGTGGCAAAGGGACCAAAGATTGCTTCGAGTATTTAGTTATTTTAAGATTGAGTTATCAGTCTTGTTAGTTGGTATTAGTTATATGGTACTACCTTGGGTTCCCACGTATCTTCACTTATGTTTTTTTATTGGCGCCAGCATAGCGCAGGTGATTCATTTTCTTTTTCAATTTTCTTGTATCTACAGAGAGCCTCTGATCCTTATCGTCGGTTAATTTTCATTGGAAAATTTCCCTCCTTCCGTAGGAGAGGGGGAGTTGTGACAGGTCATTTTTGTCACCGAATTAGTTTTTGTTTTAATGCTTAATTTATTCACGAAGGCCTGTCTAGTTTTATTTTATAGTTTACCTTAATGTAATAGTTGTGTCCCCACACGTACACGTTTGATCTGCCCTGTTCCCAGGCTAGTTTCTACGGTTTCTGTTCTGGCTAATTGCTGCTAGCTGTCCTCAAGTCAGCTGTCCTTCGTTTGAAGCTTGTAGATTTAACATCTTTCTCTTTTGTTGGGCCCTGTACTTCGGGTCTGCGCCCTGCTTAACGTTCCCCCTGTGACAGACAGTCGCCTTTAGTCTATTTATGATAACATATTTTTAGAGAATAAATTTTAAAAGACTACCTACATTTTGAATGAGATTTAATCCCGGTGTTTTCCACTGCCTTCACTGTCCTGGATTCCTGAATCTAGCGTTCTCTATTAATTAAACTCCAAGATTTCCTTCTCTTTTCCTTTCCAAGATCTTGTTTTTGAATTCTGCAAACATGTTTAATGGGTTGAGTTATATATTGAAGGCTGAGACGGTGGTGTGCTCCGTTCGGCGGAACTATAAGGTGGGACTGTTTCCAGTTCGGACCGCGAGGTCGATTCCAGTAGAGACGGTGCATCGGGGGTAAGAATCTGATCTGTTCGCATACACGAACAGTCCCAAAGCGCTTTTGGGAGCCGTCGATTTATGAACACGGCTGGTTCAGTGTCATTTTCGAGGTTGGAATTTTGTAGCACTACATCATCGTCTTCCTTTCTGTAGTTTCGACATTCGGGGTTTCAGCTGTTAGTATTTGGATGCATCGTACTGAAATAGTGCGTCTCGATCAGTACCGGCGTAGGTACCTATAACGGTCAGTATTTCCGTGACTTTATTGTTTCACGCCAGGGGTCTCTATACAATTGTAGCGTCTTTGTTTGGTGGCGTGGCGACAATTGGGGTGGTCAGTGCAGTACGGAAGGACACCATTTTGTCAAGTGTCTGTGATGGGAGGAAGTGTCATATGATTCTTCCGACACGAGGCATAGGCCGGTCACTTCCACTCTACCCTTCGAAGCAATTGTTCCATGGTCCCTATCTTAAAGTTTCAGTTTTGAAATACTAGTTTTTTTTGGATTAAAAAGTCAGGGACCGTGTTTAAATTCTTGGTGAATTTGTATCTGCAAGATAAGCAGGATTTTTTGGGCGACTTCGTTCGATGATAGGGTAAGTTTTTTGTACGTTTTTTTGTCTACCTGCCGATACCACGTGCCTGGTGAAATTTTTGTCAAGTCTAAGGGTGTTCTTTCTTTTACTTTGTTAAGCCATCAACAACGGCATGAATGATCCTGGTCCAAGCCATTGATAGCTGCCCCTTTTGGTGTTCCTGTCTCAGGAGTTTTGGTATATCGAACCCTCCTTGTTGAAGGGGTAAGTTAAACCTTGAAGTCTTTTTGCCCCGTGTTTCTCTAATACTTAATAATCGTTTATTTGTTTACGCCCATGCATTATAATTTAAATTTTAGCGGACAATAGTTATCGAAAATTCTGCTTCACAATCTTATTCTCTCAGACTAGTTTTTTTTGGCTGCTCGGTGTGTGCTACATCTTATTTTGAATTATAATAGCTGACTAAATTATTACTATAATAACCAAGCCGCTCAACTGCTTTATTATTAGTATTACATTATCTAATTTGCATTCTTTTGATCGCGGGACTATATTTTTGAAGCTTGAATAGTGTGAAGTAAATTTCGTACAAGCTATAAGTTATGTTTAAGACCTCTTTATACCAGCTTACGGGCCTGGGTTTTATTTGAATTAAAATAGTCGGTCGCCCACGTAGAATGTAGATTGTTTTTATCAAGTTTTTTTATTGACTGTCGCCAAGCACATACAGTGGTTATTGGGCTATCTGTAGCGTTAAGTTTCAAGCCGTAATTTATATAAGGAATAAGGAATTTGTGGTACTACTTAGTTCTGACACTATAATTTGTTATCGTAAACGCCAAGTTGACAAGCCTGTCATATGCCCCAGGCTGAAAAATTAAAGTGTGAAGTATAGTCAGTGTTTTTTTTTAAATTTATTAATTTGTGTAAATGTACTTAAATAGTATTCCCGATAGGTACCACAAAATCTTTATTCCCTTTCTTGTATAAGTTAAAAGGTGTATGAGCTTAATGTGTCGGGCTTTATGTCTATGAAGTTGTAAAGTGTAGATTTATTTTAGCTTTTATTTATATCGATTGGTTAAGTAATTTTTTTAATGTGTTCAGAGGGGTTAACTTACTATTTAATTTTCAAATTTGTCACTATTGTTTTGGGGAAATAAACTTATTAGGCTCATATACATTTTACACGTTTTACTTTTTTTTTATTGTGTCATATTAATTGCTTAACTTAAGGTAGCTACATAGTTGCTTCATAATTAGTTAAATTCGTTTGGGGGAACCTAAAGTAGTTAATTAGTTGCTTGGATAGTACCAATTTAATTGCTTGTGATTTAAGCTTTGTGTCTTTATTTATTTATTTATTTATTCATTTACGGCCATAAACACAAAAGTTACACACTAATTAAATTTAAATTTGTGATAGAGGTACATTAGGGGTATATTTTGCTTTTAATTTAACATTTGGGTTCTTATAAATGTACATAAGCGGTATATATTTTTGGATTAATTCTATTTAAGCGGTTTATTCCTATAAGGGGTGATTTCTCTGTATGTCAATGACCAGAATTTTTCTGGAGTCAATTATTTGGTTCTGTTTTCTTGTGTTATCTTACATTGATTCGCTTTATTTACACGAGTAGTGTTAACGCTTAGCTTTTGAGTCAAGCTACTATAGGGGTTTGAGGTTTTAATTATTTTACCTTTTTTTTTCTTGGCTTCGCTTAAGCTTCTCTTTTATTTTGAATATTACTTAAACGTTTTAAGTCAAGCTAACTGGGGTTTCATTTTTAGTTATTTTTACTGTCTTCGCTCAAGCCTTTTGCTTTGTTCATACCTGTAATCTTGCGTAAACTCATAATTTAGTTATCAATTATTTTTGCTTTTGTTGTGCTTTTATTATTTTTTTTATTGTTAATGTAAGATATCATAATGAAGTGTTAAACTGGTCAGTTAATGAACATTTAATTTTTGTAAATATTAACGCTTATCGCTGAGTATCAAGGAACTGTACAATTTTATTTAGTTATCAATGCCATTGCGTAATAATTTCTTTTGTTTAGTAACGTAACTTTTTTAAATCTTACCTTGAGTTTGTTTAAATTTTGCAATCTGGTTTTCAGCGATTACTTATTTTATTGATAGTTTTTTTTTTAATTAAAGTAACTTCACACTTTGTTTTTTTTGTAACTTAAATAAAATTCTGCGATTGATTTTAAGCCAATGGCTTTCTCTTTTAATATTTAATTAATTAATTAATAAAAAAAAATTTGTTAGATTTCGGCGCCTTAATTCAAGTCAATTGTCTCTTTCTGAATAGTAATCTTTTCTATTAATGTAACTTCTGATTTTTATTTTTTTAATTTAACTTCAGATATATTTTTTTATTATTATTATTTACATTTGAACTACTGTAACTACTGGGAATTGTTTTGTTCCTAGGGTCTTTGGTAGGGGCCACGAACCTCCCTACTTCTCTTCCGTGGGGGCTACAAAGCATCCCTACCTTTTTTTTTGCTGGGTGCAAAGAAGCCTCCCTATCGTCTCCAGTAGGGGCTAAGGAGCCAGCTTATTTTTATGTTTCTGAGGACAGACTTCCTCAGGAAGGTTTTTATTTTGGGTAGAATTTACATATCTTGCGGGGGCAAATATCGCCCAATTCTCTTGTTCCTTTTTTTTTGCGGACAACACTTGTAACAATACTTGTAATTTTTTTTCTGTAAATATATGTACAGTGGTAAATGTATTCAGTTTTTCTTTTATCCAGCTCACTTCGCCCTATGTTTTTAATTTTCAATTATGAATAGCGGGTTTGTTATGTGTTGAAGCAGGTTCCTGGACCACCTAGGCGACTTCCAGTTTGTGTCGGTGTAAAAAACTGGTGGCGTCCAATCGAACCTTTTCCGGCTAACTGAGCTGAGGGCTAATTTGCACGCGCTCTACTACACCTGCTTCCCTCAGGACACCCTGTTGTTCCTGTGTTTTTCTTTAGAGTACCTTTCAGAGTTATTTTTAATGTTCTTTCCAAGATATAAGCGGTAAGTACTTGGTCAACGGTACTCATCATAGTATCATTGACAGTTTTTAATCAAACACTTTTTTTTAACAAAGTGCGTCGCAAATTTTTGACAATCAAAGGTACGTAATACGCAAAATACTCCAATCCAAATCAAAGTAAAAGGTCACATCAAGGTAAATACGTCAAATCAAGGTAATAAAAAAGGTCCAATCAAGATAATAAATAAAGACTTTTGGCCCTAGTCTACAGTAATAAAACAATTAATAGTGAATGCAGAAAAAAAAACGATAAAGAAAATTAGGTCCAAAATTAATTAATCACCGCCTTCTAACCAAGTAATCAAACTTAAATTACCATGTGACACACCGACCCCCATCTCGTCTCGCGCCGAGATGGGTGTCTGCATGAGACTGATAAGCGCAAAAAGGTAAGCTACATTAAATGACCATAAACGTTACTATACGTTACTATACAATAAACCTAGTGACGATAAGGTAAAGATAAATCAGGTAATGACAGATAAAAGATAACGAGGCGTAAGGCGGTGTTGGCAAGTGAAAGTAGTAAGGCAGCTGAGGGCCCACTTACTACAAACAACAGAAGCAAGGCAGCTGAAGGCTTACCTTGCCACGGCTTTCAGGGGACTCCTACCCCACCTAGTTAACCCAGTGCAGCACTATTCTAAGCGATAGTGTCCAAATCCATCAAGGTTAGCGCCCATAGGGATTCAGACACCATCACGCCCATACTGCAGGGCATAAACTTGCTCACGACTGAGCAAGGAAAGTAAAAAAACAAGAATTTAAACTGGGCCAAAAGTCAAAATTAACGCAACGATAAAAGAAAACTCACTAAAGCCATTATTACCGAAAGAAGAAGGGAAAAAAAATTAAATGTAATTAACCAAATTGAAGCTATGGACTCGAAAGTTAATAAATTCAGAAATCAATAGATTGATAAGTAAATTGAAGCAAAATGACAAGTAAACGTAATTTTAAATTAATGACAGTAAAATTAACGGAAGGTAATAAAGTAAATAATGACCTTGAGATGCCTAACAATTTATTCACTCCTACGGACCATCACACGCAGTTTCGGCATATACCGGCTTAAGGTCTTGTATATGCCAAATGTCCTTACTAACACCGTGTTCATCCTCCAGCTCGTAAGTACACGTGCCGGTCTTTTCTACGATCTTAAACGGACCTACAAATTCCGGAGCCAACTTTGCGCTATAATACTTCGTTGCATCGGATATACTTTTATTCTTACGCCAGACTTCTTGACCTGGAACAAAGCTTACTGGGCGTCGGCGCAAATTGTAGTTATGACGATTTTTAATACGAGAAGCTTCGATTTTAGTGTGGACTTTTCTAAATAATTGTTTAAAAGCTTCTATTCGTTCTCGAATGTAATTTTGACGCTCAGTTTCTACTTGAGGAACACCCTCAGCATAGTCCGAACCGAATAGCTTGTGTTCCCTGCCAAAATTAACGCAGTAAGGGGTGAAGCCCGTAGTTTCATGTCGCGAAGTGCGAATGGCGCAACCGATAGCAGTTAAATTATCTTCCCAAGTTCGATGGTTATTTTGTTGAACGTAAGAGCGCAACATCGTTTTTATAACTCTATTAACGCGTTCAGTATGATCTGCTCTAGGATAGTAATTAGCAGTGTAAAATATTCTAACTTTATATTTATCGCAAAGAGCTTGAAATTCTTTGGATTTCATTTGTGTTCCGTTGTCGCACGTTAAGAATTGAGGAGCTCCGTAAACTAAGAAAATGCCATCTTCGACAGACTTAACCAACGATTTTGCTGTTGCCGATCGACACGGGAATAAGACGACGTATTTGCTAAAATAATCGGTGACCACTAAAATATGAGTGTTACCTTGCTTAGAACGAGGTAAAGGTCCTATGTAGTCTAGGCTGATGGCTTGCCAAGGTTCCTTTATGTCTGGGCGATTACCCATTAAACCAGCTGGACGTTTCTGCTCTACTTTATTCTGAGCACAAGTTCTACAAGCACGGACATAACTAGCAACGTCAGATCTCATTTTCGGCCAATAATATCTCTCGGCGACTTTCCAAAATGTCTTAAAAACACCCACGTGCCCTGCTGCTGGATTGTCATGGCATCGAAGAAATATCTCTTTTCGCTTATCCTTAGGTACTACTATTTTCCAGTGGGTAGAATGGTCAGGAAAATTAGGATTGTTTGTCTTCACATATTTAAAGAGATTGCCATTCTCGACTCGCCAGCAAGGATATTTATCAGGACGTTCTTCTAGCTTCTGCATCATGCCTTTGTACCATTTGTCTGAGGTGTCAGAAAATGATGACGGTGGTTCGTCAACAGCTGCGACAGAATCAGTAGTCACTGGCACTGACCTGGAAAGAAAATCTGGCACGACATGATCTCGGCCTTTGCGGTGGATTAATTCAAGGTCGTAAGGTTGTAACCGAAGAGCCCATCGAGCGAGGCGTCCTTGTGGATCTTTGAGGTTATGAAGCCATAACAAAGAATGGTGATCGGTTATAACTTTAAAGTGTACACCCTCCAGATAGTGACGAAGCTTTTCCACACTCCAAATTACTGCAAGGCACTCTTTTTCTGTGACGGTTAATTTCATCTCTTGTTTGGTGAGAGAACGTGAAAGATAGGAAATAACTCTTTCTCCGTCATCAAATTGCTGAGTCAGAACGGCTCCTAAGCCATAACATGACGCATCAGTCTGTAAAGTAAATGTGCGGTTGAAATCTGGACATGTAAGCACGGGAGCTGTGATAAGAGCTTCTTTAATCAAGTTGAAGGACTGATGGCATTCGGAAGTCCATTCCCACATGACATTTTTCTTGGTAAGCCGGGTAATTGGGGCTATAATAGCTGAAAAGTTCGGCACAAAACGCCTGTACCAAGAAGCAGTGCCAATAAAACGACGAATTTCTACGATGTTTCGTGGGGGTGCTATATTTAAAATTGGATAGCGTTATTCGAAAAGGAACCAAGCGACAAATTGTAATTATTTGAGTTACTGGCGCTAAGCGACTCCTGACACCCTAAATTAGATATTCGAAAAAGACTCGAGTGCCAGAATGTTAACAGAGTTCTCTGGTGATGAGAGAACCAAGCGACACCAAAATAGAACCAACCGCCAAAAAAATCAAACTGCAGCTTTAACTACGGAATTTTTCTTTTACTAATTGCCAAAACGAAGCAAGGTATATACTACCAAACGTGACTTAAACATTTTTGTCATTTGCAATGTACTACCCGAGAATAAAATAAATTTCGGGTAATACGTTTAACCACAGGGAATCTTTACACCTTATTTACTCACAACTGTTAAAACGTCGCTTGGTTCCTTTTCGAATAACGCTCTCCAATTGCCTGTACTCTCTCTGGATCAGGTCTCAAACCTTTGTCATCTACGACGTAACCAAGGTACTTCAACTCAGGCTTACAGAAGTGACATTTCTCCTCCGGAACTATGAATCCTGCATCCTTGAGGCGATCAAAAACAAGGCCTAGGATCTTAAGGTGTTCGGGAAAGGTTCTGGAGATGATAATTATATCCTCCAGGTACACTATTACATGCTTTTCCAAGTCGACACCCAGTACACGGTCTACAATACGTTGCCAGGTGACAGGCGCATTGGTTAAGCCAAAGGGCATGCGCACAAAATGATAGAGATTCCTACCTGGAACGGTGAAAGCAGTCAATTCACGTGAGGACTCACTAAGAGGTACTTGCCAGAAGGATGATTTTATGTCGATGGAGCTAATATAGCGGGCGTCTCTGAGGCGATCTAAAATGACTGAAAAATATGGAATGTTATAAGACTTCTTAGTCTTACTATTAAGTTTCCGGAAATCTATGGAAAACTCATAGCTATCATCGCTCTGGCGTTCCAAACACACTGGACTGGACCAAGGACTTTTAGAGGGCTCAATCAATCCAAGCCTCAACATTTCATCGATCTCCTTGTCCATAATCCGCTGCTTAAATGGAGAAACTGGGTAATATCGTTGTTTAATCGGCCTAGTGCCAGGTTCAAGTTCTATTACGTGTTCTGCTACTTTGCAGCAGCCAAGACCAGTACCCATTTCTGATATCTTCTCCTTTACTAGTGCATTCAGAGTTGTTCGGTCGATTTCAGTTAAAGAGTCGCCATCTATAATGCTAAAAATTTCTGTAGGTTGGTCATCATTGGAAAAATGCCAGACACCCTGCTTCAAGTCGGGGATCACTTCCATGGATCTCTAAAAGTCGATTCCAAAAATCAGTTGGTGGGACAGTTCTGGAAGAACTAAAATATCGATAACCCGAGTTCTATTTAATAACGTTACAGGAGCCTGAAAATAACCTAAACTAGAGCAAGTTTGGCCGTTCGCGACGGTACAGTCAGTCTGATGCTTAATAAGTTTTAATCCCAAACTTTCTAAAATTCGGAGACCAGGTTGACCTACAATAGTGCGTGATGCTCCAGAATCTAACAAGCCTAAAATTTTGTAACCTAAAATTGAAATTTCTAAATAGGGGCGTTGGTCGCCATGCGCATGAGCTATGTTAAAATCTAATAGTTTCTTATTTGGAAAAGGGTTAGTAGCATGTGAATGATTTTTGGTGGAAAGGAAGTTATTGGTTGACAGAAGGTTTTCATCAGAAAGAAAGTTATTGGTTGGCAAAAGATTTTTATTGGACGCAGAATTGTTAGGGAGTGAACGGTTTTCGTTAGAAAGAAAAAGGTGGGTTGGTGAAAGGTTTTCATCGGAAAGAATGTTCTTGGTCGGTAGAAGGGTTTTATTGGGAACGGAGTTGTTGTTCAGCGAAGCGTTTTCATTGGAAGGAGAGTTGTTGGTCGGTAAAGTAAGAGTAACGGGAGTAGTCTTACGATCTATCGGCTCTCCCGAGAATCGTTTCTCTGTCAATAAACACTTAGGGCAGCTTTTACTGGTCACATTTGGTGCGCCGCAGCGGTAACAATGGATTCTGCGCTGTTCGGAGCACTGACTATTCCGATGACCTGGCTTATTACAGTTCCAGCACAAGATTGATCTAGCTATTTTTGGAGATGGTGGATGTGTCTCTCTGGGTAACTGTCTCACGTCTCGAGAAGTTGATGGTGCCGGAGATGATTCGGTCACCACGTCAATAGCTGGTAACTGTTCATCGTCTCTCGAACCTGATGCTTCAGCAGTCATAAACGCGAAGTCTGGCTCTACAAAATTCTGCATTTTTCTAGGAGGTGGTACATAGTTCTCTGCACGATATTTCTTCAACTCCAGCTTGAGACATTCTCCTTCTAATTCTTCTAACTTGCTGACTACCGGAAGTTGGGTAGCATAAAAAGGTGACAAGTTTCGTATAATGATGTCAACTTGAACGTCCTCTGAGATGGAGCCATGTCGTCTAAACAACGCACTCATATTAGAAAGGTAATCGACTATACTCTCAGTCGAATCCTGAGTCCTATCCAGAATTTCCTTAAATAATCGATGACGATAATCTGGCGGTTCGAAATGTTTACAGAGAAGGTCAGACAAACCAGACCAGTCAGAAAAGCGATGACGATTTGCACGAAACCAATTTAGTGCTTTACCAGTAAATAAATCGATAGCGGATACAAATAGTTCGCGTTCAGAAAAACCTCGAGCTTCGCGTAGTTCCGAAACTCGCTCCAAGAAATTATGCACGGACATCTGTCCAGCCTCGCCGGTAAATTTAATACCCCACTTTTCAATACGATGCGCTTTGCTACACGAATGATGGCAAACGGAAGCGGCAGCAGCTGTTACATTGGGACTAACCACGGTTGGAGTGACTTTGGGCGACGAGCGTGTATGACGCGGTCGACTGTGGGGCGCATTGCTATTTCTCGACGCATCCGAATCCGAACCGTCCGAATGAACTCGAGCGAGCAAGGTGCTTAAATTCGGATCTTGTTTTAAGAGACTGTCCAAACAGTTTAATTTGCCTAAAATTTTGAGCAACAAGTCAGAACGGGTTTGCGATTCCGCGGCACTAAGGTTCGCAGCCGGAATACGATGAACGCGTGTAAATAAGTGAACAAGTTGAGATTGTAAACGTTCAAACTTTTCTTTAGCGGATTCACCGGAGACATTTTTAATCGCCCTGTCAATATTTTGTAAGGTTCTAGTTATATAGTTACATTCATCGACAAAAACACAAGTATAGGCTAGACGAGCAAAAATTCTACCTTTCCTTTCCATATCTAAAATTGGGCGTAACGCTACTATAAGTTCTTTTACCGTATTGGCATAACTAGCCGGTACTCCACGAATCGTAAGTTCATAAATTAGCATTTCTTTCCCAAGATGGTTAGCCTGCATATTATAATCCATTTTGGAGTGAACAAAAACAATAGCAACTCAAAAGTCAACGTAAAAAAAAAGGTCAAATCTAGGTACAATCGCGTAAATCGAATAATTTAGCAAAACTACACCAATGGTGTAGTCAAATATAGCAAATAAAGGTAATTAAAACAGCAAAAATACAGTACGCAAAGATAATCAAGGTCACGTAAATGAATAAAATAAAATCGATAAGAAATCGCAATATCAAAAAAAAAATCAAAGTTACGTAATAAGTAAAATAAAATCGGTAATAAACCACAAATTCGAAGACAATCAAAGTTACGCAAACAAGTCAATTAAAATCGGTAATAAATCGCCAAAATCAAAGAAAATCAAAGTTACGTAAAAAGTAAAATAAAATCGATAATAAATCGCCTAAATCAAATGCAGTAATACAGGGCTAGTACAGTTAGAGTTAAAATTGATGGAAATTTTCAAAGTTCCATCCAGCTCACTAGACGCACATGAGTAAAATTAGAAAAAAAAGCGGTAATTTTTTTTTAAATAGGCCCCACGTTGGGCGCCAAAAATTTGCGACGCACTTTGTTAAAAAAAAAGTGTTTGATTAAAAACTGTCAATGACACTATGATGAGTACCGTTGACCAAGTACTTACCGCTTATATCTTGGAAAGAACATTAAAAATAACTCTGAAAGGTACTCTAAAGAAAAACACAGGAACAACAGGGTGTCCTGAGGGAAGCAGGTGTAGTAGAGCGCGTGCAAATTAGCCCTCAGCTCAGTTAGCCGGAAAAGGTTCGATTGGACGCCACCAGTTTTTTACATCGACACAAACTGGAAGTCGCCTAGGTGGCCCAGGAACCTGCTTCAACACATAACAAACCCGCTATTCATAATTGAAAATTAAAAACATAGGGCGCAGTGAGCTGGATAAAAGAAAAACTGAATACATTTACCACTGTACATATATTTACAGAAAAAAAAATTACAAGTATTGTTATAAGTGTTGTCCGCAAAAAAAAGGAACAAGAGAATTGGGCGATATTTGCCCCCGCAAGATATGTAACTTCTACCCAAAATAAAAACCTTCCTGAGGAAGTCTGTCCTCAGAAACATAAAAATAAGCTGGCTCCTTAGCCCCTACTGGAGACGATAGGGAGGCTTCTTTGCACCCAGCAAAAAAAAAAGGTAGGGATGCTTTGTAGCCCCCACGGAAGAGAAGTAGGGAGGTTCGTGGCCCCTACCAAAGACCCTAAGAACAAAACAATTCCCAGTAGTTACAGTAGTTCAAATGTAAATAATAATAATAAAAAAATATATCTGAAGTTAAATTAAAAAAATAAAAATCAGAAGTTACATTAATAGAAAAGATCGCTATTCAGAGAGAGACAATTGACTTGAATTAAGGCGCCGAAATCTAACAATTTTTTTCTTATTAATTAATTAATTTAATATTAAAAGAGAAAGCCATTGGCTTAAAATCAATCGCAGAATTTTATTTAAGTTACAAAAAAACCAAAGTGTGAAGTTACTTTAATTAAAAAAAAAACTATCAATAAAATAAGTAATCGCTGAAAACCAGATTGCAAAATTTAAACAAACGCAAGGTAAGATTTAAAAAAGTTACGTTACTAAACAAAAGAAATTATTACGCAAGGGCATTGATAACTAAATATAATTGTACAGTTCCTTGATACTCAGCGATAAGCGTTAATATTTACAAAAATTAAATGTTCATTAACTGACCAGTTTAACACTTCATTATGTTATCTTACATTAACAATAAAAAAAAATAATAAAAGTACAACAAAAGCAAAAATAATTGATAACTAAATTATGAGTTTACGCAAGATTACAGGTATGAACAAAGCAAAAGGCTTGAGCGAAGACAGTAAAAATAACTAAAAATGAAACCCCAGTTAGCTTGACTTAAAACGTTTAAGTAATATTCAAAATAAAACAGAAGCTTAAGCGAAGCCAAGAAAAAAAAAGGTAAAATAATTAAAACCTCAAACCCCTATAGTAGCTTGACTCAAAAGCTAAGCGTTAACACTACTAGTGTAAATAAAGCGAATCAATGTAAGATAACACAAGAAAACAGAACCAAATAATTGACTCCAGAAAAATTCTGGTCATTGACATACAGAGAAATCACCCCTTATAGGAATAAACCGCTTAAATAGAATTAATCCAAAAATATATACCGCTTATGTACATTTATAAGAACCCAAATGTTAAATAAAAAGCAAAATATACCCCTAATGTACCTCTATCACAAATTTAAATTTAATTAGTGTGTAACTTTTGTGTTTATGGCCGTAAATGAATAAATAAATAAATAAATAAAGACACAAAGCTTAAATCACAAGCAAATAAATTGGTACTATCCAAGCAACTAACTAACTACTTTAGGTTACCCCAAACGAATTTAACTAATTATGAAGCAACTATGTAGCTACCTTAAGTTAAGCAATTAATATGACACAATAAAAAAAAAGTAAAACGTGTAAAATGTGTATGAGCCTAATAAGTTTATTTCCCCAAAACAATAGTGACAAATTTGAAAATTAAATAGTAAGTTAACCCCTCTGAACACATAAAAAAAATTACTTAACCAATCGATATAAATAAAAGCTAAAATAAATCTACACTTTACAACTTCATAGACATAAAGCCCGACACATTAAGCTCATACACCTTTCAACTTATACAAGAAAGGGAATAAAGATTTTGTGGTACCTATCGGGAATACTATTTAAGTACATTTACACAAATTAATAAATTTAAAAAAAAAACACTGACTATACTTCACACTTTAATTTTTCAGCCTGGGGCATATGACAGGCTTGTCAACGTGGCGTTTACGATAACAAATTATAGTGTCAGAACTAAGTAGTACCACAAATTCCTTATTCCTTATATAAATTACGGCTTGAAACTTAACGCTACAGATAGCCCAATAACCACTGTATGTGCTTGGCGACAGTCAATAAAAAAACTTGATAAAAATAATCTACATTCTACGTTGGCGACCGACTATTTTAATTCAAATAAAACCCAGGCCCGTAAGCTGGAATAAAGAGGTCTTAAACATAACTTATAGCTTGTACGAAATTTACTTCACACTATTCAAGCTTCAAAAATATAGTCCCGCGATCAAAAGAATGCAAATTAGATAATGTAATACTAATAATAAAGCAGTTGAGCGGCTTGGTTATTATAGTAATAATTTAGTCAGCTATTATAATTCAAAATAAGATGTAGCACACACCGAGCAGCCAAAAAAAAAACTAGTCTGAGAGAATAAGATTGTGAAGCAGAATTTTCGATAACTATTGTCCGCTAAAATTTAAATTATAATGCATGGGCGTAAACAAATAAACGATTATTAAGTATTAGAGAAACACGGGGCAAAAAAAACTTCAAGGTTTAACTTACCCCTTCAACAAGGAGGGTTCGATATACCAAAACTCCTGAGACAGGAACACCAAAAGGGGCAGCTATCAATGGCTTGGGCCAGGATCATGCATGCCGTTGTTGATGGCTTAACAAAGTAAAAGAAAGAACACCCTTAGACTTGACAAAAATGTCACCAGGCACGTGGTATCGGCAGGTAGACAAAAAAACGTACAAAAAACTTACCCTATCATCGAACGAAGTCGCCCAAAAAATCCTGCTTGTCTTGCAGATACAAATTCACCAAGAATTTAAACACGGTCCCTGACTTTTTAATCCAAAAAAAAACTAGTATTTCAAAACTGAAACTTTAAGATAGGGACCATGGAACAATTGCTTCGAAGGGTAGAGTGGAAGTGACCGGCCTATGCCTCGTGTCGGAAGAATCATATGACACTTACTCCCACCACAGACACATGACAAAATGGTGTCCTTCCGTACTGCACTGACCACCCCAATTGTCGCCACGCCACCAAACAAAGACGCTACAATTGTATAGAGACCCCTGGCGTGAAACAATAAAGTCACGGAAATACTGACCATTATAGGTACCTACGCCGGTACTGATCGAGACGCACTATTTCAGTACGATGCATCCAAATACTAACAGCTGAAACCCCGAATGTCGAAACTACAGAAAGGAAGACGATGATGTAGTGCTACAAAATTCCAACCTCGAAAATGACACTGAACCAGCCGTGTTCATAAATCGACGGCTCCCAAAAGCGCTTTGGGACTGTTCGTGTATGCGAACAGATCAGATTCTTACCCCCGATGCACCGTCTCTACCTGAATCGACCTCGCGGTCCGAACTGGAAACAGTCCCGCCTTATAGTTCCGCCGAACGGAGCACACCACCGTCTCAGCCCTCAATATATAACTCAACCCATTAAACATGTTTGCAGAATTCAAAAACAAGATCTTGGAAAGGAAAAGAGAAGGAAATCTTGGAGTTTAATTAATAGAGAACGCTAGATTCAGGAATCCAGGACAGTGAAGGCAGTGGAAAACACCGGGATTAAATCTCATTCAAAACGTAGGTAGTCTTTTAAAATTTATTCTCTAAAAATATGTTATCATAAATAGACTAAAGGCGACTGTCTGTACACAGGGGGAACGTTAAGCAGGGCGCAGACCCGAAGTACAGGGCCCAACAAAAGAGAAAGATGTTAAATCTACAAGCTTCAAACGAAGGACAGCTGACTTGAGGACAGCTAGCAGCAATTAGCCAGAACAGAAACCGTAGAAACTAGCCTGGGAACAGGGCAGATCAAACGTGTACGTGTGGGGACACAACTATTACATTAAGGTAAACTATAAAATAAAACTAGACAGGCCTTCGTGAATAAATTAAGCATTAAAACAAAAACTAATTCGGTGACAAAAATGACCTGTCACAGTGCACCTAAAATGGTTATCGAACATGAGCCAACTTTCGACAATAATTGTTGTATTTTGGTCGAGCAATAATTAATAAAAAAAACTCCCATATGTTGCGCACTTAAGTGACCACACTTTATAAGATATTTTTTTTGTAAAACAAAATAATAGGCTGGCTGGAGTACAAAATTACCCCAGTTAGTGCTTTACGAGGCACATATTTACTCAGTATTAAGAAGGTTAAAGAAAATTGAATTAAGTTCAATTGATACCACACAAGTCATATTTTCCATAAAAATATAATTTGACCACACTGGCAAAAAAAATATTTTTTTAAAACTCTAAACCCAACTACCATTCATTTGATAGCCCACAAGCCATATGTTGACATACATTGTAGTTTTTCAAAACTACCCCCACCCTTTTTCTCGGCTTCTACGGATTTGATTAAAACCATTTTAAAACGGGACCAACTAGAGCACAAACCAAGCCTGAGTACCAAATTTCATTAAAATCGGTCAAATAGTTTTTGAGTTATGAGCGATGTCCAACCGTTCAGATAAGCTCGTTCCACTGTGCGGCGCTCGGCGGCACCGAGGGCCCCGCGGGCGCCGAAAGCGCAATTTTTGTCCCTTTTTAATTCATTTATATATAAACACAATTTATAATACGACCGAGCCTGGACCAAGCTTGGTTTGACTCTTTATTGGGGCAATTTTCTTAGCTATTTTTGCCCAAATGTGATGTTTTTTGCTACGAGAAAAAAAGATAAATCAGCTTACAGAGGTGTTTAAGTGCAACTGTCGAAATTTAAAGATATCCATAGCAAAATCTTACCTAAAACCTTTGCATTTTTTTTGGGAGAACCATATGCAGCCGCCGAAAACTGATTTCAGATTCGTTTTTTACGACCCAAACTTAGGGTCAATGCAAAATTCCATCAAAAAATTCGATGTTCCCATTATTCCGAATAATTATCATTTGTTTGATATATTAAGAAGGGAAGAACAAACTTTGTAGCGTATCTAGATATAAAAATTTGAACTTATCCTGTTTTATTTTATACACTGTGTGGGTATTGATGACATCTAATGTGTAATTGCAAGATTGTCGTGGCCTTTGTTTGGCACGCACATGCGTCGCCTGTGCACAGAAAAAACTGCTATGCTCATAAACTATGCTATTTTCAATAATAATAATATTTTTGACCACTATCATATTAGTTATATTAAAGTTAATATTGTCTCAACAAAACATTATTGAAATAATAATAAAAAATTTTTTTTCAAATACTCTTATAGACTTGTTATAAAGTGCAATAGTATTCCTACTTCTTTGAAAACTATATTACCATTTTTTTAGTCACCAAAATACTATTGAAACCAATAAATTTCTATTATTCCTTAGCCTTAGAGTAGTGATGTAAGGATACGTATCCAAAAATCCGTTGGATCCGAATATTAAAAGAATCCGGATTATCCGGAACCGGCCGAGAACTTGAATACGGATTCGGAATCAAAATAAATTCGCATCGGGTGGTTACAAATGCAAAGTGCAAAGAGAAAACGCAATCGGAATCGAGTGTAAGCGAACAACACGGTCTGCGATTTGGCATATTTGATATTGTGCTTTCTCTTTCTAATGACATTTCCTAAAAAAAGATGGCATAGTTATCGGGGTAACGGGTATCATATGAGATGAGACCCATTGGTTAAACTAGTCCCGCCTCACCCGAACCAAATTCAAACGAGAACGGCGCGACGCGGTGCCTTCTTATCCCTAAACTTCGACTTCGACTGGTATGATACCGATACCGCATCGACCTACCTAGCCGTGTATCCGGATAGAAAATGTTTTAGTCTGTTGCATCCGAGTGCATGCATACGTATACATGATCTGTAACCGCTTTCGCGCGGGTCAAGAAATGGATTCGAATTCGGATAATGGATACGGATATTAGCTGATTCCGATTCCGTATGATTCGGATATCTAATGAATACGGATATTTACAACACTACCTTAGAGTGTAAAATTGTTAGAGCTAAAAAATTAAACTATTTGATGAGAATGCGTAAATATAATTGACCGAAAAATAGGCGGTGTGATCCAAATTACAATATATTTGGCTAGACGAACAAGAACTACTGTTTAAATAGAAAATCTAAAAATAAATCCTTATATCATTTTGATTAAAATAAACACTCCTATAAAACATATAAGGTATTGGATTTCAACGGATTTTATTAATAGCTGAAATATTACTTTTATTGCTCGCGGACACCCTTTGGAGGGATTAAAATTGTGATGTTGGTATTTGTTCGTTGACTAGTCATTTGCAGCGACATACAGATTAAAACGGACTAATATTGCTTGACCCAAGAATGCCTCCTTTACGGACGCGCGCAGTGCCACAGGAACGCATGCGCAGTTAAAAGGTTACAGGACAGGTCTTAATATTTGTGTATGGTGGTAGGTATATCAGTTCACATAGAACACATATTTATGAAAGATTTAGTAAATTTTTAGTTTAATACGCCGATGTCCATGTAGAAATACTTATGGTAATAGGTCGATAACTTAAAAAATATTTTTCATAAAGATATGGATGTTACCCGCGTAAATTAAAACTGTGAAAGCCAGCTGTATGGATCCGGCAATCGCAAAGCGAAATAAAGGTTGCTAGCAGATTTCCATCAGCGAAAAGGCCGACACACCGCCAAGAACCCTTTTACAGTCTAGATTCAACAAAGTAAATATTATGTTGACGTGGAAATACGGCGACACGGTTTTTTCGTGACGCCAAATTGAGCCATGCCTTCGATGCACCCTTTACTAAATCTTGAATGATACTAAACTAAAAACGAAACGAGGACGAGCACGCCATAGCATTTAGCGCAGTGTTGCCAACCCACAGGGAATCAAAGCCGTGGGTGGCGGAGGAAGAATTTTTTTATTCACGGTTTAAATTTAAACACGTATTTTT
The DNA here is from genome assembly GCA_963971165.1 of Philopedon plagiatum. Taxonomy (NCBI): domain Eukaryota; kingdom Metazoa; phylum Arthropoda; class Insecta; order Coleoptera; family Curculionidae; genus Philopedon; species Philopedon plagiatum. The sequence continues at coordinate 76,408,309 of OZ020193.1, forward strand.
GTTCGACTCAGCGGCAGTTAAAATACCTTTGTCATTTTTAGCATATTCATGAAACTGTTGACAGCTTTCCTTAAAATTAAAATATATTAACAATTCTGAATGAACAAATCCCTCCATTTTTTAAAATGCTTCTCATTTTTTTACCTTCATATTTAGCCTTTGTCGTGCATAAATGGCCAAGTATGCGTTTGGAGTTTCTAAACGAAATAGTCGTGTTTCTATATGCGCGGCAGTACAGTAAACTCGTGGCCGTACCTTCGGTTTCAAAAGCCGTAAAAACACGGCAATTGCCGTGTCGTGGCAACACTGCTTTAGGGAGACGCGCTGACGCTACCTGCAGTGTTGCCAGAAGTCAGTAAAAAAAAAACTTGAGAGTGCTTGCGACTTAACCGCCGAAATTCGTGATAAATCGCGAGCCTGTAATGATTGCACCGGAAGTAAAAATAATAGGATTAAATAATCTTATTCTACTATCATTTATTTTAATAAAACTGAAAAATATTTTACGATATCAAAATAGTATTAAACAAATTTACAAACTTAAACACATATCTATCACTTTGTGCTATAAAAAATGAAATATATTTTTTTTATAAATAAAAGTGTAAAACTAACCCAAAACAAAGAAAAAGAAAGAAGTTATTCATCTGTATCACTGGAGTTTCCATCTTATTTTTATCTGAATAAAATACGTGACCACAACCTAACCTTTTAATCGTATTATTTGTGATACAAAAATCGTAGCAATTTTTGTCTCTTGACAAACTTTTGGTATATAAAATGCCTTCTATTGTTTTTACTTTAGGTTTGTTGCGTAGGTAGTTGAGTTTTTATTAAACAAATTTGAAAAAATGTTCTCTCTACTGTAGCTTTCGAGTGTGGTAAGCAAAAAATCTGAAAAACAAATCTAAAGACCCGCAAATTTTCGAGAGTCATCTGAGATTTTTACTAATGAATTTTTTTCCAAAACAACAAGGTATCGATATCAAAATTGTTTAGTGGGATCTTGACATTCGCCATTCGTTATTCAGATTTTGGATTTCATTTGGATTATATTGGAACTATTTGAACTACGTATATTGAGAAAGTGCAATGTGAAAATAGAAACAGAGTTTCAAACCTCAATTGCAATCAAATTGCAATTTGCAAAGATCAATGTCGTGAGATTTGCTGATTGATATTTCTATAAAGGTAAAAATCGTGAGATTTGGTACTTGATTCATGGGATCGGGAGAAATAACCGAAATCTGGCAACACTGGCCCACGCAAGCAGCCCGTACGAAGCTAACCGAAGCAGACCGAGGACGGACTTCGGCTGCTGCTCCGTTCCTGAATCTAGATTTGTTCGTTGCATAGATAAAGCTGTGTTTATTTGAATTTACTGGCGGATGAACCCGTCTCGTGGTTAAGAATACTATCCTTTTTTAACTATGTTATCTAAACAAGGAGAGCGCGCTGACCGACTGGAATCGGTTTGTCGTTGATGAATTCGGGAACAAGGCTATTGGTATACTGCGCATGCGTTCCTGTGGCAGAGATTTCGCCCATAGTGGAGTTAAATAGTTCTGCGCAACCTATGTATTTTATGAAATATCAGCAGTCCAAGTATGTATGTCGCTGGTCATTTGCTTGCAGCCTGTTTGTTTATTGCGTTATAGGTATGCCAAAAATAATAGATCTTTTGCAATTCTGGGGACTTTAGCAACTCAGTTCAGTGTTTTATGGTAAATAACATTGGTTAGTATAACATAAGACTGTTTACTCAGCCGATACTTATTGTTAAAATACTGTTAACACTAAAATAAATATGATCGCAAGTTTGTTGTTGTATTTGTATTTTTTAGACATGGTTTCCACCAAATCTACCTATAAATTGAGGAGATTCGAATGCAGCGGTAAGCATCAATTTATTCCATCTGGCATCCTGTACCCCAAAGAAAATATAATACTGTACCCATACAAGCCAGAAGTTTTGCAAAGAAGCAGATGATTTGAGTGAAATAAATATACAAAGTTTACCGTGTTCGCGTCAAAAACTGGTGTTAATAAAATGTCATTCTTTTATATTTAAATTTATACAGAATATCTAAACAATGTATGTAATTGAAGATATGTATGTTTAATGATACTAGGTAAATAAAAATTATTTTAAAATAATAAAACAACCTTTATTTGTTTTAGATATCAGTATAATTAATGTAATTGAAATTATTCATTATATTAAATAAGAGTGCATTGCAAAACACATATTATGATTGAATTTAAACAAAAATGTTTTTTCTATTAGAAGTGACACTAAATTATTTACTGTTGTAATTCAAACAATAATAAGAGTATTTCGATTAAACAAGATGTAAATGTATATTCTTGCAAATAAACTTTTGTTTTGTATTGAATTTAGAATAGAGTATTACTGTATCAAATAATTGTTATATTTAAAGGACCTATTAAAACCAATAAAACCTTAAGGCGGCTACAGACGGCATGGCAAGCCTTGGCCAGCGTTTCAACCAGCGTTTGTAGAAACGTTGGTCTTTGCTTGATATTCGCGCACCGACGACCGTACACACGACATGTTTTATCTTTGCCAGTGTTTTCGAGGCAAGTGAAAGCGAATCTCTACAAGTGTACAAACAAGTCAGACAAAATGGAGTCGGATGATGAAGTGATAGCAGCGTCTGCTCTACTTTTAAGTTCAGCTGCATTATTGTTATCAAAAACTATTAAAAAAAGAAAAAAACGCAGGTGGTGGACTAATTCGCTTTATCTAAGTAGGACAAGGTAGGTTAACTAAATAATATTTAAATGAACATTCACACTACAAATAATTTTTTAGGTACAATGGAAGTGATTTACTTGGCGATTTGAGAAAGGAGGCATCTCTAAAGTTCATGAATTTCTGCAGAATGTCCGCAAGTGATTTTGAATATTTGTTAAATAAAATAGGACCGGAAATAGCTAAACAAGATACCAACATGAGAAAGTGTATACCTGCCCAGGAGCGCTTAGCGGTTACCCTTAGGTTTCTTGCTACAGGAGACAGTTATCAAAGTCTGTCATATTTGTTTAAATTTTCCGCCCAGTTAATCTCATCTATCGTACCAGAAGTTTGCAAGGCTATAATTAAAACGCTGCAGCATTCAGCAAAGGTAAGAATGATTTTTTTGTAATATGTCGTTGTTGGTCCTTTGACAGTTCTACGGTACTTCTCTCCAAATGAATACTACATAATCGGGAAGATAGACCTTTTATTAATACAGTTCAAAATACAAAAATCAAATGACCCTCCTACAGCCGCAGATCATCCATTAATGGTTTGATAAGTTTAGCAGTTCTGATGCCTGCGAATAATAATTTCCTACCGACCTTGGCTCACTCGGTACATCAGTTGAAAGGACAGAGCCAGACGGAGAAGGTTGATCTGCAAAGCTACTTTGGCTCGATGGACGTTGATTATCGTCAATCTCGCGAAGTTCAGCCTGAAATATTAGGTTATCTATTTCGTTCATCAAAATCACTCGAGATCGTTTTGGAAAGGTTTGCAGTTTAGTCGCAACTAATTGGCCATACAGGGTGCATTCACGCTGGTTGTCATTTCTGTTTAACCTATTCGTAGCTATAGCATCCAAAGCTTCACTTGCTTTTGTTATACTGCTATGTATGACGTTCAGGCTACTGTCGACTTTTCTTTTCCGATTAGACCTAACTGTGGTCGTACTTGCCGCATCATCTGTAATTTAAAGATCACATTACTTTTCCGAGCACAATAATCGTGGTTTAATAAAGTTTATTACCACGGTTTGTACCATCTTCGGCCACTGCTGCTTCACCTTCGTTGTCATTATGTTGCGTAGTAGCTGGTGTGTCATTCTGTAAGAAAACAATTAAGTGTTAACTCGGTAACATTTCCTTGAATAAAGCCGAACGGAACTTAAATGACTTGTATTATTATCATAATGATTATTGTATTATTTCTTTGTTTCTAGTTAAAGCAGAGGCCTGAGGAATGGCTGGACGTAGCGAGAGACTTTGATACGCTGTGGAATTTTCCCCATTGCTTGGGAGCCCTAGATGGCAAACACATCTTAATTCAGTCACCTTTTAACAGTGGTTCCGAATTTATTAATTACAAGCACCAGTTCAGTATTGTTTTGATGGCCCTCGTAGATGCTCACTATTGCTTTCTATATGCAGATGTGGGGTGCCAGGGCAGGATAAGCGATGGAGGGGTTTACAAAAATACATCACTCTATCAGAAAATTGCCTCAAATGAAATACCTTTCCCACCACTTGCAGCCCTACGTGGAAGACGGCTTCCAGTGCCCTATGTGCTCGTGGCAGACGACGCTTTTCCGTTGACTAACCGCCTATTGAAACCTTTTTCAGGATGCCATCCAAAAGGAAGCAAGGAACGAATTTTTAATTACCGTCTTTCACGGGCAAGACGAATAGTTGAAAATGCCTTTGGCCTTATGGTATCGGTCTTTCGCGTATTTAGAAGCCCTATGATGCTACAACCGGATAATGTAACTACGATTACGATGACTTGTGTATTATTACACAACTTTTTAAAAACTGAAAGCTCATCAGATTTGTATGCTCCACCAGGAACTTTTGATAGCGAGCAAGATGGGCAATTGATGGAGGGCACGTGGAGAAACGAAGACATAAGTAACAACTGTCTCAAACCGCTTTCAAGAGTAGGACGAAAAGCTACCATTGAAGCGCAACAAATTCGACAGGAATTCGCCGAGTACTTTTCAACAAATGGGACAGTATCTTGGCAACATTTATATGCATAATATGGATATTAATTGTATATATGTACAGGGCGTTCCAACGAGGACTGAACAGAGGCTTATTGTTGACCTTGCCTGTATCCATGGAGTAAGTCTTTTATTTTTGGTTCAAATATTTTACTGGTACAATTTTTCAATTCTACAGAAAAATGCATCGAATGGCTATTTTGTTTTTTTTTAATACAGGAAAGGTCAAGAATAAGCCCCTGTAGTTCTCGTTGGAACGCCCTGAAGTGTTCAATAAAATGCTTAAATGTTTTACTTACATCAGAATTAATTGTTGATCTGCACTTCCCTATTTTCTTCAAAAACGCGTCCATGATTGTAAAGGCAAACCATGACGGCTTATATATATCGTCAACTCCTGCTCCAGATTTTTCTGAGTCGGCAACCTTTTTTTTTAAGCCTCTATAAGTTGCCATTAAAGACTCCTTTTTCTTCTTTAATGCTTCAACTGTACATGTAACGGACATTTCATTGCCAATCGCAGCCCATGCATCGGAAACCAAATTTCTGTTTTTATGGTTTACATGTTGTGGATCCCAAATAACGGGGTACTTTTCATATAAATTAAGAAATTCCATAATGGTTTCATTGCTCCAGTTTTCAGTCATTTCTGCTTACAAAATCAATAATTGACAACAAGAAATATTGTTAAATGTACTACAGTACTTACCGTACACGGCGAACTTTTTCAAGGAATACCAGCAACTATTCAAATAGATTAAAAATTATTACAACAGATTTAACCTCAACTTCTCTCGAAAATAGGCGCGCACTAAAATATGTCGTGTGTACGGCGATCAAGCCCACTGGCGAGCTTCAACAAGTCCCTTTGATGTGTGTCGAAATTACCGCTTACTAGGCGAACCCTGGCCAGCGCCAACGTTGGCTTTGCTTTGCCATATGTTTTGCATCCACACTATGCGCCGACGTTGGAACGAGCGGGCATTGGCCAAGGCTTGCCATGCCGTCTGTAGCCGCCTTTATATGTATTTCAAGCGATCTTATAACCTATTGGCCAACAATGATAAACTAATCATTGAAGGAAACCGAATTTGTATTGTGCAATATGGAATAGAAAGTGTCATTGAGTGATTTGGTATCCAATTCAATATACGATAGCGTTTTTTCTGTGTAGGAAGCAGAGGAGAAAAATCGAGAAAACCAGTCGTAATCGACAGATTAACGAAGATTTTCTAAAAATCTATTTTTAAAAATACTTTTGAAAATTATATTTTCTTGAAAACATCTTTTTTAAAATCATTTTTTTTTTAAATAATTATATTTATATGAAAATTTAGGTTGTAAAAACTACGAATATTTTTGAAAACTGGTTAAAAAAAATCCAAAATATGATTTTGATAGTACACTTTTTCAATAAATATTTTTGTCGAAAACACACTTTTCAAAGATATGTATATTCATTTTTTTTAAACTTCAAGGAAACGACGTTTCAAAAATTTGTTCTCGAGTGGTAGAAAACATAAGAAAACCTGATCCAACCCAAAAAAATTCGTTTAGATTTCCTCAAGGTCTAATCATTTTTATTTAAATTAACATGTTCTGTGCTAGTAGGTACAGTTCATATAATATTTTTGCAATATTTTTTAAAAAAGTTTTACTTTAGGAACAATGATATTTTTGGCACCTTCTATTTTAAGGAATGTACTTTCAAAAAATGTGTTTCCGAAAATTTATATATTTTTTCGTTTTCGAAAAAACATCTTCCAAAAAAATGAACATTCGAAAAATGTATTGCTGAAAAAGGTGTTTTCCGAAAAAAACTATTAAAAAAAGTATTTTTGAAAGAAAGATAGAAGTTAAGTTTAAACAATGGAAAAATTTTCTGGTGTCCGTAGTCGATAGTTAGATAAGCTAACTCGTTAACTAGTGATGGAATAAACCAAAGTAACACCATATTTGCAAGCCTTTATTGCGGCCTGGTGCCAGAAATAGCAAAATCATAATAAATAAATAATAATAATAATAATAATAAATTTTAACTAGATTTCCTTCCCAATTTACCGTATAACATGAAAATTTTCCGTGTAAATCATGTTGTAAATTTGCGTACCTTCTCTAATAACGGACATAACAATCATTTAAAAAGTAAAATCTTAGGAAAAGAAAAGATCGTAATATCTATTGTTGTTGATACATTTCACACAGGACGTCAAAAATTTCCGAGACTTAATAAAGAAGGCAAGTTAGATCTGGAGAGTCGAAATAAGCAAAAATTATACAATGGATGAAACCAATTATTGGAATGTGTACCTAAAGGTGTCCAGATGAACGTATGAAACTCTTTATAAGAATCTTTTGCTGCTATTCTTTTTATTAACAAGTTATTGCAAAAAAGTCATATCTGTTATTTATTAAAATAGCGGAACGCCGTTGGCACAAACGAAGAGGTGAAATTTTACACAATTTTGCTACTAAGTACTTTTGTCTAGGACCAATAGATTCGTCAGTAATTAATAAATAAAAATCCGCTCAAAAAGTACTCGCTCCAGCGCGCAGCGGATGCAGCGCATAATACGCATAAGATAAGCGTCGCGTTCATAAACAAATGCTCATAACTTTTGATCAATTAAACATATTTGGATAAAACAAAATAGCACGTATAAATAATCGCCAAGATAATCAATTAATCATATTTTAACCGGGGATCGGTCGCTTCCCTTCTCATAACGCGATCGGTCGCATGTTAGATTTTATCTAACAGAAACAGAAATAAATCATCATTTAGTGCTTAAGATTATTATAAAACAAATTTTAAAGAATTATGAAGTTTATTCATATAAATTGATAACCTGAACATAATAATTATGTAAAAAAATTAATTAAAAAATATACGTCTGTTTTAAAAAAAAGTAAAACAAGAATAAAAAAAGGGCAGATGATAACTCGTCATGAGCTAACATATTGTCCTCGCTACTTCTGGAGTGGGGAGGATTTTAAGTCAACGGGTTTATGAGTAAAGAACAAAAATTGTTAGATTTTTCTAACCGGCGCGACCGATCCCGGGTTAAAAGTATTTCGAATCTTTGAATATCCGGTACTCTTGTTTAAGTGTGAAATCACGTTTTTAGGAAAAAAAACAAAATTTTTGAAAATATTATATGCAAAAACGATCATATCTATGGTTAAGTGTCAATAGAAGACATATCTATCTACAACTTTATCAAGTTTCAGATGATTTTTTTCATTATCTTTTTATAACAATTTCTATATAGCGATATTTTTATCTTTTTCCAAATAACTTAAACTTTATGCCAATAAAACTCACTGAACAATTAAAGTTTTTGTAAAGCCAATCACACCATCTAAAAGTAAATGCTGTACCTCACTGATGACCACTGTATTATTTTTGCAATTGAAAAATTCCAAAAAATTATGATTGGTTTTTCAAAGCGGTGAACACGCGAAAATGTATTTTTCGTAAAACAGACAACGGAAAATTTGCGGTAACAAAAAATATAAGAAGCTTATGGATACACCCCTCACAGAATTCGTAGATAGTGGTCTCAGGAAGAGATTGCAACTTTTTATTTATTTTTTTAATTTGTTTCTAAATACACAACTTGAATCAACAACCCAACCGGAAATTTAAACATTCGAAATACTTTCAAAATATGATTAATTGATTGTCTTGGCAATTATTTATACATGCAATTTTGTTTTATTTAAATATCTTTAACTGATCAAAAGTTATACGCATTTGTTCACAGCGCGCGACGCTTATGAGTACATATAATAATATCCTAGGTATATCGCTGCATCCGCTGCGCGCTCGCTCGCTTACTTTTTGAGAGTTTTTTTTTTATTAAATACTGACGACTCTATTGGTTATAGACACAAGTGCTCAGTAGCAAAATTGTGTAAAATTTCACCTTTTTGATGGTGCCGACGGCATTCCGTTATTTTAATAAATAACTGAGATATGACGGAAAAACCGAAAAATGACATGAAAAAACTTGTTTTCAATAAATTATAATTAAAAAATTACCACCAAGATATAAAGATGCCTTTAGGGACCCATTCCAATTGGTTTCATCCATTGCATAATTTTTTTGCTTATTTCGACTCTCCAGATCTAACTTGCCTCCTCTATAACCGAAAATACGAAAACTTTCAAGCAACTGGATTATTTACTCGAATTATAAAATTTGTTTTATAACTGAAAATACCTCTGAGAATGAAACAATTTTTTTTAGATTTAAAAAAAAAGCCTTTAAGAAATATGGACTTATTTTCGGAAAATTTGCACCACCATTAACCACATTAATTTCTTCGAATTGGGACAAAAGTTCTGTTCTATTGTGTCATATATTTTTTTAAACATTTTACTGCTTAAGTGACTTTATTATGTCTGGTGTAAGAGAAGACACGTAAATTTAGAACATGTTTTTTAACATTAAGACATAAATAAAAAGGTAAGTACGTTTGGACATCGATAGCCCTTAGTCTATTATTCACGTCTTTATTATAAGCGATCTCCATTAATCTTAATAAAGCTCTTTGCCATAGAGTTATGGAATAAATATGTTCGTGTTTTCTGTTCACCGTTATGTCATTTGCAGAAACGGGCTAGAAATATCTACGAAACATTTGCAAAAAACAATGTTTAGAAAAACGCATTGGAAAATACATTATTTTTAAATACTTTTATACTTTTTTAGATTATTCTCTTATTAGATTGCAAGTGTTTAAAAAAAATCCTGGTTCAAAAAAATTTTGTAAACCTTTTAACTTAAGCGCATGCAGTTCAAAATAACTTTCTTGATATTTTTTGGAATATCAATTAGGCAAGATATTGTTTATAGCAGGAGCGTGCAGTCTATGGAAGCGGGGGCAGCATCGCTTCCCTAACCTTCTTGGTGATAAAAAAAAATAATTTTTATACATGAATAATGCATTTTTTTAAGAATATACTATAATTTTTATAAAACTATAGATTTAATTTCTTAAAATTTATCCTAGGTCTTACGTAATCGTAAAAAATTTTACTGCGTAAATTCAACCAATTTCCCTCGCGCCGCCGCGCACAGTGTAACAAAATTGAAAATTTGTGGACATTGGCACTGTACTTCGGCGTTTTGCAAAAATTGTGGCATATGAAAACTTACAACATAAAAAATTTTCATGATTTCGGTTTTTGGTAGCCGTGTAGCTAACTTTATCAAACAAACCAGTCTTTCAAAAAAAAAAAAACTACACACTGAAAGACAATTTTGTAACTGCATACTTGTTTAAGCGCAAAAGAAATAAAACCTGTAACAATCTAGGAGTTATAAAAAATTAGACAAACAATAGCAACATGTTTGTAACAGTACTGTCAAATTAATGACAAGAAACAGAATAAATTATAATTTATAATCATCAATTAGATCTATTTGTACTTAATTAAAAGTAAAATAAAATACCTATATACAGTCCACTAGAAGAGTCTTTTTACCATCCCAAACATTGGTCCAGTCGAGCCGAATGGATTGGTAAAAAATAAATATTCAAGTGATTGCAAGAAAAGTATGCATTAGAAGAAATTATTGGGTTACTTGCATCAGAGAACGCGATAGGACGGGAAGGCAGAGTGCAATAAGGACTGTCGTTCCACCAATTGGTTCATCTCGTTTATAGTTCTGAGTGAGTTTATTCCATTATTACTTGTATTATTTAAAATACCTGATATTTGTGTCAATAACATGGCTGAACTCGCGGTTTTAAAATCTAAGAGGAGTTCTCTTAAGAGTAAAGTTACTCGCCTAAGAAATTATTTTGATTCTCTTGATAAAAGTCAATTAACTGATAGCGTGATAAATGGTTTGCAAAGTCGATTAGAAAGAGTACAGCCAGTTTGCGACGAGTTTGATGTGATTCAATTTAAAATTGAACAACAAGACAGCATTGCTGATTCAGATTTTCAGTCTGACGAGGCTGAGAGAAGTGCATTTGAAAATAACTATTTTAAAATATTCGGCGAAATAACGGCCTTAATTAAAAGTTATAATGATAGTAAATTGGAAGATAATGCTTCTGTGGTCAGTTCGCGACACAGTGGGGTCTCCAATTCATTGCAGTCTTTGGTCAAATTACCACCAATTAAGCTGCCAACTTTTGACGGCCAATATTGCAATTGGCTGGAATTCAAAGATTCTTTTACGGCCTTGGTAGACAATAATATGTCACTAAAGGGGATTCAAAAATTTTATTATTTAAGATCTTCTCTAACCAAGGATGTTCTTGAAATCATTAAATCAATTGAAGTTTCTGACTCGAATTATGGTATTGCATGGCAGTTTCTTGTAGATAGGTTCGAAAATAAAAAGCTAATAATTTATAATCATATTCGGTCAATTTTTGAATACCAATGTTTAGTTAAAGAGTCTTACACTGATTTGCGTAACCTCTATGATACTGTTACAAAACATCTACGTGCTTTAAAATCATTGGGAGAAGATACCGATTCATGGGATAGACTAATTATTTATATTATGTGTAGTAAATTTGACACTACAACACGCCGTGACTGGGAAACATTTAAATATGAAGGTGAATTACCCACCATGAAGGATTTAAATAAATTTCTCAAGATAAAGTGCCAGGTTTTGGAAAAATTGGAAGTTTCAGGTAGGGGTGAAATTAGTGAATCAGGTAAACCAAGGAAATTAAAGAATTTTAGAAGTATGACTAATAGTTACTCAGGTACAGATGTAAATTTATACAATATAAAATATAAATGTTATTTTTGCAAACAATCACACAGTATTTTTAAATGTAATTTGTTTTTACAGCTACCAATAAACGATCGCATTGCTGCAGTAAAACAGCTTAAACTTTGTTTGAATTGCTTGCGGGATTCGCACCCGTCATGGAAATGTCAAAAATCAAAGTGTGGTAAGTGTAATAAAGCACACAATTTAATTTTACATTCCGAGTCTAACAGTAAATTTCACAATCAAAATAAAGAACCCACCGAGGGTGCAAACAACGTTTTAGCCCAAAATCAAGAGTGTCTCAGGTTCCATGTGGAAAGCAACAACGGTACAGGTAGCGCCGAAGGTGGCCAAACACCAAAAGTAACGTTGAATTCACATGTGACGGAGCGCGGTGTTGCCGGCTCTAATCAATTAGCATTTTGTGCGGGATCGTCTGGGATATCAGAAAACTCGCAAGTTTTACTTTCTACTGCAATTATTAAGTTAACAAATGGAAAAAAGACAATTACTGCTCGTGCTGTATTGGATAGCGGTTCCCAGAGCAATTTCATTTCACAAACTGTTTGTAATAAATTAAATTTACAGCAGTCTAAAATAAATCACGCCGTGAAAGGTGTAGGACAAACATTGACTAATATAAATACTCAGGTAAATCTCACAATAAAGTCTTGGGTTAATAATTTTACAAGCAATATTAGATGTTTGGTTCTTCCATCTATTACTGATAGGTTACCAACTATGTCATTTACTAAAGATATCCTTAAAATTCCTCCTAATTTGCAAATGGCTGATCCAAAATTTAATGTCTCGGGAGAAATTGATATTTTGCTTGGGTCAAATATATTTTGGTCTATAATGGGTTCTAATCAGGTTCGGCTTGGGCCCAACATGCCCATATTACAGGAAACTGAGTTAGGTTACATAATTGGCGGTAACTTAAATTTAAATTTAATCGCTCCTAAGACATCGGTTAGTTATGTAAATATTTTAAATTATGATACATTTGTCGATAATAAAATAGTTAAATTTTGGGAAATTGAGGAAGTCAACAATAAGGTAGCTCCTATGTCTGATTCTGAGAAATATTGCGAGCGTTATTTTCAAAATACTACCACAAGAGACCAAACGGGCAGATTTATAGTTAGAGTTCCATTTAAAAATAATTTAAATCAACTCGGTGATTCTCAAAGTATGGCAATGAATAGGTTTAATTTACTTGAGAAAAAATTAAATAAAAACCCGAATTTAAAATTAGAATATGAATCATTTATGTCTGAATACGAAAATTTAGGACATATGTCGGAAATTAAGGACATAGAGGGTGAAGGTTGTTATCTTCCACACCACGCAGTCATTAAAAATAGTAGTCTTACTACAAAATGTCGGGTAGTTTTTGACGCGTCGGCTAAAACGTCAAGTGGTCTTTCGCTTAATGACGTCCAATATGTCGGCCCGACGTTGCAGCAGGACGTATTTTCAATTTTAACTAGATTCCGGAGTTACGAATATGTAATGACAGGAGATATATCCAAAATGTATAGGCAGATTCTTATTAATTCTAGTGATACAAAGAATCAAAAAATCTTTTGGCGATCACAACCGGATGAAACTATTAAAATTTATAAATTAAATACTGTTACGTATGGCACAGCGTCTGCGCCATATTTGGCAGTTAGATGTTTATTTCAGATTGCGACAGAAAACGAAATAAATTTGCCCTTGGCTAGTAAAGTAATTAAAAGAGATTTTTATATGGACGACGTATTGACGGGTTCCAATTCTATATCAGAACTGTTGCAAATTCAAAAGGATCTGGTTGAATTATTAGCTAGTTATGGATTTGAACTTAGAAAGTTTTTGTGCAACAGCAAGGATTTGTTAAATAAGTTTCAAACTAAAGATATTATGTATGCCAAATTTATTAATATAGGGGAAACTGAGCAAAATAAAACTCTAGGCGTATACTGGGACGCTAATCATGATCACATAAGATATAGAATTAATGTAAATGATAATTTTTCTAATAATAAATTAACAAAACGTGTTATTTTATCACTAATTTGTAAAATTTTTGACCCCCTAGGTTTATTAGGTCCAATTATAATTATTGCCAAACTTATTATCCAGGATCTCTGGAAACTAAAGTTAGAATGGGACGAAGAAATTCCTTCAAATTTATTGAATACTTGGAACTCATTTTACAATAATCTTTGTGATATCAGTAAACTTAAAATACCAAGATGTGCAATTTTTTCGCAGTTTATTAAAATTGAAATGCACGGTTTTTCCGATGCATCAGTAAGGGCTTACGGGGCGTGTATTTATTTAAGATGTTTTAATTCTGGAAATTATTACTCTAGTTTGTTGTGCGCAAAATCACGCGTAGCACCATTAAAGCAGATTAGCTTACCTCGTCTCGAATTATGCGGTGCTCTGTTGCTTGCAAATTTAGCAAAGAGAGTAACAGATGCTTTAGAAATTAATTTTAATAAATGTTATTACTGGACTGACTCTACAATAACTCTGTGCTGGATAAGAATCGAATCTAGTAAGTGGAAAACCTTTGTAGCGAATAGGGTTAGCGAAATTAGGACACTTACCGAATTTCAAAATTGGAACCATGTTAAATCCAGCGAAAACCCGGCTGATCTTCTATCTAGGGGCGCACCTATTGAAATTTTAAATAAATCAAATTTATGGTGGCACGGCCCTGATTGGCTTAATGTTGATAAGTCGAAATGGAATCTTACTGAGCCTGACTTCGAAATTACCGAATTGTGCGAACAAAAAAGTGTTTCTTGTCCCACAATAAATTACAGTAATGAAATAATTAGCATTTTGAATAAGTTTTCTTCTTTTAGAAAAGCGTTAGGAGTTTTGGCGTACGTTTCGCGTTTTTTCTCAAACATTAAACTTAAGGCCATTGACCGAAATTATGGTCCATTACTTCCTGAAGAACTTGACAAAGCTTTAAATTTAATAATAAAAAATGTTCAAATACAGTGCTTTTCTCAAGAGTACACTAGTTTAAGTAATAACAAAGAATTAAATAAAATCAGTAAAATATTGCCACTTAACCCATTTTTACAAGATGGAATTATGCGTGTAGGTGGTAGAATCAAAAATTCAAACAAACCCTTTGAAAGTAAACACCCTATAATTTTACCTAAAAGTCATTTTTTAACAAATCAATTATTAAAACAGGAGCATGAACGGTTACTTCACTGTGGCGTTCAAAATTTATTATACTCAATACGTGAAAGGTACTGGCCTATCTCCGGTCGAAATGCCTGCCGAAAGGAATGTCAATATTTAATGGGTCAACTCCCTGAGGTACGAGTTAATCCTCACAGCGTATTTCTAAATGTTGGTACAGATTTTGGAGGACCTTTTTTATTAAAGGACAGACAGACCCGTGGTGCCAAAATTATTAAGGCCTATATGTGTTTATTTATATGTATGAGCACTAAGGCCATACATATAGAATTAGTGTCTGATCTGACCACACAAGCATTTATTGCTGCCCTTCATAGGTTTACAAGTAGACGTGGCAAACCAGCAAACATCTACTCTGATAACGGCACTAATTATAGAGGAGCTAATACGGAACTTGGTAAATTATATAAATTTTTAAATAATAAGTCGCAAGAAATTACAAATAAATTGTCGGCTGATTTTATTAGGTGGCATTTTATACCGGCGTCTTCTCCTAGCTTCGGCGGACTTTGGGAATCTGGAATCAATTCAGCCAAAAGTCACATCAAGCGCGTTGTAGGAGAAACTCGATTAACGTATGAAGAGTTCGCCACCGTGTTGACCCAAATTGAGGTTATTTTAAATTCGCGGCCGCTTAGTCCACTCACTCAGGATCCGGACGACATATCGGCACTGACACCAGGACATTTCTTAATTGGTAAACCACTCACTCGCCTTCCTGAAATTAATATCACTGATGTTCCTGAAAACCGTTTAACCAAGTGGCAGCACCTTCAAGCCATGTCCCAACACTTTTGGCATCGTTGGCAGAAAGAGTATCTATCGGAGCTGCAGACTCGTGTCAAGTGGAGACAAAATTACAAAAATTTGTTAAAGGTCGGAACATTAGTTCTAATCAAAAATGAAAATGTCCCTCCTATGAATTGGCCGCTAGGGCGAGTTCTTACTTTACATCCAGGAAAAGACGGCGTTACGCGTGTAGTGGAGGTGCAAGTCAAGACTGGTGTGATAACACGTGCAATTAACCGTGTATGTGCGTTGCCCATTGACTAAAATTGTTAATAAAAGGGGCAAATTCAGTGACATTTGGTCAATATGTAACACAATTGGCATGAAAATTCTGTTTTTTTTGTTGATAAGTATATAGTAATAAGTTTTTGTCACATTTTTTGTTAGTTTATATAAATATTTTAGTCATACACCTTTGTATGCCTGTGACATCACTATTCAGTTGCATATTATTATTGTGTAATGATCATTATTTTATAATTACCGCAATGTTTTACACATTTAGTTATATTTGAAAGTACTAGGTACCTTCAAGGCGGGCGGTATGTTTAAGCGCAAAAGAAATAAAACCTGTAACAATCTAGGAGTTATAAAAAATTAGACAAACAATAGCAACATGTTTGTAACAGTACTGTCAAATTAATGACAAGAAACAGAATAAATTATAATTTATAATCATCAATTAGATCTATTTGTACTTAATTAAAAGTAAAATAAAATACCTATATACAGTCCACTAGAAGAGTCTTTTTACCATCCCAAACAATACTGTTTTGAGTTTTGGAAAGGGCATCATTTTTAATAATAGTCTCGTTATTTGGACAAACTCATCGTATTATTTCTCTTTTTAGTTTCTAAAAGTGGTGTAAATATTTATTTATTTGTTAACTGATGCATTTATTCACTGTTAATGAGAATAAGTGATTTATAAGATTGCCAAAACCTATTTTTTTGCTTTAAGGTATCTTAAACAATACATATGTACACATTGATTTATAATTTTAAAGTTTTTAATTATTAATTCTATGCATATTTCTTTACCGATCTAATAACTTCAAATTTGGTACTATAAATTTATTTCAATTTTTCTTTGCAAATTTAAGTATGTATTTCTACAATAATAGAACTGAATTCACTTTGGAAACAACAAACAACAACGTTCCAAGGTAAAATATTTCGGAAAGATGGCAAATCTTTGTAGCGAGCAGCTATAACTTATAAGTTTTTAATTACGACTTAATAACAATGACAGAACAAAAACTCAGTCCTAAACCTTTCTAATGAATCTCGTGGCAAGTGGATTACTGTGATATCATTTATCACAAAAATATCAGTAACGAAGATAAACAGAAATTACAAATTCTTCAAAACAAGTGTGTTCGTTTTTCAATAGGTCTAAAAAAATATGATCACGTATCACCTACTTTTGACAAATATAATTTAATTAAATTAGAAAAAAGACGCGAAATCCACATATCCTGTTTTATATATAAAATAATTTTTACTCAGAAACCAAGATATTTATTTGAAAAAATTGAATTCAGGAATAATATTCATAATGTTAATACTAGAAATCAGAACGTAATAGAAATACCTAAACATCATACTGAAAAATATAAGTCTTCGTTTAAATATACCTCTTCTGTAATTTATAATAATATTCCTTCTAGTCTAAGGGGATAAGCTATATAACTTTCAAAAATAATATCAAAAATTATTTAGTAGGGGTAGGATTGGAAGAATGATTTTTTATAAATCAAAATTCTACCTATTTATGCCAACTAGTATACTACTGTCATTTTTTGGATTTCTTTTTACTTTTATCAATTTTATATTTATATTTTTACTTGTTTTATTGGCATAAATAAACATCTTTATTGTTATTATTATTATTATTATTATTATTATTATTATTATTATTATTATTATTATTAAGTTTTTAGGTTCATTGAAAATAAAGTTTTTAAATTTCCTTTTTTCTTCGTTTCTTTGTGATCAAAAATAGGAAACTCTTTCAGTATTGTTAAGCAACCAGCTATCGGTAACCTTCTTTGCAATGAAATAATATTTCCATACTGAACTTGCTTTAAGCTACCGAATCTATAATCAGCTCAAGCAAGTTTCAGTATCCCAGCTAAATAGAGCTATCCTATTTTCTTTAAAAGTCTACTTGTCGCAAAGTCGTAACCAAGTTAGTAAGCAATTACGTATTCTATTTGCATTCTTCGTCTGTCGTTTCCGCACGAAGTTTACGTGTTGCATCTTAATGACAATGACCGCTAAGTAAAGTATACCAAGACTTGAACTTACATTGTTGTGTTGTAGAAAACGATCTGTTAATAGGGTAATTCAACAGACGCAGATTATTCTAGTGCTATAGTAATTTATAAAAATGTGTAAAAGGGTTTACGTAATAAATTATTTTAAAATTTCAATCTATATTTCAATATAAGGAAATAAACAATTAATTGTTTATAACAATTGATCGCGCTGTAATTTTTCAGTCCTGATAATTTTCGCTCAATCTGTACCTAAGGCTGAATGTTCATGATTTCTTTCAGATTTTTCTGAGCGATCCTTTTGGTGATAAGGGCGGGGGACAGCAATTTTTAAGCGTTTTTCCCGAAAACTGTTTAAAAAAATTCATCATATATATTGTTGAATTCGTGCTTCAATAAGCTTTCATTTGACACCCTATACGATGCCCTTGAATTTTTTTCCATTTCCCAATTTACAACCTGAAATTAATCCCCAGAATTAAAATTCATCGTTTTATACTTCAAGTCTATAATTGGACAACCACACTCTATTTCTGTGCTAAATTTCAAATTTTTTCGTCGAATAGTTTCAGAGAAAATCGCATGTGGCAGACAGACGGACACCAAAGCGATTATGAAAAAGAAATAGTAAAGGAAAAGAACGGGAAAGCAAGGAAGACCGATTTAAGATTTCTCCAACTCTTTCTTAATTTATTTTCCTTTAACTTTGACTACTTTGAGTTACCCGGTGCGGCAAAGGGACGAAGTCAGTTTTATTTATTGCCACAGCACTGTAAAATTACTTTAATATTAATTTAATTCAATCTATACTATTAACTTTGTTAGGTGTACCTATAAGAAGTTATTATTTTTACAGATCAACTTTATTATATTTACAGGATAAGTGCATATATCGTTATTTATGATTACAAGCATCACATAAATTTGAATCAGGCAACAAAAACACCGAAATTACACAGGTCAACACGATTTTCGGGTCTGGATAGTGCATGTTTTATTGTTATTGCTTTTTCATTTTTCAATAACGAGATTAATCGCTATTAGGTATGCAATTTAAGGAAAACAGTAACTTTGTGTGCAGTAGGTATTAATAACAAAATTCAACAATATACATAATATGTACTTATACATATTTTAATGAAATTATTGTAAAGAAATTAAATATGAAGAATTTTACTTTTTCTTTTATGACCAAAATCACTGTTACGTATTAAACCCCAAATACAGTCACCCATCATGTTTTTAATATACCTATTGCCCCTGACAGACAATCTAGCGCATACAGCCGATTGATCAACAGGCCAAAGGGCCAACCGTATGTACGGAACGTAGTGGGGGCTGGGGCATGGGCGCACCCAGGATTTTGTCTTGGGGGGGGGCTGAATAATGCAATTCGGTGGATTTCTTCAGTTAGTGCACTTTTTTAATTTTCGTGTGTCTAGGAAGTTCGTCTGGGGGGCTGCAGCTCCCAGCCCGTTCCCCTTGGGTGCGCCACGTGGCTGGGGGGGGGGGGTATACAACGTTCCCTTCATTCCAATAATAGAGTCATCTTTTTTTCTACATATCGTGATTGTGACAATGAAATCAAACTGTAGATCGTTTAACCGGCGGTTTCCTTTGTTTCTGTTCCTGCAGAGTAAAAAAAAGGTCTCAACCCAGAATCAGAAATTTTCTTGATTTTTGTTGGGCGGTGATATTTACCTACAGTTGTCAAAAGTCAAATACTAATCCGCTGTAACCCAATGGAAGGGATTTTTATTCTTAAACTGCAGGAAAACAAATAACCCAAGAATAGTTTCTTTTTTAATTATGGCTGTAGGAAATTAAATTATTTACAGACCTTGTAAGTTCATACTTTAAATTTATTTTCTTCCTCGTCGAATATAAACGTACAAACTCAAAGAATTTTCCGTGAAACGTCGTTAATCTTACCATTTTCTGGAGGAGAATATTATATAAGTTTTACACACAAATGTCATCTTTAAAGTACCATTCGAAAATAAAATGAAAAATTTCTTATACTTATGTACTTTAATCTTTAAAAACACAGTTGAGATGCAAGTTACGTGCTCTTTTTATTTAAATCTTTTTCAATATGTGTAAACCATTCGTGATTTTATGAATTTTTTAACGTTGCAAAAGGTTAGGATTGAAATAGTAAAAAAATGTGTTATTATTGCATTAACGTAATATAAGAACTACGCCATACAATTTGCTTTAAAGGAAGATACAACACTGGGCTAAAAGAACAGGGTAAGAGCTTTAAAATATTTTGGGGTTTTATTTTGATGCCCCTACTAAATTAAAATATAAAAAGTGAAAAACAATATTTACACAGTTAACTTCGATGAATGGCAAGTTTTCTTTTATTAAATTTTAAATTTTTCTTTTATTAAATTAAACTGAAGAGCTGAATGTAATAAAAGTGGCCGGCACTGTACCCTGGATTTACAAAACAGCCTCAGATGTAGTACGGTTTTAGGTTAGATCTTGCTAGTTGACAGCTTAAATTTTGACAAGTCTTGGTTGTTATGTGTATAGAAGTCATTCAAAACTTTTTTTCCATTATCTCTGTAATTTGTTAGGTTTTCAATAAAATTTTGTACTAAAATATGTTGCGTGAATTTATTTATTGTTGTTTTGTATTTATAACCCAGTAGCGTATATATTCTTTCTAAATTTGAGAAAAAATAAAGTGAAGGACTTGGGTCACTTATTTTCACTTGATAAATCAACACACAAATCTTAAAAAAAAAGCATATTTCGTAAAGGTATTTTTAACTATTTAACAGATAGTTTATTGGTTTCAAGAATATTTTCGGACTAATAGTATAGAGTCCCGGCTTAGTTGGCAGTAAGGGTTAACCACAATGCAGAATCCATCCAGTCCAGTATTCCAGCACAAGCTTTTTCATATTATGTAGTGACATCAATTTTGTCTGTGCCGTTTCAATCGTTTGCTGTGATAGAACTCTCTATATTATTAATGCTGTTCGGTTTTCAAACTAGAATCAAGTGATTTGTTTACTTGAACTCTAGAACAGTTTTTGGTCGCGTTTTTATAATTTCTTGAATAACCTTTATCTTTAATCATTAATTACTTAAGGTAACTTGGACCACACGTTGATTTTGTTGCCATGTCCTCTATGTAGAGGTGGCAAGAGAAGTGAATAACTAGGACTTCCAATTTTCAGATCGCTCCTATTTTTTCTTCCTACATAATCAGATCTAAAGATCTTGCACAGTCGAAAACAATACTTTGTGCCTCTTTGGTGTAGGATGCGATTTTATACGTAATCATAAGGTGAATCAATTAGTTAAAACTTGAATTTTAAACATTGTACACAGTATACAGACTTAACAACTTCATTCATCTCAATAGAATCTCAACGAAGGTGCGACATACCATGTTCACCCTTGGGGGGGGGGGGGGGGCTTGAGGGGGAGTGGTGAAAAATATCCAACTATCTAGAGATAAAAAATCCAAGATTGTCGACCTCTTTTTCAAATTCTCCGATCAAAACTTGCTGGAATGAAACTGTCAAACATTTTGCGAATTTTAACAAAATTGAACTGTCGACATTTTTTTGGTACAAGGACCTAATAGCCAACTCGTGCTCGAATTATCACACTGGAGCATCCACGGGAGGGGACGCTCCCCCCCATTCCCTCCATGAATACGACTCTGTTTGAAAGAGTCGGCATTGCTGGGGCAATACCAGCAATACTCTGTGCACGTTTGCTCAAGCTTTTTTTAGGTTTACCTTAATTATTCTTTTGTCTTTTACAGATTCGAAACCTGTACAGAAATACTACTCATTTGAAAATCTTACTTTGCTTCAAGCGGTACTATTACTTAATTGATTAAGTTTACCTTGCCATTATAGCGAAAACAAGACTAAACACTATAAAATTTTAATTTTCATCAACTTGAAATAGCTACGGACCCACGCGACAAGTAGCAAAACAATAATTAAACCACAATTTATTGGCAAAGAGCGTTGGATATAAAATTACACATTTTGCCGTCTTGTTTACGATGTTATGTTACGCTAATGAATAAAGTTTCTAATAATAAAAATAAATTAGGTATTGTCTAACCGACGGGCGACGTATAGAATTAATACGGTCATAGGAAACCTTCGGTTGGCTTGTGGGATTGTTACAGGGCCATTCTGAGAAGTTCAACTAATAGGTCGTCGTTTAGAATTCATATTTCCTTTCTATTTTACAGATGTTTCCCTTGCACGTGTTACGTATCTTCGTTAGAAGTACCTACCTACCCCAGATAAAACGAGTCCATATACATCGGCAGAAAAAATACAATCAGAAAGTAAAAAACACAGAAAAACAATATCAGAATTAAAATTCATCCTAAAGAACAGTGGGAGAATCTAACTTTATCAGAACTAAACAAATGCAGAAGTAAATAGCTAAGCTAGAAGTAAAATATAGACCGAAAAAACAATAACCCGAAAAAACAACATCAGAAATATCATTTTTAGAACGAACATTAGCAAAACATAACAATTACAGAACGTAACATTTGCAGGGGATAGCCACAAATGGCCTAAATTTCATCTGGCCTAATCCCGAAGCTCACTTCGTATCGAATCGGAGATCTTCGTTTCTGCAATTGGCCTAACACTCGAGAAGTTGACAAACAAGGATGGAATACGCATACTTTCTTTATTGTACTCCTGTAAGTGTTGTATGGAAACAATTATTCGGTTTAGTATGTAGTGACGCAGTGGCAAGACTGGCAAGTGATATTAATTATTTTATTCTCGGATATTGGCGCCAAATTTTATTTCGGATTAGTTGCTGGTTAGATTTGTCGTGGATTTGTCTCAAGCAGCTTCCCTAGCATCAGCGTCAACGCATACTAATACAGGATTAGCGTCTTTTTAAAGATCTGAAGTGACCTATTATTTGTTTGAGATCTCATTTATGTGTTGTGATTACAACAGTATTACAATTACAAAGCATACAAAGAAAATTACACTAACTTCAATAATTTTCAATTCAATTTTCAAATCAAATATTTTTTCTCTTAAAATTTAAGAATTGTCGACAAAATGATGTACCTACAATTTGTTTAGAAAAAATAAGAAATAAAATAGCTAAGCGTGTTAATTAATAAGGTGGGTTAAGTCAAAAATTCAACTTTTATCGTAAATTAAAAAAAAAAAATTTTACCAAAATATTTCTAGTAGGACTGTTAACAAACCTGACCTTGCCATGGGTCTCATAAGTAGAACAGAGATATACAACTTTAAAGTTTTACGGGTCACGCCTGAAAAGCAGTGCTAAATGCAAATAATAATACACATTGTTTTATTTGAAATTTTTTATTTTAAATGTTTAGTGTTATTTTAGTACTACGCACAGGCAACCGTTGTTACACGTCTTTATGTAGGTGGCTGCCTATGGGTAGTAGGACACCTTTCAAGGCATGTATTCTTAATAAATCCATGTTTGAAGGCCTACTAAAAAGTTGCTAGGAGCAAGGAGAGGATTATAAGTTATATAAAAAAGAACAGTAGTAAAAACTGTTTAGTAAAAGAAGTCAATGATTCAGTGTTGCCGATTTGCGGGTAGTTAGGTACCCGAAAATCGTTTTTTTAACTGTTATGCGGGTAAAATTGTCATACGGATAAAACCGGGTATTTCAAAATTGATATAAAGTTATATAAAGGTAAAATGGATGTCTAGCAACCGCTAAAGCAGCAAAATAGCTGCTGTAGCAGTTAAAAATTAAGAATTACGAGCATTTTTCAAAATGGTAATATAAGCATTTTAAATCTCCCGCCTATTTTAAAATTTTGTTAGGTTAGGATTTCTTGAGAAACATGATTTTTACATGATGTATGAAAGAGCAGGAAAGCAAAAAGAAGTGTCTTGTATTTTTTAAATTATCACATAAATTATAATTACAATTCTAGATCATTTCACACTTAAAAAGCAAAGAACTACCCATTATAAAACCGTACGATATGAGGTACGCTGACAGTAAAAGTTCTTCGGAGTTAGTACTGTGGCAACAATTTTCCAAAGTATCCAGTTGCATAAGATGCTAGAAAATATTAGAATTGTTCGGCGATTTTCTCCTGGAAATAAGTGAAATAACTAATAATAGCAGTTTCTTTTAGTTCTTCCACAGATGTGTCCTGAGTAGTAAAGGTTGATGCTCCCCGAGTCTCCGCATGCGCAGTAGGGTCGACCTTGAACGCCCAGGTGTGCTATTGTTATTTGGCCTTGATATGCGCAGGTGTTATTCGAAGGTCAAGGTCAAGAACTTGGCCTTGAACGCGAGCAGATGTTTCTTTGTTTGGTGATGACCAGGTGTACGATGCTTATTTCAAGGTTACATTTGCGGTGCATATTTTCAATGAATGCGAGCAGCTGTTTCTTTGTTTGGTGATGACCAGGTGTACGACGCTTATTTCAAGGTTACATTTGCTTGGCCTTGAACGCGAGCAGATGTTTCTTTGTTTGGTGATGACCAGGTGGACGACGCTTATTTCAAGGTTACATTTGCGGTGCACATTTTCAATGAATGCGAGCAGATGTTTCTTTGTTTGGTGATGACCAGGTGGATGACGCTTATTTCAAGGTTACATTTGTGATGTTAGTTTACCTTGAGTTATTACTGGGGTGTAACATGTTTTGGTATGAAGATCGAGTGGGGGGTCTAAATGTGGATCGGTATAAATGAGGGTAGGGGGGGTTAAATTTTAGTATAGAACATTGTGTTGAGTAAAACGGTTCAAGCAAGTTAATTTGAAAGTCATGGCGTACGTGTGTGAAAATTGTGGTAAATCATTTACTCGGTGTTATAATATGTTACGACATAAACGAGAATCGTGCGTAGCACGATTTGAAAATATGCATGGTGGAAAACAGCGAAAAGTTGACGATGGGGCATCAACATCCGAGGTGCGTACTTGCACTTGCTGCAATATAACCATACCAGCAAATCGAATGGCAGCTCATCAAAGAACAATACACCATAAAAGTAATGCATGTTCACCAATATCAGCTGGTGTTGAGCTAGTGTCCAGTGCTTTTAGAAATAGGATTGCCACATACCGTATATCAAGTGATAATGAACATACTGACTATTCATTATTTTTTGATGAAATTAAAGCAAAAGTGTTAGAGGTAGTAAGTGACCTAGTAAGAGTGCGTTGTGCTTTGAAAGTTAATATGGTGGTTGTTGGTCGGTATCTGTTACCAACACAAGATAATATGTACAGTGACAAGTCATTTAATACACGCAATGAAATTGTTACTTCAGGAAGCGATTTGGAAGAAATATATCAATCATTAGTGGAAGCCATGAAGACTCAATCGACTGAGTTTCAGGAAAAAGATTCAGGTATGTTATAAATTAACGACTAAAAATAAAATAAATACTTATGTCAATCTTTTTGTGTTTTCGTAGGTTGGGCTCTGGAAAAAATTCTATACCTGGAAGTAAATGTCAATGAATATAAACCTTTTGGTGGATCTTCATATATAAAGCTACCCCGTTTCATCGAATTGAAAAAAGCCATCATCAATGTGATTAATCAAGATGAGTGTTGTTTTGCGTGGTCAATCGTGTCTGCTTTGTGCCCCACCACTAGAATGGCATCACAGATTCGATCTTATCCACACTATTCAAGAGTGCTGAATTTTACAGGTATAGACTTTCCAGTAAAGTTGCGTGATATATCAAAATTTGAAGAAATGAATAATATTTCAGTTAACGTTTATGGTTTGCAAAAAATTTTCGAAAATAATATGTTAAAGTACGAAGTTGTCGGTCCATTAAGGTATTCGGGTAGAAAACTTAACAGACATGTCAACTTGTTGTTAATAACAAAGGATTGTAGTATTAAAGATGATGATGAACATATTTGTGATACGCGTTGTTCTAAAAGTCATTATTGTTGGATAAAAGACTTATCGAAATTATGTTCCAGTCAAATTACATCGCGTAGAGATAAAATGTATTTTTGTGATGGTTGTTTGATATATTTTAGTTCACAATCATCTTTGATATTACACCAAAAAAATGACTGTAACCACAAATATTCATTAACACCATCACTAAATTTAAAAATAGATAAATTTGGAAGGAGTGTAAGTGAAAATATATTAAAATTTGAAAACATAGAAAAGCAAATGCGTGTACCGTTTGTTGTTTACGCGGATTTCGAATCGGTGCTTAAACCACTGGATACAGTGGAACCAAATCCCACAAATTCTTACTTAGTCAAAAGCATCAAACATGAACCGTATTCTTTTGCGTATTTAATAAAGTGCTCCTTTGACGATTCGATTTCAAAATTTGAGCTCTACCGGGGAAACGACGCAGCCCAGGTTTTCGTTTCGCGACTTGAAAGTGATTTAAGATCTCTTTACAATACATACTTAAGAGATATAAGAGCAATGGAAACTTTAACGGCTGACCAAATAGCGGAGTTCAATAATGCCACAAAATGTGGTATATGTGAACGACCTTTTGAAAATAATAATTGTAAAGTAAAGGACCACTGTCACATAACTGGGAAAAAAAGACCTGGTGCTGCTCATTCGATTTGCAATTTAAATTATAAGTTACCCAATTTTATTCCAATTATATTTCATAACTTGAGCGGGTACGATTGCCACATGTATATTAAAGAGTTGTGTCGTCACGGAGACAAGATCGATGTTTTAGCTCAAAGCAAGGAAAAGTATATTTCGTTTACGAAAAGTATTTACGTTCACGATTATGTCGATAATAAAAGTGGGGCAATAAAGAAAAAATATGTGAAATTGCGGTTCATCGATAGTTTTAAATTTCTATCAACTTCGCTGGAAAATTTGGGTAATGGATTAGCTGTGGGTAGTTTCAGGGAAACAGGAAAATATTTTTCTGATAATGAGCAGTTTAATTTAATGCGCAAAAAAGGTGTTTTTCCCTATAGTTTTGTCGATTCAATGGAGAAAATGAACCATCCAACTTTACCCACAAAAAATCAGTTTTATGATAGTTTGTCAGAGGAGCACATTAGCGATGAAGATTATGATAGAGCTAAAAAGGTGTGGGACACATTTAATTGTAAGAATTTGGGGGACTATTCGGATTTATATTTGAAATCTGATGTTTTATTACTAACCGATGTTTTTGAACAGTTTCGCGATACTTGTTTAGAAACGTATAAACTGGATCCAGCACAGTACTATACCCTTCCAAGTTATTCGTTTGATTGTATGTTGCGTATTTCTAAGGTAGAGTTAGAGCTATTGACTGATATCGACACGGTTCATTTTTTCAAAAAAGGTATTCGAGGCGGTATAAGTCAGTGTTCAGAAAGGATGCACGCTGCCAACAACATATATGTACCAAACTACGATCCTAACGAACCATCATCTTTCATTGTTTATCTTGATGCAACAAATCTATACGGTCATAGTATGTCGCAGGCATTACCATTTGGCGGCTTTAGATGGTTATCAGAGCATGAAATTTTAAATTTAAATATTATGGATGTGGACGATAATGGTCCAGAAGGATACGTTTTGGAAGTTGACGTTCATTATCCGGATACGCTATATGATGACCATTCCGACTTACCATTTTTAGTTGAAAATATTGTACCACCCACGGAATCGGCAAAATTTTCAAAGTTAATTCCGAATTTAAACGATAAAAAGAAATACATCATTCATTACCGAACATTAAAACAAGCAATCAATAACGGCCTAATGGTAATGCAAACACACAGAATTTTAAAATTTAATCAATCCCCATGGTTAAAGACATATATCGACTTAAATACAGATTTGCGCAATAGGGCAACAACAAAGTTTGGTAAAGACACTTTTAAATTAATCATTAATGCTGTTTTTGGCAAGACCATGGAAAATGTGGAGAATCGTAATGATATAAAACTAGTTACCCGATGGGAAAATGACAGGAATAAAATTGGGGCACGAGCATTAATTTCTCGTCCTTATTTTAAAAGTTCAACGGTTTTTAATAAAGAATTCGTTGCCATTCATATGGACCAATTAAAGGTAACTTATAATAAACCAATTTATATCGGATTTTCCATACTGGACATGTCGAAAACAGTAATTTATGATTTTTTCTACTCATTCATTAAAACAAAATTTGGCAAAAATGCTTCTTTACTGTATACAGACACAGATTCGTTACTATTAAAAGTTTACACCGACAATTTTTATCGCATAATTGCAGAAAATCCGGATAAATTCGATACATCCAATTATACCGAAGGAAATATTTTTAACATAAAAAAAAGTCAGTCAGTAGTAGGTAGAATGAAGGATGAATTTCCAGGTGATCCAATAATAAGTTTTTTTGGTACCGGAGCCAAAGCTTATTACATAAACTCAGTTAGTAGCGAAATTAAAAAAGCGAAAGGTATAAAAAAACGTGTAATTGAAAAACAGCTTCACCTGGAAGATTATCGGAATATCGTAGAACGTGGTGGTCAGATATTTCGAAAAATGAAAACCTTTCGAAGTTATAAACACGACGTTTATACCGAAATAATTAATAAAGTTGCTTTATCTCACCACGACGATAAACGTTATATTATACCATCAACAACAAAAACTCTACCTTGGGGGCACCCAGACATAAAGTTTTACGAAACAAACCCTGAAGATAACCTAAATATGTTAATACAAGCTATGCAAAGTTTTTTACCCGAAAATATTAGTTATAATTAGAAAAATGTTGGAAAGTCTATGTTTTAGAAAAATAAAAAAATATTAACTCCAATGTCACGTAGTTTTATTAACCACAATAGTAATAGCAATAGTTGAAATTTTATAACGCAGGATAGGAAAATACATAGATAATTGTTTCAATAATATGTTGTTTTATTTTACAATATAGTAATAAAGTTACAAAAATAAAAATTAATTAATGTCTGGCTTGTAAACTTCTCGTAGCATCCATTGTCTTCTCAACATATCAGATCTGCTAATCGGCCCTCGTCGACACATCAGCGTTCCACAGTAATGACACTTAACAATCCTTACTCTCAACAATTCAATGTAACTGTAAGATTGCATGTGGTCAGTCCAAATATATACTTCTCTTTTACAATTATAGCAAACAGCAGAAATTACTATTTGTGCTCCCGAAAAAGTCTCAGCTGGACGACTGTTATCTTGATCTGCGGGCAACATTATAGTTTCTGATAATAGGCATCGAAGGAAAGAGAGTGTCTATAAATATGGGTTGTCTGGATCATATAACCTTGAGAGCACAAACAATAACAGAAGTAAGGACACACGATTACCTTGAAAATATGTCCTTGAATCGCTGTTTAGCCGTAGAACGCAACCTTGTAAGTTGAATTAACTTGTTTGGCCTCTAAAGCATCAACCGTCAGATAGGGTGGGGGAGTTTATGGTGGGGTGATAAGTATAAATTTGGTTTGCTAGGCAGAGCATTTCATAGTTCGCTAGAACAGTTCGCCAAGTAAATACATTCGTCAGTTAAGTGCAGTGAGTTAGTTATAAAAATGAATTCCGGTAGTGAGTCGTTGTTAAATGCGTTTAACTTGGATGGAAGTATCCAAGCAGAGTTGATGGGGCAGGACGTTATTGACCTGCTGACCCCGGGTGTGTTTGACGAGTGGCACAATGACGACGTGCTAAACACTGCGTTTGTGGAAGAAGAGAATGTGGGTGAAAAAAAAGTATCTTCGGCGGTTGATTACGTCAACAACTGGACGGAGAAGGACGGCGGGCGCATCAATATCATAAGTGATGTGGTGGTAAAGAAGGCGAGGCGGCAACCCACTACGAAGTTGGAAAAGCTGCTGAAATTGCCAAAGACAGCCGGCAGCAATAAAAGTCAATTTTATGCAGCTATGGAGGGTGAACAGAAGAAGAAGAAGAAATTCGTGTTCAAGCGACCAACAGTGCCAGTTCAATACCCCGATTTTTTGGAGACGTCACAACCACCGAAGCCTCTGTCACCGGTCGTCATCATTAATGAAGGCCCAAACTCGACAACGCCCGAGCCGCCGAAGTCCATGCCTCCGATTGTGTTGGTGGCCGACGCTGACGAAAAATCGCCGATCGCGAGTGCGCCGATATCGCCAATAGTTGGGCGTGGAATGTGCCGCAAACCATTAAAGAAGCGGTGCAAGCGGCTATTCGAGGCGGTTAGTCAACCCCGTCAACCTGCTGCTGCTTCTTCTGCAGAAGTGCCGATACCGGACTGGATGGAAGAGTTTTCTCCAAGCCAGAAGTGTGCCTTCTCCGTGGCTTTTAGTGCGAGGCAAAAACTAGTGGATGAACTAAAAAAGAACGATAGTGATGTGGCGCAATACGAGAGACAGATTAAGGAACTGCAGGCGAAAATTGAACAGTGTAAAAGTGAAGGGGAAGTGTGTAGAAAAAGACTTAAGTTATTGGACAATTTTCCATATAATTAATTTTAGAATTTTATTGTAAATATAGAGTTAAGTTATTTTTGTAATAGTGTTGTATATATAAGTAAAATAAAATGTTTTTGTATATATGATAATAAAAAGTTAAATGAAACAATATTTTTTATTTCTAAAATAAGTATGCGAAAGTTACACAAAATAAAATAAAAATGCAAAATAGAAAAAAGAATAGACGAAAAAATGTAGGGCCGCAACTTTAGGTGTGTAATCATTAGATGCACACAACTTAAGTATGCGATAAAGTGTTATGTCTGTGAAGAGAGGCTACCCGTTACAATGCCTGAGAACATGCATCTTATTTGTAATAAAATGTGAATTTTACTGCAAGTAAGATAATAGACCAAACTCTCGGCATTTTCGTAGAGAACTTACTAGAAATTTAGCTAGTTCTAACGTATGGTAAGAACGTACATGTCTTTATAGAGTAACACAATATTTTCCAAAAGAAATTAATTCTTGAGAAATATCATGTTACTTGGGATGTGACATGAATCAACTACAAACTACGATCAAATATTTTGTAGCCCTGAAAAGGGCTGATTTTGTCGGGGTAGGTCGGGGAGGGCATGGTTACGGGATCAGTTGGTGGAATCAGCTGGACCATCATCATCCTGATGGTCCGTGATCCACCAAGTGGATGAATCGGCCGGACCGTCATGATCTTCCGGCGGCGGTGGTGGCACCCAATCAGTGCTGGAGTCTGGCTCCATGTCTTCAGCCGACAACTCCCCATTTTGCCAATCCATGTTTGGCAATTCCAGACCCACATCTGCTTCTTCGACCGCCCGCTCATCTTCCCAGGCATTAAACATATCTTCTGCCTCGATGTCTAGAAGTCGTTCGATGTCCAAGAGTAGGTCATCCATATCGACATCATTCATGTCAACGGTATCATCGCTAAAAACCGATGAACCGCGACTCAATGGTCTTTCGAAATCCATAGTTATATCTTCGTACTTTAAGATTTAAAAATGAAGTGATTCTGTGACCCGCTCGCAACCGTTTAAATAGAGATAATCTACCCCCTCCACCACTCCATCCCCACCTTTTCACCGCCAACAAACTAGAGTTTATTATACAAATGCCCTCCATCCAAAAATGATACTGGCGGACTTCACTGTCGAAAACTGCTTTTAGTTCTCAAAAATGGTGTAATTGTGTTGTGGAAATGTGACCGACAAAGAAACTTATACTCGATCCGTCTGGACTTACATAATTTCTATCTAATGTCACAGATGCCGTGGCATTAGATAAATACAAGTAAGATCAAAATATCCTGTACAGATGTCGTGGCATTAGATAAATACAAGTAAGATCAAAATATCCTGTCATCCTGAAAAGGACGGATTTTGCAAGGAAAATTATACTCGATCCGACTGGACTTATATAATTTTCTATCTAACGCCACATATACTATGGCATTAGGTAACTAAAACTACGATGAAACATTCTGTGGTCCTGAAAAGGACCGTTTTTCACGGGATATCTTATTTGTAATCAGGCTCGATTACAAATAAGGCACGCACTCTTATGTTGTAGAGTACCAAGAGCTACTCCACAACCTTTACAGTTCGGTATGTGCGCGCGACTACCGAAATCTTGGGTTACATGACCACTGAAGAATTGGTCACCAACCGACTTGTTTTCCAAGTCGGCATAGCAGCCAATACACCAGCCGTCATCACCCACCTTCACCAGGTTTAAGGTCTTGCACACCCGGCGGGATCGGACGGGGAAAACTTTCCTCTGTCTAAGTGCCCAATTATCCAAATTCCTAGGAGTATCATCGCTTAAGTATCCATCATCATCTGATGATGCCATGTTGAGATGAGCGAATGTAATGAAGTAAGCAGTCGACTCAAGCTGCTTTTAAAGACCTCAGCTTCCCCCACCCTTGCTAAAAATACAGGAGGGGATGATGGTGCGATTCTATGACGACTACCAAGATATGATAGAACCCTTAGGAGATGACAAACTTAAACGCTGAAGGGTGTTTTACGTGCAAAGATATAAGAAAAAGAAATATATAAAATTCAGTTTTGGAAGGTCTAAAATTGCACCAAAGACCCCCAAAGACCCCCAAAAACCTCGAAAAATCCCGGGGTGGCCACTTCGTGCCCCCCGGGCCCCCCCAGATCGGGGGCTCCGCCCCCAAACCCCCGCCAGGGGCTACCGCCCCTGGACCCCGTTTGGTTTTTGCGCAACGGAGGCGGGCCAGCGGGTGGGCGGTGGGGGCGGCCGGGGGGGCGGGGGCGGCGCTAGCTGCGTAGCAGCGTCGTTAGGTCGCGAAGCGACCTAACCTCCGCGGGGTCCAGGGGCGGTAGCCCCTGGCGGGGGTTTGGGGGCGTCGCCCCCGAACCCCGGAATAACAGTCAAGTTGTACAATTCACATTAGTTTGGACCTGACTATCTTTTCATAGTTCCCTGTTTTCCCTAAAATACATACCTACTCCCTAGGTCTTTTTTTGACCGACCTCTTATTACTTTTAATGAGTCAAATCACTCGGGTCTTATTTAAAAACGATTATGCCACCCGTCCCTCATGCCTTCGCCCTATTCCCCACAGCTTCCCTATACTACCCCTTTGAATTAATTAGAAATCTGAAAAATGTCTTTTTCAATTTTTCCAAATTAAATATTGAAAAGTCATTTCCAATCACAAAAAGTTTACTCTAAAATATTTTCCTATAACTTTTTTCGATCTGAGCTACACTTCTCCCGTTATTCATGAGCAAACCCAATCAAACCCCATAATTCTTGAAATTTTGATTAGTCTGATCATTTTGATCATAAAAAGTTTTATGTCAAATGTTCTGAAATGTCCTTGAACTATCAAATAATAATAATAATATTAATAACAAAATTTTTATTATTTGTATTGGCTAAACAAACCCAAGCAAACCTGAGCAAATCCACAAGTTATGTGCTTGTTGTCATTGCTTTGATCCGAAATAAAAATATTTTTGTTATATAAGGGTTAATGTGGTTGCTTTTTTTTTAAAAATATACAAAAATAAAAATCTTAGTGGGTCGACAAATATCGATTTTTAGTTCCAAAAATATACGTCTCGGAAATAACTAAATGGATACAATATTTAAGTTAGAAAAATAACAATTTTAACGGATCTTGGACCTTTAACTTAAAATAAGTTTTAGACACTTCTAGGTAAATTATCGAAAAGAGTTATGCAAAAATGCAAACGTCTATTTTTAAACGTCCTGAAAATGTCATCTTTGGTCATCTTTGCATTTTTCACCGATTCAGTGTCAAACACAAAGTGACTAAGAATATCTAAACTACGATCAAATCTTTTGTGGCCCTGAAAAGGGCCGTTTTCACGGTGGGTTGGAGAGGGAAACCTAGAGTGGTTGTTCCCCTCTCGCGATCTGCACCGATCGCGGTGCAGCTCGCCGTCTTCGCACCTCCAGCCGAGTGCTGCGACGGCTCCGGCGACGCTCCGTGAGCTCTTCTAACAGAGCCGCCCTTTCTTCAGGACCCAGCAGCATCTGTGGTCCTTCCACCACTTCCACGGGCTCTGTTGGAGCCGGCTCCGGTGGTGGTTG
Source organism: Philopedon plagiatum (assembly GCA_963971165.1). NCBI lineage: Eukaryota > Metazoa > Arthropoda > Insecta > Coleoptera > Curculionidae > Philopedon > Philopedon plagiatum. Next base: position 76,442,151 of record OZ020193.1, read on the forward strand.
CGGTCTTGGGATCGGCTGTACGATAGCCGTTGGCTTATTCGCGTTTTTTAAACGCCAAGCCTCCCAAAACTCGCTTATTTTGGACTCCCTTGTCGTCCTTAACATCAGCCTGTCCCACTTCATGGCTGGTTGAGAAATGAAAATTGTGATGGCTGCTCCCGCTTTTAAAAGCATTTAGGATGGTGGGGGGTGAGAGTGGGGGTGAGAGTGGGGCTAAACAGTTGTAACATATCCTTTCAGAGTAACAAAATATTTCCTATAGAATAGATTTCTTGTTCGAAATATTTTGTTACACTGAAAGGATACGTCTGTTTTTGTCATACTTAAGAGCAGGTTTGCCAACGTTCTATGTGAAACGACACAAATTCAGATGTATCTTTTTGAGCGGATCAACCCAGAGTGAATTTATTGTTTAAAATATGTTTCTTGATAGAAAGTTATGTCACTTTGAATAACTAGAGGCATATGCGTTCTTATCATACATAAAAACTACAAGCTAAATCTTGCAAATGCTCTTTCTCTCGCCATCTATGTATGATTTAAACACATAATGCATCTCTCACCCAAAGTAACACAATTTTTCCTTCGAGAAATATCTTCCTTAGGAAACATAGTGTTTAACTACAAACTACGATCAAATATTCTGTAGTCCTGAAAAGGACTGATTTTGTCAGGGGGCAGGCAGGGTTGTCGTATGAGGAGCTTTATTTGTAATAGAATTTACATTCTATTGCAAATAAGGCAAGACTGCTGATGAACGACGGTAAACAGTCTCTCCCTACACAAAGCACACCTCGAGTGGTTCCGCCTTTGATCACCTCGCGAACCCACTGTAAAATGGGTTGTGACGAAATGAACATCCATAATCGCAGCTCCAAATCCTCTCGTGTAGCAGTTCATACACAAATCTCTAGACCCCCATGAGACGTAGGATTGCATGATGCAATACCTAGGTCTAAGCCTACGCGGTCTGCGTACGAGCCTATGTTGTACATTTGGTGCGACTGCCTGCTCGTCGTCACTGGAATAACCATTATCCGAGCTTGACGACATTGTGGCTTCGAGTGAATTTAATTTTCTAAATCCCGTCTTATATACTTTCTTTTCCCCACCCCTCTCCTAAATTTCTCTCTATTTTTCGCCTCATAACCTTATTTACCAAAGCCCCACATTTGAAGTATTAAAATAAGGCAATAGTAAAAATAAAACGCAAATATGTCCTTTATAAGTTTATTTTAAATATGTAAAAATATATAATTTGGAGAATTACATAACTTCAAACTAATGTATTGATTTGTTAGTAACAGAACCATTAAGTATATTGTAGCTAAAAAATGCATCGTGAATAACTAACGCGTACACTTTAATGTCTTTAGGAAATTTACTTTTGCGTGTTTCAAACTCCAATTTCACGTCCACTGTGGACGTCCTCACGGCTTCTGGTTGGTGACTGCAATCGATTACGAATAACGGATTTTTCAGATAGTCGGCAAAACTCATCATAGGATCGCTCAGTTCTCGCTGGTAGTAGCTAGCTTGAAAATTCTCATAATTATAATAGGCTGCGGCATACAGTTTCTTTGAAAAATCTAAATTCCATCTTTCGTACGGAAATACGGCAGAGTTCAGATAGAGCCTAATATCACTTATATCGGCCGTTGTAAATTGTGTGCTATCTTTTGCTCTGTTGTCGGACGAGCTAGTTGGTTGAAAACCGATAATCAAATATCTCGGTTTTTCGAGACTCGTGCTAGTTCTTAAGGCCCAAACGTCTGACGATGTTTCTCTCAAAGAAGGTAGCTCGTAAAGATCCCATTTACGGTAAGCCATTGGAACGTTTGCGTTACTGCCACCTTTATTCATGCGTGATAATATCTTTAACTTCTGTCGATCGTCTGGAATAATGTGACGAATTTTCCATTCAATTTTTTCAATTGAAATGTCTGCATCTACTTCGCCGATATAGCAATTGTTGAAAGTGCGGGCGATAATTAAAATCAACTCTTGCTTGACGTTAAAAATACCCTTTGAATAATCCTCTGCGAAACCCATGAGATATTTTAGAGGAAGCTTGCCGGAGAACATGTTACTTGTGGAATCTAGTATCCCTTGATTTGCTTCGTCTAGACCCCATCCGCATGCCATGAGAGCTCTATTTTGTGCGGCACCCAATGACACCATAGTTTTCATCGTTGTGGTAATTCCGGGTTTCCGAACGACGGCAACTTGCTCCCCTCCCATTTCATAACGACATTCGTCGAATAGAAAGGCGATGGCATTATTTGATAGATAACATTTTTTACTAACATCTTTGGGTTTAAATGTTCCTTCGATGTAAATGTAACTATCCGATATATCCAAAATGATATCTTGAAAGTGTACAGGTATACGAATTTCATCGGAATTGCGGAATGTTGGAGAACCGTAAGGTTTATATGTGTGTTCTTGAAAACTAATAATGGAGTTATCAAAAATGGGTTCGGTAAAAACTTCGATTTTGTCACTGCTAGCGGCCATCATTTTCTAATTTTTCTCACTTTCAAACCGATCGATTGTAGAAATTTGCAATCTTTCACGGAGAGCTGGCGATTGCTGTGCGGATGTGTTTTCGATCGTCCGTCTGACTTGCGAATGAACCTTGACTGTGTTGTCTGCTTACTTTTATGTCGTTTAACTGAATCTTGAATTGTTGACAGCTTATGCAGTTGACGGTTAAAGCAAAAACCCATTATACGATTTTTTTCAACTCTAGTTTAACTATTATTTTCTCACCTCGAAAATCGATCAAATCACCGCTATCGTCCAAGATGCGTAGAGTAATGTTGTCGATAAACTGACGACCATCCGGCATTATCGGCATATAAATATTATTTTGCGGTTCTTTAGAGATTTTGTAACCGGGTTCGACGTCAATATCAAATTCAAATAACGTATGACTTTCCAAAGAATTCAGGTATGCTCCGGAAATTATATTACAATCCACACGTACGATGCGCACTTTCATTATGTCCACGATGGTACTTGATTCGTGTCGTTGTCCACCTTGCAGCAGCACAGAGCCAAATCCGAGCACTTTGCCGATACTATTGCTACCTCGAAAATCGATGCTATATTTTGACTTTAGCTCACATTTTAACGTATTATTATTGGCTGTTAATGAAAATAAATCGGTACCAACTTCATTGCATGACTCTTTTAAAGCGGTGTACATGGCTTTTGCTATTTCATTAATTTCGTAAGCTCCTGGTGGAATCCTTACATTCGTTGGTATCACTGTTTTCAAATGGCTGAATGAATTATTGCTTTCGTCGATATTAAAAATCGAATTATATGTGTAAAATCCCAGCAGTGCAACTCCATATTTGTCTGTTGTATTTAACTCGATGGGTGGGTAAAAATCCGCACTTAAGACACTTGTATGTCCTGTTAGAGTGAATGTGTAAGACATGACTGACCACGAAACTATTTGTGTAGCTATTTTATTGCTGTTTGCAACAGTTAAATGGATTTAAACTGAAGCGTTGCTTTATTCCTTTGGGCGTTTTTAAACTGTTTTCTGCCTTTATATTCACATCGTTAATTTTGCAATAACAACAAAATATTTTTTTTGGTATCGGTCCATCGCCCTCGTCCGAATCTGAATTATTGCTATTATAATGTTCGAAACAGTATTGATATTTCAATATATCGACGTCACTTTTTAGGTGATTAGGTAACCTATCCCAAACTAGTGCTATTTCATTTGGAGCTAATGCGATCAACACTTCTTTGGGCGTATTTTCTAACTGTTCAGCTGTCATTTTTTGTAATCCTCCGACTTCACGATATGCTTTAAGTGATAGCAACATTTTGGTGTAGTTGTCACGTTCCATTTGGGGTGTCAAAGACATACTTTTTACGATTGTAAAAGAAACTTCAAACACAAATGTCCACACCAGACTGTTCCAAATTCTTGTTGACGGTCGTATGTATAGTAAATTTTCGTCGTCGCTTCGGAACCCATCTGCAGATATCGTACCAATTCCATAGGTGGGGGTAAATCACCGAAACTATCGTAGTATGTTACATCAGAATTGCTTTTTCTATATGCTACCCAATGAGTCCCTACACCCGACATACTATCCAAATTTATAATGGCGGCCTCATAACGTTTGGGACCGCGTACAGGTAATGAATCTCTCATATATACGCCTCGAAAGTGTGGTATTTTCATTTTTAAGGCGTACTTTTCTATATCAATATTGGATAGTGGTCTTTGAGGTAGGGATTCTATCAGTTTTTTGATTTCTTATTTTTGCCGTTGTTTATATATAATCCCAAACCTGTGCGATATGGTTTCAAATATAATCCATTTCCTCTTGAACTTAGATGTAAGCCGGTACCTATTTTCTCTGCAGTCGACTTTTTTACTGCTTTTACGGCACGCACGATGCCTGCTGCACCACCTGCTAATGAACCTAAGGCCGATAGTCCTGCAAATATTGGTATTAACGGTAATATCCCCCCAGTCTTCGGAATTGGAATGATTCTAGGCGTGCGAATTTTTCGTTTGCCACCGGCTATTCTTAGGGATTTACGTGCAGCTACTGCAGCTATTTTCGATGCTTTCATGATATTTTTCTCGATAAGTTTTTTCCCACCAGCTTTTAACAATTCTGATCGAACGGGTCGTCTAATAGATGATCCAAAAGCTACTTTGTGTACTCGCTTATGTTTACCGACGCCATTACCTTTAGTGTGGCGGCGGAGGCGCTGGAAGCGACGTTTACCTCTAGTGGATGCTTTTCTCGATTTTGATGATGATGATACACCCATACCAAAACGTTGTTTCGCTTTCATAATGTTGGTTACCAACCAAGCTGCAGCTTTTTCACCAGCGCTAGAGTCTTTAGATTTTACTCTTTTCCACGCGCTTTGCTCGAGTTCCTGATCTGCTTGGTGGCGAGCACTTAAATTTTCACTATTACGCAAATAGGATAAATCGTGTTTTTTGCATGCGACATCCAAAGAATTAATTCCTTGATCTCCTCTTGCCACACGTTTTACTACTTTCGTCCCGGGCCCGCAATACTGATAGCCGGGAATGTGTAACTCGAACGGTAGCCTATTAATTACTGAATTAACAATACCGCTTCCAGTCTTACTTGATAAACGAGACCGTCTACTTCGTCTGACGAGCGACATCTGAATGATAGTTTACGTGAAAGTTCAGTATAAAATATAGATTTTGTTAAGATGCGTATCGTCAATCTTAAACAAAAACTTCCCGTCGATAATCTCGATGTAAAGGTCGGATCTGGACTAGAACAAAAATTATTTAAAAGACATGGTCCTTTGCTACCGTCATCTATTCGTGGATTATTAATAGGACCTTCAAACTGTGGAAAAACAAATGTTATGATTTCGCTGCTTACTCACCCCTCGGGACTGCGTTTCGAAAATGTTTATATCTACTCAAAGTCGCTCTATCAACCGAAATATGAATATTTAAAGAAAATTTTATCACCAATCAAAGGTCTTGGCTACTACGCTTTTAGCGACGCAAATAACATCGTGGAACCGTCGGATGCTAAACCTAATTCAATATTTATTTTTGATGACGTTATGTGTGAGAAACAGGACGTTATAAGATCGTATTTTAGCATGGGACGTCACAAAAATGTGGATGCCTTTTACTTGGCGCAAACGTATTCTCGTGTTCCTAAGCAGCTCGTCCGGGATAATGCCAACTTCATTATTATGTTTAAACAAGATGAGATGAATATGAAACATATATTTTCCGATCACGTTTCACCCGACCTGACGTTTACACAATTTCAAGAGATGTGTGCTAAATGTTGGGATAATAAATATGGTTTTTTAGTTATTGACAAGGATAGTGATGTAAATTCGGGCAGATACCGCAAGGGATTCGATAGTTATATATTCCTATAATAATAACTTGGATAATCATTTCATCGTTGAACGGTGCTTTGAAAGCATCATGAATGAAGAAATCGAATTAAAACGAAAGCTACTGGAAACTACAAATGCGGTTAGAAAAAAATTTAAACAAATTAAAGCAGCTAAAGTGCAGAATGAACATGATTTGGAAAAGTTTTATGAACCAGTTTCTAAACCACTAGAATCTATATCTAAAGCCGTAAAGCAGCAGCAGCAACAGTACGCAACTAAAAAATCAAGTACTATGACTAAACCACAAAGTCGGAGTAGCAGCAGCAGCTCGGTGGGAATGGCGAAAATGTTTGAAGAACATCCAACAGAAGCGGATTTTGAAACATCTACACCGATTTCGCAAAAAACACAAATTCCTACACCAAAACGTGGAAATCGTGAGTCACTGTTCGAAACCCCTTCCCCATCAACGATAACATCATCTTACACATCACCACACACATCCAGTGGTAGCAGTTCAGCCGCAAAAACAATTCAAGATTATTTAAATGGATTAAAATTGGAGCCATCTCATTATGATACCGTGTATGGTGTACGCTTTGGTAAAAAAGAAAATAAATCAACAAAATATATTGGCAACTTGGTGGTTCGTTTTCTAACAAACGGAAAGATGGTGTTATACAAGAACAAAACAAACATTGCTGAATTCGATGGAACGGCTGAGCTTTACGATTTGATTTTTCTAAAAAATCCAGCATGCCTAGATAATGAAGACGAAATTAGTCTAGATGTACTTCGAAAATACCAAACCATTTTGAAATTGACGGATGCGGCCTACGACGGTTATGACAAGAAACGTGGTTTAAGGGAAACCCGATGGAGAAAATATTTACGAATCATAAAACCGCTAATTATGGGAACCAAACTGGGTGGTGGTGGTGTAGGAAGAAAAAAAGGCGACAACAAAATCCAACTACCAGCAAAAAAGCGCCTATCGTCGAAATCATCTCAATATGTTTATTGGAATAAACCTAAGGAGTTAGTGGATAGATTACGATTATTGTGGGGGTCAAAAGTAGCTGGACATACCGGACATGATAATGAGATTATGTCAATTATGGAAGAGCTTCGAGAAGAAGGAATAATATATTAAGTTTTGCACGTAGTTGCCATCCTCAGTGTCTGATAAGACGTGGAACCTTATAATATGGATCCTAGCCGAGAAAAAATTAAAGTCGTAAATGAATTACATAGGACAGCAAGAAAAAATTTTGTTAGAAGACGTACGGTCATAAAAGGATATCGAGATTTGTGGCAAATTGATTTGGCGGAAATGCAGCAATATGCTACTGACAATGATGGTTACCGTTACATTGTTGTATGTATAAATTGTTACTCCAAATTCGTGTACACCAAAGCAGTTAAGAATAAGACCGGTGTTGAAGTTACGAATGCCATGAAAAGCATCATTGAAGAAGCATCATATGCACCAAACAATTTACAGAGTGATCAAGGAAAGGAATTTTATAATAGCACCTTTCAAGCACTCATGAAAAAATATAATATAAACCATTATTCCACATATAGCACGAAAAAGCGGCAATTGTTGAGCGTGTTATAAGAACTTTGAAAAATAAGTTATATAAACAATTCTCGGCTAGAGGTTCATACAGATGGTTACAAATATTACCAGCTATAACGAAGACCTATAATAACACTAAACACCGCACCATTGGAATGAAGCCTAACAGTGTAAAAGAGGATACCCCTATTAAAGCATATGACTATTTGAAAATTGTTCCGAAGAAAAAAAAATTCCATTTGGGTGACATTGTTCGCATTAGCAAGTACAAAGGTGTATTTGACAAAGGATATACGCCTTCGTGATCAACGGAACTGTTTGAAATAGCAAAAGTTAATATTACAAATCCACCTACATACTTGCTGCAATCATTAGAAGGTCAACCTATTAAAGGATGTTTTTACGAAGCAGAACTGCAAAAGACAGCTAGCCCTGGTGTTTATTTAGTTGAGAAAATTCTTAGAAAACGCAAGAAAAATCAAAACGATCAATTGTTTGTAAAATGGTTAGGTTTTCCAAATCAATTTAATTCTTGGATAGACAAATCAGATATTGTATAAATATTATCAAATAGGTTTTACGTTACGTATGTATGCATTATAAATAATAATAATAAACATTGCTTTTCATAATTATGCGTTTTATTGTTAGTTTATTACATGTAACAGTATAATTATGTTTTCAAAAGAACTTCATCTAGGTTGGTTTCCATTTTGGTTTTTTTGGATCCTTTATCTTCGTTGTGGTGTGCCATGCAGCATGTGGGTGAATTTGATGAATTGATATATTTTTTCCTTAAGGTACGTAATTTTGTCCTCATCATCTTCAAACATTTTTTGAAAAACTGGTACTAGCACATTACTAAATATGGTATTTATCTGCGAACCAAGTTGATGAACTTCCATAAGGACATATTCTTTGGTAGCAGCATCATTCTCATTTATCGGTTGGGCAACATTCCTTAATATCTTTCCCTCTATATCAAAATGTCCATTGTTACGGTTTTATTCCGCTTCTAAAATATTGTACAGATAAATTAAAGACTTACCAGATCTTCGATTAATACTAAGAGAATAGAGCTTGGTTTCTGGTTTTATAGATGCCTTTATTTAAGTCTTAATAGGTACAATGTAGGTATAAGTATACTTAATTCTAGTTCGCCTTATTCGTCAAGGTCTTTCTCAAGCTGTGTATAGTCCAGGCCATCCTAAAGGTATATCATAATTATTAGCTTGTGCTATTCGTATAAGGGTAATAAGATTTGGTAGACCCGCTAATAAATCATTGTAATGGTTAAAAGCTCACCTGCTACTTCTGCATTTATTAGTGCATTGTTAGGTATTTAACAGTATTTGTATCTGACTTCATCTTCTTTAGTATCTCGTTCTAGGCCTCATATTGGTTCTTTCTTTCGGTTCAGAACCGAGACCTAAAAAATTACAAGGTTGAGTGGAATGAACGCCAGTTTTGGGGAATAGGAAGTGTTTTGGGCATATTTAGGGCACTGAGTCTTAAATCTCTTATCTTTAAATAGTAATAAATAAAACTCCACTTTGTTATTGTTTTTGAAATGTCAAAAACTGTCAGAGGTCACACTGCTTAGATTTAAAAGTCCCTAAGACTTTGACAGATGGAATCCTGCGCCGTTTTTCATGACGTCAAGGGTGTTTTTTTGGACTAGCCTTTTTGCAGCGTGCATTCCAGGAGTCCAACAGCATTTTTGCAGATATATTTTGAATTTTTGGTACCCAAAGTTGTAATTTGGCGGTAATAAACCTTATTATGCCATACAATTAGTTAAAATTGATTTATTACAGTTTTATGGGGAAAATCCCAAAGTTCGTTTTTTTGGTCATCGACTCATCGACAAGGCCACATGCCATCTAGGGTAAGTCTCGACTTTAAATATCTAGTTTGTCTTGTGTGACTTCTGAAGATAGCACTTAGAGTTATTCTATAAATACCACAGATATATATTAAAATCTACCTACCTTATTTTATGCCTGAAGGTCACGTCCTGAAGCTCGGTTCTGTTTCAGGCCTATTTTTCCTAGTTGTGTTATTCCTGCTCTTCTTTGGTTCCATCATTTGGTCTTCTGTTCCTTACGTTTCTGTCTTGGAGCTTCCACATCAGGGCAGGAGTAGACCATCGTCCTAACACCTTGCGGAGTGTGCTTTCCCTGGTGACACCGTTCAAGCTTCACGGTTCATCTGGCTGCTTGAGCACTGGGAGCACCACAACCCCTACACCATCATAAATGTCAGGTTTGATATGTTTGTGACGTCCTATTAGAACGATTATTCTATCACATCACTCGAGGCTACAGGCCTCCACTAGCAGAACTATAGACTGTTAACTAATACACCATCGACCAACTTTGTGCTAATTTTATTGTGAAATGTTTATTATATTAGGTAGTAGGTACCATAAACGTTCATTTGTGATGCACAAGACACGGTAGGAAGGCCTTCTTATTTCGTACACGTGCACTGGTTTAATTATCAGACTATTATTGTACATAATGATTAACCGTATCCGTCACTGATTTTGGCACCACGATATTCTTAACAATTAATTTGAAACAAACACAAACTAGAATAAAATGATCTCAGCATTCATCATTTACAATCATTAAAATCTAACCTATTTAATTTAACTTTTCTTCACTTTCGAAAGTGCTGTCAAAATCAGTAGAGAGGGGCAAATAGATCGATAACAATCCACGATAAGTGTGGATACTGGATTTGTTGGGTTTTAAATATTTGTTTCTTCTTTACATTACAACCATAACTTGTCAGTTTAATTCTAAGAACTAATATCATATTTTCTCAAGGATATTGAGTTGGATACTCTTTAATTATTTGCGTAACAGCTATAATACATGTAAATATACCTTTTCATCTTAATTTAGGAACTGATATTGAGATCCTTACTTTAATTATTAAAATGAATGACCGTTAGAGCAAGCTGTTTTATTGGGTCAAACTTTTAGTTTCCTGTTTTTATTTTTAAAGATCAGTCTCTGCCTTACCGGGGCTAAAGCAGGTGGCGCTTCTGTTTGTTCTGTTTTTGACTTTACCCACACCACTCTCGGCATGAGCTAGCCGTCGTTCGCCCAAAAGGTAGAGACTACACTTGGACAGTAAAACAGTGCAACTCTTGCTCTGCTCTAGTTCAACAAGGTATCTTATCCGCAACTTTAAGGTAACTTTCTTTCGGTTAACTTTAAAATGACGCCTTCTTTGTGGTCAACTTTAAGATAAAGAGAGTTATTGTCTTTTAGTTAACTTTAAAATAACCTCTCTTTGGTTGACTATTATTACCACTCATTTGTTATTTCTATATTACCCATCAGCGTTAAATTCTTCTTACAAAATGGCGCCCAACGTGGGGCTTAAATAGGTGATCTTTTTATTTATAATTAGCACATTGTGGTGGAATTTGACATTGTTTTTGTTATTCAAGTAAAACAAAGACTTAAGTCTGATCAATAAGTAGCTATATTTTAAAAAAGCTACTACCTGATAAAAATTTTATGGTGGTGTTGTAGGATTTGTGCATCTCTGGGATGTTTTACGGTTTTTTTGTTAATACTTTTTAGTAAAGTATTATCCATTATTTCCTATTGATGTAGGATTAGTTTTAAATTTTTCTCTTGCAGTGTTGCATTATTTAGTATAGGTATAAAGCACCTTGATTTGAGTTTATTTGGCGGTACCACATTTTTTATTATTTTTTTAGTGAGTTACTCACTTTGAGATTTTTTTTTTCTTTTGTTTTTTAGTAGGGGTCGGGTTTGTGTGTCACTTTGCGACACACCTAAATCCTAATTATTAGGATTCGATTCTTAGTACCTATATGCACATATATGTTCAGTTTAGTTTAGCTTAAGTATTGTAAGCTATTAATATTAGTGTTAAACTTTACTTACGTTGCTAGTAAGTTTAGTAGTATTTTTCTAGATTTATTTTTGCGAGATTCAGGCAAAATGGAAATTAATCTTTTGGGTGCCGATGAGATTAAATATGAGTTGGCAATTCGTGGTTTACCAGTAACTGGTTCGTTTCCGCAGAAGCGTGCATTATTGAGGGAAGTTATGCGAGCGGAGCGCGAGGGACGTGTTTCGCGACCAACAACATCGTGTTATGATGCTGAGACCGACCTTTGCGTTTGCAGAGCAAAATTATTTATTTTAGCGCGCGACATAATTCATTTTGATGTAAGCAACAAAGACAATGAGTTTAAAAGAATTTACACCTTTTTAATGCATGTTGAAAACCGTCTAAATCGCGTTCAAGTTTTCGAACAATCGAGCATAGATCACAAAAACGAGTTAACCGATAAATGTGAACAGCTGATGGGTGATCTACATTCAGTTTTGGAGGGCATACCTTCTACTTCAAACGGTGACCAAGCGTTAACGCGATCGGGCCAATCAGGTGCAATAGCACATAATACAAATGCGGTTACTTCTCGTGTGGTAAGCACTTCTATTTTGGATACCGAGAATGAACCGGAAATAGACAGAACCTTACCTGAAGCTATCACGCCACAGAGACAGGTACAGGTGTCGTATGACCTGGTTGACATCGATGATGAAGTAGTACCCACTCAACCTGCTGCACGGCGTGTAATAGATCCTCAATCCCTGAGCATGGGTCACTCTAATTTTTCCGTTTCTGCACCCCTCTCCCATCAGAATCGTTGCTCGGATCAAGCTCAATTACCCCCTTTGTCTGTGGAAGACTACCGGTTGGGCTCGTCAAGTCAACCTGGTCGATCTTACCTACCTGAACAGAATTTTGTTGATCAGATGTCTTCTCGAGGTACCCGTGTAAATCCAACCCATCCAACATATTTGGAACGTGCGAATACCTTGGAAGATTATCAAGTTCCCGTGTCAACTCATGACAGTTCTGTCCCCATTGGTTACTCGTTGAGTAGACCCGTCCGTGAAGCCCCTAATAGGATTATTCGTCCTACCGTGATCCCTGCTTCTTCGTCTACGAGACGAGACTCACAAGTACATTTTGCGGATGAATCGGAAAATGTGTCTCGATTGGCAAATATTAACTCCACCCGACAGGATGAGCCGTTGGGCTATTCTGATCCATTTGTTGATCTTGCCGATCGATTGGATAATTTCCAGTTTTCTCCCTTAAATGGATTTCGTCCCGAAAAATCTCATGTTAGTAATTTTAGTTGTAGATTTTTAGATATAGATAAATGGAATGTTAGGTTTAATGGACAAAGTAGTGTTAATGACTTTGTGGAACGTATAGAGGAACTTCGTGTGTCACGTGGTGCAACGAAGGAACAGTTGTTTCGTTCCGCGCCTGAACTTCTTTCCGGCGATGCCCTTCTATGGTACCGTACCTGTCGTTGTGTAAATTGGGATGATCTCATTCAACAGTTGAGAGATACCTTCCAACCTTATGATTACGAGTTTGCGTTATGGGATGAGATTCGTCGTCGTACACAAGGCGCTCAAGAGCGCGTAATTAGTTTTGTTGTCTCTATGGAGAATCTCTTCCGCAAACTTCCGGTATTACCTTCAGAAGCTACTCGGTTGCAGATGATACTGCGCAACTTACTGCCGTATATTCAGAGTAGGCTATCGACTCATAATATTGATACTTTACAGGATCTCGTTAGATTAAGTCGTGCGATTGAGGAGACAGAATCCCGAATTCAGCGATTTGTCCCCCCTTCGACGAATTATCGTCAAATGTTGGAGCCTGCCTTAGCTTATCGTAAGCCATCTAATCATGTCGCTCCCATTGAAGCCCCTACTGTCATTGGTCAGACTCCTAATACTTCTGAAGTAGCAGTCCTCAATGTCCCCTCGAATCCGACCTCATGCTGGAATTGTCAAGAACAAGGCCATCAATTCCGCCAGTGTTCCCAACCACGTCGAAAGTTCTGTTATAGGTGTGGTAAGAGTGACGTTACCTCCAAAAGTTGTCCTTCGTGTGCAAAAAACGTAAATCTGGGAAGGCAGTAACAGGCCAACCGTTCTTCCCATCTAAAGAAACTTTCAAGGCCGATTCAAACCAGATTATGTTAAATTACATATTGGAGCATGCTAAGGATGACAAGAGACCATACTTAAGAATTCACATATATGGTAAAGAGCTTTTAGGTTTGCTTGACAGTGGTTCCTCGCGAACCATTATTGGTTCTCATGGCTGGGATATTCTAAAAACAGTCTGTCGTTTGGATTCATCTGTAATATCAACTTGTACGGTTGCTAATGGCCAAGCTTGTCAGAGTATAGGTTCGATCAAGCTACCATTTCAACTTCAAGATAAAATAGTTCTCCTAGATACCTTGGTTGTTCCTTCTTTACCGCACACGCTCATTTTAGGGATTGACTTTTGGAGTCAAATGAAAATAGTACCTAACTTGTACAGTGGCGAGTGGTCGTTTCGATCAGATTTAGATCACAATCCACATATTTTTGCCATCCACTCCCGTGACAATCTAACATCTGAGCAGCGTCAAATCCTTGACAATCTTGTAGAAAATACCTTTTCATCTATGGGTAATAAGCTTGGATGTACGACGTTAGTGGAAATGGAGATCAAAACTGATTCTACTCCAATAAAACAGAGATACTATCCCTTATCTCATGCCTTGCAAAAGGAAGTCAACAAGGAGTTAGAGCAAATGTTGGCGGATGGGATTGTGGAACCATCTGAGTCTCCCTGGTCTTCGCCAATAGTTATGGTTAAGAAAAAGTCTGGTGGCTGGCGTTTTTGTGTAGATTACCGCGCTGTTAATAAAGCTACGATTCCCGACGCATATCCCATTCCTTACGTGTCAGCTACGTTAGATAAATTACGCGACGCAAAATATCTGAGTACGCTCGACATAAAGTCTGCTTATTGGCAAATACCCATTGCAAAGGGTTCTAGACCTCTCACTGCGTTTACTGTACCGTCACGTGGGCTCTTCCAATTTAGGAGAATGCCGTTCGGTTTGACTAATGCCCCCGCCGTCTGGCAAAGATTAATTGATCGGGTGGTAGGCGTGGATTTAGAACAATTCGTGTTTGTTTACCTCGATGACGTTATAGTGTGTATTCCAACTTTCGAGGAGCATATTCGGGTTTTACGTGAAATTATTTCGCGCATTGTAAGTGCAGGTCTTACACTTAACCGCGAAAAATGTAATTTTTGTAAGCCTGAGCTAAAATATTTAGGTTATGTTGTCAATTCATCAGGACTTATGGTAGATCCTGAAAAGATTGAGGCAATTCTGCGTATTCCTACACCGAAAAGTGTAACTGAAATAAGGCGAGTTATTGGTCTTGCTTCCTGGTACCGCCGGTTTGTGCCAAATTTTTCCTCGGTTTTGGCGCCACTCTCGGCCTTAACGAGAAAGAATGTTAAATTTGTCTGGGGTCCAGAATGTGAAGCAGCCTTTAATACAGTCAAGGAGCACCTTGTCAAAGCACCGGTACTTTCTTGTCCGGACTTTGAACAACCTTTTATTGTCCAGTGTGATGCATCAGATTTTGGTCTAGGAGCGGTGCTTTCTCAGGTTCAGAATGGCGAGGAACATGTCATTTCTTACTTGAGCCGTTCGCTTACCAAAAATGAAAGAAAGTACAGTACTACGGAGAAGGAATGTTTAGCTGTTCTCTTTGCCATAGAGAAGCTTCGTCCTTATCTCGAAGGAACCAAATTCACCGTGATTACTGATCATTACAGCCTTAAGTGGCTTAACTCTATCAAGGACCCTGTTGGTCGCATTGCGCGTTGGGCCATTAGACTGCAGCAGTATGATTTCGAAATCATACATCGCAAGGGCAAAGAGCATGTTGTCCCAGATACTCTTTCTCGATCAGTCCCCGTCGTTGATGTCATCACTAACCAACCAAATTCGACTGATACCGCCAAAGAAACTGTCACGCCGCGTGATCGCTGGTATCTTGGCATGATCAAGAAGGTTGTTGACTATCCTTCTAAATATCCCCTTTGGTGGGTAGACAACAGCAAACTTTTTAAAAGGGCTAAACACCCTTACGCTGCACTTGCAGATCCCGAGGACTCTTGGCTGATGGTAGTTCCACGCGAAGACCGATCCTCAATTATAAAAGATAATCACGATCCTCCTACTTGTGGTCATCTTGGAATCAATAAGACGTTCTCCAGGATCGCCCAACGTTATTATTGGCCAAGCATGCGTAGTGATGTTGCGAGATACATCAGACGATGTCGTGTTTGTATCCAGACCAAGCCCCTTCAACAAGCCCCTGCTGGTCAGATGCTCAGCATCCAACCTCTTAGTTCCCGTACGTTCCAAACCATAAGTATAGACTTAGTCGGACCACTACCTCGTTCTGTCTCTGGGCATTCATATATTCTGTCGGTGGTTGATGTTTTTAGTAAGTTTTCTTTGTTCTTTCCTCTTCGTTCTGCCACCGCGCAGAGTATCGTCCGATGGTTGGAAAATTTTGTCATTTTAGTTTTTGGAGCTGAGACGATCATTGCGGACAATGGGACTCAGTTTCGCAGCAAGATTTTTCAACAGGCAATGGCTCAGTACGGGATTAAAATACGGTATACGGCTAACTATCATCCTCAGGCCAATCCCGTTGAACGTGTTCACCGTGTCCTAAAAACAATTCTCACGAGCTATGTAGCCGAGGACCATCGTCAATGGGATAAGCTTCTCGCTAAGGCTGGTTTTGCCATTCGGTCGGCAAAGCATGAGGTTACCGGGTTAACCCCTAACTTTGGGGTTTTTGGTCGTGACGTTCGTCTGCCCCGGGACTCATGTCCACCTTCTGATGACCCTCAGCCCTTTGATCCCGTCTCTAGGTCTCAAGCTGTGAATGAGATGTTTATAGACGTGCAGAAAAGACTTCGGCAGGCGTATGAGCGTGGCCGTCATACTTATAATCTCAGGAGACGAGACGAGCGGTTTCAGCTTGATCAGGAGGTCTGGAAGAAAAACTATTTTCTCTCAGACGCTACCAAACATTTTACCGCGAAACTTGCGCCTAAATTTTCGGGTCCCTACGTCATAACCAAAGTGGTCTCACCTTGGTCCTATGAGCTATCTGACCGGAATGGTCGTAATCTTGGTGTTTGGCATGCTAAAGACCTTAAGGCTCACCCTCCAGACGACATACCATAGTTGTTGTCCGACTTACCTTAAAGCTATGGTTTTTGTAAATATTGGACTTACCGCTAAGATACTGTCTTGTAAATACTCTACTTACCTTTAGTCTGTTAGTTCGTAGTTTTGTAAATCTTATAGTCAGTATACATTGCTGTATATATTTCGTATTGTTAGGCTCTCCATCTAAGGCCGCAGAAAATTTTTTTGTAAATAACAAAAAAAATTTTCTGAGGAAGGGGAGGCGTGTTACGGTTTTATTCCGCTTCTAAAATATTGTACAGATAAATTAAAGACTTACCAGATCTTCGATTAATACTAAGAGAATAGAGCTTGGTTTCTGGTTTTATAGATGCCTTTATTTAAGTCTTAATAGGTACAATGTAGGTATAAGTATACTTAATTCTAGTTCGCCTTATTCGTCAAGGTCTTTCTCAAGCTGTGTATAGTCCAGGCCATCCTAAAGGTATATCATAATTATTAGCTTGTGCTATTCGTATAAGGGTAATAAGATTTGGTAGACCCGCTAATAAATCATTGTAATGGTTAAAAGCTCACCTGCTACTTCTGCATTTATTAGTGCATTGTTAGGTATTTAACAGTATTTGTATCTGACTTCATCTTCTTTAGTATCTCGTTCTAGGCCTCATCTTGGTTCTTTCTTTCGGTTCAGAATCGAGACCTAAAAAATTACAAGGTTGAGTGGAATGAACGCCAGTTTTGGGGAATAGGAAGTGTTTTGGGCATATTTAGGGCACTGAGTCTTAAATCTCTTATCTTTAAATAGTAATAAATAAAACTCCACTTTGTTATTGTTTTTGAAATGTCAAAAACTGTCAGAGGTCACACTGCTTAGATTTAAAAGTCCCTAAGACTTTGACAGATGGAATCCTGCGCCGTTTTTCATGACGTCAAGGGTGTTTTTTTGGACTAGCCTTTTTGCAGCGTGCATTCCAGGAGTCCAACAGCATTTTTGCAGATATATTTTGAATTTTTGGTACCCAAAGTTGTAATTTGGCGGTAATAAACCTTATTATGCCATACAATTAGTTAAAATTGATTTATTACAGTTTTATGGGGAAAATCCCAAAGTTCGTTTTTTTGGTCATCGACTCATCGACAAGGCCACATGCCATCTAGGGTAAGTCTCGACTTTAAATATCTAGTTTGTCTTGTGTGACTTCTGAAGATAGCACTTAGAGTTATTCTATAAATACCACAGATATATATTAAAATCTACCTACCTTATTTTATGCCTGAAGGTCACGTCCTGAAGCTCGGTTCTGTTTCAGGCCTATTTTTCCTAGTTGTGTTATTCCTGCTCTTCTTTGGTTCCATCATTTGGTCTTCTGTTCCTTACGTTTCTGTCTTGGAGCTTCCACATCAGGGCAGGAGTAGACCATCGTCCTAACACCTTGCGGAGTGTGCTTTCCCTGGTGACACCGTTCAAGCTTCACGGTTCATCTGGCTGCTTGAGCACTGGGAGCACCACAACCCCTACACCATCATAAATGTCAGGTTTGATATGTTTGTGACGTCCTATTAGAACGATTATTCTATCACATCACTCGAGGCTACAGGCCTCCACTAGCAGAACTATAGACTGTTAAGTAATACACCATCGACCAATTTGTGCTAATTTTATTGTGAAATGTTTATTATATTAGGTAGTAGGTACCATAAACGTTCATTTGTGATGCACAAGACACGGTAGGAAGGCCTTCTTATTTCGTACACGTGCACTGTTTTAATTATCAGACTATTATTGTACATAATGATTAACCGTATCCGTCACTGATTTTGGCACCACGATATTCTTAACAATTAATTTGAAACAAACACAAACTAGAATAAAATGATCTCAGCATTCATCATTTACAATCATTAAAATCTAACCTATTTAATTTAACTTTTCTTCACTTTCGAAAGTACTGTCAAAATCAGTAGAGAGGGGCAAATAGATCGATAACAATCCACGATAAGTGTGGATACTGGATTTGTTGGGTTTTAAATATTTGTTTCTTCTTTACATTACAACCATAACTTGTCAGTTTAATTCTAAGAACTAATATCATATTTTCTCAAGGATATTGAGTTGGATACTCTTTAATTATTTGCGTAACAGCTATAATACATGTAAATATACCTTTTCATCTTAATTTAGGAACTGATATTGAGATCCTTACTTTAATTATTAAAATGAATGACCGTTAGAGCAAGCTGTTTTATTGGGTCAAACTTTTAGTTTCCTGTTTTTATTTTTAAAGATCAGTCTCTGCCTTACCGGGGCTAAAGCAGGTGGCGCTTCTGTTTGTTCTGTTTTTGACTTTACCCACACCACTCTCGGCATGAGCTAGCCGTCGTTCGCCCAAAAGGTAGAGACTACACTTGGACAGTAAAACAGTGCAACTCTTGCTCTGCTCTAGTTCAACAAGGTATCTTATCCGCAACTTTAAGGTAACTTTCTTTCGGTTAACTTTAAAATGACGCCTTCTTTGTGGTCAACTTTAAGATAAAGAGAGTTATTGTCTTTTAGTTAACTTTAAAATAACCTCTCTTTGGTTGACTATTATTACCACTCATTTGTTATTTCTATATTACCCATCAGCGTTAAATTCTTCTTACACCATCTGAAGTAAGTTTAAATCCGATTCCGGGCAACCCTCGCGATACTTTGTTACAAACAAGAGTTTTCTGTCGACCAAATTTATCAATTGTGTTGTTAACACGACCCATTTTAAAGTAAAACTAATTCACTCTCTTTATGTTCGGCCTGTATATAAATAACATAACTAATAAAAATTCATTTTACAATAAACCATGAAGCAAGTAAGATTTGACGAAGAAAGAAATATTATCCACCGTATGTCTGTTTGGTGTTTCGCATATAGACAAGCCCGACAAAGTAATTTTCAGCAACTAATACTTGATAGATATCGTTTTCAAAGGAGAATTGGAAAAATGGATGCAATGCTAGCAAGGTTTTTAGAACGGAACCACAGAAATAATATATATCAAGAGCGATTTGTTAATTTAAATGTATGGTGAATAATAAACATATTTAGTACAAGAAGATTTTTATTATTTCATAAACAAACTAAAAAATATATAAAATTAAATTTATGGGCTATATCCAAATTGTATAAGTTCGCTTCTCCTTAAACATATAGCTCGAAAACCTTGTTCTGCATCATATTCATCTTCATTATCGCCACTTATTTCACGCATATACTCTTCATCAGAAGAGTCGAATGGGGCATCCGGTAGCGACGTTCTACCTGGTGACCACTCTGACGGTAATGACGACGACGATGGCGATGATGAACCATCTCCGTTGACTTCTTCTTCTTCTGTAAAAGAGTTGAAATTTTGCTGTCGCTGCTGCTCTAACAAATCTCCTCCCCCGCTTAAAGTGATTGGGGTTTGAGTGGGTTGGGTGATATGCGATGATGATAATTGTTCTTCTTGCTGTTTTCTGTGCTCATTTTGACACCATTCACAGAAACCCATTTGTCCCACTAGCAATTCCCAATGTTCGCAATTGGCACACATCTGATGACCATTAATGGAAAATGGCGAAACCATTGCAGTTGGACGTTCTTCTTTCGACTGCATTTTAAAAAATATATTGTAGTAAACTCAAGACCAAATAATACAACTGAACTGAATTTTAAAATTTTCGAGAGAAGTTCTTATACCCAAGAGTCGACCTTCACACACCGACATAACCTTGGCATCCCCACCCCTATCTTAACTTCGTTTTAGGTTTGCCTTGGCTTTTTTTTTTTTTGACCTTCCAAATTGCTAATTCGTTTCTCAAGGCCCCATAGAAAGCTGTGGCTTATATCTCCAAGGCTGGTGATCTTCTCATTAAGTGAATATACCTCCGTATTAATTTTAGATAATATTTGTGTATGAATTTTATGAAGTTCATTCAGGACGTACTCACTGGTTGCCGCATCATGACTTTTTATCGGATTTGCAACATTGGACAAAGATTTGCCTTCAATGTCATATTGTCCATCATGGGTTAGTTTGAAACCAACTCCAGGTGGACCACGTAATAACTGAACTTGTACATTGGTCCCATGACGACCAAATTTATCAATTGTGTTGTTAACACGACCCATTTTGAACTTAAACTGAAGTAATTTTGCAAGTTTACCAATTTATAAGAAATATTAAGACTAGTTAAAGCAAAAATAAAACAATAAATTAGGTACATAATGATTTATTTAACATCGCATATTACATTATACAATGAATAGAAATTTAGAAATTTTCTTCATCTTTTTGAACACACTCATCGCTAACAATAGCACACGCTTCCCCATCATCTTCATCGGTGTTGACTGCTTCACTCCCAAGGCCATCAACAAGGGTGTTATCATTTGTGGGAGCCAAACCATATTTTCTAGCTAATTCATCGGGTAAATAAGGCACTTCGAATAGGTAGCTTCCCAATTCTTCATTTATCATTCCAGCGCAAAATTCGTCCAGATCAATGGTTCCATATAGGTATTTCTCGCACGTATGTGCTCCAGCCGTGAAATTTACGGCGTCTTTCATATACTTCCTATACTGACTTTCACTAAAACCCACATCGGATTTACCATAATTTGCAAAGTGTAGTATTTCTTCAGCCAGCTCTCTTAATTTACATGATAACCAATTAATGTACATATCTCGATTTTCAATGACAGTAGGGCAGTCACACATCTTAAATAGAAAATAATGGACATGTGATTGTGTGTGAGTGTGTGTTTCTCGATATATACTTAACAAGAACTATTTTATTACATTTTAAATCAACATTAAAATAGCCTAATCAACAATATATTACAAACAACCAAAATTTAACAACGCTCTAGTATTACCTCCAGAGAATACATGTGAGCTTTGCCCCAAATAAGTTAAGGTGTACTGATCACCGGAGTTATTCATCATTTCAATAGTATCCTCTGTCAGAATTTCAGCTACGCGTGATGGTAAAAATGTTTCAAATGTTGCTTGATGTGTTGGATCAAACAATGTGACGATAATGGCTTTTCCAAAACGTGAAGTCAAAGAATTAATTTTTTTTATCATATAAATTTTGCCCACCGTTAATGTAGAGAATTTTCTACGTTCCAGAAATTGAATATCTTGGTTTATCATATTATTAATTTCGGCTATGGTCTGCTTTGAAATGCTCATGATTTAAAATACAATAAAAACAATTACTGTCAAGTACCTTGAATAAACACTTGTAGAACACACCACAAACACAATACTTTATATGCCAAAGCAACAGTTAACGCATACGATGTATGAGTGACAATGAAAGCTATTTTCGAAATGAGCCATATTTATTAGGAAGTAATCCAAGGTCAAGTATTTATTTATGGTGGGAGGAATACATCCGACGACCTCGAAAAATACAAAACAAATGTAACCTTGAAATAAGCATCGTCCACCTGGTCATCACCAAACAAAGAAACATCTGCTCGCGTTCAAGACCAAGCAAATGTAACCTTGAAATAAGCGTCGTCCACCTGGCCATCACCAAACAAAGAAACATCTGCTCGCGTTCAAGGCCAAGTTATTGACCTTGACCTTGGAACAACACCTGCGCATATCAAGGCCAAATAACAATAGCACACCTGAGCGTTCAAGGTCGACCCTACTGCGCATGCGGAAACTCACTAAGCATCTACTTATACTACTGTCCTGTATGACATAAGTATTAACTGCTAAAGTTTAGTTTTTGATTACCTATTTAATAAGTTCAACCTCTAAAGACACTTATAGTCAACTACTTAAATGCAATTTTAAAGTAACAAAATATTAGGTACTCGGAAACTGATGAAAATGAAGTAAAAACGCACTACAAATAGACCTGACCTCTTCGTTTTATCCCAAAAAAATCAATAAAACAGTTAATATTATTCACCATTAATTAAACCACTAAAAACTATTCTTAAAACGTAAGCTAATTAAACAAAATAAGAAAAACAACTAATTATCCATAAAATACTGAGAAAGGTGCAAATAAATTAGTACACACTCTTTTATAGGACGACGATAATTTGAAATTTCGTCTATGATCAGCTGTTCAGCCATTCTAACCAAAATAGTATTCGTTGCAAAATAGTTTGCTGCACGTCAAGATTTAGGCCAAATGGGTGTAAAACGGATTATGCCATACGAGCTTAACCGAACGCCAGCCGATTACACTCGGGTTTAGGCCAGTTGAACTTTAGGCCCGATGGGTTTTAGGCCCAATGGAGCCATCTCATTTGCAGAATCTAACTCTAACCGAAACGAACTTCGACAGAACGAACAACGGCAGAAAAAATAAGGTCAGAAAGACGGCGAAATAGGGCAGCGTTGCCAAATGTATGTATTTATAGTAATCATAGTGCTCTGTTTGGGAGTATGCCCATTACTACATTACTTGTTAAACATTGTTATTGCTCAATTATTTGCTATAAAGACACATAAAAAATGTATATAATTTATTGAAGAAAGTTTTGGAGTGGAACCTTTTGAGTCTTTTGGAAAATCATACTTAGTTCTTGGGATTAGACTGTGTCAAAGTGAAGTAACTGTCTGACTTTTCTCCTTTGATTACACGAGGTATTTTCCGAAATGTTCCTTCAATCTGCAAGATGAAAACATTGAATGGTAAAAACTGATAATTCAGTGTCGTAGAGACACAATTGACAGTATTGGCACGGTCTAACTTTTTTCATGAAAAGTAATCTAGCATTTAATTTGAAAACATTTCTTTGTTATGTCTAAAATTTCATCAGTAATTACTGCCACAAATAAATCTAGAATTTCAGCTGTAAGGGGTCATCCATTAATTACATCACACGTAAAGGGGGAGGGAGGGAGTCCACAAAGTATGACAATACGTGACAATTGGGGGAGGAGTCATAAGCTTCGTGACGTCACATTTAATCTAAAATATTAAAACAACTAAATAGGGCATAGGGCCACGGGCGAAATGAACGTTATATAAGTATGTTATTTTGAAGTGTAAAATTGATTGCCTTTGGTAACATTCACCGAAAGACCGATACCGCCTTTCAAAAAAGCCGACGCCGACGCGACGTAAAGGGATTTATTGTTTTAATATTTGTTTGCAATGTTACCAGGTCTACGGTTTACCGGTTGGGTTTGGGGTTTAGGGTCGGGTTTTCGGCCTCGATTTACTGCCCTACCGTTTTTGAACCTGATTCTACCGTAATTTTTAATCTGAATAATATACAGTGACCGCCAAAATGTCTGCACCATATGAGAATCTTTTTTAAAATTTGATTAAGATCAAATTTGACTTTGGCATCAATTTTTGCTTGACCAAGAACCTTAAATGACATACATAAAGATAGTCACGTGATCCATGTTAGTTGTCAAAAGTTACATTTTTTAAAAATGGTATTATTTGTAAAAATTTCGAAAAAGTCTTAGTAAAAAGTTAGGTGGTTTGTCATCGAGATTCCATTTTAAAGTTTTGTTCAAAACTTAACTTTTAATTTGTTACATATTTTTTTTAGCATCATAAATTTGTTTAAATATTTAACGTTTATTTCGTTATTATTAAGTTTAAACGCCATATTGCAACGTTTCTAAAGATGAGGTATACATTTTCTAAAGTTTACAGAGTTTTTATAGCACAAAAATAAATAATTTTTAAAATTCCCTGAGCGCTGTTGGACTATTATTAATTGATTTTTTTAGTGCTACAGAGCTTATTATTAACCATATCAAATACAACAGTTAGAAAAGCATATCATCTATAGGATTTTAGAAGCTAACTAAAACTTTTTTTATTAAAACTTTTATTTTTAAACTAAAACAGGAATAACAAAAATTTAAACCTTATTCTTAAAACAAAAAAAAAGGTTTACATTTTAGTGGGCCGTCCTTCCCTTTCCATACATTTAATTGTTTTTCTGAAAAACCCTTTTCTAACATTTTTCAGAAATCTTGGTGGAATTTCAAGGCAAGCCTTTCCTATAGTATTTTCCAAGTGATCCACGACTGGAAACGGTCGTTTACAGTACACTTTTTGTTTGAGATAATCCCACAAAAAGAAATTCGTGACAGTTAGGTCAGGTTTGCTAGTAATACTCAGAATATCTGCCAATCCATTTTCGTCTGAACAAATTGTCTAAAAAATTTCTGCCCTCAACCGTGCTGCGAATTGTTGGTACCACAATATCAATCTTTCCGGTAGTGACATATTATCAACAATATTGGTTATCTCAGTCCTTAAAGAGTTTAAATAAATTACTGCGTTTAAGTTTTCTCTAAAAAAATAGGGCCCAATCAATTTTGCGTTAAAAACTCCACACTAGACTTTTACTCCAAAAGAATATTGCGCTTTGCACTCAATTATGAAGCCGGGGTTTTCATGAGCCCACCACCTACAGTTTTGAGAACTTACCTACTGTCCCGTTTGAATAAAAAGGTGCTTGGTCTGTAAACATTCCTTTGGCAAATGACCGATTCTCTTATATTTCCCCCTGTACCCAGGCACAAAAATCAAACCTTGCTTCAAGACCCCTTTCTTTAAGAATATTTCTAAATTTCGGCTCGTAGGGATGATATCTATTTTTTTGTAAAATTTTTCTTATGGTTGCTTCTTTGACCCCTGTTCTTTCAGATATTGCTACAACTGACGTTTGCTTGTGTTCAATTGCTTCTTATAACACATTTTCTTCATGCTCTTCTAGTTTCTAATTTGCATGTGGTTTCTTAAAATCATTCAAAACTGTTCCAGTTCGTTTGAATTTGTCCAGAATACGCCCAACTGAGGAATTCGAAACAAACTTTTGTGGGTGTCTTTGATTAAAAATATTCCTAGTGTCCCTATTTGTCCTATTTTTTACCGTGAATAAAAACTATCTCTATTTTTCTTCGGTATCCCATTATTCAGCAGCTTGTGGCTTGTGGGCCGTGCCCCCCCCTGAGATTGTGAGATTGTCATACTTTTTAATTATTAATAGTAAAATCTTTAAAAATATATTACTTTTTTTCATTTTGCCCCCCCCCCCCCCCACCTGTACCTGTAAACAAGTATATACGTAAAAGAGAGAGAAAACCTTTTTGGATCGCTTTCAGAGACTAAAAATTTTACAAAACATTGCCATCTGTTAAACTAAATACTGACCACGGTAATTAATTAATTTAAACAATGATTCGGGTTCTATAAGGTTAGTAGAGTGTGCGAAAATTTTTTTAATTTAAAAAAATAACAATCCTTAAATATTTTTAATAAGCCAAACGAACTCTACTGATTTGTGAGCGTTTTCATTGGCCTGTAGTTTCTTCTTGATTTTTTTTTCGACATAAAAATAACTTTTGCACACCCACGTGGATATTATCATTCGATTGGAGTTAAAAAAATTAATGTTTTTTTTGTGATTTGGTTTAACAAAACCGCTCAAGACGACGTAATTTTCTATCGTTCCGATCGCCTTAACAACGCCACGAGTTTATCATGAACGTTATGTAATAGTACGGACGAAATCTACAAGTTGGATGCGAATGTCCTCTTTGCAGCCTTTTTAACTGTTGAAATAACAACGAATAGGTAGAGAAGCAAAAACTTAATCAATATCATAAGAAAACTGTTGAGTCAAATGTTTATATTTTCGACTATGAATGGGCACAGTGTAACCAAATACATATACATACATATATACGTATAGATGGATATGTAGTCACGTACTTATGTAGGGCGTGTTCTTTTAATCTTAACTTAGGTTTAATGCAAGATAGAGTAGTATTATACTGGCGTGCTTTCCGAGTGGTCTTTATAGATAAAATAGACATTTTATAGAAGTGAATCTTTCTTTTATTTTCATGGCCTAATTCCTTATATTAACTTTCTTATTATTGCTAGCCATTTCATTTTTACTTACCATTTCATATCATTCAACGTGTGTAACATCGGCCACTTTCTGTAAAAAAAATAGACTATTAAATATAGTACGCTATTTAAATAAGTTTTTAAAGTTTAATTTCTCTTTCACATGTAATCAGTCGAAGTGTATGTGTACCACAGCTCCTTAAAAGAAATAGATTACTTAATTCCCGTCAGAACCGTTGTTAATAAAATGGCACACCTATACAAAAGACGGCTATCTGGGGGATTCATGTTAAGATACAGGCACGTTGGCAGCTTTGTTACTTGAAATACGTCAACAACAAACAATATGTGTGTGTCTGTAGGTGTGTGTGTGTGTGATGGTGTGTGTGTAAGTTAATGGCACTGGTTAAGACCAAATGGCCAGCATCCAACAAACAAACAATATGACCAAGTTGATTATCTCGTGGGTGAGTTCGGATTTGTGCACTACTTTAATTGGATTGCAAAATCGCTCTAAAACAATAACCTTAAGTAGACAAACATTTGAAGTTATTTTATATTATAAAATATTAACATTGATATTTGATCCTTTTGCTTTTCAAATTATCAGTTATTACCCTTCCACTTCCACGAAGTTAGCGGCTGCCGCCAACACTAATTATTTTAGTACCAAACCCAATCAAAATTAAATAATGGGTATGGCCGTCCATTTATGCGTGTGCCATTTGTGAAACAGAGTCGGTCCTCTACTTCTCTTTTCAGGCGTGCGGTGTGTACTCTTTCTCATAATATTAAACAGCATACAATCAACACATTATACTATTTTTGTTTAATCTGGGACAGCGCACGTAGACTTTAAGCATAAGTACTACCGTACCGTCGCACAGTGGTTCTCTGAGACAATTTGAAATTATATATACTTAAAATATGTAAATTTAGCACAGAAAATCCACCTTTTAGGGTCTATAGGACAAGTAAAATTAATCAAACACAAAATTGAGGGTTATGAAATTTATAAAAAAAAATCAAAAAGGACACTGAAAGTCTTCTTCATAGTCTTTAAAATCGCTGTTTTCGGTGATAAACTTTAAAAATATCTTCAATTTTTCTAACGGAACTGGTTTGGCCCTTTCACACTCTATATAGGTCCTGGCGTAGGATGCTGTCATAAAAAACTGAAACCATTTTTTTTATAAGTAGTAGCGCTAAGTAGCACGCAATATGGATATCAGTGACAAGCCAAAATGCCAACAGTCATGTTCGTTTAGCAACTTTAACGGATAAAGCCTGATCAAGTTTTTTCGGGTCTAACAAACTTTCGTAATTTTAGTATGTCATAAATATGTCTTAAGTAAATATATAGCCCACAAGAGTTAGCTTAAGCTAGTTTTCTCAAAGATACTTACCTGTTAGGTGTATCCATAGGAAAAACGTTTAGAGTTAGTTGCACAAACACATCTAATACCAATTATTACTAGGTAACGACTGGCGCCTTAGGCAGCGTTGCCAGTTGCATAAAAATAAAAGTACTAGGATGAGGGAGAAAAAAGTACTGATGTAAGGAAAAAAGTACTGATACTCCAGTTTGCCCAGGTTTGTTTACTTTTAATTAGTGATGGGGAATCCGGATCATTTTGAAGATCCGGGTCAACGGATCTGGATCAGTGAGCCGGATCTCGGTTCAGTTGAGCCATTTTTAAATCAGTTACCAAGTCATGACCAAGTCAGACTATTGGGCAACACTGTCTCATTTAATCTTACTACTTTGATTTTTTAGGTTAAACATTGAGGATATGGAGCAACGTTGCCAAATAAGGTAACGTAGTCATGA
The DNA here is from genome assembly GCA_963971165.1 of Philopedon plagiatum. Taxonomy (NCBI): domain Eukaryota; kingdom Metazoa; phylum Arthropoda; class Insecta; order Coleoptera; family Curculionidae; genus Philopedon; species Philopedon plagiatum. The sequence goes on from OZ020193.1 coordinate 76,470,451, forward strand.
CTATGTCACCTATTTAAAATGGCCTTTGAATCTAAATGTGGCTAGACGCGACCATGGAGATTTATAATGTTTTTATAAGACATATTTTACACATCAGCATTATTATCTAATAAAATGCCTAGTTATTCTGTTATTACCATCATATACTATCTACGTTATGTTATTATTAGGTACTTTTATTAATATTTATAAATCCCAACTGAAAATATTTCCTGACAATATGGCGTATGAGACATAATAAACTCGTTTTTTGAATAAAGGATATTCTTTATTAACTCGACTATTGGGTAAAAAAAACAGCAAAACTTTACGTTTAGAAAAATTTGATATAATGTCAAATATCATAAACACCAATATAACACATTTTGTTTAAAAACAATATTTTTATTTTTGATAAAAAAAAGATTTCACCATTTTGATGCCTACAAAAGCTTTCAGTGTTTAAATACGAAAGAAGTTTTGAGTGGGAATGCTAGTATTACCCCATTATTGTTGCAGTTTCCTAATATTGGCAACAATAAAAATGAAGAAGTTAGTAGCGAGTTCAGGGAGATTTGTAATTTACCTACTTTAGTTAAAGCAGAATTGTTAACACTTGACTTGGAGTCATTTGGGTTTAGACTATTTAAATTTAAAAATGCTGTAGATGATAAGTGTTTTGAAAATGTTTGTTTATTTCTTTTTGACATTTTAAGTTTACCGCATAGTAGTGCTTGTGCTGAGAGGATTTTTTCGAACGTAAATAATATTAAAACAAAAAATAGAAACAGGTCGTTGGCTTCTATAACAAACTGCCTGCTCTTGGGAAAGGAGATTTTAGATAAAAAACCATGTTATGAATGGGTTCCTTCAAGTTTTCTCCTAAACAATTCTTTCAACTCAGAAGTATCATCTTGGACTTCGGTTAAAGCTAGAAACCTATCTCGAACTTTTTCCATTTTCACATCTCCATACCTAACTAAGATAGCTAGGCACTTTTTAATGGACACATCAGTTGTCTCGTCAATTGTAATGGAGTATTTCTTTTCTTTTAAAATAGATATAATACTCCGTCCACTTTCTTCTTGAAAGTTTTTTAAAAGGGCTGTAGTTTTTGTTCTTGAACAATTTAAATTTTTTAATATTTCTGAATCTGGTGCTGCAGATGCCAATAATTTTGGAAGGTGATCCATTAAATCCATTGGTAGGTTGTGTTCAATATCTAAAGCGGTTAATTTTAGCTCACATTCCTTTACCTTTTTAGCAAACAGTTTTTTCTCATCAATTTTTGTTTCATAAATTTGAATATTAACAGTATTTTTTACAGCTGCTGATATTTTCTTGTGGGACAATCTTTTTTCATGTCGAATTAAGTGTGAGTAGCTACCTACTACATTTTTCTGGCAATATTTGCAAAAACTTCTGCCATCTTTATTGACAACCCACTTAAATTTATCCATGTAGCGTCCACTGAATTTTTGTACATAAGAAAGTTTTCTTCGTTTGCTTTTATCCTAAAAATTAGAATAAATATTAAAAAATAACAACATTTAGCATACTACTATACGTACAATAACTGATGTTGTATCAGCAGCTATCAATGATGGCTCATCCTCACTCTTTTCAGATTCACTTTGCTCCTGACAATTAGCAACAATTGCAGCTTCTGGGGCAAAGATATTCTCCAAATTAGATTTCCCTTTGGCTTCAGATATACCACTTGTACTAGCAGGTGTCGACTCTATCAAAATCTCAGACGAAGCTGAAGGAGAAGGCTCCGAGCTTTGTCTGTTTATGGCTTTGAAATAACTAAAACATAAAACAATCCGCGTAATAAGTATCAAGAAGCAAACAAGTGGGTAAAAATACCTAAATATTTCAGTTTGTTTTGACCTAACTATCTGATGTACTTCAACCAGAAACCATTTAAAAAATCGGCCCATTCCACCACCAAAGCCAAGACGTCCTATTTCCTACAATATTTTTAATACCTATTATTAGAGATTATAATTACTAAATTCGTGCTTCACGTATAAATAACGTTTTAGGTTTATGGACGCATTGACCCTTGCCCTTATTATTATTAATACATACCACTTTTTCATCAAATAAATGAAGTAAATGTAAAGTAATAATTGTTTAACGTAAACGAAAAGCAGACGCCGACCGCATAAAAAATTAGAAAAAGATTTAATTTAAGGGTAAGGGGGAACGCAGACAGCTGACGCTGACAGTCTCTGTCACTCAGTGTTGCCAATCTGAGTTTATGAAAGTAGACGCCGCTAATCGGCAACACTGCTGTCAATCCCAAAGAAAATAAAAGGGTATGGTATGCCTTCTTTTACTTCGACGGTCGAGCGGTTGTCCGGTCCTACCAACTAAATTATTGATAATGTATTTTTTTTACTACAGCTTGTTGGGTCTTTTAAGCTATTTTGACAGATACATATGTGACATATGAAAAAGTACTGATCGAAGAAAAGTAGCACTGCGGTACTGATGAGAGCTAAAAAGTACTGATTTCAGTACTTAAGTACTGACACTGGCCACGCTGGCCTTAGGCCACGACATTCGAATACGTGAGTTTTTACCTGCCCTCTGTCGGTCGGCTATGCGAACTTCGACTGAACCTTTATTGTTATGTATTACATGATTAATAAGGTCGCTTTTAATGTATCTTAAAGACGAATAGAATGGCTCAGGGAATCACTGTGCGTCGGCATCAAAAGAGACGGGGAAAGGGACGCCTATTTAAACGCGATTTAAAGGACTGGTGGCAGGGAGAGGAAGTTAAAAATTTGCAAGCAGTTTGTTCTAAGATCTGGAGACCCTAGGTACGAACACCGTATACCGTCTTGTCTGTATACGGTGGTACGAATGAGCTAGAAAGGTGGGATACTCGAGGAGTTTTCTAGCTGGGCAGTAAAGGGATGCATATTTAAAGCACTTCTTCTTTTTATTCAGTTAGTCAAGGGGGGAATAATAGCGATTAGTTGTTCTTAGCAAAATCCGTCGAAATATCGGTAGAAAAGAGACAGCGCGGCGACGAGCGAGAAAAGGGAATTTTCTTGTAAGGAGTGGATCATTAATGAGTCGAATGGCTCTCTTCAAATATGTTAAGAGTTAAATGATGCTACTAGTACTCCCTAGATGTGGGAATAGTACTCTAGGTTGGGTTTTGTTTGGGGCACATAGAGCACGGTGTGCCTGAACATGATTTAAATGAAAAGTTTTTGTCCCGTAAAAATTCTTTCTAATATTGAGTTCCTTGCTCATCATGAGTACTTTGCATGAAAAAATAAAATCGACGGCCGAGCCGTTTTTTGAGAGAAGTATATTTTTGTATGTGCATATGAGCCGACTTCACAAAAGAAAAAGCACTAAAAATTATGAAATATTTTTACGTATTTATAAGTTCAAAGTTAGGTAACTTGTACACCGAAGTTCTGAACTTTGTAGTCGGCGCAATTTTAAAGTATAATAGGAATAATAGAATAGGAAATAATAAATTAATAAATTGTTAATAAAGACAAATATTTTTAGTTATTTATCACTGAGCCTATTGGTCAACCTAATTGCGTTCGATTTTTAGTAATTTCTACAGAAAAGTTCTGAACTTTACAGTAAGCGCAAGGTCTTATAATTGTTTATGAATTATAATTACGAATCCTTATACTGTGAAATTGCGCCGACATCAAAATTCAGAACTTCGGTCTACAAGTTACCTAACTTTGAACAAAATAAAGTTTACCATTAAACACAGTTATAAAAACATCATTTCATACTTTTTAGTGATTTTTCTTTGGTGAAGTCGGTTAATCTTTTAAAAAAAGAAACACATATTTATTTCTTTTTAGTTCACCTATTCTCCCTACCTTTTCATCTTATCGCCCCCTCTTTAAATTTATCATATCCAAGTAATTTTAGATTTTCAGACCTCAGTAACCCCGAAAATGACACAGTTAATATTTTTAAAGAATTTTCAACCCGCAGTAATTTTTTTACATGTTTTTTTTATATGTTGTTACCTGAGTTGTCAAGTAGCTGACATAAAATTTTATCTATACATTTTTATACAATTTTATAATTATATTATTACTAGGAACAATTTTTGGCCGTTCGCAGAAAAAATCTAAATTTAAGTAACCCCAGAAAATACAAAATTGGCTTCTGAAACCTAAATTACTGAAGAATATCACACAAATACCGAAACTGACAATTATGTCAAAATCAACGGTTTGTTCTACTTGCAAAAATAATCTAAAAAATTTAGCCATATGCAATTCTTGTGGAAATAAACTTTGCAGAAACTGTTCTGGTCTGACTCAGAAAGAGTTCAACTGTGCTATACTGGTAGTTAGAAAATTAAAATTTTTCTGTGCTGAATGTGACAATACGAATACTACCTCAAATAATTATTCGCAAGATCTCTTTCCAACTCAAAATTCAAATATTTTAAATGATGGCCATGACAGCTTTAATGAAGAATATCTAAGCAAAAAAGTGTTTCAAGAAGAAATTTCTAAAATATTTACCTTTTTTGAGTGCATTAAACAAGAAATTACTAATTTAAAAGAGTCTAACGTTGATTTGGTACGATTTCTCTCTTCTGAAGAATATGTTAAGATGGCTCAGGCTAAAAATGTTAATACGGCACCAAAAAATATCCATCTAAACAGCCATTTTGGAGTATACAAAAATAATTACAGTTCTAATGAAAACGTTGATGATCTTCGAGGAAAAGTTTTAAATTCTGTAAATAATAAAAATCAAAACGTCAATCAAGAAAACGTCAGGCAGAATATCAAAATTTACAATGAACCAAACTGCAAAACAAACTTATCCAGTGAAGCGAACTTAAAAAATCAAAATTCTTCAGAAAATGTCAACTCTTATAAAAAGGTAAAAACCAAATCTAAATTTATACGAGGCTCAAATGAAACTAAACTTTTAAAATCCTCAAATACATTCTGGATTTTTGCAACAGGATTTAGCAATAAAACCAAAGAAACCGACGTTATTAAATATTTGAAGCAATTCAAAGACCTGGAATATATTTGTGAAAGACTTCAAACAAAAAATCAACATTCTATTTCTTTCAAGATTGGCATTCCTTATCAGTACAAAAATGAATTTTTCAAAGAAGATATTTGGCCACTAGGAATATATATTAATCAGTATTTCCCTCCGAGAAAACTAAATTCAAAAAATGAAGGCGATGTTCCAAAAAACTGAATAATAGCGGTAACATACTAGTTGCACACTTAAATATTAGATCATTAAAATTGTCTTTTTATGAGTTTAAAAAATTTCTTTTAGATCTCAACCCCGACATTTTTGCAATAAGTGAAACTTGGCTTACTAATAACGACTCTTCATTAAGCTTTGAAATTTTTGGTTATAATTTTTTCAGGAAAGATAGAAATGGTAGAGGAGGGGGTATTGGTGTATATGTCAAAAAATATTTAAAAGTAAAGGAAATAAGTGTTCCAGACACTGCACCGATAGAATTACTTTGGTTAAATATTTTAATTAACAGAAAAAAATTAGGGTTAGGTGTTGTTTATAAACCACCAAATGTAAATTATAACTCTCTTCTTATTCTTGAGCAAATAATTCCACATGTTTATCTATCAGTTGATAGACTTATCGTAACTGGTGATTTTAACATTGATTTTTATAACAAAAGTATTGACGGAATTTTTCTTGAAAACCTGTTTTCTACATTTAGTTTAAAACAAATAATTACAGAGCCAACTAGGCACGAAAAATCCCCTAAAATTATTGACCATATGTATATTGATGAAAACCTTGACCTAACTGACTTTGGCACTACCGAAACACAAAATATTCAAAATAGCTTAGGTAAACCTATTACTGATCACTCCATGATATTTTGTAAGATTGCAATTCCAAACAAAATACCTGTACAGGTGAAATATTTTAGAAATTTTAATAATATAAATCTAAACATATTTAATCAAGATTTACAAAATATTGACTGGAAATGTATTGAAAGCACAGATGATTTTGAAAACAAAGTCAAAATTTTTAATAATAATATTATAAATTTATTTGATAAACATGCACCTATCCAAATAATAAGAAACAAAAAATGCAGTCCATGGATTACTAACACCATTAAAGAAATGTCTAAATTAAAACGAAAAGCTTTACAAAAATATAAAAGGGATAGATCCCAGATTTCATGGAAATCTTATATAGATGCTAGAAATATTTTAACAAAAGCTATTAAAAAAGAAAAGCAAACTTTTATAAGACTTAATATAAGTACTAACAATCCACAGCAATTTTGGAAAAATATAAAAAAATTTAACATTAATTTAAAAGAATCTAAATCTATTAGTGAGTATCCTGCTGCAAACGATTTAAATAGTTATTTTATTAATTCTGTAAAAGATATACATCCTAATGAAAATTTATTATCATTTTATATAAATAATAAGTTTGCTGGAATTGATAAAAATGTTTTCTTTACCTTGAAACCTATTTCATGTTATGACATTACCAAGATTATATCAAAAATTAAAACAAATTCTTGTGGGGCTGATGGCATAACCTTACGAATGCTAAATCTTTGTATCAGTAATGACTTTTTAAATGCTCTTAAACATATAATAAACTATACTATACTTAATAATTCTTTTTCAGATATATGGAAAACCAGCATAGTTATACCTATACCAAAAGTATATAACGCGCAAAATTTAAATGATTTTAGACCTATTTCTTTACTTTCCATCATATCAAAAATACTTGAACGTGTAGTTTTTAATCAGGTTATAGAATATATTAATATAAATAATATTTTGCCTGATAACCAATCTGGATTTAGAAAAGGCTTTAGTACTACCACTTTACTTTGTAAACTTAAAGACGACATATTAGTAAACTGGGATTCAGGTTTTGCTACCAGTATTATATTTCTTGATTTGGAAAAAGCTTTTGATTCTTTAAATCATAATTTACTTTTAGCTAAACTTAAATATATCGGTTTTAGTAGTTCAGCCTGTCAATGGTTTAAAAATTATTTATTTAATCGAAACCAGATTACAAAAATTACTAGTGAACATATAATAGAAAACTCTACTTCATTACCTGTTTACAGAGGGGTTCCTCAGGGATCAGTATTGGGACCATTATTATTTATTCTTTATACATTTGATTTTTACCTAGCTATTAAAAATGGAACACTATTATCTTTTGCTGATGATACTCAAATTTATTATCCAATTCACTATACAAATTTAAAAAATTATGTATCTTTAATAAATAAGGATTTATCTAATATTTCACAAACTATTACACATCATGGCTTAAAAATAAATGAAACTAAGACAAACCTTCTTGTAATTGGTCCTAAAACTTTGGTTACAAAAATTGAAAATAATTCTGATTTCAAAATTATTCTCAATAATGATTTTATATTACCAACTATCAAATTAGGAAGGAATCTTGGCGTAATATTTGATCAAAATCTAAACTTTGATGCTCATATAAGAAACATAGTAAAAAAAGGATATTATAAATTAAGGATCTTGTATCATTTTAAAGAATTTTTAAATATCGAAACAAAACTTAAACTTGTAGATTCGATCATTATAAGTGGATTAGATTATTGTGACGTTATATATCATAAAAATATCAGCTACAATTCTAAACAAAAACTACAAATCCTACACAATAACTGTGTAAGATTTTCAGTAAATCTTAAAAAATATGATCACATTACCTCAACATTCAATCAGTATAAATTAATTAAATTAGAAACTAGACGTGAAATTCATCAAACTTGTTTCATTTACAAAGTCATAAACACTAAAACACCTGATTATCTATTTAAAAAATTAGAATTTCGTAATAATGTTCATTACGTGAATACAAGAAATCAAAACAACTTAACTATACCATCACACAAAACAGAAAAGTATAAAACATCTTTTAAATATAATAGTGCAATCATATATAACAGCATTCCCTTCTATCTAAAATATTTTACTTTTTCAACTTTTAAAACTTATTGTAAAAATTATTTAATCGGGGTGGAGTTGGAAGAATGATTATATATAATCAAAATTCTACCTTTTTGTGCCAACTAGTGTGTTACTATTGTTATTCATTTTTGTAAAATATTTATGCATGATATTATATTGTTACTTTTTACACTGTTTATTGTTTACTGGCACAAATAAATAAATATTATTATTATTATTATTATTATTATACAAGAACTTAGCTTTTTTAACTTCAATAAACCCGACACTGACCCATTAGTTAACATTTTTGGAGAAATTGGCACCCGCTCCTCTTTAACCCCCCCCCCTCCGCCGCTTTCTTAATCTGTTACACAAAATTAAATTGTTGTGCCTCAATAGCCCCGAAAAGGGAACATTTTTGGAGAAATTGACAATTGCTCCTTTTTATCCCTCCCCCCGTTAATTTTTTTAACATCGGTTAGACAAAATTAGATTTTCTGACCTAAATTAACCCCGAAAATGTAGTTAACATTTTTGGAGGAATTATCAGGCGCTCCTTTTATTATCACTATAACCACCCCCCCCCCCCGCCCTCCGCAACTTTTCTTTTACATTTGTCAGAAAAGATTTGATATTCTGACCTCGCTGGCTCCCGAAATTGGCATGTTAGTTAAGATTTTTGAAGAAATTCCTAGTCACTCCTTTTTGTCACATCCCCTCCCCCCTCCCGTTAATTTTTTTTATCTGTTAGAGGAAATTAGATTTTCTGGCGCCAATAACCCCGAAAATGATACAGTAATTAACATTCTTGTAGAATTACCTCTTCCCCAGAATCTATTTTAAAGCTAATTTAAATTTGGTGTGGTCACTAGATATAAAACGAAAGTGGAGTCGCCAAACCACTTCACACGAGCGACCGAGTGGCGCCACAGAGAAGTGGATACTCGCGATTGAGCCGCGCCACTCGGTGTCGCCGAGTGGCCCGTCTGTTCGGGCCCTTAATCCGTTCAAGAATTATGCGTGAACATACATTAAAAAAATAAATAACACATACCTCCATCCCAGGGTTGCCAGATCTTGCAAATGAAAAAGCGGGACACGTGAATCTATGACACGTGGTTAAGGGGATAATATTTTAATGTGTTAAAAATTTGTGTCAAAAAAATGTTTCACTTTTCAAGGACAAACATCCCAAATAAAAATTTCGATATTGCCGCGCAAAAAAAAAATTCAAAGAACATGCAATTTTTTCCTTAAATATATATTGTAAACTAAAAATAAACAAAAACAAACAAGTAAACGAAACTATAACAACCATGTACAGGGTCTTCCAACGAGGACTGAACAGGGGCTCATTTTTGAGCTTCCTTGTATTTAAAGAAAAATCTAAAATAGCCAATCGATGTAGTTTTTCCTGCAGAATTCAAAAATGAAACCAAAAATTTATTTGAACCAGAAACAAAAGAGTTACGCTATGGATAAGGTGTTTTTTAAATGGAACATAGCTTTTTTTATACGATTTTCGGAACGAGTGATTTTTTTTATGTCCGTTCTGGTTAAAATATTTAATATTGTGACAGCTATTTTTATTAAATTTTAGTGTTTTATCCAGTATAATATAACTTCAACCTGTTTGAAACATACACTAGGTAATAAAGGTAAAATCACCATGAAATCCTTCAAAGTCAAAAAATTTGACAAATTTAGTATAGAGTTGGAATTCTTTTTCTGTCATGTAATGTTTTATTTTCCTCGAATAGGTTCTTTATCCTTAGAATAGTATTGACGGATATATTTCTGTGAAAATTTGCAATAAATCTTCTCCTTGCTTCTCTTGCATTTTCTTGGCATTTGTAGAACAAGATAACAATCTGCAATCTCTCATCTAATGAATATTTCATTTCGGCAATACTTATTATAGTAAATTTGTCAAATTTTTTGACTTTGAAGGATTTCAAGGTGATTTTACCTTTATTACCTAGTGTATGTTTCAAACAGGTTGAAGTTAAATTATACTGGATAAAACATTAAAATTTAATAAAAATAGCTGTCACAATATTAAATATGTTAATCAGAACGGACATAAAAAAAATCACTCGTTCCGAAAATCGTATAAAAAAAGCTATGTTCCATTTAAAAAACACCTTATCCATAGCGTAACTCTTTTGTTTCTGGTTCAAATAAATTTTTGGTTTCATTTTTGAATTCTGCAGGAAAAAGTACATCGATTGGCTATTTTAGATTTTTCTTTAAATACAAGGAAGCTCAAAAATGAGCCCCTGTTTAGTCCTCGTTGGAAGACCCTGTACATGTATTTAATTATTTAATTGTATTTTTCACATGATGCAACTTTTTCAAGAATTTCTTTTCCATTGCTTTTTAAAAAGATAACAAATTCTTTGCATGTCTTTTTATAATTAGCTTTGATCATCAGTTCGGCTTCTAATGTTTTTAAGCTCAACCGATTTCTTTCCTTTCTCCACGCGGTTGTCATCAAACTAAAAATTCTTTCGGCCGATGCGTTTGAGTGGGGTATAGAAAAAATAAATTTACAAATATTTTCAAAATTAACTGCGGTTGGGTGCTGTTTAAAAAAATGGGTCCACTTTACATCCACATCTTCTGTGTTATCTAAATTTTTAACAAAAGTGCGTAATTGGACAAACTCCTCAAACAACATGTCTTCATCAACAGTTATTTTAAATTGTGCAGCAACATCAAAATAATCATTTAAATTGATTTCTTTGTCACTATTTAAAATCATGCAGGATAACTTTTCAAATTTATTGTTGTCATACTGGTACCTAAAAAGAAATATTCCTAATATTCAAAAATGTATTATAAAAGAGAGACTTTTGACTGAAAAATGAAAGGAAGAAATGTGCAAAAAATATCACCACTTTTCTAGGTAGATAATAGTCCTCTCCAAAAAGGCATTTGCTGCCTTTTGAACTGCAATTTCTTAAAGTCATCTTCGGATTTTATTAAAATATTTCTAGCAATTGAGCCATAAAATTTTTGTTCTAATTTATTTCTAAGTGATGATCTTAATAAACTCATAATGGAATATGATTCTACAACTAAGCTTTTTTCTGATTGTAGCTGTTCAATTCCTCTGTTTAATGTTGACCCTACATTAATTAAAACTCCTAAAAATTAATAAAAGAGGGGACTACAAACTCGTAAACATAAAATATTTAATTTGTGTTACAAATCGACAACCTACCCAAATAAGCCTCAGCAAACTTATCCTCAAAAAAGCTTTTTAGAATTGCTGGGGGAGACTCCATGGACAAAAAGTAGGATTTGACGGGCTCATAGTTTTGAAACAACCTTTCAGCTGCTGGAACGAGACTTAGCCACCTGGTAGGAACTGACTTTAGTAGCTCACACCACTCGGTCTCACAAAACTCAAAAAAATCTTTTAGTTCGGCAGTTTTTTTGGTACTACTGGAGAATTCATTAAAACATTTTATTATAACCATTTCCAGGTCGTGCCTAAAAAAATAATACCTATTTTAGCTTTTGTTTGCATTAAAAGGTTTACTTTACAAACTACTCGTTACTCTTTACATACCTAAAAGCCCTCTGGCCATTCTTGCCTGCGTTATGAAGTATATGACAGACACATCCCACTGGAATTATGTTTTCATTCGGTTTTTGCAATTCGACAAACACACTTTGTTTCTTACCAAAATTTACAGAGGCGTTGTCTCCACAGTAAGCTGTAACATCTTCTACTGATAAATTAGCTTCTTCTAGGCTTTTTACCAAACACTGAGCAATATCATGAGACTTTTCAGAATCAGATGAGTAGAATTTTAATAATTTAGTTTTTGTTCCCTCCTTTTTGTCAAAATATCTTAGCACCAAAGGAAAGGTTTTTATGTTGCCTTTATTTGAAGCATCAGTGGACAGCGAAAATGCATGGTGTTCAGAAAGGTCTTCTAAAATATTTTTTTTGCTATAGGGTCCCAAAATATTTGTAACAATCTTCGTGGCTCTCGTTCTACCACAGGCAAACTTCTCAGCGACTTTTGAATCAGGAAAAATTTTCGAAAAAAGCTTTGACGTACAGTCCACTGACAGATACCTGTGGGAGTGCTGAACAGAATGGTAAATAAAACTACACTCAGCAACTTGCATTTTTTTTACCTCATCTCCCGTTTGATTCAACATTTTTTTAAGCGTATTTGTGTTCGCTAACTTTTGAATGTTCCTGTGGTGTTTTTCACTTTTCATGTGCTTTTGAATATCATATTCGCCGCCATGACCCACTGAAAATTGATTTTCGCAGGCCCTACATTTTGCCATGTTTTCTAAGTTACACGATGTCAGCCAGCTATATTTATCCTCCCAGGACTTATTATACTTTACCTGAAAATACCACTATTTAAATTTGAAACTAGCAGCTATACTTTCTTCTAGCAAATTCGATTAAACTTTAAAATATTTTTATTTGAATGTAATGCACTTACCTCCCTTTTTATTTTATTATTGTGTAGAGTAGAACCCGCAGCTGTGTTTTGCAGAGTAGAGTCCTTGTGTCTCCTAATGTTATCATTAGTACCACCGATATCAAAGTCCATGGATTCCCCGTCCCCGACGACCCCAAGGTCTCCTTTTTGTGCATGAGCTTTACCTGAATCGACATCAAAAACTTCATCTTCGAACACACCACAATTTACACCCAGCCAATCGATTTCATCATCAGAGGATACTGAGGAATCTGAATCCATTGTTTCGCAATATTTTTAATTACCTATTTATTACTAATAAAAAAATAAAGAGTGTTTAGAAATTTGCGATACAGCCGCCGCTCGTCAAATTCTTATAAACGATACGTTACAGGCAAGGCAAGCGCAACAAATGATCCCGGCATAAACAGCATAAACAGCGGCAGCCGATGAGCCGATTCGCGACGACGATGAAGACAATCGGCTCGGTTTGGCTGCTGGGATCATTAAATTTGTTTACCGGGACGCCCCAAGCGCAAATCTTGATGATTAGTACACGCCAGAGAAGTTGCTTCAGTGCTGGGATTCCAGAATGCTATTCGATATCGAAATGTTCTATTTGGCGCAAAAAACCGATTCCCGTTCGTTTTCAGCTGATCGCGGATCGTCTAAAACGATATCGAGTTGTTCGGTACCTCTAGAGATCCCGTTTCGGTCGATTTCGAACTGATTTTTAGGTTAGAATTATTTGTTTTTGTGTTCAAAGTTTTTTTTTTGTTTAATTTCACATTTATGTGAAACATGTAAGTATACCAATATATAAAATGTATTTATTTAAAAAATCGGATACTTACGTTGTAGTTAAGTTGATTTTTGATATTTTGGATAACAAAACAATAAACACACTATTCAGAAATTATCCTTCTTTCATCTGATTTTTTAAGTTTGGATGAAACAAAAAACTATTGTGTTTCTAGGGCTTTTAAAGTACGGGAAGCACACTGGAATATCTTCATAGAATATATGTCAGCATATCCAGAGTTTGCCCGAGGAAGACTGAATAATGCCCAAGCTAGGCATACCTATAAGAAAATGTGGACAGAGTTAGCTGAAAAATTAAACTCTGTCGGATATGGTCAAAAATCTATTGAAAAATGGCAGAAGGTGGGTTCTTACTATAATTTTTACCTATTGATATACACATATTCTTAGATTTCAAGGAATAGAAATGGTCAGTGAGTAAAACAAAGTGACCGAAACATGGTGTAAGGCACTACTAAAATGTTGGTTCATGTAGCAAAATTACCCTAGTATTATTTATAATTTTACTCCTAACATATTATGACTTTATCGGTTAGCTAGTTACCATGAAAACACCAATGCAAAACTTAACTTATAACAGACTCAGCCTTTAGATAAATGATTTACTGAACACTGATAAATCCCCTAAAACAGTAATTTTGTAACCACAGTTTGTTACATAAGCAAAGGACAAACCTGATTAGATGTTTATAAAATGTGTTTTAGTTGATTTTGATATTTTATAATTGTTATACCCTCAGTTATAATTTTGATATTTTATAATTGTTATACCCTCGGTTATACCTACTTACTTTTGTAGACCTGGATTGATTTTAAGCAAGCTCTAAAGAAGAAGGCAACTGAAATACAGAAACACCAACAGAAAACAGGCGGAGGACCAGAGTTTAAAAAAAGTTTAAATGATTTTGAACTAAAAATCTTGTCTCTATTAGGTGATTCATTTTATAAAGGAATAGGGGTCCAGGAACTAGGGGTAGGTATTTAAATTTTAAGGCATGTTAATTATGGCTTAATTGTACAGATAAAATTCCACTTGCCAATGCCCAGTACCGTATTATTTATTGAATATGTTTATTAGACAACAGTGAAAGGGGCCATGAGTGGACACTCATGGATCTCTGATACTCTTGTCAAGTTATGGGAGGTGTCTGCTTATGGGAAGGACTGATAGTGAAAGCTTCCATAGGTGGACTTTTATATTGTTCAGATGCTTGTCTGGTTAAAAGAGATGTTTCAGTGTTTCAGTTTCATTGCATTTAAAAAAAAATGAATGCAAAGTTGTGACCTAATAATTATTTGTAAAAAATTATTAAGGTCTTTAGCCCTATACCTAAAGAAGTGCATATTGTACTATTGTAAATTTTATTTCAATTTATTTTAAATTTCTCAAAGTAAATTGTGCTTTGCAAATATTAAAATAGAAGAAATAAAAGAAATATAAATATGAATTTGGATTTTTCTATCTGATTATTATTTTTGCAGTAGTGTTTTTTTTCTTTCTGTATTTCGAGCATTATTTTTATTGTTTTACAGCTGGTTATGAAATATCTTCTTTTTTTTCAGGTAGACAGCGAAGACAATGCCGTTAATATACAGTCCAATAAAACCATACCTTCATTACCTTCCGCACCAGCTGCCTCAATATTATCGATATTTGAACCAACTTGTGGACCCTATACATTTGAATGTGCTTTAACTAAATCAAAAATGAAATCCGCTATACCGTCAGCTTTTAAACAGTCCCCTGGCTGTTATATACCTGAAGTTGCAACTTTTAATCCAGCAGCAACAATTGTTTCCGAACAACAAGAAAACCTAGTCACAACTAATATCATACCAAAACAGAATACTCCACAGACATCTGCTTCTTGCATAGAAGAGACCAGCATGACACTTCCCATTAAAAAAGAGATTCCTTTTCGCAAAAGACATATTGACCAACTTGTTGAAGATCATGATTACCTAACAAATAGGCCGGAAGCATATACAAAGAAAAAAAACATAAAACTAAGTGATGAAAAAGAAATTCACAAAGTGTACTTAGATACAGTAGAAATTTTACATAATATCAATAATAACATTACTGAAGGGTTACAAAAAGTATCTGATTCCATCAATGAACAGAATGTCACTTTAGTGAATCTAAGTCAAAATGTTAATAATCTTACCAAGGAAATTGGAGGTTTGACCAGTTTTTTAAAAACTTTCCTACAAAACAAAAGTTTGCCTTAAGTTATATGTTAAAGACTGTATGCATATGTGATATTGAAACATGATGTTTAAAAGTACAAGATGCTTGAATAACAAACGCCAATTAGTGAATTAACGTTTTTGTGATATTTGTTGTGGGCTGTGTTATACTGTGAGTTTTGTTGATTATATTACGAATTACCATTTTTGACATGTTTACCATTTTACTTTATGAATAATTTCTTACTTTTTGTTATCCATAATAAGCCTGTATAATTACTTTAGCTACAGAAATTAGGCCGAATTCGAAGCCATATTTGCCTCCTTGGCTTTCTTACTGATATTACTATATACAAGTTGTCTAAAAGGTATGCAACGGAAACTTTTTTAATATTGATTTTCAGAAAATAGTACTTCTGATGAAAGTTGGTAGATACATAAGAAAAAATACTTTCCTCATTAGAAATTTTCAGTTGGGATATAAAGGAAATGGAAAAAGGACAAAAAATCCACTTCACAATACGAAAATATCTTTAAATGTTTGAATTAAGAATTCCAAAGAGCTCCAACATGCAGGAAAACAGTTATTTCAAAAACGGTTCTTTTTTATTTTTCTACTAATTTTCTCGGTAAATATAACTTAAATGAAAAACTTAACGTTTTGTAATGGTAATTTACAGCCCCTTGAAATAGTTTCACAAATTTTAAATTTTAATTTTTCTGTATAGAGTTTTTGTATTTTTTGCGCTCCCTATATGTTTATTGTTAACAGAATATTTGTGATGGAGAAAGAAATTTTTCTTTATGTATCAACTTCTGTCAACAATAAAATTTTCTAAGAAATCAATAATAATTTTTTTTTAATATGTTGCATACTTTTTCCGCCACACTGTATATTGTAAGAAATAAAATATAGGTAATACGGAGAACAGTGTCGGATAAAATAAAATGAAATAGAAAATACGTCACGAATGATTCATTTGTGGCAGAAGTTTACCAATGTAAAATGTCAAACCACAATTTTTTTGTTATTGATTTTTGGCATTAGTTTGCCATTAATTTTGTTTATATCTTTAATATATTATTTTTCTACGAGCGTGCGAAAAGTATCACTTTTCCACACATTTTCATGTAGAAAGAGTTTTTGTTTTGTTTGTTTTTATATGAAAATAAATGTTGATGTTTAATTTGTTTATTTCTTGTTTTACTACTGCATAATACAACTTTTTTTATAGTGGCGGGCAGAGCTGGGTAAAGCACTCATTGTTAATTTAAAGGTCTTGCAATTACCAATTACTTTAGGGCTTGCAAACACTGGGCTTCAAGCACTTTTTAAAATATGTAATTGAGGCTTCGTAATTGGTGCTTGAAAATGGGCTTGCAAGCTCTCTAGAGACTTGAAGCACATTGAAAGTGCTTAAACCATTTTAGAAGGGCTTGCAAGTTCATAGTTCATTTTTCAATCACTTATATAAAGTAATGCAATTACCCAATTATATAGGAAATAGCAATTATTAATCTTGGAATTAGACTCTTAAAATTATTATTTACAGGATTAAGTATTTAACCCTAGTTTTTCAAATTTTGTTAATGAATTTAGTAACAATTATGGAAGATTAAATAAGTACACTTCATTTAAAATTAATGTTTATTGTTTAAAGGCGAAATCAAAAAATAATACTTACTATAACATATATGTAGGTACTAGATATACACTTAAAATGATTAAAAACTAAACAAAATACCTATTTACAATATTATTTCTTACATCAGTACCTAATCTAAGTAAATTTGCAGGAATATTAACATTCAGATTTGGATTTGGAACAGGATAGTCCACAACTAATTCTTCATTGAACAAGTCTACATTAAATCTAACACATAAGTTGTGTAAAGCTGCACATGTATTGACCAAGAGTCCTACAAAATGCGGGTCATATCGTGCAATACGTTCACGTAATAAAGCACGAAATCTTAACTTTAGCACACCAATACACCTTTCTACACAGTTTCTCGCCAAAATATGATGACGATTAAATCTTGATTGAGGAGTGTTATCTGGAGGGTTAAGAAATGGTATCATTAGGTATGGCTCCAACATGTAACCAGAATCTCCTATTAACCAGGAACCCCTTAATTCATTTCTAGTATATTTCCTTAATAAAAAATCACGCACTGCACAGTGCCTCCAAATAAATGAATCATGATGTGATCCTGGTGAATTAGCATTGATGCTTAAAATTTTTAAATTTGAATCGCAAATTATTTGGCAATTTAGAGAATAATAGCCCTTCCTATTCAGAAAATTATGTGCCTCAACTTTTGGCTTTAGGATAGCCACATGCGTACCATCTACAGCACCAATCACCCCTGGAAATCCAAAGTGATGCATAAAGCTTTCCTTGTTTGCATTTATTGTTCGTTCAGTTTGTGGGAATATAATTTCCTGTGGTGCAAGCATGATTGCTATTGCATATGTTACTTGTCTGATACACCTGAAACAAATTACTAGTTACTAACATATATCAAACATTGTGTATTTTTGTACATTGTTTCCAAAAACCAAATAGGTACGAGCACCAATTATTCATGGTTGACATGTATAAATGCAGACTTTATTGTAACAAAACAAGGCAAAGAATGTATAAATTAAAAATACATGTCCACGTAGGCCCATATTTAACTCTGAATTAGCTGTTGCAGATTTTATTTTGTAGGATGGTTCTAGTGTTACTGCATTGCATTGGATCTAAAAAAAAACTTACCGGTGGACTGATGTTTGGCTCAGGCTAATATTATATGAAGTACCAATCCCACGTTGGTAAGATCCAGTGGCATAAAAACGAAGGGCTGCAAACACCTTAAGATGGTTTGGCATGGCTGTTACATATCTTCCACGTTCCAAGTGGGGATCTACAGTATTTACAAGATATTGAGCTGCCTCCTTGCTTAATCGATACAATGCGATAAACCGATTTTCGGGTAGTTCAAAGGGATTACTATCATCCCTCAGAATTCGCTGTTCCAGAACAAGTTCCCTGTTTTGCTGAAGACGATTTCTTCTCCTCAAAACAATATCGATAATTGGAAGCATCTTGTAGGTGAAACCAAACAGGCAATAAATGAAAAATGAATACAAACAAGACCACACGCTACACAATCATAGAAGAAAATCAAATGTTTTGCAACAAAATAATCTTGGGTTATAATTCACTACGCATGCGTGCTACGAATACTACGGTTTCCGATATCGAAGAAAGCGATGGCATAAACGACATCGAATGAGAATATCGAATTGGTCGATATCGATTTGACTATCGAGTATCGAAAGTGTTACGATAGCTGTCGTATCGAGTGAAAGGGAATCCCAGCACAGATGAAATAAAATGTAAAATTTCGTGTCCGAATTGACACGAGGCGAGGACAGAGTTTATGCCTACTATTGTAGTGTAAAGCCGGAAATAAATATATTTGGTTGAAGTTAAATCTGCACTTTTTAAAATTATTCAAATATCGGGATTTTCGACATGCAAATCGGAAAGCGGGACAAAAGCGGGACAAATGAGTTACATCGATTAAAAGCGGGACAGTCCCGCCTAAATCGGGACATCTGGCAACCCTGCTCCATCCTCCATAACCTCCTCGTGATGTCGGTTAAAAATAAAAATTTTCATATGCAATTGCTATATATATCCATTAAAATTCTATCTATAGTCCTTGTCAACTATTATTACCATTTATAAAAAAAAAAACTCTATAAAACCACTTGCACACCCGAGCAAAAAATCACGAGCCGCGATAAGAATTTGGGTCCGGGCGCATATATTAAATTAATTATATTTTTCGACTATTATATTGTTCTAGTGTTCCTTGCAAGTTCATTCAAAAGGCCTGAAAAAAGGTTTAAGAGCGGGTTCCCACTATGACGGGCCGTCTGTTTTAACGGAAACCGGCGCCCGGACGCGAGTGTTCACACCATACACCGATCCGTACGAAAATTGGTCCGGTCCCTAGAGATCAGACCTCTGTACACAATGGACGACGAAATTGTAGTGCCGTAGTGGTATTTAAGAAGAAGAAAAAGACGTAACAGAGTGGAAAGAAAACATTGGGTGCATCCTATTTTACGGAAGAGATTTTCACTACGAACATTTGAAACCCTAATGTGTGATCTAAGAAGTGACGAAATAAAGTTTTTCAATTACTTTCGAATGACTACATCCTCCTTTGATGACCTATTAGGACGACTTTCAACGGACATAAGAGTACAAGATACAAAATTTAGAGAATGTGTTTGTCTAGACTAGTCTAGAGCAAAGATTGGCCATATGTTTAAGGTTAGCTGGTTCACATTTACACCGACCCGGCCGTTTAACCGGCACTCAGCAGTGGCAAATGTCCGTTCAAAATCTCTGAAGCCGTCTTTTTTCCCGGACCAGGCTAAATGTGAACAGCTTCTATAAAATTATACAGCCACTGACACTTCCGGTTGTTTTGTCGGGCCGTCAAAGCAGACGGCCCGTCATAGTGGGAACCCGCACTAAGTTAAACAATATTTTTGTACAAATAACAACTTTATTTTATATTTCTTATTTAAACAGTTCGGAAAACCTATTCGCCTGGACTAAATACTGGCGATATCTTGGAGAGTCGGCATATCCAAACAAAAATAATTTTTTTATACGAATATGACGTATGACGGCGACAATACATTCATTTATTCGTGTAATCGCCATGGTAACCATGTCTTTTATAAAATCACTATCATTAGGACGGGTTATATTTTTTCAAAGTTCAACAGGTCGAAACACCGAGCAAAAACGCATGATGAAAATCGTCTTAATGTGTTTAAAAAAAGGAGCGAAATATCTGTTTTAACAAAAACATTAAAAGTTCATCTCAAAAGATTATTGTTTAATGCTGATAGTAATGCCATTGCTGGAGCATGTGCTGTACATGTAAAGAGAAATTAGTCAAATAAAAAGCTGTGTGAAAAGCAACATCTAAGTATTTTCCTGACTTGTCAATTTTTGAATCGCAGGAAAGAATTACGCGTTCAAAAGATAATACGATATATGCACTTGTAAAACAGCGAAGCACACCTCTAAAAAAAATGATTTTTTTTTGGTTGGATATGCCGACTGTCCAAGATATTACCAGTATTTAGTCCAGGCGAATAGGTCTTCTGAACCGTTTAAAAAAATAATAAAATAAATTTGTTGTTTGTACAAAATACTGTGTATATTACGGTTTATTTAAATTAGCTTACACCTTTTTTCAGACCTTTTGAACTTTCAAGGAAAACTAGAACTATACAATAGTCGAAAAGTACAATTAATTTAATGTAAGCAGCCGGAACTAAAATTCTTATATCGGCTGTTTTTTGCTCGGGTATGCGAGATATTTTATAGAGTTTTTTTATAAGTGGTAACAATAGTTAACGATAACTATAAATAGATAGAATTTTTATGGATAGATATAGCAATTGCATACGGAAATTTTGATTTTTATTTTGTGCAGATATAAAAACAGACTTTTCTCAAAAACGGCTCGGCAGCCGATTTTAATTTTTCCTACAAAATACTCAGGATGAACGAGGCACTCAATATTACAAAGAATTTTTACAGGGTAAAAACTTGTCATTTACATCATATTCAGGTCCACCCTGAGAGAGTGTATAAGTTGGAAGGAGAGAAGTATTTTCTGGGTTTTTAGCTGCTAATGTAGCTTTTGAAGTAAAGTGTTTGAGCCAGCTGAGATTATGTTCGAAAGCAATGCCAACAAGATCGAACGTTTCTTTGGTCTGTAGGGCTTGGCCATTCATGTGGATGAGATAGATGTTGCTGAATTTTTTACGTGACAAAGAGCAAGACTGGGTTTTGAACTGAACAAGGTTCTTGGTACCCTAGCCTAAGATTAATTGGAGAACTTGCGAAAGGGATAAATATGCGTCTAGATTCAAGCAGGTCATTAATGTGGAGAAAAAATACGGCTGGTACCAGGAGTGCACCTCGGGGTAGGCCTGCATTGGTAGGATGAAATTGACCGTCCACCATGATAGATATAGTACACCTATTAGAATTGAAAACCGAGCAAGACTGGGTTTTGAACTGAACAAGGTTCTTGGTACCCTAGCCTAAGATTAATTGGAGAACTTGCGAAAGGGATAAATATGCGTCTAGTTTCAAGCAGGTCATTAATGTGAAGAAAAAATACGGCTGGTACCAGGAGTGCACCTCGGGGTAGGCCTGCATTGGTAGGATGAAATTGACCGTCCACCATGATAGATATAGTACACCTATTAGAAAAAAAGCTATCGTGAAAAGTTTCAGAGAAATGCTACAAGAAGGTAGTTTGTTGAGGAGTACAGCATGCAATACTCAGTCAAGGGCTACAATCTGGGATTGGCCATGAAATTCGAGAGACTTGTTACAGTGGCTTGTGACAAAGGTAAGGAGATCAGTTGTGGATCTTTGGTGACAAAATCCATACTGTCTATCATGAATGTTTGTATTTTTCTAGATATTCAGGAATTTGCAAACAACAACAAGAAGAGAGAAAGGCCTATAATTAAACGGAATGGACTTGGAACCTTTATTGGGGACATGCTGCGCTCGAGCGGTCTTTCAGCTGGTTGGGAAAATAGATTGTCAAACGAGATTTGGAAAGGATGAGTTAAGATAGTTCGAACAATTGCTGGTGTGCCATTCAGACTTTCGGTGTCAAGTGATATATGAATTTTTTGAACTTGGTTAACCTTAAATATTATGTCGAACGTAACTGTTGAAAGAGGAAAATTAGAGGAAGAAATGCGGGTAGAACTGGCAGCGAATTATTTGGCATTCCTTTTAGAGGTGGAAATAGTTTCGTCGTCAAAGGTCAGGGGATAAAATGTGTTCCCACAGAAGTTTTGACTAATGTGTTTGGCAAGTGACCAGAAAGATTTGCTACCATTGGAACAGTAAAGCACTTTGTCTTTTATGCGATTGTTAACAGCATTTTTGAACTCCGACACAGTTTTATTGTATTGATTCCTTGCCTCCTTGAAAATCTGACGAAAGATCTAGTGTGTCAGGATTATGGGTAGAGACGCCGGGAAAATATATTATTATGTACTATGTTACTAACTGAATTAGGGAGCGAGATGCTGATTGAGAAGTTTTGTGCCATTCTGCCTTTCGGGTCGGTTTTAGTGGAACCTAACCATTCCTTGCTACGGACCTTAAAATCCTAATAGAAGAAAAAAGTGTTTGAGTAATTTTGTTTGTCTCTTTGAACAGATTTTTAAACATAAGTAGGTATTCGACGACAAGCTTTAATCGTTTCTTTCAGTTTTAGTGATTCTATGAATGGCTATAACATGTCATTGCCATTTAACGTAACCGTACTTTTCATAAAATGTCTAAACAAATAGTGAAATATAACCCAAAAAATACAAAAAAGGCATCCAAACTAATGAAAACCAAAACCTAAATTAAAAAAATAAACGAACCCAACAAAACCTGTCAGCTGGCAAAAAATTCCTTCTTTATTTCATAAAGTGTCTAATTACAAGTGGCTGCGACATACGTATATAAGATTAAACTCGTTCTGCAACGTTTTACGTCTAATAGTTTTGTTACAATATTTGGCGTCATTGTTCGAGATATTTACCAACACCCACTAGAACTTAGAATTTTTTAATGGTATAAAAATTATATCGATTTAATCACAAATTCTGTAGTCACACCTTTGCAGCAATTGTCGCGATATCTATTTTTGCGTATACTGGATAAAGCTCCGGCAGACACTGCAAAATCTTTAAATCTGTTATTAAACAAGCAAAAAACGACACTGGAAAAACATATACAATGTTATATTGTGGTCTTTGCACAACCTCTTATAGGCGTTGGGTGCCAGTGTAATAGCTTGGCTACCGAACATTAAAAGAGAATATAATGCAAAGCCACTGTTGCTAAAAATAACTCGCCCTAAACCGTTATCATACAGATAACACCTGTGATACAGGTACGCCCTGAGAAGGATATCTACTTACAACTTTTACCTAATCGACCAAATCAAGCTGCTTGTAGAACACCTCCATACGCTAGCTCTATCTCAAGGTATAGGTTCTTGTAGTGACAGATGAGCGTTTAGCTTTAAAAGTCAAAATCGGTAGTTTAGTCAGAATTGAGAGGCGCCACCATAGTTTTACTTTCTAAAATTTAGGCTCTAAATGGTGGTCCGTTTAGCCTATATCGTTGAAACTAAACCAGGAAAAGAAAACTGATATATGTCAAATCCGGTATTAAAAATTACTAGGTAAAAAAAACAAATTATCGTTTAAGGCCAATACATTTAATCTTTAAGAAAAAAAGTTTTAGGATATAAAGACGAGTCCTGTTTTCCTTTTTTTTTAATGTAAGCTCCTCTGAGCCAAAACAATATGAGTTACTTAAGTTATTTACAATAATTGAAGTAGGATTGATTCAAGTGTATTTGACGGCAGCCACTATATCCACACAATAAAGTCAGATGTGCCTTAGGGTATAGTGACCACATAGACCAGACAACTGGAATTTCCGCTTGGTCAAAACTACTTGTATCGAAACCGTTAGCCGCCGAAAAGTCAAATAAATTTACAAGAAAGATCTTGGTTTGACAAGGATCCAAGTAAAATTTTAAAGTTACGGTGTAGAAAATTTACAAGGTTACTGGAAAAAATATACAAGGTTATTCCCAAAAAGGTCCAAGTGGTTGTGGACGCTAGCACGCTTGACGGTGACTATACCCCCTGCACGAAAAATCCAACGGTGCTCCTACAGGGTACAGCCACAAGTACCGGCCCTGGGTCAGCTTAGCTACCCCAGCTCCGATATGTCCATTGGGCCAAAACGATGCTAGGATCCACCTCCGTCTCCAATACCCCCATGAAAATAAATGCGTCCCCTGTATGTACACTTAAAATTTATGGCCAAGTAAAAATGTAGTTACATGACTACACGTATCGATTATGTTTCAAATTTGTTACATGAAAATTTACAAAATACCAAAAATTAAATGTCCAGGTTGGACTAAACGAGGCCTGGTATACGCTTGCGTGTTGTCGACAAATAGCCCGCGTTTACACCTCCCACGGCCCTTTACATTCGTTCGACCGCACAGGAGAAAAAGGATATTAAAAAGGTAAAACAAGATGATCATATTATTATAGTAAATTAAGTGTCTGAAGGACTCCGCCATTGAAGTTCATAACATTGATTCCCCGGTAGGACATTCCAAAATAAAAGAACCTCGATGAGGTACAAACGATATTGCACCAGGTAAATAAAAGATAGGGAAAAATTGCCCCTCGGCAAGAATCAATGTCGGTAACTACACCGGTAAATGAAATTTTAAAAGCTACACTTAGCTGACTGCAACAATCAAAGTTGCCTCTCAGTGCGTTGAAACCATGGAAAAGGTTCTCAAGTTCCCTACAAATCCTTGTTGTCTTGACGTGGGCAGGATAAAGAAGTTTGTACCAACACTGACAAACTAATCAGTCTCAAGGTCATTCAGAATTCACTGCAATTTTGGGCTCCACAATAAACCAACCCTCGTCTGTGTCCAATCCATAAAGTCAGGTACTTTTACCCGAAAACAAAACATCTAATCCAAAAATTAGGTAGTTTATACCCATTCGTCAAAAATTTAGTCAAATACTAGAAAGTTGAATCCAACCTAAAAAGTTTAGGCACATCCAAAAAAAACCCTAAAAGAAAATTACCCTGTATAAGTAATATCCTTTCATACTAGAACTAGCTAAATCAATTTTGAATTTACAAATTTACAACCCTAAATCCTATCTATACAATTTCGCTTACCTTAAATTAATAAGGGTTTTTCCGACAATGAAAAAAAAAACAAATTTATCGGCATCCTTGCCAGAGAATGCATACCATCCAAAATTATACTAAAACATTACAAAGGGGATGATTTCCCAGAAATTATATTCGCCCATGTGGCATTTTCCAAAAGAAATTTATCTGAGGTTTATCCCCATATGCTCTTGTCTCGACGGTCAACGAAGAAGAGAAATAAACATTCTCCCCCAATTTCGAATATACACAAAAAACTGGTTAATTCAACAGCAAGACCAACTTAAACTCCAAAAAAGCAAAATTCCCCTAAGAATCTTCGCCAATCCGCAAAGTCGCCACAAAAAGGTTAACCCTTTTCTTAACAAAAACCC
Source organism: Philopedon plagiatum (assembly GCA_963971165.1). Taxonomy (NCBI): domain Eukaryota; kingdom Metazoa; phylum Arthropoda; class Insecta; order Coleoptera; family Curculionidae; genus Philopedon; species Philopedon plagiatum. The sequence continues at coordinate 76,496,109 of OZ020193.1, forward strand.
GGTCGGCTGTGCCGCCAGAATACGCTAGGTTCTCAGGCCTAACGAAAATGTCAGCGTCCTGACATTGACGTATACTTCACAAACAGCTGATTTATATGTCATTATATTTCACAATAAACATTTTCGCAAACAAAAAGGTCCAATCGAAGTTCCAATACAAATGTATCCCCAAAACTGAAATCTAGACGACAAGCCAATATATGCCCAGAAACTGTCATAAAATTCAACCTATTCAAAACATAATCCATAAAATAATAATCCATAAAATAATAATCCATAAAGAAAATAATCCATAAATAATCCATAATCCATAATCCATAAAAGAAAATAATCCATAAAAAAACCACTCGAACAAGCAATGAGGCATACATCAGTCTTTTACTCTTAGCGAGGATTTACAAAATGTATAAGGTATTATTTATTTAATTATTATCTAATTGCTTATTAAGGTTTCTAAAATTCCACAATAAAAATCTCTACTCATAAAAAATGAAGTCAAAAACTGCAATTTTTTCCTAATTATTTATTTCTTCGAGTTGCTATTTTCTAACCATAACAGTCACCCCCCTTTCCAAGGAAAAAAAATTATGCAATAATTTTTTTTTTAAATTCAAAGCTAATAAAAAAAAATCAAAATTTAATCATCTTCAGGACCAAAGTATGGTTTAAGATCCTGGATATGCCAGTTACCCTTAGACTTTCTGTTCATGTCCTCTAATTCATACACACAATATCCTACTTTTTTACATATCTTAAAAGGTCCTTCAAATTTTCCAGCTAATTTAGAAGAATAATAATTTCCAGCGTCAGACAAAGCATAAAGTCTTTTCCAAACTAAATCTCCTATCTGAAAATGAACGTCTCGACGCCTAAGATTATATTGAATTCTTGACTTTTGATGAGCTTGTGTAATCGCTTATTTACAAATTCTCTTAACTTTATTCAACTTTCTACTCTTTTAACTAAATTATCATGTTTATCTTTCTGTGTTAAATTTTGAATATCTATAGCCCTATTATATTCGCTGGCGTGAAGTATCATTTCTTTCCCGAAATTAATAAAATATGGTGTGCGTCCAGTGACCTCATGTACCGCTGTATTAACAGCACAAGCTAAAGCCGCTAAATTTTCATCCGAAATTCTTTGATTATCAGAGACAAAAGCTGAAATCATTGACTTAAGTACCCTATTAACTCTTTCTGTAACGTTAGGTGATGGATGATAATTTGGATTAAAAAGTGTTCTAACCCCATATTTTTGAGTTAAAGCTTGAAATTCGCGACTTTTGAATTGTACCCCATTATCGCAGCGAATAACTTTAGGTATGCCATGAACTAAAAATACTCTTTCTTCTAAAAGATCAACAACGGTTTTTGCAATTGCCCTTCTGATTGGAAAGAAATAGTTAAATTTGCTAAAAATATCAGTTACTACAAAAATATACATATTTCCCCGTTTATTTTTAGGTAGTGGTCCAAATAAATCCACACTGATGACTTCCCAACAATGTTCTGGAACCAAATTGTCCTTCATCAAACCAGCTGGTAGTTTTTGCTCTGGTTTCACCCGTTGACACACTATACAATGTTTGACAAATTTAGTAATGTTAGCTCTCATACAAGGCCAATAATATAAACGACAAATTTTCATATAAGTTTTGTGGACCCCTAAATGACCTCCAGTAGGAGAACTATGACAAGACTCCATGATCTCTCGTACCCTTTCCTTAGGTAAAACCAATTTCCAAAAATCAGCAGGGTCCCGTAAATCTGGAAAATCAAGTTGAACATACTTATAGATCTTACCATCAGTAACTCTCCAACGAGGAAAATTCAATGGATTGTTCACAATACGTTGTGCAAGGTCAATATACCAGTTATCCTGTACTTCTTGTAGATCTATGTTAAAAATCTTCAGGGCATCAAAAGATTCCGTCACACACGGCTCAAAGCATCTGCAACAACATTATCTCGCCCCTTGCGATGAATGACCTTATAGTCAAACTGCTGCAATCTCAATGCCCAACGACCTAATCTACCCTGAGGATTCTTAAGATTATCCAACCATAGAAGACTATAATGATCACAAACCACTGAAAACTTAGCACCTTCTAGATAACATCTTAATTTTTCAATAGCAAAAAGCACTGCCAAAAGTCCCCTTTCTGTAGCTGAATATACTTTTTCTTGTCGAGTCAAACTACGAGATATATAGCATACCACATGTTCTCTACCATCGTAGACCTGATATAATACTGCTGCTACCCCATAATTACTTGCATCAGTCTGAAGAATAAATTCATGTTCAAAATTTGGACAAGTCAAAATGGGTGCAGAAACTAAAACGCTTTTAATCTCTTGAAAAGCTTCTTCGCAGTCATCATTCCAACAAAATTTAGCTCCCTTACGGCAACAAACTAGTAAAAGGTGAAATTAAATCCGAAAAACTAGGAACAAAACGTCGGTACCATGATAACATACCTATGATTCTACGTACTTCTGTAACTGTTCTTGGTGTGGGAATCCGTGTAATTGCTTCTATCTTAGCAGGATCCACAGAAATACCATGTCGATTAACCACATAACCTAAATATCTATCGGAGGGGCATATAGCCCGGAGAATAGCTGTTTTACCATTATTTGTTGAAATCCTTATTGTATAAGGAATTTTCAGGTGGTTAGAGAATTTATTCTCAATTTTTGCATATTTATATGTACCCCTGACAAGTAGACTTTCATTCATACGTTTGAAAATTTTACCTTACGGTAAACTCTACTCTGAATGCTCGAAACTGCTAATGGATGGCGCTGCCTGTGTCTCACTGCTTATGCAGTACGACAGTTGTAGCTTTAAGGGATTACTTTTTCGGAAGGTTGGTATGTTCGTCTATCCTGTACTGATGAGAACCAACGAGTTCGAAACCGGTCTGCAGGTGACGACATCCTAACTAAAGAAAAAGCTTCCTTCTTCCTAGTAGTTTCTTGCATTCAAAACAAGTATTTTATTATCTAACTGTGTTAGAAGAAAATACGGCAAATTTTGGTATGTAATTCAGCGCTCGGAGGGGCATATAGCCCGGAGAATAGCTGTTTTACCATTATTTGTTGAAATCCTTATTGTATAAGGAATTTTCAGGTGGTTAGAGAATTTATTCTCAATTTTTGCATATTTAAATATCTTAATTCAGCACGACAAAATTTACTTTTTTCCTTATGTAAAGTCAAACCTGCTTTATCTAACCTATCAAAAACAATCTGTAAAATTTCTATATGTTTGTCAAAGTCCAGAGAAATAACAATGATATCATCTAAGTAGCAAAAAACATATGGTTGTAAATCAGCACCTAAAACTGTATCGATAAGTCTTTGAAAAGTAGCTGGAGCATTATGTAAACCAAAAGGTAACCTACGAAACTGAAATAAACCACGCCCTGGAACTGTAAAAGCTGTATACTGTTTACTATTCTCCTCCAGTTCAACCTGCCAATATGCACTTTGTAGATCTAATGAACTTAGGTAACGAGCACCTCCAAGTTTGTCCAGAATAGCTGAAATGTAAGGCAATGGATACGCGTCCTTCCTAGAAACAGCGTTCAGCTTTCTGAAATCTACTACAAATCTCTTCTCTCCTTCATCCTTTGGTACTAGTAGCACTGGAGATGACCAATCAGAAGTTGAAGGTTCGATAACACCAGTAGCTAACATCTTATCTACCTCTTCATCAATAAGTTTTTGCTTAAAAGGAGAAACGGGATAATACCTTTGCTTAATAGGCTCACTATCTGTAAAAATTTTATGTTTGACCATGGACGTACATCCCAAACGGTCACCAATTTTATCAAAATAAGCTGAAACTACTTTCTTTAAACTTTCCAGCTGTTCATCGGTTAAATCTGCATCACACTGCATCAAGGATATCTCCGAATTAACTAAAGGCTCTGAAGAAAAATGCCACTCTCCTCTGCGCATGTCTGGTACAATACCTAACTTTATCCAATAAATCAATACCTAAAATAAGCTCATGGCGCAACTCAGGTACTACATAAATATCGATCAATTTTACCACATCTCTAACCTTTACCGGTACACTTGCTATACCTATGCATTCACATGAACTATCATCAGCTATTGTACACAACGCTTTCCTATTGACATCCAATTTAACCCCTAAAGCTTTCAATTTATCCCAGCCTTTACCTCCTACAAAAGTTTTATTTGCCCCTGAATCCAAAAGTCCGTAAAAGTTTAAACCCAAAACATTCACCATTAAATAAGGACATTCTCCAGGTCCTACATGAGAAAAAACATAATCTAAAACAATTTTATCTTTAAAATGAAAATCTTTTATGGTCGCGTCTAAATTCGAAGCTAACCCACGACCTAAGATTGGCTTCTTGAACCGTTTCCCTGATTAGACATATTACTATTATTACAAGTTGGACAAGTTTTCTTTGTTACATTCAATTTACCACAAGTAAAACATTTCTTAGTACGTGATGTGCAATTTTTTGCAAAATGATTTGGTTGGTTACATTTAAAACATTCTTGAGTATCAGTACCTTGATTTTCATTTTGAGAAGTATTAGAAAAATTTTGTGTATTTTGTGTCCTAAAACTATTTTGAGATTCAACTGTATTATTAAAATTAGAATGAAAGGTACTATTATAATTACGATTATTGTTCTGAAAATTATTCGATCTATCTTGATAAGAATAATTATTATTATGATTTCTATTAAATGTTTTAAAATTATTCTGTGAATTGTTATGGTAAGACCGATTATTCTGTGAAGTATTATTAAAAGCTGCATTATTCTGTGAACTATTGTTGTAAGTATTATTACTCTGTGAATTAAAATGTACATATCTGCTTTGTCTATTATTTTGAAAATTTCTATTACCTGTAAAAAAATTTTGGCTTTGTGGCCTGTATTGTCGATTTGAAAAATTTTGAAAATGTGGTCTCCCTGTATATTTTGTATTATTATTAAAATTTTTATTAGTATTAGATACCAACACTCAAGTTACTACAATCCAAATTAGACTTTTGTGAACTAGAACTTGAACAATCAACTTCATTAACAGTATGTTTTACAAAATCACGCTTTATTGGCTGATAATCTAGATCAGGTTCAAGAGAGACATTACCCTTCCTAGGTGGTTTAAATTCTTCGACACGCAATCTAGTTTCTTCTAATTTTCTACATAATTCGATTAATTCAAAAGGTGTATTAATTTCATGTAAACTTAAACGTTCCTGATACAATGGTAACATGTTAGATCTTAAAACCTTTAAACGTAATGAATCTGAAACTGCTGAAGGAATTCTATCAAACAACTGAGTCATAGCTGCTACATAAACACCTATGGCTTCATCTCAACCTTGGGTACGATTCAAAATTTGCTTCCATAATTTATCTCCAAAATGAGCTGGTAAAAATTCATCTTTCATTAACTTAATCAAAGAATCCCAATCAGCTGCATATTTGCAAATTAAATGATAATAATTTAAAGCATGTGACTCAAATAAATCTGAAGCCGAATGAAATAATTCCGTCTTTTTGCAAAAATGCACTAAAACTTAGCCCTCAATTCCCTGAAAATTTAATACCCCATTTATAAACTGGTACACTTTTATAATTTGAACTACCTGCAGGGGTTTGCTGAAAATTATTAATCGTATTAGTATGTGAAGGACTTTGTCCTGCATTTGCCATAGTTGAATTTGTCAAAGCTTGATCAACCCCTGTATCATTCTCAAAATCTGGATCTAGTTCTGTATTTGTATTAGACGAAAATAATTTAGCTTTTGACTCATATTCAGTCACTAAAGTCGTTATTTGTTCCAATAATTCTGAACGTTTATTCTGAGCAGGTATCCCTGTCCGCGTCTGAAATTCTTTTTATTCTACCTATCAAATGTGTAAATTTTGTTTCAATCTTTGAAATTTGTTTAGATGTCCCAGAAAAAGTTGAAATTATTTCTTTTAATTCTACAAGTTTAGTAGTGCATTCTAAAATTTCTTTTTCATTGTCTAGTTCCACAGAACTTTGTACTAGATCACCTGGTATTTCTAAGCGTAACAGTGATCGTAAGCATTTCCTTAACGATTCAACTGTTCCCGAAGGTTTAATTCCCCTTATTCCAACCTCATACTCTAATAATTCGTCTTTAGCGAGTTTATTCAATATGTTTATGCTGGTACAGCTGTTAGTACCTTCGAGCTTGATTTCTCTCTGTCGTCTCTAGCCTCGCTGATGAGCCGTGATACGGCGAAACGAGTCCGGGGATGAGACGCCAGAGAGAAATCAAAACTGATATACATTCCATAATATCGAACTTTGTTCGATGTTTGGAATTTTATATATTTCGAGTTTATTCAACTTATACATTTTGAAAAAAATTTTAAATATTTCTGGCCAAATAAAATCCTTTAAAAAAAAATTTCCACCAAATAGTCAAGAAATTTGCAATTACACTTTAATATTATTTCTGACTAAATCAAATGTCGAAAAAGTTAAGCCCACCAACATGTCAAGAAAAAAAATATCCATGTAAAATTTTATTGTCACTAAAAAATTTATTATAAGTCTTTACTATATTCATATATCAACAGTATCAATCAAAAACAACCTTAAATTCACCAAGTTGCAAAATTAAAATATCCAAAATCTAAAATACAATAGTAAAAGCTAAACCTCACAAACCTAGAAAAACACTTAAAAATGTCACTGTACGATATTAAACAATATCTTAGTTGAAGTTTGGGTGCCAGTGTTATATTCCGGTCTTTGCACAACCTCTTATAGACGTTGGGTGCCAGTGTAATAGCTTGGCTACCGAACAGTAAAAGAGAATATATTGCAAAGCCACTGTTGCTAAAAATAACTCGCCCTAAACCGTTATCATACAGATAACACCTGTGATACAGGTACGCCCTGAGAAGGATATCCACTTACAACTCTTACCTAATCGACCAAATCAAGCTGCTTGTAGAATACTTCCATACGCTAGCTCTATGTCAAGGTATAGGTTCTTGTAGTGACAGATGAGCGTTTAGCTTTTAAAGTCAAAATCGGTAGTTTAGTCAGAATTGAGAGGCGCCACCATAGTTTTACTTTCTAAAATTTAGGCTCTAAATGGTGGTCCGTTTAGCCTATATCGTTGAAACAAAACCAGGAGAAGAAAACTGATATGTCAAATCCGGTATTAAAAATTACTAGGTAAAAAAAAACAAATTATCGTTTAAGGCCAATACATTTAATCTTTAAAAAAAAGTTTTAGGATATAAAGACGAGTCCTGTTTTCCTTTTTCTTTAAATGTAAGCTCCTCTGAGCCAAAACAATATGAGTTACTTAAGTTATTAACAATAATTGAAGTAGGATTGATTCAAGTGTATTTGACGGCAGCCACTATATCCACACAATAAAGTCAGCTGTGCCTTAGGGTATAGTGACCACATAGACCAGACAACTGGAATTTCCGCTTGGTCAAAAACACTTGTATCGAAACCGTTAGCCGCCGAAAAGTCAAATAAATTTACAAGAAATATCTTGGTTTGACAAGGATCCAAGTTAAATTTTAAAGTTACGGTATAGAAAATTTACAAGGTTACTGAAAAAAATATATACAAGGTTATTCCCAAAAAGGTCCAAGTGGTTGTGGGCGCTAGCACGCTTGACGGTGACTATACCCCCTGCACGAAAAATCCAACGGTGTTCCACAGGGTACAGCCACAAGTACCGGCCCTGGGTCAGCTCAGCTGACCCAGCTCCGATAGGTCCACTAGGCCAAAACGATGCTAGGATCCACCTCCGTCTCCAATACCCCCATGAAAATAAATGCGTCCCCTGTATGTACACTTAAAATTTATGGCCAAGTAAAAATGTAGTTACATGACTACACGTATCGATTATGTTTCAAATTTGTTACATGAAAATTTACAAAATACCAAAAATTAAATGTCCAGGTTGGACTAAACGAGGCCTGGTATACGCTTGCGTGTTGTCGACATATCGCCCGCGTTTACACGTCCCACGGCCCTTTACATTCGTTCGAACGCACAAGAGAAAAAGGATATTAAAAAGGTAAATCAAGATGATCATATTATTATAGTAAATTAAGTGTCTGAAGGACTCCGCCAGTGAAGTTCATAACATTGATTCCCCGGTAGGGCATTCCAAAATAAAAGAACCTCGATGAGGTACAAACGATATTGCACCAGGTAAATAAAAGATAGGGAAAAATTGCCCCTCGGCAAGAATCAATGTCGGTCACTACACCGGTAAATGAATGAAACCCAATCAAAGTTGCCTCTCAGTGCGTTGAAACCATGGAAAAGGTTCTCAAGTTCCCTACAAATCCTTGTTGTCTTGACGTGGGCAGGATAAAAAAGTTTGTACCAACACTGACAAACTAATCAGTCTCAAGGTCATTCAGAATTCACTGCAATTTTGGGCTACACAATAAACCAACCCTCGTCTGTGTCCAATCCATAAAGTCAGGTACTTTTACCCGAATACAAAACATCTAATCCAAAAATTAGGTAGTTTATACCCATTCGTCAAAAATTTAGTCAAATACTAGAAAGTGGAATCCAACCTAAAAAGTTTAGGCCCATCCAAAAAAACCCTAAAAGAAAATTACCCTGTATAAGTAAAATCCTTTCATACTAGAACTAGCTAAATCAATTTTGAATTTACAAATTTACAACCCTAAATCCTATCTATACAATTTCGCTTACCTTAAATTAATAAGGGTTTTTCCGTCAATGAAAAAAAAACACAAATTTATCGGCATCCTTGCCAGAGAATGCATACCATCCAAAATTATACTAAAACATTCCAAAGGGGATGATTTCCCAGAAATTATATTCGCCCATGTGGCATTTTCCAAAAGAAATCTATCTGAGGTTTATCCCTATATGCTCTTGTCTCGACGGTCAACGAAGAAGAGAATGAAACATTCTCCCCCAATCTCGAATATACACAAAAAACTGGTTAATTCAGCAGCAAGACCAACTTAAACTCCAAAAAAACAAAATTCCCCTAAGAATCTTCGCCAATCCGCAAAGTCGACACAAAAAGGTTAACCCTTTTCCTAACAAAAACCCGGTCGGCTGTGCCGCCAGAATACGCTAGGTTCTCAGGCCTAACGAAAATGTCAGCGTCCTGACATTGACGTATACTTCACAAACAGCTGATTTATATGTCATTATATTTCACAATAAACATTTTCGGAAACAAAAAGGTCCAATCGAAGTTCCAATACAAATGTATCCCCAAAACTCAAGTCTAGACGACTAGCCAATATATGCCCAGAAACTGTCATAAAATTCAACCTATTCAAACCATGGAAAATAATCCATAAAAAAACCACTCGAACAAGCAATGAGGCATACATCAGTCTTTTACTCTTAGCGAGGATTTAAAAAAGGTATAAGGTATTATTTATTTAATTATTATCTAATTGCTTATTAAGGTTTCTAAAATTCCACAATAAAAATCTCTACTCATAAAAAATGAAGTCCAAAACTGCAATTTTTTCCTAATTATTTATTTCTTCGAGTTGCTATTTTCTAACCATAACAACAAAATTAACATTGTTTCGTAAAAGTAATTTGAAATTTAGTGTAAATGCAAAGGCAAAAAGCACAAAAAGACAAATTCACTATTCAGTCATAGAAAGCTTGAAACAAACCTGAACAAACCCAACTGATACAGATACCCGAATTACATTAATAATTACGTTAATTATTAAATACTAGCAGGTACCCGCGGGCTTCGCCAGCGTGTTTTAATCATGAAATATATTCTAAGACTACATATTTGGAAATTAGTACTTCCTTGTAAACGACATTGATTCTTTTTCGCAAAGGCTGCAAAATAGCCAAGCTGTTGGACAGTTAAGTACATCTATACAGTATGCGCAATTTTTTCTAAAACTGTTTATGACAATAAAGTATGCAGAAAATAAAAAATGGTGGGTAGATCACGCTAGGTCATGCGGCCCGAACATCTGAAAACACGGCTGTCAGATTTATTTAAGTATAAACTAAAAATGTTTGCACATGGTGTTCCCCCTAGGGATTAAATTATAACACGAAATAATTGGTTCGTATCTAAAAAAAAATTGACATGGTTCGCCGTTTGTCAATATAATCTGTCGTTGAAGAATAAAAAATATTTTAAATTTTTGGGAATGACTTTACCCCCTTAGCAAGAGACTTTCATAACACCCGCTACTATTTTGCACCAAGACCGCAAAACAAACTTGTAAATCACCCATCATGGCTGAATCCCATCGTCCTTGGTACCGAATTTCCATTGTCCGGATATCTTGATGGAACCTTTAACCCTGCTCGTCGCTCACAGCGCCAAAATTCACAGGAAAAAACGATAAAGTAAATTTTAAATAAACGAGAAAGTGAATTTTTAATGACATTCGGCAACCAAGTGATTTGTAGGAGTCTAAAAGTCCATTACCTAGGTGTTCGTAGTTTTCATTCAAATTGATGCCTAAAAATTCCCTCACAAATGTACAAATGAGTTCCGAGCTCTGAGTTCTTGCGTGGTGAGCTTTTCTATAAAATTACCATCGGCCAGCGATTTTCTAATTTGTTGCCCAATAAAAATGCCTTCTTTTAACTTGGCGTCACTTAACCGGGGAAAGACTTATCTTAGGTATTTAAATCCGTCACCCTCTTTATTCATAGCCTTCACAAAGTTTCTCATCAGTTCAAGTTTAATCTGAAGAGGAGGCAAAATGACATTTTTTGGGTCTACAAGGGGCACATACTTAACATTTTGAGATCCAGGTTGAAATTTACTCCTTTCCGGTCAACTTTTCGTTACATAATGTTCATTCACTGCACGACTATCCCACAAACAAAGAAAACAGCAATATTTTGTAAATCCTCCCTGAAGTCCCACTAAAATTTCTATAACTTTGAAATCCCCACTTATCTGCCATTTGTACAGGGTTGTAGCTTATTTATTTTATCTAAAAGGATGCGCATATTTTTATAGGTTTCTTTCATTGTGACTGAATGGGCAACTGGTATAGATGGTTTTAAATTTCCATTATGTAATAACATAGCTTTTAAACTATATTTCGATGAGTCTATGAACAAGCGCCACTCACAAGGAGAATGCTCGATATGGAGTTCCTGCAGTAAACCAGCGATATCAGCACACGCACATAACGAATTTTCCATATTGTAAACTGCATTAAACGTAGCATTTCTTTTCCTAACAGTCGTAATTTTTGTTTCTTTGGCTAGTAAGTTCCACTCCTTAAGACGGGAACCAAGAAGTTCTGATTGTTGCTTTGACAACCCCAAATCACATACTAAATCATTTAACTCACTTTGAACAATTAAATGTGTCTCGCCGGAACTGAGACCTGGAGTAAAAGTGGAGTCGGTACACTGTTCTTCGGAGCTGCCTGATGATGCGTTATTATCTCCATTATCTCCCAAAACAATATCTTGCCAATCTAAAGGCGCACTCTTTACTGGCAAGTCTGCAATGTGAGGAACAGGTCTTATGACATAAGGCAAATTCGGATATTCGATCTTGCGCTTTTCTTTTTCGGAATAACTTTCAGTTCTTGTCATGCAAAACTAGCAATCGTCAAAATGATTGGTGGGTTCTCGCCATACCACTGGAACTGCAAAAGGCATACTTTTTCTCTTCCCGTTCATTCACTGCACCAACGACACGCTACAGTTGATACAGCACACATGGGGAGCCCACTGCTAGTCTTGGTCTCCGATTAAAACACCAAAATACATTAAATAGGCTTTTTTCACATTTTCAGAAAATGGCCTGGCTTGTGACTTCACCTGAAATTCTCCACAAATGTAACAAAACTTGCCAGGAGAAATTTTGCAACTGCGGCGCGTTTCACTTGACATTTTTGTCGTTGACAAAACTTTCTTTACTACACAAAACCACTCAATTCGAAACTCAAAAAAAGACTGAATAAGAGAATAAGTTTAAGGATATAACCAGTGAGCGGAATCACGATGCGACAACAGAGTCGCACTCAGGACAAAAGCTATTTTACATGTTATTAAGTTATTAAGTTTTTCCAAATACTAAACAGATTTTACAGTAGAATATATATATATATATATATATATATATATATATATATATATATATATATATATATATATATATATATATATATATATATATATATATATATATATATATATATATATATATATATATATATATATATATACAGGGTGTCTAAAATAGGTGATACCACTATTGCTATCTCCGAAATGATAAAAGATACGAGGTCGGTTAAATTAGAGAAAATGTGCCATTTCTAGTCCCTATTCATATTCCGTTTACGGAGTTGCCAAATTCTCTATAGTTTCTTATCTACAGGGGATTTTTTAAAAATAGTCAAAAATTTAATTCTTAAATACCTCGAAAACTATTATAGCTTAAAAAAGTTGTTCTTACAAAAATCACACGATTTTTTACCTTCTCTAAAGTAACGTTATTGTTTTGTTTCTACCATTTGTTTTTACTGAGTTACTGATACTAACTTCATTTTTTCAAATACGGACCTGGATTTTTTGCTGCATTTTTTGAAAGAATACTTCATACCCTTTACAATTGTGTATCACTTGATTATGTTTTTCGACGTTTTGGTGAAGAATAGTATCATCATCGGGATATTCTACCAGTACGGACCTGGCATTTTTCAAGTTAATGCGCCAATTCACGACCTATTATGGCAACAATTAGGTCAGAATCAGTAACTATGGGTTAAATTGTTTTAACTGCTAAATTTTAATTATAATCATGATTACTAACAATTTGACAAACTTTAATGACCAAAGGGTTCTGATTAGTAATCATGAACATAGTTTAAAATTAATCAGTTGAATACTTTAAACCACAGCGATAGGTTGTGAAATTGTGCCTTGAAAACCCCAGGTCCGTATCGATAGAAAATCCTGATGATGTTGTTATTCCTGATCAAAACGTCGAAAACCATAATCAAGTGAAACATAGTTGTAAAGGGTATAAAGCATTCTTTCAAAAAATGCAGCAAAAAATCCAGGTCCGTATTTGAAAAAAATAAGTTAGTATCAGCAACTCAGTAAAAACAAATGGCATAAACAAAACAATAACGTTACTTTAGAGAAGGTACAAAATCGTGTGATTTTTGTAAAAACAACTTTTTTCTAACTATAATAGTTTTCGAGATATTTAAGAATTAAATTTTTTACTATTTTTAAAAAATCCCCTGTAGATGAGAAACTATAGAGAATTTGGCAACTCCGTAAACGGAATATGAATAGGGACTAGAAATGGCACATTTTCTCTAATTTAACCGACCTCGTATCTTTTACCATTTCGGAGATAGCAATAGTGGTATCACCTATTTTAGAAACCCTGTATATATATATATATATATATATATATATATATATATATATATATATATATTCCTTTCTGATCAACAACGCTTCGAGTTGCATGGGTATTGCATGGTTGCAAGTATTGTTCTTTCGCAGAAATCATAAATTAAAAAAGTTGTAGCTAAATATATCGGTATTTTTTATATATACACCTATTATAAAAATTGTATTTAATGAAATATATATATATATATATATATATATATATATATATATATATATATATATATATATATATATATATATATATATATATATATATATATATATATATATATATGTATATATATTTTATATATATATATATATATATATATATATATATATATATATATATATATACATATATATATATATATATATATATATATATATATATATATATATATATATATATATATATATATATGTTCTGGACTTTATATTCTAACAGGGCGGCTCGTCCATAAGGTCATTTGTCGATGACCCACCTAAATTTATTTTCAATGACCAACTTAATAATTTATTTTTTAAAACCACACATTTTTGTAAACGTTCCTCAAGAAAGAATCAAGCCAAGCCATCGTCGAAAGATATCAACATGCCGGTCCCGGTTGGGTTTGCTTGGGTTTGCTGGGTTTGCTGCAATACACTCGAACCGCCGTGAAATATACTATTTAAAAAACTTTTGGGTTTGACAAAGAAAAACTAATTAACTACTATGCGCATTGCATCTGTATTGTATTTATTAAAGAAAACGGTGTTTCGGCTAGCGTTCCTTGTATAATATCAATATGTGTTTGGGTATTATTTGATATTTCGGTCAAGTTACAGCAAAAATGCAATTGTAGTACCCTGTAGCATAGTCGGATTAAATAATGAAACGGATAAACTGTAGAAAAACTTAGATGTATTGTAAATCACTAAAAATACATGTTTAACGGAACTGGTTCATGGTACAGTACATTCCTTGATTCCTTATATTGCCTATTTATTCTAACACATTACGAATAATGATACTTTTAGTACAAGGCGCGACATCTATTGAGGAGACGTATCGAAACGGGAAGCGGCTAACAATCTTAGACTTCTAAATCACATAGAAAAGCAATACTAAAACTACAAGTCATAAACATCTAGAATAGCAATGTGTAATATACTGTAGTATCTATTTTATGTTTTGTGCGATGTTTATTTGTAAGTAATTAATTCCTTGGCGAAACCAGGCACATTATTAAAAAACCGCGACGGTCCAACGCCCGGCCCCGCGCGACAGTTCACTATAACAAGCGGCCAACTGTACTTTGGCTGCTGCTGCCTGCATACACATTTTGCGATAAGCATGTTGCGCTTCTCGGCTTCTAGGTCCGGCGGGACTATTTAATTTAAAATTTAATTTACGTCCGCACATGCACATTTGACGTAGTGATACAGACCTTGCTACGCTCGGCTCGTATAAGTCATTAAAAAATATCCCTGGCACAGGAACTCAGGAGCTTCGACGCGCCAGCGTGGATTCTCATTTAGTATGAATTTGACAAGAATTCAAAAAAAAGACCATTCGGGCCCGGCACTGAATCCACTACCAACTGATCCGATCCATAAGCGGATACCTTAGCACTAGGGATTTCGCCGTTGGTACAACTTTTGTAAAAAAATAAACTCGCCTCAATACGCGCATACAACGGCATACAAGTTTAGAAAAACAAATGTTTGGGTTTATTTTGCATGGAAAGGTATGTAGGCACATAAAATTTTGATTTATTGTTGGCCTTTGACATTGAAATAGAAGAAAATCCCTAAGCTAGGTTTTCCTTTCAAACCAAAGAGATCGCATATTCTATCTATTTTGAGCTCTATGTGTGTTCAGGAGGCTAAAAATGGACAACTCTAAAGCTATAGTATATAAAAATCCTAACAATTATAAGTTTAATTGTGTACGTGGGAAAAAATTTACTGCAGAAAGAAACTTTAGGGCGCACAAAAAGAGTCCATGGCGTAACTGATCCTGACTTCAGAATAAAAGACAAAAAGTGTTCTTTATATAATTTTAAGGTATGTTTTCGGACAGAATTCATGAAACATTGTGAACCACTCATGATGTGAGTCTTGTGCCAGAAAAACATCTGCTTCAACAACAGGAACACTTTTTAACCTGGAAAATCTATAACTTCGGTAGAAATAGAAATATCGTTCAATAAGGGGATTGTTAAAACGAAAAGAAATAAACTATTGCTACGAAATTGAGAAAAAATTTTAATAATTTATTTTGCACACAAGATTTAAGAACTTGTTTTTAATATATCCTTGTTGAGCTTTTTAATATAAAAAATGTTTTAATTGAAATTTTAAGTTTATGTTCCCTTATCTACAACTCTACACTCATGGTTGGTTGACTATAGTATAGCAAGGCGCCTTAAGCGTTTACACCATCGGATCTCATATTTATTATAATTTCACCACAATGGCAGGTGATGTTATTTAATGATACTTTAATAGTTTTAATCGACTGATATATAAATATAATTATTAGGTATCCATAATTTAAGAATATACTGGTATAATGCCATAATTTCAACTTAGTTTCAAATTTCAACTAAATACTCTGGTGTAAATACCTACCGTTCATGACCTCTAACAGTGCGAGCTATAGTCTAGTCGCTTCGGACGTGGCACAAAATTACATTATTTAACGTAACCAAAATCAAATTTTTTGTATACCCTAGGTTATTATTCACATAATAACTGGTGTAATTTAAAATGCTGTATTGAATGAAAAGCCAATAAAAATAAAATACGTTCAAATATTGTGTTTTACGCGACTGAAAATGTCTAGTAGTATAAGGTACGCCGGCAGTCCGATTCTGTTAGCGCATCCAAATTTCGGCTCTATGGATATAACCAATCCATTTTATGTTATCTTTCTGTTTTACAATGTACCCCTTTTAAATGACCCCTCATAAAATTTACTGCCTGCCACTATAAAAGGGTCTAATGAGCCCATTAAAATTAGGGCTTTATGAATATTTTTTCTATTATTAGCCAGGTATTAGCATTGTGAAAATAATGGGCTGAACTGTTACAAAAATCGTGTCGGCCAGTATCTTGAGCGTAATATATACCTACTACAAACTACAACTCCTGCATATTTTAATTTGAACATGCTTAGATGAATTATCCATTAAAGGGCATACAATTTTTTGAAAATAAAATACACTCGTAATATTTGAAAAACCAGACGTGTCATCTTAAGTTCAAATACCTAGACGTTAATAATTCCGAAATTTACTAGAAACACATTTCTGGCAGAAATAAATTGAAAATAAGCAATATTTACACCTAAACTGCCTTGGCGTGTATTAAACTGTTATTTTTAGTGTTTCGGAATACAATTTCAATTATTATAAGCTAAAAATAAAACTATAGTTTGTTTCGATGTACTTTGGGTTATACAAAAGTGTATTTTAGTTAAATACTGATTCTATTACATCAGTGTGCCGCTGAGGATATTTGTCTTAGTGGTAGCATTCAATAATGGTTTTTAAATGCATAATGTACGATCATTACAAAACAAACTAATATAATTTCGACGATCCCAACAAACAAAGTTGTAACTCATTTTTCGTTACTTTTCAGCGAAACGAAAAAAGTCGAAAAGAAATTCAAAATCATAATACAAAAACAATTAAAAAATAAGGTTTTTAAACCTAATATTTGTGTAACGATGAGTTTTAAAGGTAAATCGAATATTTTTATGATCTTAAATAGAGGCAACTTAAGAATTTGTCAGATACAACCTTAATTATCAGTATATTTTTGAATGCAACAAAATCGTAACTAGCATATACGACTTTATTCCAGTCTAGAAAATAATTGATTTTAAAATTTCGGTAATCTTAAACCACGTATACATTAAGGTGTAAAACTTTAAAATACATTGGATAAGGAGAAAATATGCAATTTATGTAAATTTTTATTTACTTAAAAGATAAAGTTGCAAAAAAAAATTGTAATTTATTCTGAATCTGACAAATCCTGTACAGCACTATCAAAATAGTTTAAATTATTGTAATAATTGTGCTAAATCTTTGGTGCGTCCAAACTTGTGACAAAACCCCGTGACGTGACCGGCGTCGCGAACATTTTCTTGACGGGGGAACCTCGGCGCGTGTCATCGTCGCGACCATCGCATCGTCGCGAACTTATATGCGTTCCGCTTATTATAATAAAAACAGTCACCATTGACGTTGCAGCAGCAGCGTACATAGTTATCCCACCAAAAACATACACGTAAAAAAACAGACCAAGTTCTCGTCAGGACTGTGTGTTTTGTCATCTGAAAAAAATATCTGAAATGTAAAAATAATGCTAAGTTCCTTACCTGCACGTTATTAGCAGTGTTTTGATAAGCACAGAAAAATATTGTGTGAATTGACAAATTTACAGACCAAACTGAAGAACTGAGCAATATTGACACCCTTGAAAACTTGCCAAGTTTGGTCTCTAAATTTATCAATTCACACAATATTATTCTGTGCTTATCAAAACACTGCTAATAACGTGTAGGCAAGGAAGTTGGCATAATTTTTACATTTCAGTTATTTTTTCAGATAACAAAACACACAGTCCTGACGAGAACTTGGCCTGTTTTTTTACGTGTATGTTTTTGGTGGGATTTCATAACTTTTTGTTCAGATATACCAGATGATATTTATTTATTAGTATATGTGTATACACATGAACTGTATTTTTTCCAAGCAAAAATGTTTAATAATGGCTTTTTGTCGATAAGGTTGCATGCATTCCTAGTATTTCTGTTTGTTGCGATTATCATAAAATAGAGGTGTTTGAAAGTAAATCAGATATTACAAAATAATAATTTGTTTCCGCCCGGGACCGAACCAGGGACTTCCGCGTGTTAGACGGATGTACTTATAACAACATTTATTATTCCAAAAATTACATTTTATCCTATATTATCCTATTTATACTGTATTACATTATATTCTATATATATATATATATATATATATATATATATATATATATATATATATATATATATATATATATATATATATATATATATATATATATATATATATATATATATAAACAAGTGCAAGAAATATCGGGTGAGCTGTCTGTAAGGTAGTGCTAGACACGTGTTTCGTGCTTATTTGCACTCATCAGTAGCACATAACCAAGTTATTGGTTGGGAATCTTGGAAGTTGAAAAAAAACACACAAAGAGTTCACAGACCAGGGACCTGCTAGCACATTTGTGGTTTTTTGTCAGGAGACCCAGAGTTTTCCGGGCAACAACCAACATCACCACGGAGGCTGCAATAGCACCTGCGTGAAGCCTCTAACCCCAAGGAATATGAAATAGTGAAGAAATAGCGACAGGAACAATTATAAACAAGTTAAAGAAATATCGGGTGAGCTGTCTATAAGGTAGCGCTAGACACGTGTTTCGTGCTTATTAGCACTCATCAGTAGCACATAACCAAGTTATTGGTTGGGAAACTTGGAAGTTGAAAAAAAAACACACAAAGAGTTCACAGACCAGGGACCTGCTAGCACATTTGAGGTTTTTTGTCCCTGGTCTGTGAACTCTTTGTGTGTTTTTTTTTCAACTTCCAAGTTTCCCAACCAATAACTTGGTTATGTGCTACTGATGAGTGCTAATAAGCACGAAACACGTGTCTAGCACTACCTTACAGACAGCTCACCCGATATTTCTTTCACTTGTTTATAATTGTTCCTGTCGCTGTTTCTTCACTATTTCATATTCCTTGGGGTTAGAGGCTTCACGCAGGTGCTATTGCAGCCTCCGTGGTGATGTTGGTTGTTGCCCGGAAAACTCTGGGTCTCCTGACAAAAACACACAAATGTGCTAGCAGGTCCCTGATCTGTGAACTCTTTGTGTGTTTTTTTTTCAACTTCCAAGTTTCCCAACCAATAACTTGGTTATGTGCTACTGATGAGTGCTAATAAGCACGAAACACGTGTCTAGCACTACCTTACAGACAGCTCACCCGATATTTCTTTCACTTGTTTATATTGTTCCTGTCGCTATTTCTTCATTATATTATATATATATATATATATATATATATATATATATATATATATATATATATATATATATATATATATATATATATATATATATATATATATATATATATATATATATATATATATATATATATATATATATATATATATATATATATATATATATATATATATATATATATATATATATATATATATATATATATATATAATCATAAATCTAGGGTACTTCCAACCGAGCTAGAGCTTTGTAACATAAATAGTGATTAAGGTGATAATTAAGAAAAAATCAAAAATCAATAAAAATCCAACGCGGAAAATCTAACATGGAAAATCCAATCTGACACGAAATAGATAGGATATAATTTTCCGAAGCAGAAGTCCTACCTATTTCGTGTCAGATTGGATTTTCCATGTTAGATTTTCCGCGTTGGATTTTTATTGATTTTTGATTTTTTTTAATTATCACAACAACATAAACACTATTTATGTTACAAATTTCAAAGCTCTAGCTCGGTTGGAAGTACCCTAGATTTATGATGATCTATCAGTCAGCCAGAGAGTCAGTGAGTGCCCGAAATTGTGATTTCTGGACACTCGTATCTTGGAAAATATTCCTCCTAGACGTATGAAATGTGGAATAATTCTGCTTCTTTTTGGTAACCTTAACACCCCAGAAAAAGTACTGTAACGCAACAAACCTCGAAGATAAAGGGGTGTCGAAAAGTGCTCGAAATGGTTCGTGTAAATATGGCACAGTGCTTGGCCGGCGCACTATGTGCGATTTGATTGATCATTTAGTTCGTAATAAAACAAAAGCTTAGTAAAAACTAAAGAAAAACAATGACTGATCGCTGCAATGGTCAAATCTAACTAAACATGCTATATGCAAACTTCAAAACGCGTCGATGATACGCGATCCCGTCCAGACTTGCCAAACCAAGCCGGCATCCTTTTGACCACGACGCCAAAAAACCAAAAATACATGGAACGGACTATGACACGCGGTACACGCGGCGATGCCACGCTTTGCGGTTACGGAGTACCGTCCAGACTACCCGCGATGAGTTTCGCGACATTGTCACGGCACGGGGTTTTGTCACAAGTCTGGACGCACCTTTACAGCTGCGCAGGCTGTTTAAATTGTTGTACTTAGCATTTGAAATGGGAAGTGGACCAGTGTAAACCGGTGGCGGTTTACACTGGTCAATGTCCAAATAAGTTTTGACGCGAAAGAATTCCAAAATATTCTTAAAGCATCAACCGAACCTAATCTTAGTAGCTTTACTAAGTAGGTATTAACAACGATTCATCAATAAATAATTGAATCATTGGTATCAAATAAATAGACTTTGCACCCCCGCTTCAGAAGTGACACAACTCAAATTATTACAATTTGGATTTAGAGCAGTTTTTACATATTGGTGAAGCAAATTTTGTTTTTAAATCCACCTGGGCTTTCAAAAATAAACTGCTAACCTTTGACTGGTGCCCTTAGGGATTATTTAACATCTTAGTAGAAAGATTCTGTTATAAGTAAGCTCTAATTAGGTTTTTGATGTGTTGTGTCGTTTGTGGTTTCCTCATGGAAACAAATTTTTTGACTTATTTCGCTTCAGCTATATTTTTTGTTGTCTTCAAAATAGATTCAAAGATATGTGTAAAGCACTAGAGTAAGTAAAAACTACAGTATCAGCTTTTAACAAGCAAAATATATTTGAGGACATGTTACTGTATGACATAACCTGTATATAATGTGCTAAAATTAACTGTAACTAAATTAAATAATAAATTAGTTTTAAAGCAAGTTAGTTTTTTTAAAACTAATGCAAGTTATTGTTATTACATACTTAACGAAAAAAAAAACAAAGCAAAAACTTTAAAAATTACAAATTTTCATAAAAATCGGCATAAAATCATTTAATATGATTATTGATTAGAATTAAAAAGTGATAGAAGGTCTTCTTTTTTACTTTCTTTAATATTTAGCTTACTTTTGTAAAGTGAGTTCAGAGAGGGAATGTTCTGATTTATTCCAAGATTTCTTCGTGTTACATTAATATCTTGATATTCATCAGCTGCGTACGATGTTTTGATGAACAGCTTACTCAGATTATTCCTATCGATTCTCAAAATTTTAACTTATGTGATTTTAAGTGAGCTTAAATTGATTTGTATTTGTTCGTTTAAGGACTTTATATTTAAAAAATCTGTGTGGCATAACTCGTTAACCTTGTAGGGTAGACAGTTTTTTCAGCGGATAGTCTAATTTGTGCCTATTGCCCAGGGATGTATATAGGACCTCCTTTCAATGATCTTTTTATTTGTTTCTCTATATCAGAGTGAACATTGTCACCCTCATTCTGGTTATGACCAGTGATTAAGTATGTGTGGGTGATTGATTTTATTTGTAAGAATTTTACAATCGCATAGTAATACGCAGGCACCATGAATTTATTTTTTTGTTGGCCACTACAGTTGTCTGAATAAAAGATGAGGTCCAAGTCGGCTTTTGCAGCCTGAACTGCTTTTTCTATAAACATCAGCACACAGGTTGCAATCTCTTCAACGCCTGACTTTCCCTCACATTCCTGCCATACGTAGCATTCTGTGTTGTTTGTTGTTAGTTCAGTAATAGTGAAATTAAAGGTGTTTAGCTTGGACTCGTAATAAAAAACCGACATATCATCACGAGGGCAAGGTAGCACTGCCTGCAAATCGTATACTGCTGCAACATAATTCGTGCTCACTTAACTTTTGTCTTCATTTTTTTCTTTTCTAGATAATTCTTTTTCTCTCTGGTGTTCCTCATACTTCATTTTAAGTTTTTCCTTACTTCGGCAGTTGAGTTAGCGAAAGCTGTGCATAGTTCACATTGATATTTTTTTGGAGTGAGGAAGCTTATGTTGTATTCGTTATTAAAAATTCTGCTAAACATACACAAATTTGCAAACTGTTATTGGCATGAATACACTTTTCTTTATAATCCCGCCAAATATCTGCCAGTGTTCTACTACCATCTATGTACTGACTTGTGGGCCCGGAGATAATGAGAATCAATTTTGGGAATTGACTCAATATGTTGTCGAACACCACTTTTTACTACGGGATTAAGAGTTGGATGTTGATTGTGTCCCCGTAAATCTGGTTCAACAACTCCAGTTTCTTTTTTCTTGGCACTGACAGTCCTTATTGGGCGGTCATTTACATCGAGCGTTGCCTTGAACGTTTTACAAACTCTAATACGTCCATTTAGGTCAAAATAAAAAGCATTATTGAAATTGCGATGCTTTTGGGTAGACGAATACCTGTACTTAGGTTTAATGGCGGTCATGCAGCCAGCAATAAAGCATCGTTGTTTGTGCGAATCCCCTAATGCCCAATAGCTGTTAAAATTTGTTGCCGTTGCTCCTCCGCAGGGTGGACACATTCTTTTCTCTGGATACTCTCGCCTACTCTTCGATGTAACTTAACCTGAGGTTTCTTCTAGCCTTTGATTGCTTAACACTCCAATTTTCTAAATCAAATTTTCTTCTCTTTCGTTTTTATTATTTCTTCATTTTCTTTCTCAACTACTTCTATTAAACCCTCTTCCTCACTAGATGGTATAGTTATCTCGAGGCATGCAGATTTGTTATTTCGTTCATCTTCAGAATATTTTGAGTCTCTATCTGAATCATAACAGTCACTCTTTTCACTATTTACAGGAGAAATTGTGTAACATTTTCCGGATGATTTACGTAGTTTGTATTTCAAACTTTCATGATAGAGCCCTGGTGTTCCTGATTCCGGCGACTGTAAAGCGGAATTTGATACTATCGTGAGAGGAACGTCAATAGCAGACAAAGTATCCATTGTGAATGATGAACATCATCTGCAAAATAATTTTGTAATATTATAGAAATGAAAAATATATTAATACAGTTCTTACCAGTTTTCGGACAGGTGTGGCTGCCCTCACTCCACTGTTGTATTTTGTCTACTGAAGTTAATCTAAAAACTTCATGACTCTCTGACTCAGCTTGCACAGCTTCTAATTCTACATGTGATATAGGATCGTGATTAACGACAGGAAGTGATTCTGTAACGCTGGCGGCAGTCATTTCCAACGAATTTTGTCGAGCTTCGTCTATAAAAAGTAACAGAAATGAGAAAACACTAAATTCAATAATCAAAATTAGAGAAATGCAAGAACAAATTCAAGACATTTAAGTAAGTAAATTTCTCACCCGTTTTAGAAAAATTTGGCACACTTGGACCTTCAAAATTAATGTTTTTTCTGTTCGGCTAAAAATACTTGACTATCCTTAGGTTGTTCTTTTTTCTCTCGATTTTCTCTGATTTGCTTTGCCAAAGCCTCCAATATCTTTTTCCCACGACTTCCAGACATAGGTAGAAAATCCAATAAAGATTAAATCTTTTTGTTTAAATTAGGACCCAATCTGAAAAATTACACTATAAATGAAAGAAATCATTGAATTAAAGAATGAAAAAATAATCGGAAACAATTTATTTTTAGGTTGACGCCAGTAATTATTTTATCTGGTTGCTGATTAACATACTTAGTTTTGCGTGATCAAAAAAAAATTAACCAAAATCCCATATTTTATAATAAGAATCTTACAATATACAGTAAGGTAAAAAAGTAAGCTATTATAGACTAAACTGACATCTGGAAGACTTACCTTCAGGTGTAAAAAAGCTTAACTCCAACGATGACACTAAATAGTTTAAAAACTTTAGCGGCAAAAATGTCACAACTTGAAATAGTCCGTTTTTCCATTTGTAATTCCGCCCTAAAAGCGCCTTAATTCAAAAAAACACAAATTTAACAAAGTCATCATAAATGACACAACTCGAAATAGGACGTTTCAATGCGCGCGATAAATTCTCGATAAAGTGTTTTAAAAACGACACACGTCAAAATGAGAGTCTACATCTAAAAGGCGACTATTTTATTGCTGAGTGTGTCACTTCAGAAGAATAAGACCGCTGACAATTTGAGTTTTGAATAATGACAGTACCGCCACCTAGCGAAAAGCATTCAGAGTTTAAATGTGTCATTTTTCTAGTAGATAGGTATTGACTTATTTCTTTCAAAATCAACTTAATCCGGAAAATTAATTTTTTTTTAGTTATGTCACTTCTGAAGCGGGGGTGTGATTATAGACATTTTATAATTTTTAGGAGAAGAGATTACAGACGAAGTTTTGAACGTATTGATGAAACAACCAAAAAGTTATTTAATAAGGCTGGGCCAAGATTAATTTTCTCCAGTAAACTTAGAGAATATTTGAACACCTAAGTGCAGGAGGCAGAAATTACAAAGTATCTCGGAAACTAAGAACAGCACTGACAATGTAGCATAAATTATGTCAGCAGGAAGCTTCTCTCTAATTTAATTGACCCCACAGCGATTACAGTTTTAAGAGACAGCAATACTACTATCACTAAAATGGACGTCCTTATAAAATTAATAAATGAAAAATAATATTATACATTGTTCCCAATCTTGACTATCAAGTTACCAAAAAAACTTTTCAAGCTATTTTAATAATAAGAGTTTATCTTGTAATTGGTCATAATAAAAGTATTTTTTGATATTTTTATTGCCTATAGTCTTTTCTCTGAAGTAGAGCCGTACTTCCGATCTTATACACAATAGACACCTATTATTTCTGGCTAGCTGGGTTTCTATTTTAATCCTCTATAATAGGTAAAAATAACAGAAATGTGGAACGGGAATTAAGCGCAACCATTATCATACTGTGGTAATAAAGTGAATACTTACCATAATTAATTTTTAATACTAGCAGCTAGCTAGCTGTTTACTTACTATAATTAAGGTATCAACTAGTAGCCATTAAGCCCTACACTAGCTTCTAATAACATACATACAAGTAAAGTACATTACTAGTAGCTATTAGTCTGAACATTACTGCATGTACAATTAAAATACTAATCATAAATAACCAATTATTAGCAGCTATTAATATTTTATTCGTGGCAAATCTAGTGTTAACTGTGGTTATTATTCTTGATACTTACCCCTAGTAACCTGACTATTTATGATAACCAAAGTAAGTACTGGTAGCTACTACTCTATGAACTACTAGCAAGCAATCTGTGTCAGAAACCTAGTGTTTGCTACCCTAAGTACAGACAATACTTGGCACATACCGTATACAATTTTTTACTTAGGATAATTAGATTTTTACTTATGGTTAGTACAAATTTTTCTCGTTGTGCCGATGGTCTCATCCCAGGTATAACAATAACCACTGCTTTTTCCCATGTCAAACATAGTAATTTTCTTTCATAGTAAAATCGAGAGACCTCAGATATAGGCCCAGATAAAGCCACAGCAGATGAGAAAGTGCTCGCACGCTTACTTTGTCCTTGACGCGAGAGTTGTGGATGGCCCGCACCAAATACTACATAGATCGACACCACACCACTCGAATCTAAAATACAACTGAACAACTGGTTACAGGGGTACGCCGACTATATTCTCTGGTGTGTGGCCATCAGAAGGGGGCGGAGCTTTAAATAAATTCGAGTTAACGTGTTAAATGTACACTTTCTCATCTGGTGTTTTATCTGGGATATATGTATCGATCAAACTTTTTGTAGATCAGAGCTGGCTAAAACTAAAGAGTTACCTACTTTGTTGAGCAAGTCGGTATCTTATATTGAGATTTTAGTTCTCTGACAACAAATTTAGATGCTATATTGGCTGTATAGTTTAAAAGTAAGGCTTCTCCCTCCTGAAAAGAAGATCTGTTGTCACAAGTTGGACACGGGTCCTTCTTTGGCTTAAAAAAGTCTGTGTTATACTCATTATATAATATAATGCGATCTTGTCTCTCTGTAGCTCTAAGTTCTGGTTCGTAATTGTTTTCATTTAGCTACTCTTTATAGAGCTTATATAATTTTGGAAAATCTAAGATATCTTAGAAATATTTCTTTTCAGTTCTAACATAATGTGAATCTACAAAGGGAATTTCAGAAATATGTATTCGGACAGTTGTTGTAAACAATACATTTTTTGACTAAAACAGAGCACTAACTTAACATCTATGACAAGGTTTACGGTGTAAATTTTAGTAGGAACAAGGTTGTATCTCTTTTAGCGTCTTTATTACGGAAAAAAATCATAAAATACGTAGTATTAAGAAAGACGGTTACAACCATTTTAAAGTTTAAATTAAAGTACCAAGTTGAAATACTTCTTTGTTGGGTTTTTTGCACAACTATTGGTCGTAGAGATACGTTTTTGACATTGTCAAGTTAGTCTCTTCTTACTGAGTGCGTCTTTACTATTTAAAACTCAAAATGTATTCAACTTGAGTTACAACCTTCTTCGTTGGGATTGTCGATTTATTAAAACCCATTTTTACACCCTGTGATAATTTTTTAAACTACCAATGGACACTCCTTTGTAGTTTATGAAAATGGTAGGAGCAAGGATATTATTGCCTATTTTGATTGATATTTTGATTCATTCATTATTGATTAGTTCATTACCACTATGTGAGGTGAAAAAGTGTAAATTTGATAAACATAGAAACTGCGTAGTAACGCGGACAAGTAACAGTGCAAAAAAGTGAAAAAAATAAAAGTGCATATCTTTAGTATAATACTAAACTTTAATTTGGCATAAAATTTATTCATTTAGAAGATTTCTATATTTGTTTAGATCAACCGCCGCACAGTGGTTCCGGCAATAGGTTATAAATCAAAATATTTTTTGTCAGAGATCTGTCAGGTAGGCATTGCTTTGGGTTCAAAAGGAACCAAATTTACCTGAACCAATAAAACTTTGACACTTACGGACTAATTTCAGTCGATTTGTGTGCAAAGAGTGTGGATTTGAAGTACGAAAAAATAGTAAATATTCTGTTAAAAGTGAGTGTCGTTATTTGGTAATATCGTAAAGACTAATTAATATTTAAATCCCTCTTTAAGTGGCCTTAGTGGCGCAGGTGAGTGGTTCTCCTTTTAGTAAAATATTGTTGTTTGAAAGGTTTTATTTGCACATGTTTCTGGACATTAATAAAATGAATGTTTTTATTGACAGCACTTGTAATATTACCGTTTTATCTTGACATTAACTATTTTCGGTTTCTTGTCGTCCGGAAAAATGTATATAACCAACTTTTACAGAGTCTCCTTTTTTATGAGGACATATAATTTGTATTCAGATCCGTCCAGCTTTTCAAGTTATAATAGTTTAAGTTAACTGTTCGTCAAAAAGTTTGTACAATGGCATTTTTCGATCATTTTTATAGCTCTGTGGATCGAAAACTGCTCAACTGATTTAAACAATTTTTTGGTTTTAGAAGACCTAATTTATTGAAGGGTAGCCACGGGGATCGCTTTAACCTAATAAGAACCACATATTCCTATACAGGGTGGGAAAAAAAGGTATGTAAAAAACTAAAAACTTTAACCACGTGGCGTTCCTCAATTTTTTTTTCAAATTTAATTTCTTGAATAAATATCTCGGGGCACTTTTTCTGTTTTAAGTCCTGTAAGAAAAATTATTATATATTATTATTAACGGCTGTGAATTTTAAGATTATTCACTAACTTATCAGCCTGTAACGTGTGTATTAGTATTATTAATTATAAATTAATTAGAAAAATATTTTTAGTAAACATGTTATATAGAAAATAATAGTTAAATTAATATAACTTAAGCTTTTGATTTTTTAACTGCCTTTTCTGTTTGTACTTAATTTTTACTATATTGCACCAAAATTTAAACAAACCGAACACATGAAATCAATTAGCTCGGTGTCTGCCTGTCACAGTCTTCTTTCTTCA
The DNA here is from genome assembly GCA_963971165.1 of Philopedon plagiatum. Taxonomy (NCBI): domain Eukaryota; kingdom Metazoa; phylum Arthropoda; class Insecta; order Coleoptera; family Curculionidae; genus Philopedon; species Philopedon plagiatum. The sequence goes on from OZ020193.1 coordinate 76,524,451, forward strand.
AGACCGTTAAACTTTAAGAGCTGAAATTTAGCACAGGTATAGGTCATAGAATAAAACCAGATTTAATATACAAAAATATTAATTAAAAATTTTAGGGATTGTTTTTTTGGGGTAAACGCGTGACACTTTTTTTCTGCTTTCAAGCTCAGTGTCCGGGGTATCAAATAAAAGCCCACAAAAGGGAGAGTACAAACATGTAATTTGTTTATTTGTAAAATTTGAAACAAAGTTATAAAAACTGTTGTCCCTTTCCTACACTTTGTAACATCAGAGTAGAACATCTGACGAAAATCAAGGGTTTATATAATGATGCACACAGTAGAAAAAAATTATAATAATGAGAAGTTGTATAACCAAACACTTATCACGCTAGCTGGACTCACACTCCACCCTTTTTTAAGTACAAAAATGCATTTTCAGTTAATGATTTTCTAAAAATATTAATTGCAACAATTATGACCGCACTCTCCACATAGTCGGTGGTATTATGGGTACTATGAACATAATATCGGTATATTATATTGTAGAACGATCTTTTTGCTCCGTCAACATTAATATGAGCCAAATTTAAATGGTCGATGACGTCAGTTTTGGTTGCTCACGTATGTTCAAGTTTCAATTCCAACAAATACATAATTAACACAAAGTTTCTTTAAAAAGTTATTTATTTTTATTGTTCCAGTAAAACAACATTGATTGATCAACCATAAGAGATTTTTAATATTTGATTATTGTACGTTTAGTTTTCAATTGTATGATTTTTATCGATATAATTTTTGTCGATTAAAATCATATGTGCCATGATATATTCTCACATATTTTAAAGAAACATTTGTTGTAGGAGATAATGGTAATATAAATAAAACAAATAGTAATGCCATTAGCAATATAAATTTGTGTTTTATATAACGTATAAAAATTAAAAAATAGCACTATTTTTTTTTAACTTATGTTAGGTCGATTAATATTATGTTTATGAGTCACTAGATATTACAATGCGACAAGTATTTTTCTTTGCTGTTTTTATATTTAATCTTCTTAGATCCAGTAAATTTTTTAGTATTTTGTTTTTAATGAAGTCGACCAGAGAGTAAATACACCTTTTTCTATATATAAGAGAAAGAGCAAACAATATTAACCGTTCTCATGAACATAAAAACGAAAAACTAATAGGGCATAATCAGCACAAGCTGTTATTTGAGGCATCACTTGAGCACAACTATAAAAATTATTTAACAAAACTTATTTAAAAAATAATGAAAACAAATTACCGATAGAACAAATAAAAAAACAAACTTTTTACCTACAAAAATATATACGTATAGGAAAAACAACACAGTATTGTTAAATCCAATAAGACTTTCCAGAATTAATAAGAAACAAGAAAATAGATGACAAAGGAATAGTAATAGAAGTTTTAGGTAGAAATGTGAAAGATAACCCGCTTTGCATTGTCTTTAGAGAGAGAGAGGTTAGGAACACATTTAAGTCATCAAAGGTTGCAGAAAGTAATACTTTATTCTTTCTACTTTAAAATTTATAGGTGCAAAAATTGTATAAATAAAATGTAATTAGAGTAAAATAGAGACATAGGAAAATGAGTTCTTAGTTAATTAATAATGTTATTTTTCTATTCCTAAAGGAGTTACCAAAAATTTTCATGTAATTAATTTCAAAGTAAGGCAATAGGAAATTATGCAATATGCATATAACCCAAATAAATCTGAAATATATTTTTTTATAATCTCTACATAAATTAAATGTTTATGGTGGTTGCTGTTATCCATTTATTTTGATCTTTATTAAAAAAAAAAAAGGATTTTATACTGCAAATTTTCGCGCGAATAATACTGCAATTCTTTGTTTTCATGGCAATCTTCGACAATTAAAAATTTTTCAAATTTTAGATATCCCCGATGCAAATAAACCTATTTATTCAAAACTTTAGCGATAAAATAACCGATTTTAATTAGTGGGATTAGTCACGGATAAAATAAACCCAAAACGAATCACTAAATAAGGTAAATAGTGTGGAATAATTCGGTTGAAAATAGGATTTGTCGGAAAAAATCAAGAAAATCTGATTTTTTACCCTTTAAATCGCTCCTGGATGACCCATTCGGTATTCATTTTAAAGTGTGATTATCCCTTTATAAGATAGTGTTGAAACATTTGGAAAAATTAGATAGGAAAAAATACAGAGTGATTCAAATGTACCGATGTCGGGGGCAAAAAAAGTTAAAAAATCGAAATTTAATGGGCGATTGCTCCCTTCCTATAGAGAATGAAGAAACTAAAAAATACGGGTATTATATACTTCAACGAGCTCTTTCCGGTGACGTATATGGGATTTTAGTTTGAACCATTTTGACCACACAACAAATTAGAAACCGTGAAATATTTGGGTCAAAAATCTAGATTTCCAGTTTTTTCCAAATATTTCCATTTTCCAGTGATTTTAGGTTTAGGTAAATGTATTGCCAAAAAAAGTATTTCAGATTTTAAAGTTTCACTTATGAATCCGTTTTTCTATCTGACGTTTTGTTTTCGAGTTATTAGGTACCAAAGAAGGGTCTGCAAATGCCATTTTTCGACCTAAAAAAATTCAAAAGGATTACTTGCCATTTTCTGATCCTCACCAGTGTCAGTAGAGTTCTGAAGCTGCGGGTCCCCTGCAACCTCTGAAAATTTACATCGATTTCATTGACTTTTGCGGATATTTTCGTTTAATAGCTCCGAAACGAAACATCCTGTATAACTGATTTCTTTACCGAAGCTAGTTGCCTATTCCTCTATCAACCCAAAAAATTCGATTTCCCTCCCTCTAACTGTTTCCGAGAAAAACAAACCTATTCAACTTTAGGTTAAGCTTTACGTTAACATTGACACTTATTTTTGCTGAACCCCTGACGCCATTTTTCATTAAGGACAAATGGCTGCTTTTTAAATTGTAATAAATTATATCGAAAAGTAAACATTTTTTGCAGCTAAATTATCCTAGTAATTTTTTTCCAAATATTTCCATTTTCCAGTGATTTTAGGTTTAGGTAAATGTATTGCCAAAAAAAGTAATTCAGATTTTAAAGTTTCACTTATGAATCCGTTTTTCTAACTGACGTTTTGTTTTCGAGTTATTAGGTACCAAAGAAGGGTCTGCAAATGCCATTTTTCGACCTAAAAAAATTCAAAAGGATTACTTGCCATTTTCTGATCCTCACCAGTGTCAGTAGAGTTCTGAAGCTGCGGGTCCCCTGCAACCTCCGAAAATTTACATCGATTTCATTGACTTTTGCGGAAATTTTCGTTTAATAGCTCCGAAACGAAACATCCTGTATAACTGATTTTTTTACCGAAGCTAGTTGCCTATTCCTCTATCAACCCAAAAAATTCGATTTCCCTCCCTCTGACTGTTTCCGAGAAAAACAAACCTATTCAACTTTAGGTTAAGCTTTACGTTAACATTGACACTTATTTTTGCTGATCCCCTGACGCCATTTTTCATTAAGGACGAATGGCTTCTTTTTAAATTGTAATAAATCATATCGAAAAGTAAACATTTTTTGCAGCTAAATTATCCTAGTAATTTTTTTCAAAATATTTTTTTTGGATTTGTAATGACTTCCTTAAACGATTTATGCAATAAAAAAAATATGCGCATATTCCTTATTGAGCCAGATTGCTAAAATAGTTCAGAGAGTTAATGTATTTATTATATTGTAGAACAATACTTAAAGATGTTAAATTAACAGGAGCAAAATTAAATGGTCACAATTTTTTTTACCGTTGTCATACCTCATAAGATATTTTCTGTCTTTTGAAACAATAATGTAAAAATGATGCAGTTTAATTTCTCACTGCAGTCTTCGTAAAAGCAACATTTTTATCAAAATAAACTCATTCTTCCATAAGGGCATACCGGATATTCTCTGAGACAATGGAGAGAACGAATGAAACCTATTTTGTCAAGTTTTACTTTCTGATGTGCGAAAGTTGAACAGGGCTGATTACCTGTCATGTCTCGCAGCAAAAACTGTCTGTATATTGTTTTATATTTCATATTTGTTGAATAGAGTAGAATTAACTTAGAAAGAAAACAGGGGTCAGGGAAGATATTGAGCTGTGGGTTGGGAAAAAATACTTTAAAGCGAATAGGATATTACGGCAATATGTATACTATATGTTTGTTGTAGTCATTTATTGATATATTTTTTAAGAGGGCGAGATAAAAGACTGGTGTAGTCCTTAATTTTTCATTGAATTTTGTCGGGCTTCTGGCAAGCAAACAGGCATTACAAAAATGCGTAATATTAATAGCATGCATACGTAATATATAAACACATAATTATATAAAGGGTGTTATGAAAATGGTTACATATATTGGAATGGGTGACTCCTGGGATAGTCTAGAAACGCACTAAATACTTTTTTTAGTTTGATCGAACAACTGTAAAAGTTTCTCTACCACCCAAAAACCAGACAATACGCGCGCCCGCATGTCTCGTTTCCTGCGACATTGTCAAAATATTATATTTTGAATTCGTTGTGCTAGAATTACGCTTTACGAATTACGCTAGAATTGTCCAACAATAACCTATTATTAATATAAAATTGCCAAAAACGAATTTAAAAAATTACTCACGTGAAATAAGATACGCATTTTAACATGTAGTAATGTACGGCTCCCGGTGGGATTGTATGTGCGACCCCTAGTGAGTACCACAAAACTGTGGAGATCTGGAGTGATGCTCAAAAATCGGTTCCTGTACTGGGTGTCATGCTTCCACTACGTTATTGTTTTTCTGGTACCTATATAATAATATAACAGTAGCAGCTTTATTTTAGTGAGATCTGTTCTTGCATTACAGTGGCTTCCTATAGATGGCGCTCGCGCGTATTCTGTACCGTCTTTGGTCACAAAGATTGATTGAATATGCGAGATTGCTATGGAGGAAGCTGACTTAATGGTTACGTGAGTCGGATGATCCACAACAAAAAGCTTACTGTTCTATAGTCAATATCGGCTTAGAGTTTAATGGCAGACGTTGCTACTAACATTTTCTTTTGTTGGCATTATTACGGACGCTAAAACCCTTCTTTTTATTTTTTTTTGTTTTGTTGTTTTTTAGATATACACAATATGCACTACTGGGCGTCGGAAAATCCCGATTCAATACGTTTTTGTCTGTTAATATTACGGACAAGCGGGTTCTTTCTTGCGGCACGAGCCTTATACCCATACTTGTTTATTGTTCTTCGTATTATATCAGGGTGAACTTCTACATTAAAAGCTTCTTGAAATTTTACTCTGATCTTAGGGGCATATTTCTTGGTATTTTCTTTTATTATTTCGACTACTTTTTTCCATTTTTGTACTAATTTCCTGGGGCGTTCAAAACGGTATCTATTTTCACAATGCCTTATGACATATCGTCGTATTATATAGCGGCTCGGTTTAAATATTTTGCTGTAAGATTTTCCATAAATTATTAATTTTCCCTCATACCCTCACTTTAAAACATTTAAACCTAATTTTGACACTAAACAATTTGCCAGAAAATAAAAGTTGTCGAACATCCGTGTTAAGTTTTTTCTATTCTGTAAAAAAAAACAAAGAACTGTGGCAAGATTTTCCGTCGTTGTATTGCATACATGTTGTCAATTTTGTACTAACTCTAAATCTGACTTGCAGAAATTAGTTGTTTATTTGAAATTTGTTTTTATATTCGTCAACTAATACAACATAATAGTGATAACCCAAGATGTAGCCCTATTTATATTTCTGGATTTAAATTTTTAAAATTTTACTGGGTGCCATAACTTTTACGATTCACTGTAAATATATTTCATCGATGGCGTTTCCTGCTGCCGTAATAATTACTGAAAGGCGGGTAGGTAGTTTCCATAGACAAAATATATTTAGACCATCACAACGAATTCGCGACACCAGCTGAATACGTCCAATGTATGGGCGAAAAAGTGCGTTTGTACGCATTGGGCGCGAGTCAGATTTTTAAACGACGGTCCTCTCGAGGCATGCGCACTCGAGACGTGTAGCAAAAGTGGTTGTTGAACTCAATGAACAATGACGCAACTCGGCGAACAGAACCGGACCCAGTTGTAATCACTGAAGGAAACACATGGAATACAGCTGTTGTAAATGCTGAAGTTGCTATTTCCATTTGCAAAAATACTTTTAAGTTTTGAGTTATTAAGATTAACTGTAACCAAATAAATTTTCTAACTTTTATCTTAAATGCACTCCGGTGTTGAAGTGAACACACACACGGAGAAGGAGAAATGTTTATCAGTGACGTATATTGGGTGTGGTCAAGGTGTCAGAAAGGCACTGATGGGGTGTGTATGTATTAGGGGTATTGTATAAGGGGTAAGATGGTGTAAGAAGGTCATATATAGTGTCAATGCCTCCTTCCCCTATATTGCATAAGGGTGAGTGAGTGTCCAAAAGGCATATTTGCGCTTTCGCCTAAGGGGCACTAAAAATACTAGTGGATTAGGGTAGAGGGGAGTATTTGAAAAGGGATGGCGAAAGAAAAAAGCTCTTTCGCCAAAGGATCGCTAAGATATCAGTGGGTTAGAAGGGTGAGTGTCTAAAAGGCATATTTGCGCTTTCGCCAAAGGGGCACTAAATATACTATTGGATTAGGCTAGAGGGGAGTATTTTAAAAGGGATGGCGAAAGAAAAAAGCGCTTTCGCCAAAGGATCGCTAAGATATCGGTGGATTAGAAGGGTGAGTGCCCAAAAGGCATATTTGCGCTTTCGTCAAAGGGGCACTAAAAATACTAGTGGGTTAGGGTAGAGGGGAGTATTTTAAAAGGGATGGCGAAAGAAAAAAGGGCTTTCGCCAAAGGATCGCTAAGATATCAGTGGATTAGATTGACATGGGGCCGTAAGTAAGTAGCGCTTTCACCAAAGTATCAAGTGCACACACTGTAAATAGCTGTAAAAATATTTACATCTTACCATAGAACTTGGTTTGTTCAATAATTATACAGGATGGGATGCCAATCCAATAAAATATACACATAGTTTTGGTAATTTTTTTATTTACTATTTTACTTCTTACAACAGTTGCATATTTTATTTCTATTGTTTAGAATACTATGTTTATATTTTATTTCAACTTTCAATTTTGTAAATGTAACGTTTAAAAATTAAGAGGGGGGACATTAAAGAGACGCACTGCTAAACTGAGCTATTTTCGAGGAATTATCGACAGTTTTGAATAGCAAGAAAACTCAGATTTAAACCGACAAACTATACAATTTTTGTTAAAACCTCACTAATGGTTACATTTTTATCATTAATAAAAAGAATAATTACAAGTAATATATTTAGCATTTATTACCTACTCGATAAAAGATTCACGTCATGTGAAATAAATTTTGAGATACGGTCCTGTCTATCACAAGGCAAACGTTCGACAAGGCGCAAGCCCGCAGAAGACCGTCTGTGTTTACGGATTCAGCTTGGTAAATTTGCCACATTCGCAAATAACATTATTTCTCTATTATATATTTTCTCTATGGTAGTTTCTGAAAAAGTCAAGACACGGCTCACTGTTTAAAAATATTAAAATAAACAAATGGGGCACCTAATTTTTGTCCAAGTTTAATAATTTTTAAATCAGTTACTTCTTGTAACTAGCGTATCTTTGTTTTCTAGATATAACTATCCTTTGAGATTACACGGCATGTATATGAAGGTAAAAAAGTCTATGAAGTAAAAAAAACAGGCGGTTATTTTTTACTAATTTCAGCATATTTGTATTAAGCTGACATTACCATAAGAATTTTATTCAAGCTTGCTTTAACGTTTTGTATTGGGTTTTATCTTTTAAATAAATGCTCTCATAATACCGTAGTTTTGCATCCAACGTATACGTTGCAACACTACTAAAGTCGCTCTGGGCTTTTCCTTAAAGTTTGCTAAAGTTACAATTTACTACAAAATTATGCTTAAAATATAATTTCTAATAACTACATTCATTCATACTCGACAAAATTTAGTTCTTGGTAATAGTTTTAAAGAATTTCTTATATACCTTTTGCCTTACATTTATTTAGTAGGTAAATTATGAATAAAAAATCAACATAAACTCAAACAATATAAATTATTATGAAAATGTTTATTAATTTGCAGATTTATTTTTTATTTATAACCAGCATTTGTATTTATATTTTCTTGTGTTACACAAAGAGTGTTCCATCTAACATGGAAAAATCTTAATGCATCCTTCATTTTTGAGTAGCTTGATGTCTTTTTGGATACGTTCTGTAGGCTCACTAGATGACCTTTTTGGTATTCAAATTGTTTATACCACAAACGACACCCAAGGTGTCGATTTTTAATGAAAAAAACATTAAACATAAAAATTGCATTTTGGCAAAAACCAACCGAAAAAACTTAATTTATGTTTATGGCGCAGAATTAAGAATATTATCCAAGAAAGGGAAATTTGACCAAATAAAATAAAAACTGCGATTTTTTAGCCATTACATTGTATTCGTAATATTTTTTGAGACACAGCTACAATAGCTCAGCGTTTTGTTTTTCATTTTAATTAACATATGACCACCATTTCTTAAAAAAAATACACAAAATTCTGAGGACGACCCTGCGTCTATTTAAATTCAAATTCAGTTTATTCAACATAGAAATTGCCACTGTTAGCAACTAATAAGTCCAGTCAGAGAAGTTAAAATGCTAAAAGACAGTTTTCCCAAGAGCGAGCTTTTTAAAAATTAATATGCACGTAACAAGAAAACAATGCCTATTTTAAGTTCATAAACCGATGCCAAAAGTCATCTGACCGGACTACGGGTCACACGCAGCTCAGTGGAAACAGAAGTCGAGTAGATAAATTTTAACGTCTAGTTCACTAACTCGAATAATAATTCTTTCTTTTGTTTTTGTATTTTTTATCTAAGACATCCCACGTAGACTTCAAGCCTAAGTACTAACGTACCGTGGGTGTCTGAAGAGAAGGGAAATGTAGTCTATTGACATGGGATTTGAAGGATTGGAGGTTGGGACGGGAAGGAAAAACATCTGCAGGCAATTTGTTCCATAATCTGGAGACCCTGAGCGAGAGAGTGGTCTGTTCTAGGCTTTTGTAGCTGGACAGTAAAGGGATGCATACGTAACGCGCCTCTTGTTGTTCTGTTAGGGACATTCAAGGGGGAAATAATACCGGCTAGTTCCTCAGAGCAAAATCCGTGGAAGTAGCGGTAGAAAAGGGATAAATCCCCTACAGCACGGCGATGAGCGAGACAAGGGAGTTTTCTCGTGAGAGCTGAGTCGAATGACTCTCCTTTGGATAGAATCAAGGATCTTAAGGGTCGAAGGTGATGCCGCTCCCCAGATGTGGGAGCAGTACTCTAGGTTAGGTCTTATTTGGGAAATATAGAGAGTTGTAATCATGTTACTGATAAAGTACCTATTCCTAAATTAATATTAAGATTTTTCTGAATGCTTGGTCAAACTCATTAGTTATGCATTTGTAAATTGTTAATTGAGATTCTTTACGTGGTCACGTATTTGTAACAATCCGAAATCAAGTTTTTTATTCCTCGCTGCTGATTTCTTTTCTTTTCCTTCAGTAAAATTTATACAAATTACGAAAAATCTTGTTTTTTAAGTTTTATTATTTTTGCGGATTTTTGTTTAACTGACACGACAGGTTACAAATCATGTAAACAAACAGTAAACTAGATGTTACTGACTAATCTGTCTTTAAAATCCTATTACACTGGCTTCGTTTCACTCAACTCAACATTTTTTCAAATATCAAGTGCGTTCATTCTTTATCTTAGACCAAACTCAGCAGATCAAAATAATAAGAAATAATGGGTTGCCTGTAAGTTAATCTCCAAACGCCAAACAAAAAAAGTAATATGAAGCTTAAAAAATTAACGAAATATTTTTTTTTAATAGAGATCTAAAACGAACGACGTCGACACGGTCATTCGGACATGTCGCACGTCCTATGGCGCTACTCTGAAACTTCACCTGGAAGCAAATTACTATCAAACAATCGACATCAAATGTGTTCGCAAAGACAACTGGCAGCTACCGCAGCTCTAAGAACAGATTACCGCTGCAATCTTTGTAAACTTCACCAAACAGCTATCGCAACAGCTATCAAAATAATCAACATCACAAGTGCACAGGCATCTTTGTGTCATATCGAAACATTATCGTCCAGATTCACTAAGAAAGTTTAAGATTTAGTACTGGTTTAAATTAAGATCTTATAGTTGATCAGTTATGTTTTGACAGGTTTTTGTCTTGTCCTGGTCATTAAAAACTTATGAATTATTGTGATATTTCAGCGATTTACTTGGTTTCCAAATGATTTTCATCTTGGAACGAGTTGCTGTAATGAATTTAGTTCTATTATTGTTGAAAGTACGTACTAAAATTGTCCTTTTCCTGATAAATTTGCGAAAAAGCTCAGAAATAAGTTTATAGAGTAAAACTTAGTTGTCTTATTCTTACACTTGTCAGTTTCAAACTTTTGATTGTCAAATTAGACCGGACTAGCATTGGAGAATCTGGCTGTATAATATCAAGAATAGTTTGCCGCAATAATCTTTCTCATCAAAATTTCACACACTAGCTATTGCATTAGCTACATTGTGTAGTGTCGCAACAATCTCTAAAGACAAATCAATAACTAACACTTACAGGTCAAAGCAAAATACAGCAACGGTAACTATCTATTAAAATAACTAAATATTTTCAGATTCACTCGTCGACACTGACGACCCAGCTCTATATATTATATACTCGTATATTTTTAAATAAGCCGCCTAGGTGTGCCGTTTGAAAAGAATAAGCCTTTCTTGTAGAAATTTGGTAGGATCTTTTAATCAAATTTCTAAATTATTGATTTTACAAGTCTTGTACCACAGTAACAAATATTTGTTTATAGTATGTCAACATTTAACTTTAACTCTCTTCTTAGGCTTAAATCAGTATCATTTACTTCTAAACTGCGTAGTATACTTTTTTTGTTTTTTTCTTTAAATTGACAAATGATTCTTACATTTAAAAATAAATGTTACAAATTAAAGATTTTGCCACGTCACTTGTGTAGATATTTACAATTCCAAATAACAACCAAATTGCTAAATGCATCTCTTTTCAGTTCGAGTGATTCACATAATGTATGTCGCATCGTCTTTTCCCGACGATGGTTCAGGAAGAATTTAAAACGGCCCAAAAAAAAGAAACTGTTTTACTTTTTACTTATTCTGTTAAAATCTTACTTTTAGGTAGTAAATAGTACGAGTATTTTCCTATAAACTACAGGTGTACAATTTACAGTGGGTAAAAAAAAAAGAACATTTAAATTAACACCATTTTTTTTTTATTTTTACGCATTGGAAAATATAGACATTAAATTTAAAAAAGTTTGTACACAGTCATAGATTTAAGCCTATCATAAATACATTAAACAAACACAATACAGAATTAATAACAAACGGAAACTATAGGTAACATTTAAAATGTAACTATAGTCGTACAGTCATCATTTTCATCACTAGTATTTCCAAACTCAACACTTTTCTCGGCAAGGCTAGTGTCCGTATCTGACGTAAGAAGTAGTGAAGATATATCTGGACAGCCTACACTAGGCTTCTTTGCGGGCACACTTCTTAAACTACTTATAAATGGATCAAAGGAAACCAGTAGGCGAAAAATAAGGTCCCTGTTTGTATCAGCTCTAGAAATTTTCCTTGTAAAATGTTCAAGATACTTCTTAAGGTCCTTATTTCTTAGCTCCTGAGCTTTCTCCGAAAGTTGACCTAGGTACTAGCGCATGTTTAATTACCATAGGTCCGTGAATGAGAACTTTATGCACTGAAGCAGGCATATAGAACCTTGAATATTTCTCTACTAACAACGTTGCTGTGTCAAGGGCATACTTTTCAAACGAAAAACATTTATTTTTTGTTCTGAAGCAAGCACACTTAATATAATAAAACATCTTCTAATAATGTCTTCTTCAATGCTTAATAATATATCCTGGCTGACGGTTGGTAATTAAAAAAAAAACGACGAGCGGTGTTACCGTCATATAAAGTGCCAGAACCCCCGACTTCACTTTATCAACAATTAAGCTTAGTTCAGATTTAAATTGTTCCTGTATTTGTAACTTCCTTATTTTCACTTGCTCATTGTCTGCATCCCGAACTTGCCATTTTCTAATTGGTAATCTGTAGGACATAATATGCAAAAAGTACTCGAATAACCTTATCCACGCATACAGTGTGGAAAGCCATCCCTCTACTATATTTTTACAAATAAGCCGAATTTTTTCTTCAAAATCTTGGTTACCACCTTCTCTGGTAAGAATCCTAAGTACTTTTTTTATTACAGCTTCAGCTCGTCCATGTACATTGCTCTTGAAGATGTCCATATCTCAAATATTTCTCTAATCATGACTACGCATCGCATAGTTTCTGTCACAAAATAAAGAAGCTATTACTTTAAAACGTAAATATTGCCAATAAACTCCACACAAACAATATGCAAGGCCCGTCGAAGGACAATAGTTTTATAACTGAAAAATACAGTGACAGTTGGAAACAAAATTTATTTATTTATTTAGGTTTAGAAAAAATCGACTTTGTATCTCTGCATCACTTGAAAGCCAAAAAACGATTCTGCGATGCCGAGTGTCGCTTATTATGGTGGGAAATTTAAATTTTTTAGATTTGTATAGCCAAAAGTTAGCATTTTGTAATAATAATGAAACATGTTATTTGAAACTGAACAATCTCAAAAAAATTTAAATTTCCCGCCAAATGACAGTCGTGGTCATTTTTTGTGTTTCAAGTGATGCAGGTATAAATGGCCAACTTGATTTTTTCTCAATCTAATAATAAAAAATTTTCCCATAATACGTATGTCACACAATTTCTGCCTGTCACTGTTTACTTATTACATTGGGACACTTAGGCCCAATATTTTTAAGAGTGCGCAAGTTGCGCAAAATCTACACTCAAAAAAATATAATGGTTTATGTAACAACAAAAAATGTTTACCTAACAATCCCCTTAATTTTGTTAAATCAAACTACAGTTATGGTATATTCAAATAAAAGCTGGTTGTTACTATAACCAACAATAAATTGTAGTACAACAAAACAAATAATAACTAAAAAAACAGGCGAAACTGACTACTATTTTGTTATCTCACAACTAATTTGTTAAATAATTGGCAAATTACCAAATATTGTCGTAAACCTAAACCACAGTTTCGTTTTTACAAACAAAATATTGTTCCGTTACCTTCTTTGAAAACCAATTACAGACGAGACAACAGTTTGTAAGTTTGTTATACTATTATAATTGGTAAGTTAACAAATTTTTGTAAGTGGACTCGCATTATGGTTTGCTAAAACAAAACATTTGTGTTGCTATACATTTTGAGAAGTTGATACAGACAGGATTTAGTTTGTTGCACTCCTATAACAGTAAAGTATCGAATAATATTGTAAAATCAACCAGTGTTGTGTTTCCAACAACAAAATATTATTTCACTACCCATTTTAACCGATTAATACAAATATTATTATTATATGATTTAGTATTGTAGATAGAGTATCTCGTAAACGGGGAAATGCTTAGTAAACAACAAAATAGTAAAATACAGAGTTTAATTGTAGGTCAAGCAAAGAAGGGTAAGTGAACAAAAAATGGTTAAAGTACTATTAAGTTTGAATAATTTTACCTCACGGTAAATTCTACTCCGACTGCTTGAAACTGCTAATGGATGGCGCTGCCTGTGTTACACTACTTATGCAGTTCGACATGGTTAGCTCTAAGGATATGCTGTTTCGGAAGGTAGGTATGTTCGTTTATCCTGTACTGACGAGAACTAATGAGTTCGAAACCGGTATGCAGGTACCGACATCCTAACTAAAGGAAAAGCTTCCTTCTTCCTGGTAGTTTCTTGCAGTCAAACCAAGTATTTTGTTGTCTAACAGTGTTAGTCAAAATACGGCAAATTTTGGTATGTAATCCAGCGCTCGGAGGGGCATAGAGCCCGGAGAATAGCTGTTTTACCATGATTTGTTCAAATCCTTATTGTATAAGGAATTTTCAGGTGGTTTAGAGAACTTGTTCTCAATTTTACGTATTTACTATTAAGTTTGTTGTTTTACTAAATAATATGGCGACTAATGAAACAAATGGTTGAATACCAAAAAAGAAGATCGGTGTACTATTTAATTTGTTGTTCTACCAAAAATTATGATCACTGATCCAAAAAATGTTTTAATAACAAAAAAGGTGGTCAATTTACAATTTTACTTGTTGGTCTACAGTCTACACAATTTGTTTAACTATTCTTTCCTGGTTAATTTGACTACAGAACTAGATAGACGCATTTTTATATGCTCTTTTTAGTTGATTTTACCCATTATTTTCTTTGAGTGTATGAATCTATTGAAGTACATACTCGATACTATGATTCAGGCTAATAATAACCCTGGCCAATTTAGCCGAATTAAGATAAGGCAACTTTTATTTTGCCACTCGCAAATATAGACTTTTAAAAGTAGGTAATTATTTAAGTTAGATACTCTTATACCAAAGAATCACACAATGCAATAAATAAATTTTATTTAGTAACTTACCTGGAGGATTATCCAATTTGGATGTACTTGGCCTATCCATTTCTGAGAAATTCACTAATCACCGCACTTGACAAAATTGTGTAACTTGGTATTCTAAACAAACGCAGTTTTAATGTTCGTCGCTTGACATTTAACAACTGAATAACAAATATTTTTCTCAAATTATATATTTGGTTACCTGCCCTATTTACATATCATTAAAATTTAAATTACGATAATGAATTTTGGTTTTATTTAGTACGCATATCATCTCATGTTTTTCTAGAGGTCTGCAGCGGATAAGCCAGTCAGCTATTATAGCTCTGTTCGTAGAGGAATCACAAACCGATCAGCGCCAATCAAATTTTAGGTATTTGGTAACGTGGCAGTTTGCCGACTGGTTTCCAGTAATTTCATTGGCTCTGACTGGTTTGTGACTCTTGTGCGAACAGGGCTTATACCTCCGGTTTTAGTGCGTAGATAGACTGGACACTAATGGCATTCCAGATAAATGGTAAATTTTTACAAATTCAACCACCAAATAACCTGAACCAAAACTCGGTAACTGAATTTGAGGAGTAGACGCCTTTCGCTAATCTGATGTACCTGCAAGACTTTGCAATTGTACCATTCTCTCCAAAAGAAACTCGACTTGGGTTATGGGTTTCCGCTACACTCTTCCTCTAAACTCTAAAAGGACAAGCGATCCGGAGCAAGTGCTTTTACTCTAAAATCTCGTTAATAAGTCCTAACTGACTAATCGTCCATCGAAATCCCATAACACCGGCTCCGTTCCACCTAACTCGGCATTTTTTCAAATATCAAGTGCGTTCTTTCTTTTCGATTAGGGTCAGCAAATCAAACTAATAAGAAATAATGGGTCGCCTCAGTCGCATGTGAGTCAATCTTCAAACGCCAAACATGAACAAGTAATATGAAAGTTAAAAACGAATAGATTAGATTTGTTAAAAATATGCCGACATATTATATAAAGTTAAATAATAAAAAGAATTACTTAAAGTAAAATACTTATCGACTTACTTATCCGAGATTCGTCCTTATTGGGACCCGTCGAAAGCCGGGTCGATGAGCTCCTGTACCTTATCGTAAGTGATCAGATCATTTTCAAAATTTAACTTCATATTTTACTTTCACTAGATACCTATTGACTTTTAAAACGTTTCTTTTTGATAAAGAATTATTTGTGAATAAAGGAGACCTTAAATATTTTATGAATTTTTATTTTTTTCTCTATAAAATGTTCTCTCGTACCGTCACATTGTTACAAGAACAGATTTAGTTCTATAAGTTTGAACAGTGCTGGTTTTTATTCGTTTTATGTATTTTTCATCATTTGTACACAGGTACTTGCGGAAATAACCAAATAAAACCTATTTCGATTAAAAATCATCAAAATAAAACTTAAATAACTTTAAAAACCTTGAAAACCTGGTGGCACCTAATTAAACCCCTCTCCGGAAAATGCGGCTAAGGACTAATTTGCAGGAACTCTGTAGCAACTTGCTTCGCCCACAACAATCTTCCTTTGCTTTATTCATTAACTTAATTTTTTTCTTCGTTGGTTCTTGAAAGGTTTGTTCACAGTGAAAGATACTCATCATAGAATAGACATGTATTTTGTTCATCTTTTAATCTGTTTGTGTCTGTTTGCGGATGATACTTCGCTTGTGGACTCCGATACATCTATGGAGAGGCTAAATGAACGCATGGATGCAAGTGTGGATGATCTGAAGATCTGGTTTCGAGCCAATAGGCTGACATTGAATGACAATAAAACAGAGAGGATCAAATTTGGACTTAAGAGAGATTGAGGATGAGAATGCCGGTCAGGTTTCTGGGAGTATCTAAACCCATCATTAAAATTTGATAGACATGTAGATCACATGGCAAAACGCCTTTCAAAAAAATATATTTTTATTAAAAAACCTGAAGAAAGGTCTTCCGGACTCCTGCCTTCTCCAAGCATTTCATGGAGTATTTCAGTCAGTGGCTTGCTATGCTATTCTAGCTTGGGGGCTCGCTCGGGCCCTCCCGGCTCGAGTATTCAAATTACAAAAAAGAGCTGTGAGGATCGTTGCTGATGGACTTGGTTACAGGCAGGACGCTCAAGAGGCGTTTATACTACTCCGCATTATGACTATACCTTGTAGATACCAGGGGCGGCTGGTGAAATTTAAAAGTTGTACATCTCTGTTCCTACTTACACGACCCGTGCCAAATTTAGGGGTTTTAATAGTGTGCCCACTGGGAATGTTTTGGTAAAGAAAAAAAACATTTTGTAATTTGCGAAAAAAGTTAAATGTTTGGTGTGCCCTCCTAAGAAAAAAATGAACACGTCTAGGTATTTTATTTATTATTTTTTCTAAACAAATTTTACATCATTTTGTCGACAGTTTTTAAATTTTGAGAGGAAAAAATGTGTTAGTAGAAAGTTATAGTCATCTGAATTTTTTTAAGACTAAAATATATTTTTTAAAGAAATTCAAATGACTATAACTTTCTGCTAACAAATTTTTTTCTCTCAAAATTTAAAAACTATCGACAAAATGATGTAAAATTTGTTTAGAAGAAATAATGAATAAAATACTTAGACGTGTTCATTTTTTTCTTAGGAGGGGCACACCAAAAATTCAACTTTTTTTCGCAAATTACAAAATGTTTTTTTTCTTTACCAAAACATTCCCAGTGGGCTCACTATTAAAACCCCTAAATTTGGTACGGGTCCTGTAAGTAGGGTCAGATATATACAACTTTGAAATTTCACCAGCCGCCACTGGTAGATACCTGTTTGAGTGCCATTTATACTGCCATAAAAATAGACAACAATTTAACCTTAATCAGTTCTATCACGAATATCCAACTAGACAGGGCAACCAAATAAGTATTGATTTTCAGCGATTGGAGAGAACTCCAATCTCTGTTAATTACTATGGCCCAAAATGTTACAATAGCCTCCCTGCACACCTGCGGGAACTACCTGATACACCGTTTAAAACTAAAATTAAGACAATACCATTGCAGAATGCTTTGTATAATATTCAGGAATTCCTGGACTTTAACTTTACTTAAAATGCCTGAACTTCGCTGCTTGACGCGGTGCAGCATAATACTCAACTTAGTGTACCCTTTTAAAGTTTACTTTATTGTAATGTATTATAAATCCCGTAGTATGTAACAATTGTAACTTCTGTTTTAATTGTAACTTTTAATAATTTTATTATGTGAAATTTTATCTTTTAAACTGGCGTCGGTAAAATATTGTACTTACTTATTGTTGACCGTAATATATATTTGAATTTGAATTTGAATTTTCTTTTATTAAAATGCGTCAAATTATGTAATGAATGGGTGGACTAAAATAAAATACCAAATAATACAACCAATATTGAGTTATTATATATGTATAGGTGTGTGTGTGTGTGTGTGTGTATGTATATGTATGTATATATATATATATATATATATATATGTATGTATATATATATATATATATATATATATATATATATATATATATATATATATATATATATATATATATATATATATATATATATATATATATATATATATATGTATATATATGTGTATATGTGTGTATATATATATATATATGTATATATATATATATATATATATATATATATATATGTATGTGTGTGTATATATGTATATATATATATATATATATATATATATATATATATATATATATATATATCAACTTTTTAAATTGATTTATAGTGTAAACTATTATTATGTGTATTTAATTAACGATTTAGATTTGGAAATGAGCAATATGAAAAATCTTATTATAAATTTGACAAGTTATAAAATATCTAATGACTACTTTAGAGGAGATATTACAATATCCATAGTACCTCGTTTTGAATTTTTAATTTTATGAAGTGAATTGTATTTATTTATTAGTTATAAGTTATTTAAGGTTGCTTTGTTAACGAGAATTCTTATTCTTATACAATAAAGCTTATTTTTTGACTTTATTATTATTCATAACTCCAACCAACAAAATCTAACTTGCGATATTAATGCTAATGTGACGTTACTTTATTGTTTGCCGCTCAAAAGTTTTGCATAAATATACCATAATTGTGAGGTTTTACAAGAACCCTTCGTGTCACTTAAGCTTCATGGAATCCATTCTGATGACAAGTAAAAATAATACACATTAATTTAAGCAAGAAAAAGATTATAAAATAATATGGGTATGAAATATGTAGGTATCTAAGGAGAAACGAATTAGAAAAACTAACCTCTTTGGGAGGGTTTTAGTTGTTGTAGAGGAAGCAAAGTGTTGCACTTTCGATGTTGTTTGGGTTTGCTTGAGCACGGGCCTGTGTCTTGAAAAGGGGTAAAAAAGTATCCAGGAACCCAAATTTTAAGTATGGCAAAGAAGAAAGCACGTTGCATACGAAGTATCAAAATAAAATAAAAAGAAAAACTCACCTTTTTGGCATCGACTTTAAGGTTTCAAATCTTACTAAGAGTAGGTTACTCTTAATTCCATAATAGAAGTATAGAGATTCAGGTTTATAAAGAAGCCTAAAAATTCACGAGGTGCCCCCAAAATGGCGTTTATCTCAGACCCACGACCTCGTAGCCAGGCTAGCCAGAAAATGAAAAATCAAGAAATGAAGAGGAATAAAAATAATAGGGAAATCAAAAACTAAGAGTTGGCAACAGGTGCAACAAACAATTACATAGGGCCCCGGTTACAGCTGGGCTAGACCAAGCAAACTTTTTCGGTGACTTTTTTTGGCCGAATTGTAAAATGCAAATTTGCGGCATGCCAAATGAAAGAATTTACGCAAATTGCGTATGTTAGGAACAGTTCAAATGAAATAGTGTATTGCTATTCTTTAAAGTACACGCATTTTGGTTAGTCGCGAGCCATTTTCAAAGTTATCTTTTTGTTTAGTCGCGGGCCGGATAAAATGAGTCCGCGGACCGGATTTGATCCGCGGCCGCGGGCCGTAGTTTGTCCATCCCTGCTGGGTTAGACCAAAGCGAGTTGACGAAATTCGCCTACTGTACTAGATTCCGATTACTACAATTAAACAGACAGACCCTTGTCGTCAAAATTTAAAACCCCTACTAGCGGTTGACATGACTCACGAAATCAAAGGTAAACAATAAAATATGACAATCGCCAGAAAATAGATAAAAGATAGCTCTAGTTAGCTATTAGATAGTAAACTAAATGCCACTCTCCACAAATAGTAGCAAGTAGCAGTTGTAGCAACGCATGATAATATATCATAAAGAAAATCCATTTTTATTATACTTCTTTGAAAACACCTTATTTGCTTGACTTCCCGTGTTCGGCTGCGCCTCACACGAGAATTTGTCAAGCGCGCACAGAAAAATCCTTTTTTCCGGACTGGTAATGAAATATACTATTCCGAGATGCTTGAAAATGTTAAAAATAAATTCCGAAACGAAACAAACCATTAAGATATATCTAGGTAGCAAAGAAAACCAAGGAAGATAAAACTTATAGACGTAAAAAACTTGTATATAAAAAAAAGTAAATTAACTAAGTTAACTTGAATTAAAAATGTTGAAAATAATTTCCGCCCTCTTCCGAAATGAATATAATAATTAATTACACTAAAAGGTAGGCAAGCACAGTGACAAAATTGAAATGTCACATTAGGTTAAGTGAAATGGCAAGTGAAAGTTGATGTAACTTTTACATTAAAGAAACTTTTTAAAATAATAATTAGAGTGTTTATACTCTCCCACTAATGATACTTTTGTAGATTTGGTTGATATTAATTTGGTTTAAGCCTATGCAGACCTTCTTTACAATTATGCATATTTTATTGTCTGGTGGATACTGTATACTGTAGGTTAAAGTTCAGGATTTTATAATCTGAGTCTTCTTTTTCAGAAATTGATTTATATTTCACGTAGGTATACGCTCTTACAAAAGCCCTAGTTTTTAAAAATTATTCAGGCTGTTAAAATTGTAAGCTTCCCTTTTTTAGTCCTCGGCGAATAGGTCGTGTTTTTAACATATTATCCCAATTTATGCTTTGACATTTTTGACAAATTACAGTTTTAATTTCCTTTGTTTTTCCTTGTATGTTGTTTTTGACGAATACCGTCTATTTCGTTTACATATACGTACTTGCTTTACTTATTTTCGGAGCTTAATATTACAGAACAACTTAATGACAAATTTTTATCTACCTTACATTGTTGGTTATACAAATATTTAATATTAGGCCGATTATTTTATTTCCTGTACTAGTGACCTGGGGTAAAACAAAAAATATTGTTCTTAAAACGAAAAGTGTGCTTGCTGCTCTATTGTCGACTTTAGCTTTTTAGTTTGCTCTAATATTTAGAGCTAACTTTACAGTATTTTCGAATGGCCCGAGATGTTTTTATCGAGGTTTTTACGAGTATATTAGGTATGGTAAATTTCATCCATTCTAACATACTGTACTAAAAGTGCTTGTTTACAGTCAGGAAAGTTGCAACTGGGTTTCGATGATTTTCGAAAAAGATATCCGTCCGATCCTGGGTATTCTTCTTAAAGTCCCTGGATAAAATAAATAATTCTCTTGCGAAGCCATAACATTTAAAGCGGGTCATATCGTACTGCGGTCCCCAAGTAGACTTGCTGAACCATGGAGATTTGGAGTTAGTGGTGGGAGTATTAGCTTAGAATTTATTTTCATAATCGATTTATAACTCGAATTATATTACCCATAATCAGGGGCGTGCGGTCCATGGAAGCGGGGGAAGCACCACTTCCCTAAACTTTTTTAAGATAAAAATAAATTTTTATACATATTAATAATGCGTAATTTTTAACATTATACTATAATTTTATAAAAATATGGATTTAATAACGCAAACGTAAAAAACTTTACAATTTCCCTCGCGCCACCGTCGTGGCCTGAGCCTGAAAACGCGTTTCGTAATGATCGCAGTTCGTCTATTACGCCTTCATTTAGGTTGTTATTGATCCCGCTTACAGGCAACGTAACGCGTTACGCGAGAAACCGGGCAAATTTAATAGGCAGGAAAGCGATCTTTCTTCCGCCTTCCGCGAGTTTTAGTTTGTTCGGACGAGTGCGCTTGGAAAGTTTTGCATATTTTAAGTGTATTTACGGATTTTTCGGAGTGTGTTTCCTAATTATTGTTGTCGGATCGCTTCCCCCTTTATATAACCGCACGCCACTGGCGTGCGGTTATATAAAGGGGGACGCGCATCATGCATACAAATTGCCCCGATATAATTCGTATCAGGATTCGTATTAAGAATTCCGTTTAAGATGACAAATATTTCTTCGTCGCTCATAAATGATATATTAGGTATGCGTTATTCTTAATTTAAGATTTTGCTGATGAGAAATGCGAATTGCGTTGTTGCTGATTTTTACAGATTTTTGTATCTACTATGCTCTAATTTTATTAGGTATCCTTTTCATAACAATTGAGCATTCAAAGTAACAACACTTTAAATCTTAATAAAAAATGTGGTTGTTTAATCGATTAAGACAAATTTTATTTAACACATTTTAAACCTGATACCTAGTTCAAATTCTGTATTTGTCTTTTTAAGTAACTCGGTATAGGGATTTATTATTATTTTTTCAATTATATTATATTATGCTTATCTAAAAAATTGCATTATTTATTTTTCCATTGTTAAGTCAAATTATCCCACCACTATTTGAAGAGAAGCACAAAATATCATTCTAAAGTACTAAAAGTGTGTTGTTATTCCTTGGTCGACTTTTGCGTTTCAGTTGCTTTACAGCAAGATTATTATTACGAACGATGCGATGTTTCGGAAAAATTAGGAAAAAGTAGGAAGTCAACACCAACGAAAAATAGCATTATACCGTTGTTGAATGTCGACCTGATCGAACTTATTGGCATTCAACAATTTTTATACTTTCAGACTGCTTTATAAATGTCAGATCAAGAGAGGTGCGAGAGTTGAGTGGTATGAGACGCATCAATTATTATGTTAAGGTGCTTAAGTAAACACTTTATTACACTGTAAACTGCTAGATGATACTTGCTGCGGATTTTTAACGTTGTTTTTTTTCTGTTTAAATAAACATACTAAGCCTGTATGGCAGTTGCGATACACAAGGAGATACGGCGATCTGCCTGATGGGTCCTAACACAGTCCAAATAGATCACAATAATTATTGTTCGCGAAGTAACTAATATTTCCTTTAAAGTTGTTTCTGTCCGTTTCACGGAACACTTATGCAATCATTTCGGTGTCCATTTGTCCGTCCGTAAGGAACAAATCTTCTTCTTACACGTTTTTTAAAATTTTTAATTTGGCCCACTAAGCTCCGCGCATACGCGCTGTGATACGTCGTTGGTATCATCGGCGGCGGGTAGCGCGACAGATAAACGGAGATCCAGCCCAGGTTAAGTAGGGGGCTGATGACACGGAACACTAATTGTGCAAGTATAGCTTCCACTTGACCCATTTTTTTAGTGTTCCATGAAACGGAACACTTATGGAACCACTTCGGTATCCGTCCGTCTGTCACAGGCGATTTCTCTGACTCTAAAATTTGAAATTTAGCATAGAGATAGTGTGTGGTGGCCCAATTATAGACGTGAAGTATAAAAAAGTTGAATTTTGATTCTGGGAGTTAATTTCAGGGGTTAAAGTGGGACTTGGAAAAAATTTTCAAGGGCATCGTGTAGGGTATCAAATGAAAACTTATTAAAGCACGAAATCAACAATATATATGATGTACTTTTTTAATCATTTTTTGGTAAAAACGCTTAAAAATTGCTGTTCCCCAGCGTTATCACCAGAAGGATCCCTTAGAAAAATCTAAAAAAAAATCATGAACATTAAGAATTAAGTGTAGATTGAACAAAAATTATGAAAATTATTAAATTAAAATTATTGAAAAATCCTAGCGCGATCAATTGTTATAAACAATTTAATTGTTTATTTCCTTGTAACTGCCGAACTATCGATTTTAAAGCAAAAGTTTTTTCACAAAAAATATTTCTCACGACGTAAGGAACAACTTTTGTCCTTACCCGTTCTCCAAATTTTTAATTTGGCTCAGTCGAAACGCTCCCCACTCAGTACCGCGCATACGCGATGTTATACGACATTGGTGCCATCGCACAGTGCCTTGAACATAATATGGGAGAATGGGACATAAATCATAACACCTCTTCTCCTCAATGGATTCTGGTGAAATAAATACCATTTGGTAGAGCTGAGTAATATTTATGTTTCGAGAACATTTTAAGCTCCTGCTCCCATTGGGATGAGATTGTTATATATAAAAGAAGGAACTGACTGACCGATTGATTGACTGACGTATTAACGCAGTAGATACTTGAAATTTTGCACAGAGGTTTCTTATATAACGTAGACGTGCACTAAGAAAGGGATTTTTAAAACTAAACCCCTATGGGGCTAAAACAGCGGTTCAAACTTTGTATGGAGGAAAATATTAGATGGTCGTATTTACTGGAAACTTCATAGAAGTACTCTAAAAAATAAATGTTTAAATACGTGTTTTACAGTTTTTAATAAATCAACCCCTGACAGGGTTAAATGTGGGTTCAAAGTTTGTAATGGAGTAAAATTGTTATACCGCGGACGAAGTCGCGGGTGAAAGCTAGTAAGGATATATTATATGTATATTTCCAGTTTCAGGATATAATATTTTAGATACAAACATATATTATAGAGTAACAAAATAGGTATGACGTAGTTGTGTTTTAGTAAATCTAAATATATTTTAAAATTATAATATATCCATGACCGGTGCCGTGTAAAAAACTTTTACAATTAAATTCGTATTTACACCTGTAATCTCCGAGCTCAGATCAGGATTATAGAAAAAGCCCCTTGCCGTATTGACATCATTAGTAGAGCCATACCCGGGTTTGTTTTTTTTGTGGTTTGTCTAAAATAAGACCCATTTTTGATTTAAACTCTTTTTTAAATTTTTTCCTACAATTTATATATTTTCGTTCCTCTTAGTTGCCATGTTTTGATAGGTAATCGGCACCCAATATGAAAAAGATATTCAAAAAACCTTATCCAATCGTCAAGTGTCGACAAACCGCTCTGCAACCATGTCTTGTTACGATCTTCAAATCGAAGACGGTTCCGCTTATAATTTTCTCACTTTTGACGTAAATTTAAGCAAAGTACTCTGCTCATAGACATTAAATCCTCTTGAACCTGGGCAGAGACGTCAGTCAAGTTTAGGAGCGAGCAAATTTTTTTGAAAACAGAGAGTTTTGGATTCCTTCTTTATTTCCAATCCACAAAACCACATGTTGACAAAGTCGGCGTTTTTGATAGATTTGACTCCCTCTGGAAAAAAATTAAGAAAAAAATTGGTCGCAAACAGACGCAGACAAACTACACAGGAAACGCAAGTATTTATACCTACCTACAAAAAAATGTAAAAAGCACGATAAGTTATTTAATGTTTTTTTTACGCTTCTTTAAAGTTCGTCAACTTGAAAAATAAGGGTAAAATTAGAAGGATAACTTTAGGAGCATGCAAAGTTTAAAAACTAGAATTGGGTGAAACATCAGAAATATTATTTAAAAATACATACCTCATTTTTATAGGTACAATACGACTAAGAGGACTCAGAAATCGCAACTTACAATATTTGTTTACCCGGCCCACCATAAAGTCTTAATTTGTGGGACAATAGTTAGCCAATGGGATCCATGTGAGCAAAAATATCTGCTGTTTAGTACGCTATGACTTATTACCTGTACAAGGGCAAGGTTACATTTCATAAAATTGACGCTTCATTTTCCGATTTTTGTTCACGGGGCGAGGCAATGTGCGTCGGCGGCGGTTAGCGCGGCAGATGGGCGGAGATCGGGCGGACCAGGTTTGCTCAGGTTAAGGTTAACTGATGGCAGGGAACACTAATTGTACAAGTATAGCTTGCACTTGACCGATTTTTTTAATAACTTTTATGAAAACATCTTTTTCCACTGATATTCTTAACTAGCTAATAAAAACTTTAAAACGTTAAAAATGGCCAAAGCTGAAATAGGAATATAGAATCAAAAGTGATTTAAGAGAAAAAGGTTTAACATGAGAAGGAACTCAGGACCGACCGTTGTCCAGACGATAAACCATAAATGAAAGTTATGTAAAGTTTGAAGAAGGCAGAATTAAATAAATATAATAGAAGAAAAACTAGATCTGCAAATGAGTACATGGTAATTGAACATTTTCAGCCAGATTCTCCAACGCTAGTCCGGTCTAATTTGACAACCAAAAGTTTTAAACTGACAACTGTAAGAATAAGACAACTAAATATTATACTATGGATTTATTTCGGAGCTTTTTCGCAAATTTATAAAGAAAAGAGCAATTTTAGTACGCAGTTTCGACAATAATAGAACTAAATTCACTCTAGCAACCCGTTCCAACATGAAAATCATTTGAAAACCAAGCAAATCGCTGAAATATCCGAATAATTCATAAATTTTCAATGACGTCTTATTAACAAAGACAGGACAAAAACTTGTCAAAACATAACTGATCAACTAGAAGATCTTAATTTAAACCAGTACTAAATCTTAAACTTTCTTAGTGAATCTGGACGCTAATGTCTACGCTGATCTTAGGTATAAGTAGAGCAGTCTAATATACACTCACTTTTAAAATTTCCAGCTGGTGGGAGGTCAACCTCGTGCTAATTTTCTTCTACCCTCAATAGCGTAGGGGACTGTATGCGGTAGCAGTTACGCAACACATGCACTAGCGAGTATCGAAACTAATCAAAGATTTAGAATAAACAACAAAATACAGAGACATTAATAGGCAAATTATTACAGAAAGGCTTAAAATTAACTTAACCAAAGCTGGTAAGCGAATGCGTAACATCCTGCCCACCAAAATACGTAGTATTTTCTTCTAAAACAAATATGGGAGTGGACAAATCTTCACAAGGCATCGTCCCTTGTTTAGTTAATACTGTTGCTACTCGAGCAAAGCCATCTGCACCCGGATGTAAAGCGGTTATTCGGCCGAGTGGCCTTTTTGAAGGGGGACTAATGTCATTTTTTATTAGGACCACAGCTCCAATAGACACCTTCGGAGAAGTGGGTTCCAGCCACTTGCGCCTTTGTTGTAAGGTATGGAGGTACTCTTGTCTCCATCTAACCCAAAAATCCTGGTGTAGTCTTTGCAACATTTGCCAGCGGTCGAGATGATTACATTTTTAATGACTCAAATCGTCTTCGGGTAAAGCGGAAAGCGGTTCTAAAGTTAAAAAATGTCCGGGAGTATAGACTGAAAAATCGTTCGGATCACTGCTTAATGGACATAGTGGCCTTGAATTTAAAAGCGATTCAATCTGGACGAGTAGAGTGTAAAATTCTTCGAAAGTCAAAATCTGATCGCCGATTGCGCGGCGAATGTGTGTTTTCACCGATTTTACACCCGCTTCTGCAAGTCCAGAAAAATGCGGTGATGACGGCGGATTAAAAGGCCACTCAAATCGTTCTGTTTCAGCGACATTTTTAAATATTTCTTTAAGCTGCTTTGCAGCTACAACAAAATTTGTACCACAGTCAGAATAGATTTTCATACAGCGATCCCTACGTGCGATAAATCGGCGAAAAGCGCATAAAAAGGCTTTACTGGAGAGATCGGACACCAGCTCCAGATGAATGGCCTTTGTGGCAAAACAGACGAGCATATTTGCGTGCTTAATAATAAAATATCCTGCTTAATCAAAGGCGACGCGACGCATGAAAATGGTTTTATCTGAGAGACGCGTAATCTCGGTAAATTACTCATAGTGGGTTGACATGGTTTTGGAGAAAGGCGCCAGCAACTTTTACAGCTACCAATTACTTTTCTTATGGTACGTTTTGATGAAAGAATCCAAAATCTTTGTACTAATAAAAACTGTATTTTGTTTTTAAAAACATTTAAAGTGAAAGACATTAAGTCGGAAAGCAATAAAGCGGCGCAAAGTTCCAAACGAGGAATCGAAATTTGTCTAAGTGGTGAAACTTTCGATTTGCTAATTACAGAAAACGTGTAAATATTGTTTTCTTGCAAAATTCTAAAGTAAATAACGCAAGCGTATGATTTTAGTTAAGCGTCGCAGAATCCATGCATTTCACAAGAAGAGAAATTGTCGACAATCAGATGTCGCTGAAGCTCAAAATGTTTTAACATTTTTATTTCCGATTTAAACCGTGACCATTGATTGTAAATTGATTCGGGTGGTTGCTCATCCCACTCAAGACGCTGTCCACAAATTCTGCATAATTTGTTTAGCGTAAATATTTAGCGGCATTAAAAACCCAAGCGGATCGATATACGCGCGATTTCTGATAAAATATTGCGTTTAGTACATTTTCTCTCCAGCGGTTCTACGTTGTAACCGAAACAGTCCGTAGACGGCTGCCAGCGCAGTCCAAGAATTTTAATGTCCAATGGTTCCGTATCAAATTCTAATGGTTTAAGCTTGATATGTGATTCCGACTAGTCTTTTAAAAATTCCGTACTGTAACTTCTCCATTTTCGGAGTTCAAACCCGGCAGACTTTAAAATTTCAATTAATTCATCACGGATTAGTTTAGCTTGGTTAACTGAGAACGTACCAGAACAACAATCATCTACGTAAAAATCGTTTTCTAAAATTTTGGCTGCAAGCGGATAACTTGGTGTCTCCTCGCGCGCAAGTTGTATTAAAGTTCGATTAGCGAGAAAGGTGAACAAGAGAGACCAAAGGTTACTCTGCTCAGGCGGTAATCTTTAATAGGTTTATCCAAATTAAATCTAAACAAAATTCTTTGGTAATCGCGATCCGACAAGAATTTGAGTAAACATGCTCTTTATATCCCATGTAAATACAACTGCGCGTATGCGAAAATTTAGCAAAATACTAACAATATCTTTTTGCAGTTTGGGACCTACTAATAAATGATCGGTTAGTGAAAGACCAGTCTGCGTTTATCCGTTTTTGTACTTGCATCATAAACAATGCGAATATTTTCTGGTTTAATTACACAGGGGTGCGGATAGCAGTAAGCGGGTTTAATTTTATCTGTTACAGGGACTTCCTCTAAATAATTTAAGTCAAGAATAATATTCGAATTAGACTTGATACAAAATACTAGGAACAGGTACTTTGTAACAGGTATGAGCGCATAACAGATAGATACAGGTAACAGGTATCGATTTTACCAAAAATACTAGGTTGCTCTGTACGCGTATTTTTTACTCATCAGATCGGAGTCACGGGTCGGCCGTTCAGCAGATAAATACGTTGACAAGTATTATTTACGCCAAATACGCTTTGTCGAGCAGCGAGCGCCGCCGATCCCGGGATCTGTCTCGGGAGTCTCGGTGTATGGAGTATTTTCAGTATTTTGATATTTGATACGAAGTACGATTATGGATACGTATTTCTCTGTCACGCCGGCGCCGCGCCGTTCAGCCACAAAATAAATATAAACCAGAAGGATATCTTGTACCCAACCGCCTTGTGGTCGATGCCGACAGCGCGTGACCTCGTGTTTTACTAAACGCTTGTTCTCCAGAAGCGTACCGGGACGTTTTTGTTTTTACTAACAAAAAAGTAGTAAAATATATTGAAATTATTACGAAAAGCCTAAAGACAATAAACATTGTTTGTTTCTTATCGAAAATATAAAAAGATATCTACCTAAACGTGATAAAATTAGTAACAAGAAAATCGGTATTTATAAGGGTTAAAAGTATAAGTCAAAACATTCAAAATAAGTTTTTATTCATTTTTTAAGAAATAAGTTTTACATTGAAAAAAATCTTGATCTAATTTCAAAATTAGAGTATTCTTGGAAAATTAGCCTTACATGAAGCGCTACTATTCTTGTGTCAAGCGAAAATTCTTGGTGCAAGTAAAGGCTAATCTTGAATCTAAAAACGTTCTATTCTTGACATCCAAGACATTAGTAATATATGTTCAAGTATTGCTACTGTTCAGTCAAGAAAAAGGGTAGTGTAAGATGAAGAATAGCAGTAAACTTATTTTAATTGGTACTTTACATTGCCTCAAGAATAACTAAAGTTATGGCAAACAGTTTATATACATTGACATAACTATTGCTTAAGCTTGAACAAAGATATATATATATATATATATATATATATATATATATATATATATATATATATATACTGTTCTAGCAAAAGAAGTTATTCTTTGTGGAAATACTATAAATTTAAACAAATACTAACCATACTTATCTAAAGAATAGCTACTTTTAAGGGAATTCCGCTCGGAACAATTAGACATACATATTGTTTCAATTTGAACTGTAGTTGCAATAAGAATAGCTATTTTCAATCTAACTACTACTCATGTTAGATCAAGGTGAGAAATCATCGAACGCAGTATAGCTGGAAACGGTCCGTCACCTACCCCGTAATCACTTCTATTTGTCAATTTGTCAACGACCACCAGCCATTGTAGTTTGTAATTCGTTCATTTCGCGTGTAATTTGGTTAGGCTTTGTTAGAGGTGAATTTTTGTGGCAAAATTGGGCAGAAGTATGGAAGAGTTACTCAAGACATGGAAACTTGAGGAATTAATTCCTTTATTTAATCGTAAGTATTTATATTAGATTTTTAATTGAAATATACCTAGAATTTTCGTAGTTATTTAGTTTCTTAATAATATTGCGACATATTAACGATCTATCCTTACTGCGTGGTGGTATGCCTAATTTTCTTAACTTTTTTACGAACCATTCACGAAACTTTCCAGATGAGGGATACAGGTTTAGGTTACTTAACATTGCAGTATCGCGACCTTAAAGGAAGTGGTAGGGCTTTGTCCCAGTTTACACTTTCTTTTGTCAACATATAGTGATTCATTTCACAATATTATCTGCATGTCCATCTATCATAGGCACAAAAATACACGAAATACCGATTGCAATAAGATTGCTTTTAATAACAACTTTTGAAGATCGAGTGAGGAGGTTCCTAGTGGGGGAATCCTTTTACACAGTGGACTATTTCCTAAAATGTGACATCTCACGACTAGGGTTGTAGTCTGTCATTTTTAATATGTTGTTTGTTCGAATGTTAATAACGTTTGTTTTATATTTTCTTTACTCTAACATATATTTTGTAGTAAAGATTTTATTTTATTCTATTTTGTGTTTACGTGTGTAAATGCTTATTGTATACTTACCACCAAAACATTATTATTATTATTATAACAATTGATCGCGCTAGAATTTTTTATTCCTGATAATTTTCGTTCAATCTACACCTCATTCTCAATGTTCATGATTTTTTTTTCAGATTAATTTTTTTTTCAGAAGCTGCACTTGAAATGGCTTCCCCAGGGCCCCCACCCCGGCACTGCCAGATTTTCCACGCAGAGGAGGAGGTTGTATCTACGCTTTGCGTGCACTTTTTTGTCATATATTTGTATTTTGTACCTTATACTTGTACTTATGTATCTTTTGTAAGCTGTTGTGAACTTGTACTTTATTTTGTAATAATAAATGATACATGTCTTTTATTCTTGGCTTATCTTACAGATACTATTGTCTCCAAGAATTGCTATCCTTATTTTAAGTTTACTTCCTCTTAAGTCAAGGGCAAGAAACGGTTGATTTGAGGATTACTATACTTATTTCAAGTTTAGTTTCGGGTAACTCAAGTTTAACTAGTAAGTTCTTTAAGGATTGCTGTTTTTGTTTTAAATTTACTTACTTTTCTTTTAAGTTTAGAAAAAGTTGAAATAAGGATTACTATACTTAGGTTGAGGTTACCTACTTTTGCATTACGACCGTATTGAATTTTGTTTAAGAATTGTTATACTTATTTCAAGTTTAGTTGCTTTTCTCTCAAGCTAAGAAAGCTCTTGTTTCAAAAATTACAATACTTATTTTACTCTTATTTAGTATTGAACGAAGTATAGATGTGCGTATTGTTTTAAGAATAACATGCCTTTTGGACTATACAAGACTAAGCTATCCTTCACTGAAGACTATTACTCTTGACTCTAGTATAGCTTTTTTCAGTGTAGCAAGTATGATACATAAAAAAATCAGTAGGTACATTAAAAATTTGTTTAAAAACAAGTCACCACATTAAATAAGTTTTTATTTACCTATTTTTGCAAATTACAACCTTTCTGTCTTTTACAGTTTTAAAGTTTCTGTTGATACATTTTAAGGTATAAAATAAAAGTACTGAAGAGGAAATTTTTCACACGGATGTGAAAAATTTGTCGTCCAGATTCACTAAGAAAGTTTAAGATTTAGTACTGGTTTAAATTAAGATCTTCTAGTTGATCAGTTATGTTTTGACAAGTTTTTGTCCTGTCGTTGATAATAAGACGTCATTGAAAATTTATGAATTATTCGGATATTTCAGCGATTTGCTTCGTTTTCAAATGATTTTCATCTTGGAACGGGTTGCTAGAGTGAATTTAGTTGTATTATTGTCGAAAGTGCTTACTAAAATTGCCCTTTTCTTTATAAATTTGCGAAAAAGCTCCGAAATAAATCCATAGTATAATATTTAGTTGTCTTACGGCGGGTTGCAGAAAGGATGATTAGCTAACAACGTGTTAAATTTGCGTTGTTAAATTTTAGTCAAGTTACCCAAGATTTAATCAAAGCCGGCCCAGGCCTACTCGAAACAGCAATCGCGCAACATCGCTTCCAAAGGTCGCAGTTTCGGGAAAGCTCGAACGATAAACGTCAGATTTTAATGTCAACAATAAACAAAGCGTTTTGTATTTCTTATTTCTTGTAAAGCGAAGTTATATTGAATCAAAACAAATATTTTTGGGAAAATAGGCAAAGCGAATAGAAAAATTACACAAATATAGAAGAAAATAAACTTGTGAACATATGTATATGTATTTCTAAGGTAAGTTGTATGAAACCATTGAACCATAAAATACCGTACAGATACCAGCCAAATTTGTATAATATTTCTGTTGATTTTTAAAATTTGCGTTAAAAATGCTTTACATAAAGAATTTGCTGCTTTTCAGCTTCCTTAACTACAATCCTCTTGTCATTATTATCCATTTATATGTTTGTTTTAGGTGCATTCAAAAGATTTTAATATTTCTCAAGAATGAGAATTCCTAACCCTAAAAATCGAACTTTTGATGGAAGATAAAGCACAAAAACATACTTCCTGATAAACCTACATGTAAGGAATGGAGTTCTAAATGAATGTTATTTGACAGATTATCCTAGACACAATCAATATTCGGCCAAATACCTTACTGCCAAGAAAAAAATTTGGAAACAAAACCTTTGTTGTTAAGGTAAAATATTGCCGTTAATATCTTAGTTAAATATGTAGCTATCACTACCTACATTACAAAATTTTCGAGTACAATTTTGTTTCTTATTTTAACCTCAAGTTCTGTGTTTATACCCGTAATAGTATACTATATAACTTTTGTCCAGTTAAGCTAACAAAACATTTTTATCTGGGTGGATATACTGGTCAATTTGTAAACCTAATTGCTGGTAGTATAACGATTATAATTTTATTAACCATATGTCACGCTCGAACTCGAGCAAACTAGAGTATTTATTTAATCCACCTCAACTTCGTTTAAGTAAAATTTTGCTCTTTCTCCTTTAATAAACTCTTTGCTCAAGATTCATTAACTCTAATTTTTTTTGTGGCACGTTTACTTAACGACCATTTTTATCATGTGAATATAAAACCCATATCCCCATACACTTGTTAGTATTTAGAATAAGATATCTATAAACAAGTTATTTACTTGGGCTGTAGACAGTAGAACATTGTGCTTTTATTAAAATTATTATGTAATTGTGTAATTTTTTACTTTATTTGCTTTGTTTTTTTTTGTTACAGGTACCAGATAAGTCACAAGAAAAAACCTTGCAGATATTTTAATGTGAATATAGGCTTAACAAGTACCTACTGGTGACATCAAATCAAATCAATGCTAAAATAGTTTTTAAATAAAAATTTGTTATTTACATAAATAAAATGTGTTTTGTGATTTTTCAGAACATAAATTTACATCAGTTACTTTATATCTTTGTTCATTATTCCCTGAAAATTTGTGGAACTAAATAAAGATTCCATAATAAAAACTATTATTTTTTAAAAATAATAGAAATGCTTTTTTTTAAGTTTGATCTGTGGCATTAATGTTATTTTTAAATTTAAGAAAGTTGAATATGCACTCGAAACATGCCGAACTTAGCCGTATTTTATTGACGAAAATTAGATTACTCGGGACCACGGTTTCTCGGGACCACTTCACGATACCTCAATGTTATTTGAGGCGATTTTAAATCGGTGACCTAGTCATGGCTACGTTACCTTATTTGGCAACGTTGCTCCATATAGTCAATGTTTAACCTAAAAAATCAAAGTATTAAGATTAAATGAGACAGTGTTGCCCAATGGTCTGACTGGGTAATGATTTGGTCACTGATTTAAAAATGGCTTTGTTGTTATCTGACGCCTCATTTTAAATTTATTGTATATTCGCTATTCGCTTAAAGCTCGTAAACTGATCCGGATCGATGCATTTGTCAACACGCCTCAGATCCGGAGTCCGGATGGCAATTTTTAAAAAAACATGGATCTATCGACAGCGTTAGACATCGGTGGACGTCACATCGATGGGTTCAAAACATCGAAAGAAAAACTTCGATGTATCGACATCGTTGGAAGTCACATCGATGGATCCAATATATCGAAAGAAAAACATCGATGTTTCGATGTATTCTCGCATAATATATAATATCAAAATAATAAATAAAACAAAGAATCATTCAAACTAAAGTAACATTTATTTTCTACTGCGCCGCGATCGTAAATTATTGTGGCAACCCAGCGTTGACTCCCATTCGGGCCATTCATAGCGTTTTCCATTGATAAATTTAGGACACGTCAAATGTATTTCTATCATTCTTCTTTGTATATAGGTAGAAAAGGACACAAACGCACGTACACTCAGTTCGCGCTGGTTCTACCAATGGAAAACGCCATCAGTTTTATAATCGTCGCACATTCACACGAACACGTGTTGAATGGAGTTCGATGTTTGTTCGATGTCCCAGTTGTTACATCGATGCAACGAAACATCGATATTTAAAACATCGATGGAAAAACATCGAATTTTAAGTTCGATATATCGATGTTTTCAAAACATCGATGTATCGTTGCCATCCCTAGTCCGGAGGGTGAAGTAGGGTAGAGCGGGGTTATCTGGACCACTTTTCTTTAAATCATTATAATTTCCGATTTTAATCATATCAGCGAATGCCAGTTTCCTCAGTACACTGGTTAGGCATTATCGCACCATAATCATATGCAATGAAATCAAAAACTAAAATTAATTTTTATTTAAAATTGATTTTAATAACGAAGAATAGTGGACCAGGTAACCTGACGAGTTAGGTTAACTGGGTAGATCCACTGTCCAGTTAAACTGACTATAATAATAAAGGACAAACACATTTAATAAAGAACATTCACTTAAAAAACAATATAACAAAAGATTCAACTATTTATACATTATACAGCCAATGTATCAGGTAACTGCACAACTATTTGGGAACTAAAAACTAAATTATTTTTATTACATAATTTATTGTACACTAAATTCAGACATATCACAGTTAAAATAAAGTAAATTCTCATATCGACCTCTTGAGTATTTTGTATAGGAATTGGTAGACCACAAACTATGTCTTCATATGAAATAAAACTAGGCTTCTCCTCCGAGTATTTAAACCGATTGGATGGATGCTGTTTTTTTAGAAACGCAACATTGTACCCATTGTAAACCTTATTTATTATTTCTTCAGCGTAATTCCTGAAGGATGTTTTTCCATGTATCTTAACTATTAAGAAATTACCTTTATTGTAATCTTTTGTTTGTCTAGAAACTGTTACATCTTCAGTTTTCTCTTCTGCTTTCTCCCATTCAGAAGAATCTTCATAATGAGGTTCTTCTCCTGACTCAGATGAGGATGCTTTGTTCCAATCCAAAACCTTTTCTTAAATTATTTTTATTAGCTATGGCGAAGTCATAACCAAGTTTACGTGCTTCCTTAAGGGTTAACCCGTAATTCATCATAGAAGCTTGTTTTAAGTACGGAGCAAGTGCTTCCTCTTGAGCGATTGAAAATACTTTTAAATGTTAATTTTTTGGACCAAAATTCACTTGCTCAAATCCAACATTTTCTACCTTAGCTTTAAATCTTTTAAGTGTTGTCCTCGGTATGCGAAATGTTTTTGCTGCTTTCCGAACTGCCATTTTATTTTCTATCACTTCTCGTACGGCCATCTTTAATGTTTCTTCGGAAAATGACCGCTTTGTAGTGGTTCTTTTACGAATTCGTGGCATTATAACTTAAAAAAAAATAACGCTTAAGAAAATTACAAAAATGTCGAATGGGGATAGGTGGACCGGGTTCCAGGTAACCTGATCATTAGTTGGACCGGCTAACCCCACTGTTCAACCATTTGTTTTGTAGTATCTGTAATTTTTATTTTACAAATTTAACTTAGAAAATGCACACATCTAAAAACTACACAAAAATATGTACTCACTTGTTTAGTAAAGCGATCACTTAATGCAATCAGTTGCGTAAAAAATATCTTCTTAACAACGATGCATTACTTTTCACTTCGAGAAACTTTCATCGACTAACCACCACGCAACTGTAGCACAAGGACGTGCTGCGTCGTGCAGCAGATTTGGAACTTGTCGGAGATACTCGAGTAATGCTACGCGTATGCAGATTTGCCCGCGAAGTTTTAAATATTAGAGTGGACCACTTAACCTGTCGGTCCAGATAACCCCACTCTACCCTACTTCAAAAATTTGAGGTTAGGTTATAACGTCAGTCTTTTGTTTTTAGGATTTATTTTGTTTACGTACAAGCCCTTTGTTTTTCTGTTATCGAGAGAGCTGACTAACATAAAAGAAATAATTAATACAAACTTGCTTGCATTCCAGTGTTTTGCTGTAAATAAGATAATTTTCGACGTTAGGACGAAAGTAATTCAGAAAATAACTACCTCTACAAGTTGTTAGAGTTATTATTTTTATACCCACAAAAGGGTTTGCTATTTATGTGAGGTGTTACAGAAAACTGTGTGATTGAAGAAAAGTAAGCAAAAGGAAATTTAGCAGAATATCTATATTTTTATAGAAGACTGTAGGAAAACTGTTTTAATATAATGCCATAAAAAGAATAGTTTATAACCATAGGCCTACAATAATTTCATCTTAGTTTATAACTAACAAGAATTTGAGCAATAGAATATTATGTTTGCATAAGTCCAACAACAAAATAATATTTAAAGAGTAATTTTGTTATGGTATTGAAGATGAAAGGTACCTACATTTTTTGGTAAAATCCACGTTATACCTAAATGGTGAACTTTATTTTTCCTACATTTTTTATGTGTTTGTAAAGGTAGGTACATGCTTATTTAAGCATTATGTTAAATAAGATGCCCATCTGCAATAAAAGTGTATAGAGTTTTATTTTAAAATATTGAAGGAAGGAGTTTTCTTTCAATCTCTTGTATTGGAACATAAAATTTTGCCAAAGTACCCAATATTTTATGAAAAATGTGAGCAAAAACATGACTTTAATCACAGCATATCGTGTAATTAGTTTAATTCATCGTTAAGTGCTCTCTTCGTTATAAACAAATGAAAAAGTAAACAACACCTTGGTTTTTTAGTGGCTTTTGTCAGTTTAATCATTGATTAGCCAAAAATTTTTGCTGTTGCAGAAAGAAAAAAAATTTAACGCTCTGTTAAACTGAGAATCATTTGTTTTTAATTAAGAATTAGGATTTAACGCTTGATTAAAGTTTTGTGCAACCCGCTGTAATTCTTACAGTTGTCAGTTTAAAACTTTTGGTTGTCAAATTAGACCGGACTAGCGTTGGAGAATCTGGCTGTGTATTTTTACAAATACCTTCAAACGTCTTTATTGCATTTTTTTGTATAACAATACTTTCAAAATTTAACTGGAATATCACTTCTAATACTGATACAAATTTAACAAAATCATCATGGGGCATACTTAACCTACCAAATAAATCTAAATTAGAGGTTTCGTAAGCTTTGTGGTAACAAAACAAAGATGTTTCGTCCAAATTTTGATAAGCTTTTGCATATGCCTCACAAATCTAACAAGAATGTACAGATAAACATTTTTTCATTAAGTAACCCGCAAAATACCTTTCGAAATTGATTTCTAAAGAAGAATCTTTTTGATAACTGCTATCAATTTTGGGAAAATGTGATGTATGGGGAAGTGAAGGCTCTATTACAGGTAAACTTTTATCCTCTTTAATAACGTCAGAAACTCGAAGAAACATATTATCCATGTCGTTCTCGCAGTTTTGAGTTCCCGAGTTGAGTAGCATTACACAGAACAATTTTCTAAAACTTCTTTGAAATTGAGTTGCTGTTGTTATCACAATTACTATTTTGCTGTCTTATCTTATAAGACCAAACAGGTTTTCCAACGGATCTTGAGTAATTGTGAAACCTGTTATAAACTTCATTTTGTTAGTTACATCCATACTAAGGTTATTAAAAAATTTTAAGTTTTCCAACAGCAATATCATTTCATTACAAAAATTTAATTGAAAATCAAGAGCTTTAAACGCCAAATTATATTTCTTTGAGTCTGATGTTTTTGACGAGTTTAGAAGGTCAAACAATTTATCAGTTTTATCAATAAAATCAGCAGTTGCCTGAGCTTCTTTAGGCAAGTGACCTAATTCGACATACACGATGAAACTGTGGCACTAAATACCTGACTCGCATATTTTACCTTCATTTTTTCAAAATTACTAGGTAATATATGGGAGTCAGTTAGTTTAGGTGCCGATCTAGTAACCAAACGCTTCTCAGTGTTATAAAATTGTAAAATATGTTTCCAAGAAATTCTTTTATTAAATACAAGAAAATTATATTTCAGTAACATATTTCTCAAAGCTTTGATAAGGTGAGGAGTATCATATACTTTAACTGTATACCTGGACATGTACTATTGTAAAAAAATAAGATATAGGTTGCTTGCAATTTGAGAAAATACCCCTAACCAACAAGATAGTGGCTGTTCTTGCTGGTTTAAAAACTCTTTTGCCATCGCCGGAATCTTCTACGCCTACAACATAATCCGCAGAACTGTTAAAAAAAAATTGCTTTTATGCTCATCTCATCGAAAAAAAAATACGCAATACTTGTCCATTTCACTAAAATTATCAGATTTAATTTTAAGTGTTTTGAATACATTTGGGACTTCTAATCCTGTACGTAATAATATTCTAAGGGATTGCGGCCCAGGCAAGCAGAATAATTTTGTTGAAATTATTTTATAAACCTTTGGACCAGAGAAATATAAAGATAAACATTTAAATTTAAATTCGTCAGAATACCTTCGACCTTTGGTTGATTTCATACTTTGGCTAACCTGAACAATAAGAAATTCTGCAAGTTCTTTTACTGGACACATTGCATACGTAAAGGTTTTGTACTGTTCGAGGGTGATTGTTTGTTCCAATTTTTCGTGAAGCTTCTTTTCGAGGTTGTCACACTTACTGCGAAGGGCCTGGTTCTCTCCCTTTAAAGCTTTGTTTTCAAATTGCAGGGTTCTGTTGATTTCCCTTAGTTTTTCCTTTCTTGGGGTTCGAAACGTTAGTGCCTCTGGTGTTTGGACATACCGTGTAGGCGAACCTATTGGAGGCATTTGAGGGAATTCTGCCGTATCGAAAGAGCTGCCAGTACTTGAAGCTGATTGTAATTGCTGGTATAATATACTCTTACTAATTACTTGTGAGTGTTCAGTGCTGGAACTCGATGAGCTTGGTACTGCTTCGTCGATGACGCTACTTGCTGTAAATGTTAGTGGAACGGCATCTTTTCGCAGCAATTGTCTTTTTCCTTCTTGGAACATCCGTGGAGGAAAATGAGTGTCACTGATTCTATAGCTTTTGTGAAGTGAGTCCACTTCGTGTCTAATAGATCTGGCCTATCACATGCCATGAGCCAAGATTTCGATCTGAAAATAAAAGTACATTACGTATTAATATATTAGAATACGCATTTCTTGCATTTTATTCTCAGTACGCATTTCCTTCAATTAAACTTTTTTTTCCGGTAAGCTTAATTTTTATAAAAAAACACATTGTTTTGTCTTGGTTTAAGAACTTTTTCTTAATATGACACATTTTTTGTGCCGAAATTATAAAAAACAATCCAAAAATTCTGATTTGCCTAAATTTCTATGAAAGAGCCCATAAACCTATTAAATATGGGAATTACCCCATGCCTGTATTACCTGCCTTATCGTTTTACCATTAGAAATTTTCTGAAATGTTTATTGAATTTAAGGAAGCTTATAAACCCAATATTCCTATTACCATTTGCCTTTATTACCTGTCTTTGCCTTTTCTACAGTTTACAATTGAAATGAATATTTTAAGAAATGGTCATTTTATTATAATTGTATTAGAATGTAGCTTGGATTTCTGCTTTTAAAGGTTTATGTAAATATATTATACAAAGTATTCTAAGAATTCATGGGATTATATTAAGAGTCGATTGTACAGGGTTATATTATTACACCCCCCTTAACTTTTTTATTTTCAGGGTTAAAAAAATAGTTATAATCAACGAAATATTTTATTCCCGATATCAACTAAAAATGTAAAAGGCCCCTTTATTTTAAACCGTTTTGAAATATCTTACATGTGGGTTGACAAGCGTTTTTCAAAGAAACTACTCATGATATACATGTATATATAAGTGTTTGCTAAATTTTTTATTACTTAATAAACACTAAAAAATGGTAATTAATGGGTTCTCATTGATTCTTCTTGCATTTGTCTTCTCAACCCTTAAAATTAGAAAGTTAAAGGGAGTGTAAAAATGTACCTGTACCACAATGACGGACAGTTTTTAAATTTTTGCCATTAAAAGAAAGTAGCAACTAAAGTTTAAAAGTAATTCGGGGTGTTCTATTACAAAAAAAAACATAAGTTTTGGTAGTATTTTAAAAACAGTACCATAATAATTGTTTTTAACAAGATATTCTACTTACAAAATCTATCACAAGTTTAAACTTTATCCATATATTAAATAGTTTTTGTAAGCAACCCTCAAAATTGAAAATGTTGTATCTCAAAAACGAATATTGTGAAAACGGCAACTTTCTATGTCTAACAGTTACTGGGATATCCCGTAGTAACAACAAATTTGGAACACCCTGTACTTTACCTACATAATAATTTTATAACCTATGTATTATATTACCTTTCAACCTCTTGCGGAAATATATATTTATATTTACAGTCTTTATAACTGCAAACATGTCCTGCTTTTTTCTTGTCTTCTTTCATATCAACACTGTCACAAAAACAACGATTAAAGCAAAATCCAGACGTAACAGAAAATTATTTACAAAAATAGAGTAACACTAATACAGCGCGCTTTTGATACCTCTTGCCGTGAAAGTTGCACTGGCAGTCTCGGGCTAGAATTTCGGGATAGATGCGCTCGAAGGCCACGAGCTGGCGGTGATCACGTGATCGGAGATACCCTTCTGGTGTATATTTATTTTGTGGTTCAGCTGTTAAATCCGATATTTTCCCCGATAGCGCGTTCCTGCACACAAGATATATGAAGTACAGATTAAATTATTTTACTATTTATATTATACAGAGTGAGTCGGGAGGAACGCACCAAATTCTAGGAGTGTACTCTACACGCAAATATGAGTCGAAAAACTCAAAAGTTGTAACCAAATTTTTTTTCCAATTACAAAGTTTTAAAAATATGATAAAGATGCTTTATTTTTATTTTTTGTTTTTTTTTTGTCGGTGTATAGATGATAATCATGCCGTTGTACTTGTAAAGGGGGTTTTTGAACATTTTTTATTAAACAAATTGTAATTTAAAAAAAATATGTAAGGTGTTTTTCAAAACGTTGTAATTTGAAAACAAATGAAGGTTTCATAACACTATCCGGACACCTTTAATTTTGGAATTTTAACACATTTTTTTATTGATATTGATATTACTTACGTTTATAAATCACCTTTAATGCGGAAAACACAATATTTTAACTCTGAAATTACTTTAT
The DNA here is from genome assembly GCA_963971165.1 of Philopedon plagiatum. Classification (NCBI taxonomy): domain Eukaryota; kingdom Metazoa; phylum Arthropoda; class Insecta; order Coleoptera; family Curculionidae; genus Philopedon; species Philopedon plagiatum. The sequence continues at coordinate 76,566,301 of OZ020193.1, forward strand.
TAGTAAAAAACATGAATTGATGAACCATTTGATGATTTTTCAACATATTTGCGAAGGTAAATATCAATTTTGGAGGACGTTTTGGATTATGGGAACACGGTGTTGCCACATTTATTATTTCTTTGGTGTTTTAATTCTTTTTTTGTGCAATTTTGGCATTAAAGCTGTTGTTAGAAATAATATAATTTCTTCTTGTGGCCATGGAGTTGTGAAATACGTTCTCGGACAGGTTTGCTCAGTTTTAGGTTTCATCAGTATCTTTTTAAATTTTTTATCTTTGTTAAGTTTTTTACTGCGACTGCGCGATTCGTGCTGCCATAAAATTTTGGCAACACCGCATACAACAGACATTTTATTATGCAATTTTTCAAATTGAAATATTTTTTTAAAGAAAAGTACTCAATATTCCGCAAATTTTTTTGAAAAAAATACTATTGGAAATTGAGAAAACGTTAGCACTTGCTACGAGTGATACGAACTGCCTTCTGCCTGGTTTGGCGCATGTCCATGGGTGCAAATTCACCTGTTGAACCTTGCGCGGTACATTAAATACTTATTTAAATCGCGGGAAACTAATCAAAGATTTAGAATAAACAACAAAATACAGAGAGACATTAATAAGCAAATTATTACTTAAAGAAAGGCTTAAAATTAACTTAACTGAAGCTGGTAAGCGAATGCGTAACATCGAGTTTAAGTATTAGTTTTCATTTTCACTGGTGTTTGTATGGCAGAATTTAATTTTCCTCTCAGCAGCATCTCAAAAAATTGCAAAAACATAATATTTTGTGATTCTGTTATTTAAACATCCTGGAACCATGCGATTGCACGGTCCCCCTTCAAGAAGTAGGATCTATTTATAAACTAACTTTTTTAGTTATCATTTGAGTTATTGACTAATAATAATATTTTGTAACAATTTAAAATCAGCATCAGCTTTATGTAATATTTTTCCTGTTATTAGTAAGTTTTTGCTAAAATTGGAATTCCCTGAGCACAAAATATTTAAATCGCCGAGAACACAAAACTTAATTCGTTTCGATGATAAATATGCTAACGAAATTCCATACAGTAGCCGAGATTTTTAAATTTTAAAATTCACGTTAATGGTTTTAAAAAACTCTATTATAAAAAATAACAGCTCTATTTAAGTACTATTGTCGTAAAAATATCAACTCGTATCCAATTTATTATGGTTCAAGTAAAACTTGTTTGCATTCTAATAACGTTTTAATATTTAAAAATCCCTGCGGAATGAGAGCTGTTTATACCGTGCTACACCTAAACAGAATATACGTTTTATGTGATAGAAATCGCACCCTCCTTTATGCTAGTCTTGATTGAATTTTTTATTATTTAAAATTTGCTAGCTTGTGATGGTACATTTTTCAATTTCAATACCTATAGATATAACAAAGACTTGCTTGTTTTTTCATTATTAAATAATGATATTTTGCTTAGGTTGGGTTAGGCAACTTCCTCAGTAGCAATCTTGCATATTCATTACAATTTCTTATGACAGAAACGGTAGCGAATATGTAATACCGCCACCTCTACGAACTACTGCAATACAAAAATGGTCCACATTAATAAACGTAAAGCTGCTACTGTTATGTAGGCAGCCCATAAATCAAGAGATATTCGTGTCAGCAACACTTTTTTTGGCCCGCTATGCCACTTATTTTGAAGTCTACATTTATTACAGACGATACTGTTCTCAAAGCGGGTTGCTGAAGAAAATCTAATTCGGGATTGTCTAACACCATGTTAAATCGGCGTTTACATTTGCAAGCGGTCGGTTGCGGCCGTGTAACTGCCCAGCGTAAAAGGTTGGACCCAACCTGTCTTGTGCTTTTGAAGTGTAATTGTGTGTTTTTGGACAAACAATAATTATGGAAAAGAAGCAAAGGGACATTTCCTGCAATCATATTGAAAATGATTTATTGCTAAATATAGTGGGAAAGTAAAAAAATATATTTAAATAAATAAATATACATCCTTTATTTAAGCTCTACAGAGTTGCTATCAACTAATATTTTCCTGATACGCCATACAAATATCCCCTAAAATACGTATTTTAACCTGATATTATATATATTTTCCATAATTAAACTCTTCTATTCCCTGCCAGTTAATTTCTTGTTTGACATATTAAACCGTATAATTATAATCTTACACAAGAGTAGCAAAAAATTAAATAATTATAACATTTTGAAGAATAACAATGTGGATTATTCAAATAGTCCATATTTGATGTAAAAATGCACATTATAAATTAGCTTTATTTTTCAATCATTTTGTATTACATTGTGCATATTCCGATGCAAATGAAAATACCTACCGACTTAGTTAATAATTATAAATTAAATGCCCATCTGCAATTAAGTGTATAATTTTAATTCCAAATATTGAAGAAAAGCTTTTTCTTTCAATTTTCAGTGTTTCGTGAAATGGAATACTTATGGAATCACTTCGGTATCCGTCCGTGTGTCTGTCACAGGCAATTTTCTCTGAAATTATTCGACGGAAAAATTTGAAATTTAGCACAGAGATAGAGTGTGGTGGCCCAATTATAGATATGAAGCAAAAAAAATTGAATTTTGATTCTGGGGGTTAATTTCAGGGGATACATTGGGAAACGGAAAACAAAAATTTTTCAAGGGCATCATGTAGGGTGTCAAATGAAAGCTTATTGAAGCACGAATTTAACAATATATATTATGATGTATTTTTTTATTAATTTTTTAGGGAAAACGGCTTAAAAATTTCTGTCCCCTGCCCTTATCACCAAAAGGATCGCTCAGAAAAATCTGAGAAAAATCACAAATATTGAGAATTAGGTGTAGATTGAGGGAAAATAATCAAAAACTTGAATCTTTATTCTGGGGGTTAATTTCAGGGGGTAAATTGGGAAATGAACATAGAAATTTTCAAGGGCATCGTGTAGGGTGTCAAATGAAAGCTTATTGAGGCACGAAATCAAAAATATATAATCTATTTTGTCATGCATTTTTTTACATTTTTTGGGGAAAATGCTTAAAAGTTGCTGTCCCCCACCCTTATCACCAAAAGGATCGATCAGAAAAATCTGAACAAAATCGTGAACATTGAAAATTAGGTCTAAATTGAGTCAAAATTATCGGAATTGAAGAATTCTGGAGCAATCAATTGTACTAAACAATTTATTTGTTTATTTCCTGAACCATTGGTTTTAGAAAAAAAGAAAAACTTTTTCGACAAAAAATATTTCTCATGTTGTGTAAGGGACAACTTTGGTCCTTACAAGTTTTTAAAATTTTTTAATTTGGCTGAGTCGTAACGCGATTGCATTACTATTATTGCTGTCCCCCACCCTTTCACCAAAAGGATCCCTCAGAAAAATCTAAAAAAATCACAAACATTGAGTATTAGATGTAGATTAAGTCAAAATTATCAGAATTAAAAAATTCTAGCAGGATTAATTGTTATAAACAGTTTAAATGTTTATTTCGTTATAACTGCTTAACCACTGGTTTTAGAGAAAAAGTCTTTTGACAAAAAAATATTTCTCACGATTGATGTAAGGAACAACTTTTGTCCTTACAAGTTTTTCAAAATTTTTAATTTGGCTCAGTCGAAGCGCGAGTGCATTACTATTAATAATTTAAGTGGGGGGCTGATGGCACAGAACACTAACTGTGCAAGTATTTCTTGCACTTGACCGACTTTTTGTATTGGAATTCGAAACTTTGTGATAGGAACTAATATTTTATGAAAGATTTTACAAAAGACAAATCCCAGCATGTTGTGGAATTAGTTTATTAGTTTATTCCTCCCTGTGTTAAAAACAAATAAAAAATTTGCATCTCCAAGGGTTTTGTAGGGGTAATTGTCTGTTTATCATTATCATTACCATAAATATGTGTTTCTTGTTTTACGCAGGTAGGGTTGTGTATATAAGATTGTATCCATAATCCGAGCAACTCACCGCATTAGATACATGCCAGTTCTTGACAAAGTTGATATAATTCGTTCTTATTGTTAAATCTAATACTCCCTGACTTGTGACAGAGGTAGGTTCGTTGCCCCTATTCATAATCTCAGGTCAGCTGACGCCAACAGTCACTGTTAAATCTACTACAACAACAATATTAGCAGAAGATGAGATGGAGGGTCTCAATCAACAATCTCAAAAAGCATCAACATTGTCAAAGGGAAAGACAGAATGAAACATTTTACGTACATAAAATTTGTTATATTCTGTGACCTGTGAAAACGGTCTTACTTATCTTATATCTTATAACCTACAATGAATCAATAAGCTTTACTGTATACAGGGTGATTCACGGTGGATGGTACTTATAAGCCTTTATTTGTAAAATTTTCTGAACAATTTAATTTCCATACGGATTTTAGTAAGTATGCCATAACAAACTATTGTTTGATATAAAAGTCACTTTTGTTATCGTTTTGATATCGTATTAAGTATTACTTAATGCATAACTCATCCAATAGAATATCCCTGCACTTAAAGTAGAAGGTTCCCATCCTAAAATCTTATTCAAGTATATTTCAAGCCGAAATATCGATCCAGGAACCTTTCAATTGTGCAGCAACATCTGAAATTTTTGCGAAATTTTGATACATCACATTTTAATAATTTCGAGTGAATAAATTGCAATTCTTTGTTTTCATGGCAATATTCGAAACTTCGAAAATTCAAAAATTTTCAAATTTTGCATGCCCTCGGTGCAAATAAACCTGTTTATTTATAAGTTATAACGAAAAAATAAGGATTTAAATTAGTGGGGGCTATTCTTAGATAATTAACGGCTAAAATGAACCCAAAAAGAATCCCTAAATAAGGAAAATTGTGTGGAATAACGTCGGTTAAAAATAGGATTTGTCGGAAAAAATCAAGAAAAGTCGGTTTTTACCCCTTAAATACGCTCCTGGATCACCCATTCGGCATCCATTTGAAAGTGTGATTATCTCTTTTTAAGATAGTGTTGAAAAATTGGGATGAAACTAGATAGGAAGAAGTGATTCTAACGTACCGATGTCTAGGGCAAAAAAGGCAATAAATCGAAATTTAATCGGCGATTGCTCCCTTCCTATAAAGAATGAAGAACCTAAAAAATATGGAGATCATGTATTTCGACATGCTCTTTCCTTTGACATATATGAGATTTTAATTTGAACCATATTGACCCCACAAAAAATTAAAAACCGTGAAATATTTAAGTCAAAAAACGAAATTTCCAGTTTTTCCCAAATATATCCATTTTCCAGTGATTTTAGGTTAAGGCAAATGTATTGCAAAAAAAAGTATTTGAGATTATTAAAGTTTCACCTATGAATCCGTTTTTGGATCCGACGACGTTTTGTTTTCGTGTTATTAGGTATCAAAGAGGCAAATGGCATTTTTCGACCTAAAAAAATTCTGAAGCTCCAGGTCCTCTACCACCTCCGAAAATTTACAATGATTTAATCACTTTTGCGACCTGTACCCGATTTCAACGGAAATCGCGGAAATTTCGACTGTGACGTTTAACAGCTCCGAAACGAAACATATAACTGAATTTTTTACCGCTTCTATTCCTCTACAAATCCAAAAAATTCTGTCGCCCCCCTCTGACTGTTTTCGAGAAAAACAAACCGGTTCGACTTTGGGTTGAGCTTCACGTTAACATGTAGATTGACACTTATTTTTGCTGATCTCCTGACGTCATTATTCACTAAGGACAAGTGGCTGCTTTTTAATTTGTAATAAATTATACCGAAAAGTAAACATTTTTTGTTGCTAAATTATCCTAGTACATTTCTTCAAAATATTTTTTTGGGTTTGTAATGACTTTCTTAAACGATCTATGCAATAAAAAAAATATGTGAAATGTGCATCTTCCTTATTATAGTCTAAATTTCCTCTGTTTGTGTTTTGGGTAATATTTTATTTTCTAATAATCGACACAAAAAAAATATCGTCGATGTAAGCAAACTTGAAGAAGTCATCATAGCAACTGGTGAATGCGCGAGACTATACTATCTAAATCGCTCATAGAAAAAATAAGGCAATGATACTGATCAGCCTGGGCGCATTGATCAAAGCTGTGTCCAGCGCGAAAACTTAAAGAAGTCTAGGTGCAGGAGCCCTTAATATTTTAAAAGGTAGTTACAAGCCAAAGGCAATCCGTGCTAAAGAATTCTTAGATATTTACGGCTACCAGCCATTGAGTCAAAATCAAGTACAGATACCATTATTTATGTAGTCGAGCAATCAGTAATTCCCAAGTTAATTATAACCCCGCAAACTATATGCCCCCCCCCCCCAACTACTTTTTGAGGACGGCTATTGCCAGGCATTCAGTTATATAGCATATTTGCAGATTGACAGACTGTACTAAAATAACGCAATTACTGTGGATTAATACTTATCTACAATCATAAATATCACAAGCTAAAGCATATGTACCAAACTAAATCAGCTCTTTGATTTAATACATATTTCTTGTGATCAGTATGAATGTATCGCTATCACCGAAACTTGGTTCGGTGTTTACAATGCGGAATTTATTTGTAATCAGTATAAATGCTATGCGAAAGGACAAACATTTTCTAGAAAGTAATAAAAGTGTCGGTGGAGTGCTTTTGGCTTTGCGACTGGGAGTTCAATACACTGCACAGTGTGCTGAATTTATGTAAGAATTTTGCCGAGATTGATTGTGTTGGTATCAAAATAAAATTGCATTTTAAGCTGATGCATGTGTTTGTTTTTTAAATGCCTCCTGGGACATCATTTCCACAATTTGAGATCTATTTGGAGTATCTTGAATCCACTGAGTATCTTAATGACGCTAATGTTTATTTATTGGCGATTTTAATGTGCCTGACTTTTATACTTTCAATCATGAAGTAACTTGGGTCTCCGGCGGCCGAGGTGGTACATTGCAATCGAGAGGCGCGGGTTCGAATCCCGCTTCGACGATGGATATTTTGTGATTGTTAATTGTTGGAAGGTGGTAGAGGAATTCTTCCTCGACCGAGGTAGTACCACCCCACACATCCTCTTAAAGGGCTGGTGAAATCCCTACGGATGTTTCCAGCTCTGGATGTGTGAGTCGATTCCCCAGTACACCCACGGTACATAGTACTTAGACTTCGGTCTTCGTGGACTGTCAGAAGATAAAAAAAACTATCAGATCTGAGGACTCTTTAGCTTTTATAATTTTTCTGAGTTACATAAATTTATTCACGTAGAAAATTCCCATGGTGGTGTATTGGATTTAGTCCTTTTAAATAGCAATTGTGAAGTTTTAAAAGAAAAAAATATTTTAAATAGAAGACGGCTATTATAGTGCGTTAGAAATTAGCATTAAATAAAAAGAAAACCTAAACAAAAGTTTCAGTTTAATTCAGTAATTACTTATAACTTTAGAAATGCCGATTTCCATGGTCTTGATTTGGCAGTGCAAAACAGATACCATTATACTGGTATTTTTAAAACAACACAAAAATATCAGTTACTCCTGCAATACCTTTTATAAGCAAATTTATGACATTAAATACATTCCCACATCTAAACCAAAACAGCGTAAATAACCCATTTGGTACCTACTCAAATCATATTAAGCGAAAAGTAAAATAAAGATACACTTTTATGGGAGCAGTAAATAATATAAAAAAGAAACATAATATGCTTTATTTTTTAATTTAAGAAAAGAAATTAAAGTCATGGATAATGCATATAACATTAAATAGTCTCAAGGCCAGTTTTTGTGGCAGCCCAAGGGAGTTCCAGAAGTATATAAACAGTAAGAGTGCCTCTTCATCTATTCAGGACAGCATCATATTCGATGGTGATGTATTCGATACCCCACAGGGTATTTTTAGTGCATTTCCTCTGTGTTTAAAAAAGCGTATGGTCTAGATTCCATAAGAAGTTTTGAGGATGACAATACCCTTTCTAATCCTACCAATGTTTATCTTCGTAAATTGTCTCAAAAAAGTCACACCCAAGTTTACTGAAAGCCCGAATAATGTGCCTGCTTTCATTGTGCTTACGTACTCCCTGCTATACCTCTTCAATTTATCCATAAAATCTCAGGAATTTCCATTATTATGGAAAATCTCCAGATGGCGTCCGGTGTTTAAGAGGGGTGACCGAACCGATGCAGTAAATTATAGACCCATAACAATCATCAGTAACTTTGCCAAAGTGTTTGAAATTACTCTTGATGCAGTGCTATATCTCCATATTAACGGTCGCATATCACAATTTACAAAAGGTAGATCTACTGAAAGCAACGTAATTTGTCCTACACAATATATTTCCAAGACATTGGACAGTGGTACATTGATTTCTCTAGGGCTTTCGACCGGTTGGACCACGGCATTCTACTTAATGAACTATGTAATTTTGACTTAATATAATTCGCTTTTCGGGATCGGTTTTAAAAGAAAGAAGACAGTATGTTGAGTATCGTGGCTTCAAATCGGGGGAAGTTTTGGGCAGGTCGGGGGTACCATAAGGGTCGGTGCTGAGACCTTTATTCTTTTTAGTTTTTATTAATGGTATTTTTTTAGATTTAAATGTCAGTACTTTACTGTATGCAGACGACATGAAAATTTTTCTTCTATTAACAGTAAAAACGATCGTATACGTTTACAGCGAAACCCTGATACTGTAAATCATTGCTGTGGTAAGAATACCCACTTAATGCTGAAAATGTAATGGAATGAACTTCCAGAAACATAAACCTATTCTGTACGATTATAACATAAATTCAACCGCACTTGATAGACCAGAGTATTTTAAGGATCTTGGTGTTATCACTCCTGACTTCTAGTTTTCTACTCACATCGACAACCTTATTTCAAAAAATTTTAAAAATGTGGGTTTTATTATTCGCACATCTAATGCATTTAATGATACTAGGTTGGCCAACGCTCTTTACTATGCGCTTGTTAGGTGTAAGCTGGAGCACTGTTCGCTGGTTTAGGCACCTGGCTATATTACATATACAGAGAATATTGAACGCGTTGAACGGAGATTGCTAAAATTCCTTGCTTCTGTGATGGATGGTATTTATCCAGAAAGGGGTATTGACCATCATTATACTTCTGTCAAGATTTGAGATTCAGAGATTGGACACCAGGAGACGGGGACGGTATAAATCTTTGAAACTTATTTTTGAAGTTGTTAATGGAATGGTTGATTGTCTGCAGATCTTGGGGGAAATTAAATTTTAGGTATGTGCATAGATTGGCGGCACGGCTGAAACCAACCTTTTATTTAATCATTTCACGAACACATCTTTCTGTTTTCTTCCGCGTTTTTCATGTGTGAAAATCATAACAGCTGCCAGGAATATTCCTATAGTTATTTTTAATTGTAGTATCAAAACTAAGTATAAAAATATATTTTTAACACTATATAATCTATAATTATTTATGATGTACAAAAATATTTTGTTACTTATAATTAAGAACACTTTGGATATTGTAGGCTTATTCTGTATTTATCCCACCCATAATTGATTGTACTGTGGGTGGTGTATCCAAATAAATAAATAGATTTGACTAATGATATTTGATAATGGTATAAAACATACCATTATTTTTCGTGATAATAAATTTCTAGTAATTTATTTCCACTGCATCGTGACGAAGTTTAGAGTAAGAGTGGCAACGTCACTTTACGTGGCGTCGTCTGGTTCATTAATAAATCTGATGAATTCAATAGGCATAATTTTGTGTGTATACGTTCCTCTATCTCTTACGGACTTCGGCAGAATATATGAAGTGCTTATTTGCAAAACTTCACAAGTCCAGCATTCTTAATGCAGAGAAAAACAGCCATTTCTTATATTGCCTCGTGGAAATAATTAATCGGAACAAATTTTATGGATTATATTTAGGACAATGTTACCACTAACTACAGAAAAAATGAACACAAAAAAATTAAATAATTTTTATGATATTTACAACCATGATATAAACTTGTTGAATTTTGTCTAAAAATGTTGGACTTGTGAGTTCTTGCTAAAAAAAAAATATTTTTAAACTTCGTTATCAACGTTTATTATTAAATATGACATTATACAAACAATATAAAATGTTATAAAACATTAAAATATCTTGCTCCACTCTCATCGAATCTGACTTGTTGAGTTTTGCAACGAAAGACTCACGGAAAATATTCGTTTATAAAATTTTTAAACAATATTGCGTATTATATTTGTAAGTTTCTACCTACAAATTGTGAAAATAGATATTACAGAAATCTAAAATTTGTGCTATCAAATTGTAGGGGTGTACTGTTGACTAATTATTTACAATGCATATATACAATACAATGTTATGTCAAGTTTTGTTAAATGTTGTGTGAAAAGGCACTACAATTTGGAGGAAACAAGCAGCATTTCCGTTCTAAATCCGTTGTTTGAATTTTAGCTCAACAGTTAAATTCTGTTAAATTAGTGTAAACTTCTTTAAGCACCTACTGAACTTAAAAATAAAAATGGTAAACGGCGGACAAAATCGATTTCCTAACCAGCCCAATAAACTTAAACTTACATTTACTTTTCAAAACAATATACCTACTTATTATTTATGAATTATTGACAACCATTTAAAATAAGTTCCCTTATTGATAAATTTGGCTACTAGTCTCCTTGTTCTTGCTTGTTAGTTGCATGGTCTGCGCACTCCAAATTAGCCGCTCGAGCCATTATTCGTTTCTCCCCGCACAACCAGACCGGCGGCGCGTCGGTCAGATATTTCAGCATATTGCGCATGTGCTACAAACTGTCAACTGTCTTGTCACTCGATTGTCTGCCTTGTCACTGGATTGTTAACATTTTGTATTAAATTATTTCTGTTAAATTATTGTAATTATAATATTTGTTACAACAAAAAAAGGTAATTATTTAGATTAGTGGAAACAGCTAATTTTTTCATTAAATTTTGCACAGACCCTAATTTTGGGTCGTAGAACACGAATCCGAAGTCAGTTTTTGGCAGTCTCGAATGGTTTTCCCGAAAAAAAAATTTTAACTTTTAGATTAGGTTTTTCAATGAATTTCTTTAAATTTCGGCACTTTTACTTAAACACATCTATACAAGTCATTACACACTATTTTTCTGAACCATATTTAGGCAAATTTATGTAAAAACACATTAAAAAAAACAGAGCAAATATCACAAAACTGAAAGAAAATAAACACGCAACCCCTGGTAGACATACTCGAAATTTCTGATTGAAAGACGCGATGTTGCCAAATTTACAAATCGCTTTTCCAACAAATTTTAACGGACAAAATCTGTGCAAAAAGTTGTCTACACCCAAGCAAACCTGAGCAAAAAGGTGGTCAGGTTTGCTCAGTTTTCATTGATATAGATTCATATATATCCATATCAATTAAAACTGAGCAAACCTGACCACCTTTTTGCTCACCCAACCTGTGCAAAAAGGTGGTCAGGTTTGCTCAGTTTTCATTGATCTCGATATGTATGTATCTATATCAATGAAAACTGAGCAAACCTGACCACCTTTTTGCTCAGGTTTGCTTGGGTTGGGTATACACCTTTTTGTTCCGATATGGTTGCATGCATCAGCATGCATTTCCATAAAAAATAAGTAAACGTGACAACACCGGACACAGAAATATATTGTTGACAGGTAGGAAAATAATGGCGGCAACTAGAGGTAAAATGGAATTTTCTATCGAAAAAAGCAATTTTCTTAGCTATTTTTGCCTAAATGTGGTGTTTTGTATGACGAAATAAAATAAAAATTATAAGTTTACAGATATGTTTAAGTGAAAGTGTCGAAACTTAAAGGAATCTATAAAAAAAGGTAACCTAAAAGTTAACCTAAAAGTTTTCCAAAAAAAATTTTTTTTTGGAAAAACCATACGAGACCGCCAAAAACTGACTTCAGATTCGTGTTCTACGACCCAAAATTAGGGTCAGTGCAAAATTTCATGAAAAAATTCGCTGTTTCCACTAATCTAAATAATTACCCAAAAAAATAACTATATAGGACTATTAATAATTGAAATATCTAGTGAGATAAATCATGGAAGGTAAATTTATCATCCTGAAGGTTTTTGACTTTATTAATAGTATGTATTAATATTAAGTAATTACTTATAAGAACTATAACCAGAGAAAAACCAATACACTGGCTTTTCTCTGCTGTAACTATATATTTTGTTACTTCAGGTTTAGCTGGAAAACTGATATTTGGTTACAAATTACAATACAATATATAAAAATAGTATATTTATTACTAATATCCGCAAAAAAACGCAAGGTGTTGAAATTTTAAAGATATTTTTCGTTACTGCCTTAACTGAAACTATTTATTTTTCAGAACCATTAGGTCTTTGAAGAAATAAGTGAATCTGTAGCCCCTACAAATAGTGACAGTGCAACTACTAGCACACACTTAGAAACATTAAACATCCGTGAAAGTGATAACCAAAACGAAAATGTCTTTGCCGGCACTAGTAAACAATGTTCCTGCGTATTGCTTCCCTCAACTCCAAAAAGTATGTAAGGATATTTTGTTATCTATTGCGACTGCTATCAAAACATTCGTTTCTTTTTGTAACTGCCCTATTTGCTTATTATTTATTAGTTACTTGAACTCACTAATATAGAAACTTATTCGATTACAGTTGAACAGAAAAATATTGCTACCTCATTTTCACAAAAATGAGCATTCCTTTTTTTTGAAAAATTAATTTATCACAGATTACATCAGTCAATAAGATAATTTTAAATATTCAGGGTGTTCCAAAAAACAAATACCATCACTTAAAGGGACATTCTTTGTAAAAAACTAAGGCAACAAGGTTATATGAACATGGGTTCGCAGATGCTCTGTTTCAAAGAGGTGTTAAATTTTTTTATTTTCTTTCAAAATATTTTTGAAATAGATTACTCAATTTTGATGAAATTTACGTTGTGGAAAGTACTTAAATTAAGCATAATTTTGACTATGAAAAGACTTTGACAGGTCCTCCAGGAGCGTGCATATGAGAAGACGGTACAATATTTTTGCAATAAAAACATGTACGCCACTGATTTTTTCACATTTTCGCTTCTCAGTGAAATAGTTAGTTAAATTGTTAACAAAACTTACTTCTTAATATTTTTTCAATTTTCACTTCGTTTAAGAGATAAATGCAGGTTTATTAAGCACCTTACTGGTTCAGTTTTCCCAAAATTGCACATCGATTTTAACAGGTAAAGGCCATTTAAAAAATTTAACATCCTGTATCTTTGAAACAAAGCATCTGCGGACCCATGTTCATATGAACTTTAAATTTTAAATATAAGATTTGCCCCAAACAAGCACGTCTTCGGGGACTTTACCAAGTTTATTTATAATATAAATACATATAATAATATTTAACTTTTAATTAATTTAAATAAACTTTATTATTATTAATATTTTAGCAATATAAATTGGCGCATGTACAGTTCTTAAAATTAAACAAAAAGATTAGAGGACGAAACTTTTCTTTAATTTTGAAAACTTTGCGCCCTGCTAATTTATGTTAATGTTCATCCATCATATTTTTAGTGATTTTTAATCCACACATATTCAAAGGTTTCATGTCCCTTTTTTTAAGAAATTACGCTGAACTGAACAATCAAATTCAAGTCCTTAACTTGCTGGCATTTCTGATAATCATTCTTTTAATTTTTTTTAGTAGTGTTGGCCCTGTTACACCATTCATTATACTGTACATGTTATTATTTCAGTTTTATATCGTATGGTATGTATATTATAATAAACTTTAAAGAAATAAATGCTGAATATGTTTTTTTTTCACAGACATTTTTGGTGTCCAAATTATGTAGTGTCATAGAACATATTTGGTTGTAGATATATCAAAATAATTTATATTCTTAATTTTATGACATAAATATTAATATCATAAAGTATTAATTTAAAGTAAGTGTTATTTTATAATAATTGTTGAAAACAAATATATTATGATTACAGTCATGTCATAAGACTATTTGTTTCCAATTGATTTCACAATAATGCACCAAGTTATAACTTTGGTGTGTCGTACAAATATAACTTTGTTAATATTAACATTGCTGTTATAAAATTCAGAATAAATAAATTATTTAGATATTTTTAGAATCAAAATCACAAATCCCGCCGAAAACAATGCCATCTTGTTGCGGGGAACTTCAGTTTGATGTAAAATATAAAATGTAACTAGTTTCCTTTCAAAGTTAGAGTGCGAACTTGTCCCCAAACTGCATAGATGGCGCTCATTTGTTTTTAAAATTTCAATACAGAAGAGTCCATTCTATTCCCCCTTAAATCTTTTTCTATGGTTAGTTGTAATGTGTAGTCCGAACTCGAACCCGAGCCGTGATTATTTAAATGAAAGAACAGATAGTTCAGAGCGTTTATGGTGGTGTTTACAGGCAATACATTGAGAACAAAGGTAAGGAATTATGTGTTTATATTTTAATGTATGCTAGGTACCTAGTTAGTTTATATTTATAAAGCGTATCATTGTATTTTTTTAACACTGCGAATATTGCCCTTAGAACATCCAGGACCACCAAAAATGGAGGAATTATTGAACGATTGGGGGTTTGCCGAGTACATTGAAGCTTTTCTCGGTGAGTTTGATTTATTTTACACGAATTGTTTTTGGTTGGTACTATTACGAAAAATTTTAGCAATAATTTTGTTTACGGAAACGTTTTAATCAAAGATGGCGAATATTGCTTTAAGGCCTATAATATGCGGCGACAGGCAGGAACCGTGGCCTACTATGACATATAGGTATACAAAAATAAAAAAAATATGAATATGTTTGTTTGTTACAGTGCCTATTTTAAAAATATTGTTTATAATGAACCTGAAGCTAGCGGCTGGCTGACGAGATCTTTGATGCGAAGTGTACCTTCCCGGTATTGGAAATCAAATAATTAAATACGTACCATAAGTCAATCATGCTCTTTAAAATCAACATTTTTATCTGCACTTGGTGAGGAGGTTTGAGATTTTCTAAATTACCAAAATTATTTGAAAAATCAAAAAAGTAGCGACTACAGGGCTCACCCAAAAAATTCTAAATTAAAACTTCTTAAAAATACAAGCATATTTTAGTTCACATTTATACTTGATGAAGAGATTTAAAATAAGGCAAAAAATAACATACCTAGAGGATTTGACAAAAAGGAGAGGCTACGGGGTCGCTTGAAATGTTTACAATTTTCGTCATTTTATTAAATATAGCAGCATATTTTAGTTCACATTTATACTTGGTGGGCAGATTTAGAATAAGGCAAAAAATAGTAATTATACATAAAGGATTTGACAACAATCAGAGCCTACGGGGTCGTTTCAAAAGTTTACAATTTTCGTCATTTTATTAAATATAGCAGCATATTTTAGTTCACATTTATACTTGGTGGGCAGCTTTAGAATAAGGAAAAAAATAACATACATAAAGGACTTTACAAAAATCAGAGGCTACGAGGTCGTTTCAAAAGTTTAAAGTTTTGGTCAGTTTATTAAACATAGCAGCATATTTTAGTTCAAATTTATACTTGGTGGGCAGATTTAGAATAGGCCAAAAAACTACATACATAAAGGATTTGACAAAAATCAATAAACTTTTATGTAAATTAGCTTTTTCTAACCTGTCTTTTATTTATTAATGGCCAGTCCATTTAACCAGGGTCACCTGCATTTTGAAAATTCCTGTTTACAGTATTGTTATTTCTTTGTTAGGGTATAGGTAAAATCTATCTACCTATACACTCGACTCTAAGAAACAATCGTATGCTTCTTTACACACAAAAAGCTTAAGCCATGTAAGCTTCAACTGTCTTATGTAGTAGGTACATCTCTATTTGGTTTGGTACCTAATTTGAATATTTTTTAACAGGACGCTGCTCTGGAAGTGAAGCTGGAACAAAGGAAACAGAAATATCTGCTTCATCGGCTTACTTTACAGCCACTGCCAATAATTGTTGGGAGTTTTGTAAGTTTTGATGCTTGCTACGTTAATATTAATAACATTTTTTATAAGGTCGATACACCGTTGAAATTCATAGACATTACATTTAAATTAATACACGCCTTAGACACTGAGTACTGTCACGAAGCAAAATTGGTTTGGCTCTTTTTACACATTCAGAGCATAATCAAAAATTTACCTCTGTGACTGCCCTATTAAGCGACTTAAAAAATCTTATTTAATTTAATATTTTAAGTTTTTTTTTATCTTTGACACTGACATTAATATCGTTTTGTTATTTATAGTATATTTTTGTACTTTATACATTAGATTAATAAATGTGCAAGCTGTTAATTCAAACTTCTAAGTCCTCAAATCATGTACTGACAAATAATATCGTTTTGTTATTTATAGTATATTAGATAAATAAATGTGCGAGCTGTTAATTCAAACTTCTAAGTCTTCAAATAATGTACTGAAATATAATATCGTTTTGTTATTTACAAGGGCTGATCTAGAAATTTTGAAGTTGTATATCTCTGTTTATACTTACGGGACCCATGCCAAGTTTAGGGTTTTTAATAGTGAGCCTACTAGGAATGTTTTAGTGAAGAAAAAAAGATTTTATTATTTGCGAAAAAAAGTTGAATTTTTGCGTGACAGCACCCCCCCCCCCCCCTGAAAAAAAAATGAACCGGTTTAGGTATTTATTTATAATTTTTTCTAAACAAATTTTGCATCATTTTATCGCCAATTCTTAAATTTTAAGAGAAAAACCTAAAATATAATTTAAAAAAAATTCAAATGATTATAACTTTCTACTAACATATTTTTTCTCTTAAAATTTAGGAATTGTCGGCAAAATGATGTAAAATTTGATTAGAAAAAATAATAAATAAATACCTAAACAGGTTCATTTTTTCCCAGGGGGGGTCACCCAAAAATTCAACTTTTTTTCGCTAATAACATAATATTTTTTTTCTTCACCAAAACATTCCTACTAGGCTCACTATTAAAAACTCTAAACTTGGCATGGGCCCGTAAGTAGCAACAGAGATATACAACTGCAAAATTGCTAGATCCGCCCTTGGTTATTTATAGTATATTTTTGTACTTAATACATTAGATAAATAAATGTATTATATATATTTTGGTGTTTCAATACATTAAAACAAATCTACAAAATATTTAAAAATGAATTCCACAATAAATAGTATTTAAAAGTACATCTTTTACGTGGAAAATTTGCACAATTTTTTGTAAAAAAAAGTCCATTCTTTTGCTAAAAAAACACGCAATATTATAGCAAAACTACATTAGTTTGTTGAAAAATAGTCTACTACAGATGGAAAGAAATTGCGTAATTTGTAATTATTTGTCCTTTAACGACGCAGACGAAACAAAACAGTTGTGGGAAAAAATAACACAAATGGTGGCTAAAGTAGCTAAAAACTTGTTTGTACTTTTTATAGCCTTCATAGGAAAATATTTTCCCTATACTTGGTTTAAAAAAAATACACAAAGTTGAAGAGTTTGTAATGATTTGGTTTGCAATAAAATAGAAATAAAAGCTTTAATTTAATGTAACTATTTGTAGTCGTCCCTATACGCGCCCCAGATTGTAGAGAAACTTTATATAATTGTAGAGATATTTGCTACAGTTTTTTTCCGTGCTCTCTTTAATGTTTAATTTGTATGGAAAAAAAATGATATACATCCTTTTCTAAGTAATCTTTTTTAACTAAATTCTAATAATAACTCATTGTCTCCCATACCTGGACTTGTTAGGTTTTGCAAATAAGCACTTCATATGTATGTATATGGTAGATTCCGGCTGTTACATTACTTATATTCTAGCCAAAAACTACTCTTTCGTTTTGTAACGTGTTAAAATTCTACTTTTATGTTTTACATTTTGGCGAATGGGGGGGGGGGGGAGTTTCTCCAGTTAACCCATCGTGGGCTTAAGTCACATAGTGGAACCTTGTGTTGGTTTTTATGGAGTTTGGCTGCCCACTCCCATTGTTGGGGATCAAGATTCACGACGTCACCACGTGCTTCTTTCACCCCGTTTAAGATCTAGAGGTAAATTTTTTTGTGCACTTATTGTGTTCGTAGATAGTGTAGATGGATTGATAATTCAGGTTTAATGGACGGAGAATATTTATTTTGATCGATTTTCTCTTTGTAGGGGTTTCAGTTTTGGTTTCTGGTATAATTACCTCTCCTGGGTTTAGTTGTGGCCCTCCCTTTGCGTCCGTTCCGATTTTAATGATCATTCACTGCTATCCCGGATTTTACTGCACGACTCCACGTCTGTCCAGGACTTCCTACCACCGAGGTTGGCCATTCTACACCTGACATGCCTCAAGCGATTGGTGTTGCTCACCACTCCCTCCGCAGAGAAGAGGCTGAGCCCTTACCAGCCTAAGGAGACCGCAAGTTTTATTTTATTTATTGATATCAATCTATTATTTTGTTGCTCGACAACTAAGCATAAGTATACTCATCTAGAATTTTACCTCGAGAAGCAACACGAGATTTTTTCTGTTGCCTCCTAAATTTAAAATTTAAAAACACTAATTTAATAATTTACTGATACTATGTACCTATGTGTCACTGAATATTTCTTTTGTTTTGGTAGTTAGCCAATGAGGATCCTATCGTGTTACCTATGTTAGATTGAAGTCGGAGGTTATGATAGAGGGTGTGCGAAAGTACTGTAAACTAGACGTGATCACGTTTGGGGACTGAGCGCGCGCCGGTTATACCCCTTAAGATTCAGTTATTTACTTACACAGTATTATATTTTTAATTGGTTATTAATATATCCAATTTGTTGTTTAAAGCGTTGTTGTTTTATTGGATACTGGTATCGGAATGGGTGTTGGCGGAAGGCAGACTGCAGCCAGGGGTTTGACAATTCGTGATTTTTGTCTTCCCTCGTAAAACATCAGTATACAGGGGCATGGTGTAAAACCTTTAAAATCACGTGGAGCTCTAGAAATGCCTTAACTCCGATGCATTTTCGCTGTTTAAATGCTGGCGGCCACCATTGCTCCCTGGAGCAACTTGTTGCAAGTGGTTAAACTTGACCTTGTTACGGTTTGTTTTGTCATACGAAATTAAAGTATTATTATTATAGCAGTTGCAACAATTAGTTGAGTTTTAAGACTTCGACCTACCTTTTTGAATATATTCCCTTATTCCTTGAACGTTTTATTTTGATTTGTTTTCCATTTAGTCAAAATCTTTCCTAACCTCGAATTTAATTTTTTACAAATTTTCCGTCACTAGTCTGTCTTGGATCCAGCCTTGTTTTCCCTCTTTCTGTATAGTTAATCCCTAAGGAAATATGTCTGAATTTGGCCCTAAAAACTATAGTTGCCAATAAATATAAATTAGAGTTTGTTTACCCTGACAAACGTGAAACGTCATTTTTGACATTTGAATCGGCCGTAATTATTTTCTGTCGAGCCTGTTGCATACATCTTAGTTTTCTGTCCTGAGCCGCCCTCTGTGACTGTTGTTGGAAAACGTCGAAGCCAGGAACGATGGGATCTGCGTTCTGAGTTCTAGGTCCCTTGATTTTAAAGGTTTCTAATGTTCATTCATGCATTACGGTTCGAGGTTGACCAAAATCGTAGGTGGGATGCATTTGTACTGCCAATTGTACGAACTATTAATGAATGTCGGTTTATGGACACGGAAAAATGTATTTAATTGTTATAGTTTTGTTGGTATATTGCCGGTGTTCATTGGTTAAGTTAATTTTTACTGGCAGAACATCGTGCCAATGCATTGAGGGGAATACCATGGAACCAAAGCCTTCGA
This sequence comes from Philopedon plagiatum, assembly GCA_963971165.1. Lineage (NCBI taxonomy): Eukaryota > Metazoa > Arthropoda > Insecta > Coleoptera > Curculionidae > Philopedon > Philopedon plagiatum. The sequence continues at coordinate 76,586,124 of OZ020193.1, forward strand.
AAATGTACCTAATTGAGTACCAAAGTGTACTTACAAACAACCTCTTGTGACGTCGCTTTGCAAGGAAAAAAAATCGATATTGGAATTTTTCGTCAAGGATTGGGTGTGGAGAGGTTCTTTTCACAAACTGATCGCGTCGTCGACTGTATCGTATTCTAAAGTCTTTAGAAAGACACCCAAAATTGGGATCCATGAATGCGGTACAACTAATTTCTTTTACGTTGTTTTGTTGTTTGCCATTTTGGCGTTACGTTGTTGGTCCAGTGAGGCCGTTTTAGTTGTTTTTGTAGAAGAAATTCGACATCTCTTCGTCGGTTTTTACGACGACAGCGGACATGTGGACTTAGACCCGACCCGAGATCGACAGGTATGCCTTTTTGCCACTATGAAACCCTTAAAAAAAAACACAGAATTCCGCGATTAAACTGCTATTTTAATTAATTTTCGTTGATTTCCTTTTTGATTCTATTTTTTTTTTACGACGTCCACGTTTTTAATTAGTTTTTCTGTAGTTAAAACTTCTCTAAATACAAGTAGATCGCTACATTTCGTGGTAGGAAAAATTATGTACAGATGGTTCTTTTTTATTAAAAATTAAATGGGGTTTATGTGACCTTCACAGGTTTGTAGGTCAAATTCTTATCGATACCTAATTTTTTTTAGTCAGCTATGCTAGCTTGATTTACTACATTCTTTGATAATGTTGGTCAGAACTCTACCGGGTGACCCAAGGTTAAATTTTATTTTGTTATTTCGTATTCATAGTCATAGTGAATCAGTCATTGGTGTATGCCCGTGAATTGGAACCTAATGATGTTTCTTTTTATCAACTAATTATGCTAATAAGCGATAGCCAGGTCATTAAAAATTCAGATCTTGTGTTCTGGAATGTCAGTTGACAGCGTTAGAGACCGGCATTTTAAAACTATAGTAATTTGGGTAAATATTTTAAATGTCTGACAGTCAGAAGTGTTGACTTTCGTATTTCACTTATTCTTTTTCTGCTGCTAATTAGCTGTTAATTAATATTGGGTATAACATAGACAGGGCTGATTCTTAATTATTAGATTTGGTTACAAAATTTCAGGGTGGGTGTAATATAGTACCGTTAACTATTCACTATGGCCTATGGTATTTGTTCATTCTTGGGTTACGCTTACAGATACGGTATGGTTATTCTATATTCATAAATATTAAGCTACATTTACTATATTTGGATGTATATGTTTAGTAATAGTAATACTGAATTTCTCTTTTGATTATGCTTAACGTGCTAAATTTGATCACATTGTATTTTGCGGCTAAACTTTTCTTTTGTGTAATTAAGCGATTACCTAACAATTTTGGTTATTTTGTCACCAGTGTATGATCTAATTGTTTAAGATTTTTGTAGCTGCATTACTTATGTAAATATAATTATTTTATAATGAATATTTGCCTGTGTACAGTAGCGTACAATGGCTACTTTTATGTAAATTTTAACTTAACTTTGATTTGTTAATTAATTGGCTTCGATATTGCCTGTTTATTTTTTTTTGACCTGATGTCTATTTAATTCAAAATATTTCCTTCGGTTTTATTTTCTTGATACCAGTGAATAATTGTATAAGGCCTTCAGCCACTAAAAGTTTTTTTTGTGTGAATTAAATTTAATATTTCTTCTAAATTATATTTGCATAGTACCTGAATTTTACCTTGCCTTGACGCATACCTTTTGTTTTATCAGGGTCTTTCTTTCTGCTGGGAGACAGCACTTCTTTTTGCTGGGAGACAGCACCATCTCTTTTGCTGGGAGACAGCACAATCTTTCTTTTTACTGGGGAACACCGCTACCCCACAACTTCTTTTGGGCTGGGAGACATCTCCAGCCTTTGATCGTGCTGAGACAGTTAAGCTGCCTAGGCCACGTCAGCATTGACCTAGGAAACCATCATAAGGGGACGAACCCCTTCAGGCAACCTTTTATTTTTTTTTATTGTAATAACCAGGATCACCTTTTTCACGATAACAAATTTATTCAATTTCGGCTCTAACCATGGTTAGCAATATTTAATTTTAAAACTGATTAGTACTTTTTTTTTATTTCCCCCTCAGGGTTTACTACAAACTGTCACAGTAATAACATAATATTAATAATAATACCTAATAATTTTATTGTATCAAATTTCACAAAATGACACGATACACTGATGTGTCATTAAAAATTTTGCCCTAACCAATCTGTAATATATTAGTAAATTTGTTTTTAAAGGTAGTGTTTTATTTGCCTCACCAGACAGCGCAGTTTCTTGTATTTATTTTCTTGGATAATATGGTAACTATATGTGAGTGAGTGAGCTGAAAGCGAGATCCCAATACTATCTAGGAGGGTTTCTGTTTTTCACCCGGCTTCGAAAACAGTGGCGCCCTCAATCCACCCCTCTCTCCGGCATTGGAGCTAGGGCAATTTTTTTTGGCACGCATGCGCAAGCCTCTCGCCTTCAACTCGACTCTTTACGTGAGTCAATTTTGGAAATTCTCAATATTTTTATTTTCTTAATTTTTTTTTTTACCGACCTTTGGATTTTTAATTATGAATGGTAAGTAGAAGTAAAATTCTTCTTCTGTGCGAAAAAGAGCGTGGCAAATTTTGGCGCCCAACGTGGGGCATTCAAACAAAAAGAAACTGCGTTTGGTGAGACCAGATAGAGCACTTTGGTACTAACATTATCAAATTTTTTTTTTTAAATTTTTCATTTATCGATTTTTGCGCTTCTGATATGTTGTCTTACCTCTGATGAGATTTTTTTTTGCTGATAATGCAATATTTTTTTTTTGCGGCCTACCTATTGTTTTGTAGTAGCCATCAGAACTTCGCTGTTCTGACGGGTTTTCGTTATTCTTTCTGTTAGGACATCGCTGTCCTAACCGGTTTATTTTTTTTTAAATCTTTTTGGTGAAGTTTAATTAGTGAAACTTATCTGAAAATTTTGTTGTGCAAATTATTTGCAGTTTACAGTGTCAAGTGCAATCAGTGTTAATATTTTATTGATTTTTCTTTAAATTTATTTTTGCTTGTGTATTATTTGACTCGTAATAATTTACGATGGATTACAGTATGAGAGTGCATTACCTTAGAAAGGATATGCTCATTTATGAGTTGCAAGTTCGTGGCATTCCAGCTGATGAAACGAAAACTGTCGAAAGCCTTCGTGCATCTTTACGCCCATTGTTGCAGATGGAGAAAGTTAGTAAGTCTATAAGTCACCCTCCCTATAATATGGATTTTGCTGAAGAAAGAGCTTATGTGGCGACTAACTTGAGGAAGACTAAATTGGCGATTAAGTCCGTTACTGGAGAAAAAGCCAAGACCAAATTTGAACGTCTACAGACACACTTGGTCCATCTTCTCAACCGAATTGATCGTGTACCAGTTAACCAACTGTCGTCAGAGGATGCTGACGCACGAGCAATATTAATTGCAGAAACCTTATCTGCTCTTGACGAGCTAGAGCAAGTATCCAGACGAGATCCTAACTTGAGTGTCTTATTGGATGCAGCACGCTCGGGATGTTCTGATTCTGATGATTCGTCAGAAGATGAAGTGCCTAGACCAACTCAACATGGTTCAACCCCAAATAGACAGCCAGTGTCGAACTTCAAGGCACTACGTGTTGAAAAATGGGGCCTTAAATTTACAGGAGATCCCAAGAGTATGTCAGTCCATGGATTCTTGGAGAGAGTAAACGAGCTGAGATTGGCTCGTAATGTATCAGAAAGAGAACTGTTTGAGTCTGCCATAGATTTATTTGAAGGCAAGGCATTGAATTGGTTTAGAGCGAACCGTTCCCGGTTTAACAACTGGAGAGAACTAGCTGAACTGCTTTGCAGACACTTTGAACCACCAGATTATCGTGCTCGACTCTTTAAAGAAATGCTCGAGAGGACTCAAGATCCATCAGAAAGCATAGTGGACTATCTTTCAAGCATGCAGGCTCTGTTTCGGCGTTATGGTTCCCTCAGTGAGGATGCAAAGTTGGACATGATAACTAGGAATTTAGCTCCATTTTACACCACTCAGTTACCCATAGTGAACTCATTGGAAGAATTAGAGGAGCAATGCCTGGTTTTAGAAGCCAAGAAATACCGTGCAGAACATTATGTACCGCCATCTCGTAAACGACAAGGATTTGTAGAACCTGATTTCGCCTTCGTCTCAGAAATGCAAGAAGCTTTACCTCCAACTAAGGTCAATGAAGTGAGATATGTCAACCCTCCTACTACCAGTAGAGGTCCTAGAGAAGTAGTCTGTTGGAATTGTCAACAAACGGGACATTTTAATCGAGATTGTCAAAGCCCTAGAAAAACACACTGTTATTGTTGTGGAACACCTAATGTCACCGTAAGATCTTGCCCTAAATGTGCTAATTCGGGAAACGCTTCCCGGGGGAATCAATAGGTCGTACGATTTCTCCCAATACCAAGCGTGTATCGACCAATGATTTTGACTTTTCATCCAAAATTCTTTTAGATTTCATCATTAGTCACGCACGAGGAGATCAACGTCCTTATTTGGAAGTTTCTATTATAGGTAAACCTATAAGAGGTTTGCTGGATTCTGGTGCCACTCGAACACTTGTTGGCCTTCCTGGATATGAGTTGCTACGGAGTTTGGGACTACAACTTTTAGGTAAAGAAACAAGATGTACAGTTGCTAATGGAGAGAGCTGTTCTGCTATTGGTTACATGCAAGTACCGTTTAGTTTAATGGGAAAAACCCGCATGATAGATGTGTTAGTCCTGCCTGCACTGGCTCATACCTTAATTTTGGGAGTCGATTTCTGGAAAAGCATGGGAATCGTACCAGATTTGAATCAGGATGTTTGGCATTTCGCAGATGAAACGAATTCTACTCAAGTACTTAGCATACGGGATGAGAGTACCCTTACTATTGCTCAGCGAATGACTCTTGATAACTTAGTCAAAGAAAAACTTGCTTTAATGGGTACAGGCCTGGGATGTTGTAAGGTGGCTGAACATGTTATTGAAGTGGAGCCAGGTACGAAACCTGTCAAACAAAGATATTACCCGGTGTCTCCATTTAAGCAGAAAATTATCGATGAAGAACTTAAACAAATGTTGGAAGATGGAGTCATCGAACCTTCGAAGAGTGCTTGGTCCAGTCCGATATGTTTAGTGCGCAAGAAGGATGATTCCTACAGATTTTGTGTAGATTACAGAATTTTGAACAGTTTGAGCAAGAAAGACGCATATCCCTTGCCCTATATTTCTGCCATTTTGGACCGCCTGAGAGATGCAACTTACCTCAGTTCCATCGATATCAAATCCGCATTTTGGACAGTTCCCTTAAGTGAATCTTCGCGTGAATATACTGCATTTACCGTCCCTGGAAGAGGACTATTTCAGTTCCGTCGCATGCCTTTTGGTTTAACCAATTCACCAGCAACCTGGCAGCGTATAGTAGATACCGTCCTTGGAGCAGACCTTCAACCAGCGGTCATGGTATATCTGGATGATATAATTCTCATATCTCAGGACTTCGATGAACACCTACGTCTGTTGGGCTTAGTTTTCGACCGACTACATGAAGCGGGACTCATAGTTTCACTAGAAAAATGTCAGTTTTGCCTGCCAGAATTGAAGTACTTAGGATATGTTGTGGACCGTCAGGGACTCCGACCAGATCCATTAAAAGTTGAGGCAATTGTAAATATTATACCACCGAAGAATGTCACAGAAATTCGCCGATTTATTGGTACAGCATCTTGGTACCGTCGCTTTGTTCCGAATTTTTCATCCACCATAGCTCCGCTAACTAACTTGACTAAGAAAAATGTCAGATGGTCATGGACAACCGACTGTGATAGAGCCTTTAAAGCGATCAAGGAAGCTTTAGTTACAGCACCGATACTTACCTGTCCTGATTTTAACCGTCCTTTTGTCCTGCAAACCGATGCAAGCGCATATGGCCTTGGTGCAGTTTTAACACAGACTTTTGATGATGGTGAGAAAGTAATATGCTTCCTATCACGTTCACTGACTAAACAAGAAATGAAATATACAGTCACCGAAAAAGAATGTTTGGCAGTGATTTGGAGTGTGGAGAAATTAAGACATTATTTGGAAGGGGTACACTTCACGGTAGTAACTGACCACCACTCGTTACTATGGCTGCACAGACTAAAAGACCCTCAAGGTCGTTTAGCGCGATGGGCGCTTCGTCTGCAACCCTATGATTTTACCTTAATCCATCGCCCTGGTAAAGAGCACATTGTTGCCGATTTTCTGTCCAGATCCGTTCCTGTTTCTGCTGAAGCTATTGACACCGACGATAGTGATGTTCCGATGTCTTCCACCACTGATGGATGGTATAAAAATATGTTTGTAAGGCTTGAACAACAACCAGACAAATTTCCTGCTTGGCGTGTAGAAAACAACATGTTGTATAAATATGCAAGAACCAATCATCCGGACCTTGGCACTCCATCCAGTTCTTGGAAAATTGTCGTTCCTAAGGATAAAAGGCGCAAGATACTCGCCCGTTGCCATGATATACCTGCTTCAGGTCACGTGGGCGTATTCAAGACCTACTGGAAAGTATGCCAACGCTATTATTGGCCTAAGATGAGGAGTGACGTCACTAGTTATGTGAAAGCTTGTCGAGTTTGTGCCCAGCACAAAGTAGAACAAAAACCTCCTGCAGGATTAATGGGTGATCGTCCTACAATAAATCAACCTTGGCAGTGTATCAGCCTGGATTATATTGGACCGTTTCCTCGTTCGAGGTCAGGTAACACTTACGTTCTTGTGGTTACCGATTATTTCACCAAATTCTCCGTTTTATTTCCTTCTCGTTCAGCGACAGCTAAATCCCTCACCAAACAGGTTGAAGAAGGTATTTTCCTAATGTTTGGATCACCACAGTTGCTAATGTGTGATAATGGAGTACAAATGAAGTCCAAGGAATTTCAGAACCTATGTCAACGCTATAAAACCAAGCTATTCTACACAGCATCTTATCATCCACAAGCCGATCCGACCGAACGAGTCAACAGAGTCATAAAGACCATGATGCGATCTTACATCAAGAACAATAACCACCGTACCTGGGACGAGAACCTAGCTTCTATAGGCTGTGCTTTGCGAACATCACGACATGAGACCACTGGATTTACTCCGCACTTTCTTAATTTTGGGAGAGAACATAAATTGTACGGACAAGACTTTGCAGAAGAGACTGCTAACACCAATGCAGACCTTCAAGATTATGTCAGGAAAAGACAAGCCGCCTTTGTGAAATTATATCGCGAAGTTCGGGATAAAATTAAAACATCTCATGTTAGAAATCAACGTAGATACAACTTACGTAGACGACCCGTTGAGTATGCACCTGGACAAGAGGTTTGGCGTAAAAACAAAAGTCTTTCCGATGCCGCGAACTATTATAGTGCCAAACTGGCTCCGGCTTATGTGGGCCCGTTCATTATTAAGAAGAAAACAGGGTCCTGCACCTACGAACTTCAAGATCGAGCAGGACAAAGTAAAGGTGTTTGGCACGTAAAAGATCTCAAACTGTATAATCCATCGACCGCAAATGAGAGTTCAGATAATGATTAGTTTTACCTTTGAATATTTTTCTTTAATGTTACCTTATTCCGTTTTCCTTTAATACCTTTTTTTTTAATGCCCTGCAGTGACGGGCGCAGTGGCGTTTGGATCCATCTGGGCGCGAGACTTGATGGATTTGAACACTATCGCTTAGAATTGTGCTGCACTGGTGAACTAGTGGAGGTAGGAGTCCTCCGAAAGCCGTGGCAAGCTAGGCCTTCAGCCAACTTGCTGCTGTTGCGCGTAGTAAGTCTGCCTTCAGCATTTTTACTACTTTCACTTGCTATCATCGCTTTACGTCTTTTCTTATGATATCATCTATCTTTACCTTATATAAATTTCTTTAACTTTTGTGGCTTTAGTAACATTAATTTAGAGTTTTTTTTTTTTTTTGGCGGTGTCTTGCAGACACCCATCTTGGCGCGAGACGTGATGGGAGTAAACACGACACATGGTCATTAGTTTGTTTTCTCTTAAGGCGATGATTTATTTTACTTGTTAGCTCAACTACCTGAAATTTAGCATATTTTTATTTGAGTCATAAATTCATTAATCTTTTAGTAACTATAAATTTACCTTATCTGAACTTACCTTAAATTTACCTTATCTGAACTTACCTTAAATTATCTTATTTTAATTTACCTTAAACTTACCTATTTTGAATTTCGTAATACACTGATTGCAATGATACTTGATAATTAGTTTTGGATAATTTAATTCACCTTAAACTTGATTTGACTTATGACACTAATCTGTATCTTGCTGAGTGATTTCGTTATCCTAGCTTGATCTGATTTAGTGTCCTTATTGTGACTTTCTTATATTACCTTACGTTACCTTGATTATCTTACCTCACCTTGATTATCTTATCTTACCTTACCTTTATTACTTTATTTTATTTTGGGTTTAATTATTCAGTTAATTTTACCTTCATATCTTCCAAGCCTTATTTAAGTCATTGGCTTGGTTACTTTATCTTACCTTGGGTTTAATTATTCGGTTAATTTTACCTTCATATCTTCCAAGTCTTATTTAAGTATTTGACTTGGTGTTTCTTACCTTACCTTGATTTACCTTATCTTTTCTTGTGTTTAATTATTAATTTAATTTTACCTTGATATTTCTTTATAGTCTTATTTGACTTGCTATTTTTGATATCCTGGATTTGACTTTGGCCTAGGTCTTGGTACCTAGACCCCTATTTTGGCGTTCTATATTTGGGCTATAGTTTAACTAGCCAAAATAGAACCTTCCCGATTATGACTTATTTGTCCCTATCTCCTTGTTTAGGCTGCGCGGTGTTGGGTGCTACCGAATGTCGCTTCGACGTTCTTTGTTGGAACTATTGATCCTTCGGAGAGCAGACCGACTGGAAGGGCTGTTCAGGGGGGGCGGAAGTCTGACCCCTGGGGTAACATTTTGCCCATCGAACTTGTTCGGCGGGCCAGGGGAGGGCCAAGCTACTTTGTTCGGCCTGAGCTCAAGTCGGCCTATTAGGTTGCGACAGGCCGGTGGCAGTGCCACCATTCAGAGTACCCTATTTAATTTATTTTGTTTCATACAGGGACTGATGTACTACCCATTCGGTGCATCTTTTAGTTTAGTGTCTACTATAATTCACTTCCTTATGCTCGGTGGAACATATGGGCTATCCCTTTCTCTTCTTAAATTACCTTGGTTGTATATTAGTTATCTTTTCTTTTTAGTTTTTCCACCCTTTGGTTGACTCGACGCGTGACAGTTGGTTATCTGTTTTGGGACGCTCTGGAGTGAGGCTAGTACACGAGGTACCTCACGTTTTCTTCGAGTGTTACGCAATGCTAGCCCTCTTACCATCTTTGGGTTAATGTTACCAGGCTGTGCTTCCTGCACCCTGAAGTTTTATTCCACCCCGGATACTCCTGGAGGGGTCGCTGGTTGTCTAGCGGCAAGGGGACCAAAGTTAATTTTTATTTTTAATTATTTTAGTTATTGTAATATTTTGGGTTGTCGATTACCTGAGTTAGTGGGTTTAGTAATCCACTAAGCTGCGGGTATTATTTTTAGTGGGTGTCTTTATAGGCAGTTTGAGAAATTACCTCATTATGCCTTTGGGTTGTTTTCGTCTGTATTGGAACCACACTGGGTCCTGAATTTTCATTTTATTTCTTTTCTTGGTTAATTTTGGTTGGCTATGGTTGTCGGCCATGGGGATGCTTGGCCTAGCGGAAATTTCGGTCTCTCGGATTTCAAATCCGGACCGATCTACGTGGCCCTACACTATAAAAAGCACATTTGGTTTTCTTGGTGCTGAAGTGTTTGGCTGCCGTCAAGCGTGCCACGATCTACGAACCCGGTTTGGCTTTTCTCTGTCTTACTTTTCTTTGAAAACTTAATCTTTTTAACTTAATATGTTTTTGCCAAACCCAGGCCATACCTTTAGTAACTTATTTCTTTATTTTCTTTTATTGGAGGCTGATAGGATGAGTACGGGTGTCTTATGACCTTGGTGGAAATTCCGGAGCTGGGGACACATCTTCCCAGTGTTGGTCTATGTGGCCACTATACCATTGAGGCACAGTTGACTTTTCGGTGCGGAGATGGTGGCTGCCGTCAGAAACACTCGGACCAGTCATGTCATGTCAGAGTTTTTTTTTTGGTTTAGTTTTTCTTATGGTTGTGTGAGTATATATTTTGTTAGTAGCGATCCACTAGTATCTTTCACTTTCGTCCGTTGCTTCCTAGGGGAATACCCCGGAGCTTCGGTAGTTAATTTTTGCCTTACCTTGTAAATACAGTAGATTTTTGGAGTACTTATCGTCGGTTAATTTTCTTGAGAAAATTTCCCTCCTTTCGTAGGAGAGGGGGAGTTGTTACGGTTTGTTTTGTCATACGAAATTAAAGTATTATTATTATAGCAGTTGCAACAATTAGTTGAGTTTTAAGACTTCGACCTACCTTTTTGAATATATTCCCTTATTCCTTGAACGTTTTATTTTGATTTGTTTTCCATTTAGTCAAAATCTTTCCTAACCTCGAATTTAATTTTTACAAATTTTCCGTCACTAGTCTGTCTTGGATCCAGCCTTGTTTTCCCTCTTTCTGTATAGTTAATCCCTAAGGAAATATGTCTGAATTTGGCCCTAAAAACTATAGTTGCCAATAAATATAAATTAGAGTTTGTTTACCCTGACAAACGTGAAACGTCATTTTTGACATTTGAATCGGCCGTAATTATTTTCTGTCGAGCCTGTTGCATACATCTTAGTTTTCTGTCCTGAGCCGCCCTCTGTGACTGTTGTTGGAAAACGTCGAAGCCAGGAACGATGGGATCTGCGTTCTGAGTTCTAGGTCCCTTGATTTTAAAGGTTTCTAATGTTCATTCATGCATTACGGTTCGAGGTTGACCAAAATCGTAGGTGGGATGCATTTGTACTGCCAATTGTACGAACTATTAATGAATGTCGGTTTATGGACACGGAAAAATGTATTTAATTGTTATAGTTTTGTTGGTATATTGCCGGTGTTCATTGGTTAAGTTAATTTTTACTGGCAGAACATCGTGCCAATGCATTGAGGGGAATACCATGGAACCAAAGCCTTCGAAAATGTACCTAATTGAGTACCAAAGTGTACTTACAAACAACCTCTTGTGACGTCGCTTTGCAAGGAAAAAAAATCGATATTGGAATTTTTCGTCAAGGATTGGGTGTGGAGAGGTTCTTTTCACAAACTGATCGCGTCGTCGACTGTATCGTATTCTAAAGTCTTTAGAAAGACACCCAAAATTGGGATCCATGAATGCGGTACAACTAATTTCTTTTACGTTGTTTTGTTGTTTGCCATTTTGGCGTTACGTTGTTGGTCCAGTGAGGCCGTTTTAGTTGTTTTTGTAGAAGAAATTCGACATCTCTTCGTCGGTTTTTACGACGACAGCGGACATGTGGACTTAGACCCGACCCGAGATCGACAGGTATGCCTTTTTGCCACTATGAAACCCTTAAAAAAAAACACAGAATTCCGCGATTAAACTGCTATTTTAATTAATTTTCGTTGATTTCCTTTTTGATTCTATTTTTTTTTTACGACGTCCACGTTTTTAATTAGTTTTTCTGTAGTTAAAACTTCTCTAAATACAAGTAGATCGCTACATTTCGTGGTAGGAAAAATTATGTACAGATGGTTCTTTTTTATTAAAAATTAAATGGGGTTTATGTGACCTTCACAGGTTTGTAGGTCAAATTCTTATCGATACCTAATTTTTTTTAGTCAGCTATGCTAGCTTGATTTACTACATTCTTTGATAATGTTGGTCAGAACTCTACCGGGTGACCCAAGGTTAAATTTTATTTTGTTATTTCGTATTCATAGTCATAGTGAATCAGTCATTGGTGTATGCCCGTGAATTGGAACCTAATGATGTTTCTTTTTATCAACTAATTATGCTAATAAGCGATAGCCAGGTCATTAAAAATTCAGATCTTGTGTTCTGGAATGTCAGTTGACAGCGTTAGAGACCGGCATTTTAAAACTATAGTAATTTGGGTAAATATTTTAAATGTCTGACAGTCAGAAGTGTTGACTTTCGTATTTCACTTATTCTTTTTCTGCTGCTAATTAGCTGTTAATTAATATTGGGTATAACATAGACAGGGCTGATTCTTAATTATTAGATTTGGTTACAAAATTTCAGGGTGGGTGTAATATAGTACCGTTAACTATTCACTATGGCCTATGGTATTTGTTCATTCTTGGGTTACGCTTACAGATACGGTATGGTTATTCTATATTCATAAATATTAAGCTACATTTACTATATTTGGATGTATATGTTTAGTAATAGTAATACTGAATTTCTCTTTTGATTATGCTTAACGTGCTAAATTTTATCACATTGTATTTTGCGGCTAAACTTTTCTTTTGTGTAATTAAGCGATTACCTAACAATTTTGGTTATTTTGTCACCAGTGTATGATCTAATTGTTTAAGATTTTTGTAGCTGCATTACTTATGTAAATATAATTATTTTATAATGAATATTTGCCTGTGTACAGTAGCGTACAATGGCTACTTTTATGTAAATTTTAACTTAACTTTGATTTGTTAATTAATTGGCTTCGATATTGCCTGTTTATTTTTTTTTGACCTGATGTCTATTTAATTCAAAATATTTCCTTCGGTTTTATTTTCTTGATACCAGTGAATAATTGTATAAGGCCTTCAGCCACTAAAAGTTTTTTTTGTGTGAATTAAATTTAATATTTCTTCTAAATTATATTTGCATAGTACCTGAATTTTACCTTGCCTTGACGCATACCTTTTGTTTTATCAGGGTCTTTCTTTCTGCTGGGAGACAGCACTTCTTTTTGCTGGGAGACAGCACCATCTCTTTTGCTGGGAGACAGCACAATCTTTCTTTTTACTGGGGAACACCGCTACCCCACAACTTCTTTTGGGCTGGGAGACATCTCCAGCCTTTGATCGTGCTGAGACAGTTAAGCTGCCTAGGCCACGTCAGCATTGACCTAGGAAACCATCATAAGGGGACGAACCCCTTCAGGCAACCTTTTATTTTTTTTTATTGTAATAACCAGGATCACCTTTTTCACGATAACAAATTTATTCAATTTCGGCTCTAACCATGGTTAGCAATATTTAATTTTAAAACTGATTAGTACTTTTTTTTTTATTTCCCCCTCAGGGTTTACTACAAACTGTCACAGTAATAACATAATATTAATAATAATACCTAATAATTTTATTGTATCAAATTTCACAAAATGACACGATACACTGATGTGTCATTAAAAATTTTGCCCTAACCAATCTGTAATATATTAGTAAATTTGTTTTTAAAGGTAGTGTTTTATTTGCCTCACCAGACAGCGCAGTTTCTTGTATTTATTTTCTTGGATAATATGGTAACTATATGTGAGTGAGTGAGCTGAAAGCGAGATCCCAATACTATCTAGGAGGGTTTCTGTTTTTCACCCGGCTTCGAAAACAGTGGCGCCCTCAATCCACCCCTCTCTCCGGCATTGGAGCTAGGGCAATTTTTTTTGGCACGCATGCGCAAGCCTCTCGCCTTCAACTCGACTCTTTACGTGAGTCAATTTTGGAAATTCTCAATATTTTTATTTTCTTAATTTTTTTTTTTACCGACCTTTGGATTTTTAATTATGAATGGTAAGTAGAAGTAAAATTCTACTTCTGTGCGGAAAAAGAGCGTGGCAACCTAGTTTGATATTAGGAATCATTTTTGTAAATTAAAAGTTATTTTTATTGTTTGGTTTAACTTAAAATAAGCGTCACATATCATTAAAATATATATTTACAGCGATATGAACTAGATTAAAAATTCGTAATTCTCGTAACAAGTTTTAATATCACTGATTAACAGATATTTCGCCTCCGGGATAACAAGCAGTAGAATTATAGAGCTCCCTTATCTGAATTTTAGCACTGTCAGTAACTCCCAGTTGGCTCGCATTTCCTAGAAAATTTCTAAAAAGATATATTATTACCTAAGTAGGAAGTCCACGTACCTATTTCTTGGAAAATATGGAATTCTATTACTTTATTAAAACATTTCCTAGAAATAGTCGTAAAAGCCGTGATTGTCATTGTAAAGATTAACTGTTGGGGGTGTACAAAATAAGAAAACTGAAATAATTTGTTTTAGTCATTCGAAAACATTCAATTTTGATTGGTGTTCAACTGTGCTAAAAGACCTTATAAAAATATCATAATATCTACTCGGTATAGTAGTAATCCCAATAACTTTTATTATGCTTGTGGTACGTTTACTCCCTTGGATAAGGGAAAAGGTATTTCTCAGAATCTTTGTGAAATATATCAAATCTACTTCGGAATTCCTGTACGGCTGCGTCGAGACAAGCCATGGGTTCCACATATATTTTGTACAGCTTGGGCTAAATACTTATCGTGGAAAGCCAGTAACCCAGTTTGGCAATTGCTGTACCAATTATGGACAGAGCAAGCAGATCATTACAATGATTTCTATTTTTGCAGAAATAAAGCACAAGGGCTAAATGTTGGTAAAAGAAAGAGTATTTAATATGTGGAGACATAAGCAGCACGAAGGCCTCGACCACACGATGAAAACCATCTTGTCCCTCAGATCCCAGCAACCTCGTCTCACCAATATATAGAAACTGATAGTCCAGAAAGTCCTAGTGAGACCGCTGGAGATCCTGACTTTTTGCCATCTACGTCCACGGAACCCTATTTACTTAATGAAGATGAATTAAATGACTTCGTGAGGGATTTATATTTATCAAAGTCTCAACCAGAATTAATCGCATCGCGTCTACAACAGTGGAATTTTTTGGAGAAAGAAACAAAAGTTACTGTATTTCGCCATCGTCCAGTGGCCTAGCTACACCCCCGCTAGCCCCCGCACCGCGGGGTGTGGGCACTGAAGCTGATGACCGGTTAGGTAAGGTAAGGGAGACCAAAAAGCGAACTACGGTTTTAGTATTTCATGGAAAACACTTAAAATTTTAAAATAATCTAATCGGGATTGCAACAGAATCTTTCGTTATTGCAACACCCTCTATTGGGCCGCCATATTGAAAAGGAGGGTGCAATCAGTTTTTTGGCGATATCTCTGTAACCATAAGTCGAACA
The DNA here is from genome assembly GCA_963971165.1 of Philopedon plagiatum. Taxonomy (NCBI): domain Eukaryota; kingdom Metazoa; phylum Arthropoda; class Insecta; order Coleoptera; family Curculionidae; genus Philopedon; species Philopedon plagiatum. Next base: position 76,601,361 of record OZ020193.1, read on the forward strand.
AAAATTTTACATAAAGCATTTCCGTAGAAAATCGAATCGGCTACAACTTGCAAAAAAAATTACGTAGCATCGTTAATAAAAGTTTTATGAGTCAAAAAATATGAAAAATTAAGGTATAAAGTTTTTGATATAACTATAACTTTTTTAGTCTTTATTTTTACGCAAAAACACATCATTACTTTTTTGTTGAGCATTCTCTGACAATTTGCAATTAATTTGACCTAGGTACTCAGTTTTTTAATTATCGATATTTTTAAGGGTTTTACGGTATACAAGCATATACATATAACAATAATGCCAGTATCTTCATATTCTCATAAATATATAATTTTTTTGAATCTGTATCTTTTATTTTTATTTTAACATATCGCAATTTATACTATAATTTAAGAACTCCTTCCACCCCTTAGGTAGAGTTTCTAGGTGCATATTTGTATGGTGTTTTCCCCAGTAGGCCTTATCCACGAATATTTGTTTAATATTAATAAGCGTCTTTATAATTTTCTGTTGCTTTGAGGGGTCAGGTTGCAAGTCATAATCAACTAAACTGGTCAACAACAAAAATCGGCAAAAGCGATTTTTACTCGTCTTTTCAAACTGCTGTAACTTTTTAAAAACTTAACTTTTTTGAGAGCGGTTTTTGGATATCGATAGCTCGTCTTTTCCAGATTAAGCATCAAGAAGTTATTTTTCTATGGGAACAGGGATTCATTCCATGCTATACAGGGATTAATAAGGTAATGTAAAACTACTAAAAGTTAAGGTGTGTGCCAAATTGTCAAAACAATTTTTTGGTCGTTCTGACACGTTCTGGCACGTTAGTAAGCTGATATCAATATCTCCAGACATTTTTGCCGGAATTTCGATTAATGTTCTTTGGCGGAAAATACAGGAGGAAACAAAAAACGCATACCAATTTTGGTGGCGTCATTTTTAAAACGCTGTGACTCGAAAACGGATTAATAGACTTTGCCGGGCTTTTTAGGTATTGAAAGCCCTTGTCGTGTAGAGTTTTACCTAATCAACAGTTTTTTTCAAGGTCAAAATGTTTGCGTTGTATAGGGGTGAACTAAAAAGTAAATGAAAAGTATTGTTAAAAATAAGTTTTTTCTTAATTTGTGCAAATTGAGCAATATAGGTCCGTTTTCGTCCAGATCTAGGGCGTTTTGTCACACGTTCGATTAGATATACAGCCTGTCCAGGAACCATCTTCACAAATAAAAATTTTTTTTATTTTGAACTTTACAGAAAAAGTTGTTCTTCATAAAAACTTCCGCATCGTGAGAAAATAGCACTGACATTCAAAAATTTGATCTAAGACATACAGGGTGGCTCAAAAATGTAAAAGTCCTAATCCACGTGAAGCTAAAAAGACGAAATCGTTAAACTACCACTGTAAATGCACTAGTGTCAACTTTTATATGTTAGTGAATTAGGTTTGGAATATACAGGAGGTCCCAAAAATAAAATAAATTTTTTAATATCGACTTTACAAAAAAGTATACCTTTATAAAAAGTTCTACGTTGTGAAAAAGGGCATGGTTATTCAAAAATTTTATCTAGGACATACAGTGTGGCTAAAAAATGTAAAACTAAACTGATCTTAAAAAAAGGGTAAGCTAAATTTCAATTTATCACTATGGTATTTGTGTAAGGTTACTAATTAAGTTATAGCTAAGTACTTAAACTTAAAATGAGACATGCAGGGTGATTGAAGGTTTATTTTTATTTAACACAATTTTAATTACAAAAGAAATTTAAGGGTAAAAACATACTAAACATGACTAAATAACTAAATAAATTTAAACCTCCACGTAACCTCCGTCGTTTTCCATACAGTTTATCTTTAAGTAAAGATTTGGTATCTTCTTAACTTTACGTAAATTGAGACTTTTAGCTTTTTGAGTGGCTATGTATTGTCCTACATCAAGTTTTGAATGTCAATGCTATTTTCTCATGATCAGAACATTTTATGAAGAATAACTTTTTTCTGTAAAGTCCAAAATAATAAAATTTCCCATTTGTTAAGATGCTTCCTGGACAGGATGTATAACTAATCGAAAGTGTGACAAAACGCCCTAGTTCTGGAAGAAGACAGACGCATATTGCTCAATTTGCACAAATTTAAAAAAATTATTTTCAACAACACAAACATTTTGTCCTTGAAAAAAAAACAGTTTACTAGGTAAAACTCTACATGAAAAGGGCTTTCAATACCTAAAAAGCCCGACAAAGTCTATTAACCCCTTTTCGAGCCACAGCGTTTTAAAAATGATGCTACCAAAATCTGTGTGCTTTTTTTGCTTCCTCCTGTATTTTCCGCCAAAGACCGTAATCGAAATTTCCGGCAAAAACTTCTGGAGATATTAAAATCAGCTTACTAACGTGCTATGTCAGAACGACCAAAACATTTTTTTGGCAATTCGGCACACACCTTATCTTTTAGTAGTTTTGCATTACCTTATTAATCACCCTGTATAGCATGGAAATGTCGTTTCCATTTCAAAACCACTTCTTGACGCTTAATCTAGGAAAGACGAGCTATCGATATCCGAAAACCGCTCTCAAAAAAGTTAAGTTTTTAAAAAGTTATAGCAGTTTGAAAAGTCGAGTAAAAATCGCTTTTGCCGATTTTTTTGTTGACCAGGTTATTAATGAAGGTTCTTTGGTGATGTGTTGAGGAATGGCATCAGTCCCAAAAGGCGTTAGTGGAGGATAATCAGTGTCGATGTCCCTTTCGTCCAGAAATTTTGTTACTTCCACCACGTTTTCGCCGCTTTCTCCGCAGCAATTTTGGCAAGCAGCTGAGCACTTTAATCCTGCATCCACATTCCACAGGCTGCACCACAATTGCCTTTACATTTACAGAAAATTAATTTCAGGAGCTCGGGAGGGGCGGGTGCCTTGGTACCTTGTACTGAAATAGATATCACTGGTGTTTTTTTTCATCCCCAAGACTCCGGATCTTTATATCTTCCAAGCCAAGTTTGCACTTGATGATGAACTCTAAAAGTGCGCATGCGAGTAGCATCTTGTGTAGGCGGGAGCGATGAGATATTAAATTTGCTCTTGATAATTGATTTGGGGAATCGTTTGTATCGAAGACCATCAATCGATTCTTCAAGCTTGTCAGCACCGTATAGGCAATAAAAAAGCATTCTCCGATGACACAAGTACAGTAGAGTCGACTTTTTCATGCTGAAATAATTTCAATTCGGAAGATAATTCAGGGGTTTTCTCACGGGTTGAAATAAACTTATTTTCCCCATGTTGTACGCTGCACATGTTGTATCGCATCCGGAAAAAGCATGTATAGGGGCACATTCCAAAGCACAATTCCATCATAAAATATGAACAAATAGCAAAAGAAACTTTGCAAATTAGGGCCTCGGGGAAAGCCCCGTAAAAATATGCACCTAGAAACTGTACTTGAGGTGTAAGTGAAACTCTACTTGAGGGGTAAGTGAAGTATAGTATAACTTGCGATATGTTAAAATATAAAAATAAGTGATATAGTTTAAAAAAAAATAATATAGTAATGAAAATGAAGATACTGACATTTTATCATAGGTAGACGCTTCACTTACCGTTCGCTCCCTTTTCTTTGCGACCCTGTAAAATCCTTAAAAATAATGATAATTCAAAAAATGAGTAGGTTAAATTAATTGTCAGAGAATGCTCTATCAAAAAAGCATCTCTGTGTTTTTGCATAAAAATAAAAAATAAAAAATATTTATTTACCTTAATTTTTAAATTTTTCAGCTCATAAAAGTTTTATTAATAATACTACGTAAAAAAGTTTAAAATAAAAGTTGTAGACTATTTAATTTGCTATAAAAAAATTCATAAACAATTTTTGTACGACTTTCGGTTACAGAGATATCGCCAAAAAACTGATTTTACCATTATTTTTAATATGGAGGAGGTTGCAATACCGAAAACTGAGATTTACACTCACCAATAACCCTGGAACTAATTGACCCCCAGTTTATTCTTCACGTGACAAAGTCAATCATTTAGGCTGTAATCATCTGGATGTGTTACCTAATTTTCCTACGTTGTGCTTACTGCAGCTGGTTCTTTTAAAGTCAGATCTTGATATTTTGATATTTTTTAATTATATTTTTCTCTTTTTAATCTGTCGCATTAGTAGAGATAAGAAATCAGAGAATTAACCTGTTTTTATCATTTATTTATTTGTATAACAGATATCAATTTTACAACCAAGATAACAATATAATACTTATTTATAACAGTTCAAAATCCAATAGGCCTTTGTCTATCTCCCATAATTTGTACCCTTTTTGTCACTGTTTATGTCTGCGACGCTACAGGTGATTTGCTTGTCTACACTTTACCGTGATTTTCTTGGCTTTCCCCTGGCTCACATAGGTATCTAATGTCTGCGACACTGATGATGCTCGTCTCCCCCCTGTCTACACTTTACCGGTGATTGTCTTGGCTACGCCTTTCCCATAGCTCACACATCTAATGTCTGCGACACTGATGATGATCCTCGTAAAGCTTTTCTTTACTTATTTCTTTACCAAAACTAATATACCTGTTAAAATGCATCTGTAGCGAACCTCTGCATGCGCTGAATCACTTTGTTCCTTTACATACGCTCTTTTATTTAATAACATGGATAACCTGCATTTCATTTTTGGTGTCGCCCCTTGTGACGTGTACGTATAGTTGTTATTTAAACTTTGAATACCTTTTATCCCTCAGTATCACCCCCAGGCCTGTAGCCAGGTTTTGATTTCAGAAGGGGCAACTCAAGTTTTAGGAGGCCAACTTATGATGTAATATTTTTCTAGTAGACAAGACAATGATTTCAGTGATTTTCTAGAGTGGGCAACTCTCCACTCTGACCTATCCCTAACTACGGGCCTGATCACCCCAAATTACGTACACGCTTGGCATAATGCTGCTACATAGGGTGATAAGCCTTTCAGCGGAACCCCACTGTCGGACAATCCGCGAGGAGTCGAAAATCGGAGCAGTGGAATCCCACTGTTAAATTAATTAACTGTAATAATACAATCAGCATTCGATATCCAAATAAAATATCGGACACCTCAACGTATAACATATAAAAGTGCAATAAAATTTAGGAGTCCACCCGCTCTACGCATGTGTCACTTTTCTTTTCGAGCAGGTGTTGTTCTCTTATTACTTAGGCACCTAAAACCTCGATAGCGCACCATCACCGTTTGTTATAACCCTTATTTAAGAAAACTCATCGCACCGTTTTATATATCCCTATTATCTGTCAACGTTCTACAGGTAGCATCATGCGAATTCCTACACCCTTCCTTCCTTTATCTTGTTGTAGCCAATCATAATAACATGCTAGTAAAATGCTTCCATGCATATTTACTCCAACCCAACCCTTTTTAATATTTCTCTTTACTAATGCAGATTACGTTTAAGTTCTTAAAATACCCTTTTATATCTACCCTGCCTCTTCACTGACCTTTGCCTTTATTTTTTGTAATGCCAAATAATCCCGGAAGAAAAACTGGCCGTCTGTATTTAACACGAATCGTGCACTTGCACTTGTCCTGTAATACTGACCCTAATCTCGAAAGCAAAAGTTGACTGACACCATTATCTGGTCCCGTAAGAAATTAGGTCTCTTTTCCAGTCATATTTTATGTAAAATAATATTTGATAATCTTATTTTATACTTTCATTTTAAGTTCTCCCCCTAATGTTGCCCCCTTTCCAAGATTTTAGTTTAATATTTTTAAATAGATTGTTTTATATTGTTTATAAGATTAAATAGTGATGTACGACTGCCAGTATTTGGTTTAAATAATATGGTAAATTAAATTGCAATAATGGATTTCATTTCATTACCAAAGATATCTCAACACCAGTTAGATAAGCCTCGGCGCGGCGTTTGCGCACCGTCAGCTTAAATCAGCGCACGAGGTATCCCACTGAGTAAAAATAAATCCAATTTCTTTATGGGATTGATGAGGCTAAACTATGTTTTAAAGCAGATTCATGGATTTAATTGCGTTGCCAAAAATACCTAACACCAAATAGATAAGCCTGCACCGTCAGCTTAAATCGGCACCAGAGATATCCCACTAAGTAAAAAGAAATCCAATTTCTTTATACAATTATTAATACAAACAAATTGACATAAATATACGTTGAACAACGAGCAAGAGGACTTACTGGCAGTTTCACAACACAAAAGAAAATCACTAAAAGGAGAAACCCCACTGGCAGCGTCACGATGTAATTTTAAAAAGAGGAAAATTTCAATGTCTATCTGACACCTGAACCTGCGTATAAATCTGAATGCGAATCAAATGCCTTTCCACGGTCGCGTCGGCGTCGGGCGGTATGCGCGCTTCCCCTCGGCGAGGGAGGGTTAGCGTGACTTGGTGGCTTGGCGATCTGTTTTTACATTTCCAAAGAATTTCACCTAGAAGAGACTTTTTATGCACACTTTTACATTTTTTGACGTTTTTAGACCATTTTAAAGCAGAGGTGTTTATGTATGCATAGTATTACAATTTTATATTTTGGAATTTTCATTTTTCTTTAGAGATCTTGCGAAAATTTTAACTGATATAACGACCCGGGTACGGGCGGTTTCAACCACTTTAAACATTGGAAAAAAAAATGCTGCCTACTCAAAATGTTTAACGAAACTACCATTTCATTGTACTAATTTATAGGACGGTTTCATATTTGTTTGTTAAATAGTGAAATACATGTATTTCGTGTAAAATCTGGATTCAAAATTCAATAAAATATGATTTAATTTAATTTTACAAACAATGTCAAGGTTTCATACTGACGGCAGCTTTGATCATTCGTATACGGCGCGGCGCCAGCCTTCACGATTATTTATGTGTTTTTTTCAGTTAAACATAGAAATTTGTGCTTTTTTATCCTATACCAGCCACTTGACGCAGATAAATCACCCAAAAACTTATTATGGTACTATATCTATATTGATGATTTGTTTATTGTCTTACGTTGGTGGCAGGTTGGTGGGTTTTGGGTGGGGTCAAGTCTTGAAACCATGGATTTATTAAGAATGGATATGGGATGATTTAACAATCTTTGAAGCCAAAACAAACCATTTTAAGTGACACTGTAAACACAATTTGTAAACGTTGGCCACATCTTATTTTACCTTGTATTTTAGTACAAAAAATACGTTAGAAGCATCACAAGATTTACTAAAAGTAATAAAAGGCCTAAAATATTTTATTTTTCTGCTAAATAATAACAAATTTAAGTTAAAAAGGTTTTATTATTTATAGGTTATATTATTTCTAAAGGTTTATTTAAAGTCGCTCCGAGTCATTTATAAATCTATAAGTAGCACTTTTTCTTTTCTAGTTCATTAGACAAAGACGTACGTGTAACCGAGTGTTCGCAGACGTTTTTCCTAAGCAACCAGCAGAGACCAACACTTCTGAGCTCCAACACGCCAATGCTATTTTATCTCTTTCTACTACCATTCTTGATTCAATTACGTATTTCCTTAAGTTCGTAAACTGTACCTTCACGGTAAGATGTTTTCATAACAAACAACAAATATAAGGCTTCACGTTCGATACGCTCACAGTATACGGACATCGAATCCTTTCTTAATAAATCCATGCTTGAAACCTATTGGCTTATTGTGATCCACTTTCCCTTGTTTACGTTGCCGAATATTTTAATAAAGAGTTTTCTTTATCATATTTTCTGTCAGGTACATTTTAACAAATTAAAGAACTATATTGCAGCTTATTAGAAAACAGCTCAATAGCAAGACAAGTTGACACATTTTGCTGTCCTTAAATTGTGTGACAAAACAGTAGGTACCACAGAGGGGATCCCGTCATTTGGCCGAATGTCAATTGGTCGAAAGTCAATTGGCCGAAGTCAATTAGCCGAATACGTCAATTCGCCGAAAGATAACAGGCCGAATACGTCAATTGGTCGAACACGTCAACTGGCCGAAGACGTCAATTGGCCGATATACATATATATTTTTTCTTACATATTACTTAAAAATTATTTTTTGTTTTTTTTTTAATTTTTGATGACATTTATTCTTTTTCTTAAGGTTCTTAGCCATATCTGACTGAAGTATGTTCATGTTTGCCCTTTCTTCGTTTGTTCTTTAACATTTTATTATTATAATACGTATATTATTACTTGTATAACGGTAATTCAGGACCAACATAAGGTTAATACTTGTTTCATTAACAAACAGTTATATAGTTTTGGTTAGTTTTGGTTTGGTTTTACCGATACACTTACAGGTTAGTTCAGGTTAGTATTATGTATTTAGCCAAATTATGTACTAAACCTACTACTCACTTCTTCAGACAATTGATCTGTTACGTCTATTGACGTTTTCTGTCATTTGTCCTATTTGGTCAGTTGACGTATTTGGTCAATTGACTTATTCGGCCAATTGACGTATTCGGCCAATTGACGTATTCGGCCAATTGACTTATTCGGCCAATTGACGTATTCGGCCAATTGACGTATTCGGCCAATTGACGTATTCGGCCAATTGACGTATTCGGCCAATTGACGTATTCGGCCAATTGATCTTCGGCCAACTGACTTCGGCCAATTGACTCTCGGCCAATTGACTTTCGGCCAATTGACGTAGACCCACAACAGAGGCCGTAAAAATGATGTCTCTTTGATATAGGCCTATTAATGGTCGTAGATTTCAAGTAATGTTAAGCAATATTGTGTAATATTAGCAGTTTCGCATTTTGGTTTGGTAAAATTTTCACTACAGAATACTGCGTTAGCAATATAATAACTAAAGCTAATGTAAACTTTCTACAATATGCTTTTTACTTTCTACAATACAATACTTTTGGAAAAGTAGAAGACTAATCTGCAATATTTTCTCAGGTTTTTTATGTATCCTTAAATTTTTATTTGAAAGGTTGTGCTTACGTTTCTATCTAATCTAGAATTAATATAACGTGTGCGAATTTAAAATTATTAACTCACGAGAATAATATGCAGGAAAGTAATCAAAATCATCAACAATGTCTAATTAATATCGGTCAACTTTAATTGTAGTGGCATGAATTGATGGTGATTTGATATTACCAATGAACACTTTATTCCTATTTTAAAAAATACATCTTAGTTTGTTGTGCCCTTTCTTAAATGTTTAGTATAAAATACTGTTAACTATAAAATACTGTTAACATGTAACATTATAATATGCATTAGGTATACAAAACTGAAACATTTAGGTGGCTATTCACCGTTCTCATGCACAACGTTCTTAAAAATACTAAGTATTGTTTAAGTTAACATCCAGTTGCACAAACCATTTAATCAAACAATAAACTAATTGGATACTTTTAATGCTACTGATGTTACTGTCAATACAAAAGATGATTCTGGACATCAAATAAATTTATAACTTGATTAAAAGTTGTGAGCAGCATTCTGTAAATCTTTCAAAAACTAGCTAATCAAATATGGATAAAATATATACCTAGAATTGGGGAAATTTAACTTTTCTAAATACAGGTTAATATGCATTGTGTTTAGTTTAAAAAAATACAAACACTTCCTATTGTCACATCTATTTTCTAATAACAAATTTTAACCATTCACAAACAACGGCAAGAGATATTTCGAATCACTTTTTAAAGAAAATCTGAGGGCAATTGGTGACTTCAAGCCAGCTGCAATCAGCTGATTTTTAACGGAGAAGAAGGGCTCACTTGGCAACAGAATTGACAAAGATGATAATGAAGACAGAGACAAAACGAAAACTTGCACTGCACTTGCAGAGAGAGTTAGTTGCACCAAAGCATTGTATTTATGTAGGTAATTATTCTTAATTACGGCAAATATGAACTCCAGTAACAGTACAATTACATAAATTAAATATTTCTAAATATATATGAAGTTTAAGTCAATTTTGGGTTCATTAAATTAATGGAATAGGAATATAAAAAAATAGTAGTTTACACTTTTATTGGTGCAAGAAACGTGACCTTAGAATAAAAGCTATCCTATAATAAAAATACTAAAAATAAATACGAAATGGCAAGGCATTTCTTACTGATGCTTGTTATTTTTATTATTGATATTTCACACGATTATACATTATTTCACAGAGACAAAACGAAAACATTTCCCGTTATAGTAGTTAGCAAACCGGCTGAAGAGGACGCCCGCCGCGTTCTTAATTTGAGTCGCCAATAGGAGTTTAATTTAAACGGAAAGACACATCATTGTTTCTACTTAATTTTGCTGTTGTCTGTGTTTAGTTTTTGTTTTCAAGAATCTATCAAAACGAAAACTTTAGTAATAGGTACTAGTTTCTGTTTGTCCATTTATACATCCTAAAATGTTAATGCAAGGTAATAAGAACACGTTATTGTTATTAACGGACTGACTGAGATGGAGTTTGTAATATATGTAAGTAATGGTTGTTTTTTTCTGGCTAATAGATACTGCTCGTACCTATTGGTTGCCTTTCTGTGACCCTTAAACAGCTCTGCGCGTTGGCTTATTTTAAAGTGAGTTGAAAATAATCGCAGGGTTACACTATCGACCCAGCGCAGCTTATGGTAAATCGGTCGAGGCGCATTAGTCTTAACCACTTTTCTCGTTAAAACATTACTCTTCATAAAAAATAGTTTACTACATCTAGGAAAAGACAGATATTGAAGTACGTTGGAAATATTACCTGATATTACATTGTCTATGATATATGTGTGAGATAATTACTACAAAAATAAAATATCAATGTTATATGTTCTGGTTGCATAAAGAGTAAGTTTTGTTGGCCCTGTAGTGACTGAACTATCTCATTTAATGATGTACATATTCATAGACATGCACTGAGAGCATAAACTCTAATTACAAACTTAAATTATTCCGATGTATCCTTACCTTAAGATATTTTGGGTATTCAAAACGTTAATCTAAATAAGACGAAATTATCACAAATCATTTGAACTTTGGTATATTTTCTTTGTTTTATTTTAAGGAATATGTTTACCACATTTACTCTTTGCATCTGTTACTACGGCAAGTCAAAGTGTACAATAAAGTACGTATTTTAAAAACTAAGTAAACTGCTGCGTACTTTTTTATTGCATGGCCTACTTCTACTCTCCTTGCCGGAAAAATTATTGTAATCGTAAAAAAACTGAAAGATTACATCAGTAGTAGCACAAATGTTACCATTCCAATTATCTAATTAAATCAAGTAAAGTTTCATGGAAGACAAACTGAATATTTTACCTTTTTTTAAAACTCATTTGTTTCCCCATCTAATAATGCTGATTTAATATCAATTTGTTATACCTATTGAAATAAATTTGCTAGGATAGAAATGCTTTAGAACAAAGTCATGCAAAAAGAATTATTACTAAGGAACGGATAAATCATACGAGCTCGTCGCAAGGTCATGGGCGGCGTGAAAATATTTTTGTGTAATAAATGTAAAATGAAAACAAATCTAGACTCTATTACAATTTATTGGCATGACATGATATAATTAACATTTTTTCAAAAGTTCGCTTCAGTAAAACGCGTTCGTTTATATTAAGAATATCTCTTAGTCTAAAAAAGCTTCTTTCGACATCACAACTTGTAACAGGAGCGAAACGGAAATGATTATACAAGTCAGTATTTTTAGTTTTCAATGTTTCAAAAATATTTGTTGTTTCTGAAATCCTGGATTTCTTTCTAAGAGTTTTGGTATATATACACTTTTAATTTTTCACCAATTTCGGTAGGACATGCTTTGAGCTTGTCTATGGTTGTCTGAAATAAATTAAAAGAAGTCAAAAGGGGAAGGTTTTGTGTCACCAATTGTTCAGGTACACCTGGAAATATCCAAAATTTTCAGAAATAAACTTTAAATCATTTTTAATCGCCAGTGCACTTATAACTTCTTTACTTCTTGTTGTAACATTTTTAACTAAGTCGTAATTTGTATGGTAATATATAACGGCTGATAACCATGTTCCCCACCTTGTAATAACAGGTTGTGGGGGCAATGGGACATTAGGACACATTTCTTTAAATTTGTTTGTTCGCGCTGGTGATTTAGGAAAAACTTTTTTTTACCTCACTAACCAAAGTATCAATAACTGGATAGAAGTCGCGTATCAGTTGGCACAGTCTATGCAAGGCATGAGCTAGACATGTAAAGTGAATCAAATTTGGAAAATGTTCTTTTAACTGTCTTCCTGCTTTTAGCACATATGCCGCACTATCCGACAGCAGCAAAACAATTTTTCCGTAATATTCGTATCTGGAAAGAGCGACCTCATACTTTCTACTGCAGCTTGAGTTATTGTCTCACTATTGGTTTTAGCCCGAAATTTATTGTTGACTACATATGAGTTTTCCCCTTCTATAGGATTTAAAGGCCCAACTATAATATTAGCAACGTATCGACCCTTGATGTCGGCGGTTTCATCGATGCTAAACCACAACGTTTTCCCTTCAATATTGTGACGTATTTTGTCAATAGTTTGTGAGTATACCTTATCCACATAAATTTTACGAAGACTAGATTCGTCTGGTACTCTGTGGTGGCAGTATTATTGTAAAAATTTCTTCATAGCTGGATTATTTATTTTATGGAGACGAATGTCGTCTTCAACAAAGGCTTCACACAAATCCATGCAAAACTCTGCATGTATTACATCAGGTTCTCTAGATGCGGATGGCCCCGGATGAGATTGCATCTTCTCTAAATGCTTTGGACCTTTGACATATCGCTAGATGGGATTTCGTTGTGTACAAATAAATTCAGTGTTACACACTGTACACCAAACACCTTGTTCCAGTTTAAATAAGATAGTGGAATAGGGAAGCAGCCACTCCAACTTAAGTTTTTTACTTGTACTCATTGCGGCTATAGTAAGTGGTCACAGATAATAATACAAAATAATTTCAGCACACCACTAAATTATTTACACTAAAACTGAACACAAAAATAAATGCTATCTCTATTTTATATCTCAAAAACTAAGTAAATTTACAAGCAATAAACTCCACTTCAGAGTAAGAAAGAATACCTGTATGGGAATATCAATTAGGCATTTATTATTTATTGACCCTCATGCCACAATTTGTAGACAACCCTGTAACTGTGCAAAACACATCTTTTTTTCCTTAGCTATTGTATCGGATTAGCCTTTTGGTCCCACAAGTAGGTACTACCTAATTAAGAGATTACCAACAGGTATAGTGACCTAATTTGCAGAGAACTATGGTTGTGCTGGGTTAAGTATATTTTCATTTCAAATACCATAATGCCGTACCCTTACTGATACCTAGTTAATGATAGGTATGTTCGGAAAATTATTTAATCTAAGTGCAAACATTCTAGACGAATGAGAGTAACCTTAGACAAAGAAATTTTCGGAGAAGTCTGAGGATATATTTTCATATATTCTGTCAACATACATATGTTGATAATTTGTGTACACCTGTCAAGGTGTGTGTATTAGAAGAACATTCTCAGAACATAAAAATTAACTTGTGTCGATATTTTGTAAAACTCAAAAAAAAAAAGTTGAGAATTTTGTTATGTCACTACAAAGATCTCCACACAAAACATAGTTGGTATGCCCCGAGGGCATGTAGGGGATAGAACTGCCCTATGTATGCAAATAACCGCAAAATACTTTTTTCTACAATGTAACAATAACAACTAACTTTTCCACTACGTGGGACGACTAGGGTCTAGATCAGGGGTCCGCAACTGGCGGACCGCGCTCCGGATCCGGACCGCGGAAGGTAGAAAACTGGACCGCCAAAAAAGTCTTAATTAATTTGTAAGAACAAATAGGTACCTATCTACCTTATATTATTTTTAGGAGCAAAAATAAAAGTTTAAAACAACTAATATGAGCTTGTATGACCTACGTTCCCTTTTGAGAAACAACAATTACCTGCGGTCCATTTAAAGTTTTTCTTTTTGCTTTCTCCGGACCTCGGTACAATTTTTCAAAGTATCCGGACCCTACTAGAAATTAGTTGCCAAACCTTGGTCTTACTTAAAAATATTGGCTAATGGAAAAAACCAAATTCCGTTCTTTACTCAGTATCACTTTGAAAGAAAACATCAGAATGAGGTATTAACCATTCTAACTTCAGCTTTTTTTGCACTCATTTTAATACTTTATTTTTTTTACAAATTTAAACAGACGCTACAGTCAGTCTATAAACGAACTAAACGGCACCCTGCAGGGGAACTTTACCTCACGACACACCAAACGAATTTAACAATTGTGTAATACTTTTAAACCCGCTACGAGCAACCATAACCAATTTTCTCCGATATAATAAATAATCATTTACCTGCTACCCCGTGACGTTTATGGGTTCACATGTCTACTACAATTTATTTGCTTTTGGAAAAATATTGTCAAATAATTAATTATGCAGTGTTTGCACATAAAAAATTATTTTTACAAAAATATACCTTTTCCCTGTGTAACGCAACTGATCCCGGGTTGTGTTGGAATTCGAGCTTGGACAGTTTTCGCACTGCACTTGCAGAGAGAGTTAGTTGCACCAAAGCATTGTATTTATGTAGGTAATTATTCTTAATTACGGCAAGTATGAACTCCAGTAACAGTACAATTACATAAATTAAATATTTCTAAATATATATGAAGTTTAAGTCAATTTTTGGTTCATTAAATTAATGGAATAGGAATATAAAAAAATAGTAGTTTACACTTTTATTGGTGCAAGAAACGTGACCTTAGAATAAAAGCTATCCTATAATAACAATACTAAAAATAAATACGAAATGGCAAGGCATTTGTTACTGATGCTTGTTATTTTTATTGTTGATATTTCACACGGTTATGTGAGTGGAAAAAACCAAAATCCTATCCTTAAGGGGATTCATCACCAACAATTTTTGTATTTCCAATTTTCTGTAGTTAATATGCATTATATCAAAAAATGTTTAGATATAAATGTCACAGAGAATTACTTTATCTATTACGCTATAGAGCCAAAAACTCAAATATTAATTTTTTAAAGTTTTATTTTTTGAAATAAAAGATACTTTAAAATATAGACGTAATACAGCCCTCGTGGGTATTAATTTAGACATGCTGGTAAAAAAAGTAAAAGTAAAAATTGAATAGTTTGTCCATAATCCTGGAAAAACGATTTTGCAAAAAAAGCCCTGGTGCAATACGCCCTCTTTCGGCGCCAGACCATCTATTTGTACTTTTGCCTAACGCTGGCAACGACGCAACGTGCGGCCGGCCTTGGGTAAGACAGAAAATGGTTAGTTCTAGGTATCATAAATAGCGCCGTCCAAAATGTTCCCCCCGACATAGGCGTGCGCGTCATACTAAGTAAAATATAACAGAAAAAGAAAATAAAGGAAGTAAATCAGTGATAATTGTGAAAAATGTGTGAAGCACTTACCCTCTTCAGTAGCGTTATCACTAGAGACCGGATTCTATTACATTCCAGTAACGGACTCCGTTGGAAACACAATGTACAACCACGTGTTTTGCAGTTTTTACTAAATCAACCTCAAATATGTTCTGTGTACAGGGTGTCCGGATTTCGTTGTAATTGCAGGGTATCTCGGTTGTTCTTAAAGATTGCGGTTGTTCTTAAAGGTTGCGGTTTTCGCGAAGTGTTGCTAAACGAAAGATGGTATAAAAATATTTTTCATGGCCCCCTTCGGTTTTGACATACAGGACGAAATTGATTTTTTCCCATTTTCGGACCCCCTCGCATTTCAGTTATCTTGTAACTTATTAAAAAAGTAAACATGAATCCTATTAGAGTTTTCTACGTGTGGCGTGGTTAGATTTTCATCAGATGTGATATTTTTCGAGATATTAACCAAATATGTGTTTTTTTAAATGGAACACCCTGTATATTTCTTAACCATTAAGTGATCCCTTTCGAGAGCTTTTCAAAAATATATAATACTTTAAAGTTCTTTTTTATTTTTAGCACTTAAATCGAACTATTTAATTTTAAACTTTAATTTTGCGTAGTTGGCCGTGTTTAACATGTGGTTTAACGTCAATTATTCAGGTATTTAAATTTAAAAAAGAAACTGGCTAAACCCTGTATTTTCATTAATTTATTAAAATTGGTATTATTTTTTAAACTACAACACTACTTGATATCTTAGATATACAGAAAATCCTAACCAGAACTAAAACTGCTTTATTCTTAATCACTTGAAGATTAAATTAGTTGTCTTGGCTTATTAATAGCAAATAAAAGTCAAATTTAAAAGCAAAACATACAAAACTTTAGGTAACGAAAAGTGTTAAAATGGGCTAACTCTTTTCTTACCTGAAGTTTTGTATGTTTTGTTTTTAAATTTGACTTTTATTTGCTATTAATACTATAATTCAAGACAACTAATTTAATCTTCAAGTGATTAAAAACTAAGCAGTTTTAGTTCTAGATAACAAGTAGTGTTGTAGTTTAAAAAATAATACCAATTTTAATAAATTAATGAAAATACAGGATTTAACAAGTTTCTTTTTTAAATCTAAATACTTGAATTGACGTTAAACCACATGTTAAACACGACCAACTACGCAAAATTAAAGTTTAAAATTAAATAGTTCGTTTAAGGCCTAAAAATAAAAAATAACTATAAAGTGTTATATATTTTTGGAAAGCTCTCGAAAGAGGAAACTTAATGGTTAAGAAATATACAGGGTGTTCCATTTAAAAAAACATGTTTAGTTAATATCTCGAAAAATATCACATCTGCTGAAAATCTAACCATGCCACTCGATTCTACGTAGAAAATTCTAGTAGGATCCATTTTTACTTTTTTTATAAGTTACAAGATAACAGAAATGCGAGGGGGGTCCGAAAATGAAAAAAAAATCTATTTCGTCCTGTATCTCAAAAACGGAGGGGACCATGAATATTTTTATGCCATCTTTCGTTTCATCAAAAAGTAGCAACACTTCGCGAAAATCGCAACTCTCTATCACTAATAACAACCGAGATACCCTGCAATTACAACGAAATCCGGACACCCTGTACACAGAAAATATTTGAGGTTGAATAATTAGTAAAAACTGCAAAACACGTGTTTATGCATTTGTTTTTTAGAGTACTTCAATGAAGTTTCGACTTAATAGGACAATCTAATATTCTTTTTCCATACAAGGTTTAAACCCCTATTTTACCTCCTTAGGGGTTCAATTTTGAAAAACCCTACCTTGGTGGATGCCTCCGTTATATAAGAAACCTCTGTGCAAAATTTCAAGTTCATAAACATAATTTAGTTAGTAACCTACACTTTGATTACCTTAAAGGAAAAGTGTGGGTAGCTGGTAATTTCCTCATTTAAAAAGCCAATATAGCAGCAAAAAGCTTAAAAAAAAGATGTATTAAATTAGGTTGTTTCATTAGCAGCCCTTACTTTTTTCAAAAATACCATGACTAATTTACCAACAACATCGACTACGACCGACCAGAACGGAAAACAAGTCAATGAAGCAATGAAAAATTAAACATAAGTGAATACCGCAAGAGCAAAAAAAAAGCCAAAATGCAAGAAGCGATAATATAAGATTTGGTAACTATACGTGACAATTATACATTATATTTAACACCATCGGAAATTTTCAAAATCCTGCCTTACGGCTAGGGGAATATTTTGATATTGTGGACTATTTAAATTTACATTTACAGACATTAACAGATACCCCAGGCATATCGTCGAGACAAAAAGGCGTTTCCGAAAACCCGAATTTCGTGTTATGGCCACCTCCCAAGGTCATATTTATAAAAATACAAACTGGCGTATCTCTCTCTCTCTCTCTCTCTTATGGTTATCGTGATATTATAAATTATATAGGCGTAAGTCAGCCATGTATGAAAATTTTCAAAAAAGTTAATAGACAAAAAGTATCTCCCTTTTAAAATTCGGTAACCCCGTAAATACATCTTTCTGTGCAAGAAGCATAAACTACTTAGTCTACTAAATAACTTACATAAGGGTACTGTAAATTATAACAGAAGAAGAAGGTTCAGTAACAAATGCAATACTGGCTTAATTTTCAATCGCTTCTCCTGAAAAATATGTTAAATGGAGTTACGCTCCTTTGTCTTTCCAGCAACGATATGTACTACACAAAAGTCAAACGAAGTTTTACGGAAAAATCCGAATTATACACAGTTACATGCCGTTGTGAGTGTTTGCGTGAAGGACGAGCAAGTGCTTATGAGCAACAATACGCATATGCCAATATAACATCCTTAGATGCAGAACGTTCTTTTTCAAAATTCACCTCATTGTTTACTGCAAAAACACGAAGGTTATCTGCCGATACCATGGAATGTTTATTGATGATGCAGTTGTACGCGGAAACAACGCATCAGCCAGTTATCACTAATAATCAAACTACACCACACCTGTACCTATTTTTGTATTTAGTTTTTCCCATGTGCTGCAGCCCTTCATCACGACTTTTTATTTGGCACATAATTTTTTACATCTAAGTAGGTACATGTGTTTTTTTTTGGGAAATAGGTATATCTAATCTTTAAAACCGTGGTATCACGTCCGTGACTTTAATGTTCGTATTGCAATGGTTGTGAAAATTGTTGCATTTAGAACAAAATGGCTGCTGGCGGCCGCCGTATTTGCTATTGTTTACGGAGTACAGATCTTTCACCAAGACCTTTAATGTGGCATCCCCAGTGAAATGTTTGGAAAGTTGGTTTTAGATACAACTTAACGACATCGCCGCCATATTTGTTTTTTTTCTGGAAAACGTATAGATATATCTTTAAAATTTACAATGCCTTCATCACCACCTTTCCCTTGGAAGGTATATTGCAATGTGAGGAAAAACTTTTCTTTTTCTGTACAACACAATGGCTGCTGTCGGCCGCCATATCTGTTTTTCTTACACCACCTATCTTATGTCACTCTTCGTATGAAGATAATTTACCGACGAGCCATTTTGTGGAATTGGTCCCTCCATTCCACGTAATATAATATACACATTATTGTACATACACCCCTATATACGTATATTTGCATTACATAAATTTTGCATTTACATTACATGTGCGAAAAACATACGTCTACCTTTACTTGCGCGCAGGTAGGTAAAATACAATAAAGATTAGGTATGTATTTTCTTTGTACTTCATTTTATCCATGCGATGCGACAGACGTCGGTAACGTCACTGGATAGGCTTAAAGAACCAAGCTAAATAATAAAATAAATAATATGTGAATATCTCCGGTCGATCAGCTGTGTGGGTCACCCCGTCATGATAGTTGCGGTGATGCCGGTGCAAAAATATAATTTACCGGGGGGCGGTCTTAGACAGAGACAGACAGTGTTGCTGTCCTATGTTAGATCGGTATGCCGCCGGAATTTCTTTTCGCTGATGATTCGCCTTAATCATTACTTGCGTGCTTGACTATAATACTTCTAAAGTTTCGCCAAATGAACTCAGACTAATTAGGTGTCCATTAATAGGATGCGGTCATTGAGGGTATTATCTCACACAATGAAAAAGACAGACGATGAACACTGCAGATTCTGTCACGGAGGCAACTAAACTACCGAACACTAACTCTGTGAATACATAATTATTACTTTTTAAATTAGGGATACAGTATAGGGATCTATCTGATGATAAACGATAGAGGGCAGCGCGACGAAATGTCCTTCACGAGAACTCTAGAAATTGATTGCTACAGAATTTCAGAGTATTTTCAAAATATTTTATTTGGTCGAAACGATATGGGGCTAAACTGTGCTGATCCCTTTTCTACAATACAAAAAATCCTAAGTGCAACAGTTTACTATCCATATAATAGTTAATTTAAAAGCATGTAATATATTCTTGTGTTAGTAACATGTTCTTAGTTAACCCTTTTAACAGATCTGAATCTACACCTGAAAACTACAAATGCCAATTTTTTTAAAGGGGAATGAAAATGTTAAGTAGGTTTATTGTATTCTTTTTATTAAATTATGTTTTAATAAATAAACAAAATTGATTTCATTTAGCAAATTGACCTACCCTTAAATATGCGAGGTGGCACCCATCACAATACTTCAGGTTAATGTTCACACACACTTTTGTAGTTTCCACACATTACCATTATCCTAAACAAACACACAGATTTAATACAACCTTGCACTGTTCAAAAAGTTGATGCTCATAATATATCACATATAAATACCCCGATAAGAAATCCGAATAACCGACGAAGTGAAAACCTTTATCGAAAATTTTACTTAACGTTAGACATGCAGTTAACCTAGAAACAGAATTCCTATATTTTCCGTACAGTACTGAAGTGAAAATAGATCTTAAGTGAACACTAAGAGTTAAAAATAAAAATTCGCAGTAGGTGGGAAATTCAGCGGTCGAGTCACTGAAATTACATATTATCATAAAAACTACAGGTATATTGATCTGGTTAACCCGGGAGATCAGATGCAATTAAAAAAGATTAAGTGGTCAGTATTGAATTGCGGCCTATGTTTAAATATTAAAAGCAATTGAATCCTCAATAATAAATCTTTAGTATAATAAAATATAGCATATATAATATAACATATTATAGCAAACAAAATTTTTTCTTCGCCATAATTCTAGTATTATTAAATAAAACAGCAAGCACACTGGCATAGAATTTCTCTGATAAAATAATACATACCTGAATAAACCTAATCAAAACTGTAAAGCAAGAATTATCTGAGCATATGATTGGTTTTTATCTAGGGTTTAATCAAGTTATAAACTGAACTGACGTTTAGAGTCACCTTTGGCAATGAAGACTACTGACACTGCGGTCCCATTACAAGTTGGCTAATTATAGATTAAACTGGTTTGAAAAACCAACCATTACTGGACTAGTTCACCATCGAGTTTAATTTTTTAAGCTTTTGATAGTTAAATATATAAACTGACAAACGCTTACTTACTAACCTATTTCTAAGCTATACCGTTAAGTGTTAGGCTCTTTGAGTTTGAGCTTTGTACTTTCTTCTTCATTGTTTTCCGTCCAGTGTTAATTTCCTAATTTTTTCCCATGCTATTCAATCTTCTCTAATTATGTTTGTTGTTTTCCTGTCTTCCCTTTCTGTTCTTTTCTGACACTCGCGTTTCTAACACTTTTTTTGTCATTCTATTGTTCGGCATACGGCACAAGTTTCCGAACCATATTAACTGCCATTCCACAATTTTTTCATTTATAGGTTCTGTCTGTAACTTTCGTCTATACTCTTCATTTCTGATATTATCTCTTTTACTTTTGTTGTCTGTTTTTCCTAGAAACCTCAGTTCAATTGCATTGACTCTCTTTTTCTGTCTTTCCTAAAGCGTCCATGTTTTCCTACTGTACATGATGGATGGCCTCACTACTTTCTTGATTATTTACGTGTGTATTTTTTGGGTATTTCTTTTTTTTAATGCTGACCTCATCATATTAAATATTTTCTTGTTTTTCCCATTTCGTCGTTTTTGTCTTAATCTATTCGTCCATTGTCATCAATTATTGATTCTAAATACTTGAAATTGTCCACGTGTTATCATGTGGTTTTTCTTTCTATATATGGGTCTTCTACTGCCCCCCCCCCCCCCCCCCCGAAGTCTCAAACGCCCACAGGGGGGCGTTATCGCCCACGTTGAGAACCTATGCTTTAGAGCAACAAACTGAAAACGTCAAAAAAATCAAATATGTATCCAAGTAAAGTACCGATGCCGATGTAAACAACTTGTCGCTACACGCTTTTTAAGATTTTTAATCTGACTCAGGCGAAACGCTCCATACTCAGTTCAGCGGGTAGCGCGCATTTGGGAGGAGATCGGGCGGCCGAGGTTTGCTCAGGTTAAGGTTAACTGATGACACGGAACACTAATTTTGCAAGTATAGCTTGCACTTGAACGATATTTTTATGTGGTAGTAAGCAAATAATGGCTAAAAATATTACATACGCAAACACTGAAGAAAATTTAGATAAACTGAAATATCTCTTTGGGTTACACGTACTGAACTAGGAGCACTAAAATCCACTACTGGGTGACACCAAAAATATCAGTGGTCGATTTCAGAATCAACAGAAATTAAATAATGTCAAGTTAAAATAAACCGCTAAAATAAATAATTCATGTTGGTGAATTTAGCCGTTAGGATCTTTCAGTCTATTTATATAAGAATATCAAAGAGCACTTTTCTGGATCGTCTCACGGAGAAGTTGTTTAATGTTTGATGAACGGTATTTTTATGTGAATATATCTAAAAAAATATATATCTAGTAAGTATAGTTGTGTTATTTTTTGCTTTTTCTTAAGCAGCGAATATCCTTCCTAACATCTTTTGGCAAACCCTGCTTAGTTTTATTTTAGTTCTTGATCCTCTTACCTCGTCTAACGAAGAATAAAATAGAGTAGAGTAGACCTATTATCTTTCAGAGTACTGGAAATATTTTGTTCTGTTGTTGTAAAGTAACAGCAGGTTTGTGAAAGCAGCATCTTGAGGCATAGCATTAAATTTGGATATACCTTTTCCAAATTCAATGGGGATAGGAAATATTTCAAAATAAGTTTTTCTATCATTGATATAAAAATAAGGGCGAGATTTTATTATTTCAATTTTAGAACGATTCCCACGTTCTTTATAACCCAGCCCACTATGTGGTCCTCCACCTATTTCTTGGGTCAAGCTGTTGTCAGGCGTTCAGTGGTATGTGGCATATTGTCAGATTGATAAACTATACTAAAACAACGCAATAACTGTAAGGTAAAATCTGCAATTTAATTTTAATACCACAAGCGAAAGCATATGACTAAGTAAGGATTCATCTTTACTAACATATAAAAATTGTAAATTGACTGACTCACTCATTCGTCAACGCCGAGCCAAAACTATTAATGCTAAAAAGTTTAAATTTTGCACACAGCTTTCTTTTACGCCGTAGACGACCACTAAGAAAGGATATTGCAAAGCTCGCCCCCTAAGGGGGTAAAAGCAACCCCTAAAATTAAATTATTTTTGATTTCAAAAACTACTAAGTTCTAAGGAAAACGCCAAAACAAGTCAATTTTATTTTATTATTTTAAATAAGACAACTTTTTCAAGTTGGACTTTTACCCCTAGGGGGTAAAAACACACTCTACCACTGATTTATCAATGCCCAGCCCTAACTACCAAATATAGAAAGCTGAAATTTTGCATACAGCTTTATTTTACGCCCCAGACGTCTACTAAGAAAGGATATTGCAAAACTCCCCCTAAAGTGGTAAAATCAACCCTTAAAAATAAATAATTTTTTGCTTTGAAGTTCTTAGGAAAACGCCAAAACATGTCAATTTTATTTTATTTTTTTTCATAAGACTTATTATTTTTGGGATTGGAATTTTACTCCTAGGGGGTAAAAAACACACCTCTAAAAGGATAAATCAACCTCTACAAATTTAATAATTTTTTAGCTCAAAAACCAATGGGTTTTATGCAAAAGGCCGAAACACATCGATTTTATTTAATTTTTGCGTTGGAATGCCCATAAGGGGTAAAAACACCCCCTCACCAGATCTACTAAACCCCACGTCGCGTCGCGTCGCGTCGTGAAATTTTGAAATTTGGCATTCAGGTTTGCTTTCCGGTCTTGGTGCAAAATAGTAGCGGGTGTTCTGAAAGTCCCTTGCTAAGGGGGTAATGTCATTCCCAAAAATTAATTTTTTTTTTATTTTTAAACGACAGATTGTATCGACAAACGCCGAACCATGTCAATTTTTTTTAGATAAGAACCAATTTTATTGTGTTGTAAGTTGTAATCCCTAGGGGGTAACACCATGTGCAAACATTTTTAGTTTATACTTAAATAAATCTGGCAACCGTACCTTCAGATGTTCGGGCCTCATGACCTAGCGTGATATAGCCATCATTTTTTATTTTCCACGTTCTTCATTGTTTTACACAGAAGCTATAGTTTAAAAAAATTGCGCATACTTTATAGATGTACTTATCTGTCCAACAGCTTGGCTATTTTGCAGCCTCTACAAAAAATAACCAATGTCGTTTACAAGGAAGTACGAATTTCCAAATATATATTCTAAAATATATTTCATGATTAAAACACGCTGGCGAAGCCCGCGGGTACCTAGTAAATATATAAATGTATCATTATTTCTCGTCATAATAAATTTTTAGTAATTTATTTTCCTTGTATGGTGACCAAATTATATGACCAAAATAAGAGTGGCAACGTCGCTTGACGTTGCGCCGTCTGGTGCATTGATGAATCTGATGATTTAAAGGCGTAATTTTGCGTGTATACGTTCCAGGCAGGTCGGAATATACATCTGTACATGTAATAATAAATCTTGGTGATTTTTGGTTATTCCTAAAAGGTCTTCTTCCATAACTTTGAAAAATGGTGTGTCAGTACCAAGTGTGTGTAAATATGGATTCTTTTCATCCGGAATTGTCTTTTAAGATGTTTGCTGGGTGGAATACAGAATACAGGAAAGCTATTACAGTTTTTTACCGCTTACCGATTATTACCTTTACAGCATTTTTGGGACAGTATTTCTTGACTTTGTCAAATTTGATTTTATTGTTGGAATTAATATTTAAATTTTGTCCATTACTGATTAGAGGATTCGGAGATCGCGAACGATTTTATATTGAAACGCAAATTTTTTTAAGTGATACATTTCCAGATCACCCTCCTATTTCAAAATTTACAGTGATCAGGACAATTCAGAGATTTCATCAAATAACTTGCAAAGATCGTCAACGCTTAGGAAGGCCGAAAAGTGCTACCGAAAAAAGTTTTGAAATTTTGTACCTTTAACTACACTGGAGATAGATTAGAGTCAGGTATACTTTTTATAATTTAAAGTCACTGACAGTGTACAGAACATTTCTTTTTTCTGGATTTGTTTTTTGTGTTAAATGCAGTGACATTTATCATTTTTTTTTTAAATATTAATTTTCCTTAACAGAAGGGTGCCGCAACAACCAAATCTTTTAAATATGAATCCGACATAATCACATAGCCATTATTTAAAAATATGTCAAATAGAATGAAAATAATTACATGATTGGCAAATAATTTAACTCTGTAATTCCACTACATTTTGCGAATATAACTTAAGTTTTTGTACAAATGATTGTTTAAGTTAACAACCAAAACCTTATCTCCAAGATATAACACTACCCTTATGTAAAATCTAGTTTCGCTTATGTGTTTTCTAGGGTTAAAGCAAAATTAGGCATTTTTCAATTTGTAATAGGTGGAAAATTTAAAGTACATCTGAAAAATCTATGGTACCTATATGTCAATTACTATTTTTTATTAATTTTGACTTCTGACAGTACGGAATCAATTAGGAAAATTAGTTGATTAAAACTATTCAGCTCGTATAATTGTCGACCAGTAACAACCAAAACTAGTACAAATCCATATTTTAGTACTTTTATCAGACAAATAATAATTAGAGTCAATTAGAGTCAATTAATTATTAGGAATGTGTGAAGGCTGTGTGCACTTTTTCTAATATGATTGAAACAAATTTTTTGTGTATTAAGTGCAAATTTAATGAATAAGCAGAGCGCTTTCGACCTTATAGGTCATCATCAGTGCTACTTGTCAGGATAACAGTCGGAAATCCATCTGAACATACAGCAATTAACACATTAAAATATTCTTACATCATTACAATTAAAATAAGACATTCAATTTTACAAAACAATTTCAAATTTAGTCAAAAAACACATTTTCGATGGTGCAATCTGAAACGATCTCGAACCATGAGGCCGTTAAAACTTTGAAGTTTTAACGGCCTCATGGTTCGAGATCGTTTCAGATTGCACCATCGAAAATGTGTTTTTTTGACTAAATTTGAAATTATTTTGTAAAATTGAATGTCTTATTTTAAATGTAATGATGTAAGAATATTTTAATGTGTTAATTGCTGTATGTTCAGATGGATTTCCGACTGTTATCCTGACAAGTAGCACTGATGATGACCTATAAGGTCGAAAGCGCTCACCCAATCAAACCCAATCAAACCCAATCAAAACTACTTAGATTAAATATAGCTTTGTTAAGGTGCTCATCCTATATTCAGTTAGCTGAGTGTATCCAATTTCAAGATAGGGTAAAGCTAATCTGAAAATAGAAATCTAAGATTCTTGTTCTCCCACGTAATTTTCTTAGTTACAAATTAATCAGAGTTTATGGTAAAGTCATTCAGCACTTTGATATTTATGCAATTCATAAAAGATGTTATGAAATGTTATTTTCAACAGCTAGAGAAATGCAAGTAAATATGTTATCTAAAAAAATGAATTTATAAGATATGTTGTATAAACAGTTTCGTGTCTTCTTTGACAGTTTATCTAAATAAAAGTAATGCGCACTTAAAACACATGTGTTAAGTTATAAAGATAGACCCCTAGCAGATATTTTACAAATTTATTCCTGCTACTGATCTTTCCATTTATTGGAAATGTCGGGAAATATTTATAGATATGTTTTGGTTATGATTTATGTAGGCCACAACTACATGCGCAACCTTTGGCTGTTACAACTAATTAATAGCATAGGCAATAAATACTTGTTTATGTAGATTTAGTTGCTAAAAATAATATGTTGCAATAGAGCTGAATAAATTCTATTACACTTAGTTTGCAGTTTTATGACAAACGCAAAATTGTTGAGTACCTACAGTAAACCTAATTTATGGCAAATATTTTAGTAACACGTTGCAAATTCTTAAAATTTTAGATTTATTTCGATCTTATGTTCTAACACTGTCAATGGAACTGAACCGAACTTCTTAAAAAATAAACTATTGAGTCATGAAAAACTTGAAAACATCAATAATAAATCTGAAATATTGTTTTTATATTTTCTACATAAATTAAATGTTTATGGCGGTTACTCTTATCGATTTATGTTGGTTTTTATTAATAAAAAAAAGGGATTTTTTACAGCAAATTTTTGGACGAATTTCTAAACTGTAAAACGTGATCCCATTGGCTATGTCGTCAAAAGTGTTTTTATGACTCATAATGATTGCATGGCGAATTTGAGTGTTCTAGCGTCATCGAAAAATCCATAAAAATGTCATTTAATGCGTAACTCATCCAATGAAATATCCCTGCACTTAAAGTAGAAGGTTCCTAAAATCTTATTTATGTATATTTTAAGCCGATATCGGTCCAGGAACCTTTGAACTTTGCCACAAAAACAGGCATTTTTGCGAAATTTTGACACATATCTTAATAGTTTCGAGTAAATGAATTAATTGCAGTTCTTTGTTTTCATGACGACCAAAATAAGAGTGGCAACGTCGCTTGACGTTGCGCCGTCTGGTTCATTGATGAATCTGATGATTTAAAGGCGTAATTTTGCGTGTATACGTTCCAGGCAGGTCGGAATATACATCTGTACATGTAATAATAAATCTTGGCGATTTTTGGTTATTCCTAAAAGGTCTTCTTCCATAACTTTGAAAAATGGTGTGTCAGTACCAAGTGTGTGTAAATATGGATTCTTTTCATCCGGAATTGTCTTTTAAGATGTTTGCTGGGTGGAATACAGAATATAGGAAAGCTATTACAGTTTTTTACCGCTTACCGATTATTACCTTTACAACATTTTTGTGACAGTATTTCTTGACTTTGTCAAATTTGATTTTATTGTTGGAATTAATATTTAAATTTTGTCCATTACTGATTAGAGGATGTGTAAATATGGATTCTTTTCATCCGGAATTGTCTTTTAAGATGTTTGCTGGGTGGAATACAGAATACAGGAAAGCTATTACAGTTTTTTACCGCTTACCGATTATTACCTTTACAACATTTTTGTGACAGTATTTCTTGACTTTGTCAAATTTGATTTTATTGTTGGAATTAATATTTAAATTTTGTCCATTACTGATTAGAGGATTCGGAGATCGCGAACGATTTTATATTGAAACGCAAATTTTTTTAAGTGATACATTTCCAGATCACCCTCCTATTTCAAAATTTACAGTGATCAGGACAATTCAGAGATTTCATCAAATAACTTGCAAAGATCGTCAACGCTTAGGAAGGCCGAAAAGTGCTACCGAAAAAAGTTTTGAAATTTTGTACCTTTAACTACACTGGAGATAGATTAGAGTCAGGTATACTTTTTATAATTTAAAGTCACTGACAGTGTACAGAACATTTCTTTTTTCAGGATTTGTTTTTTGTGTTAAATGCAGTGACATTTATCATTTTTTTTTAAATATTAATTTTCCTTAACAGAAGGGTGCCGTAACAACTAAATCTTTTAAATATGAATCCGACATAATCACATAGCCATTATTTAAAAATATGTCAAATAGAATGAAAATAATTACATGATTGGCAAATAATTTAACTCTGTAATTCCACTACATTTTGCGAATATAACTTAAGTTTTTGTACAAATGATTGTTTAAGTTAACAACCAAAACCTTATCTCCAAGATATAACACTACCCTTATGTAAAATCTAGTTTCGCTTATGTGTTTTCTAGGGTTAAAGCAAAATTAGGCATTTTTCAATTTGTAATAGGTAGAAAATTTAAAGTACATCTGAAAAATCTATGGTACCTATATGTCAATTACTATTTTTTATTAATTTTGACTTCTGACAGTACGGAATCAATTAGGAAAATTAGTTGATTAAACCTATTCAGCTCGTATAATTGTCGACCAGTAACAACCAAAACTAGTACAAATCCATATTTTAGTACTTTTATCAGACAAATAATAATTAGAGACAATTAGTCAATTAATTATTAGGAATGTGTGAAGGCTGTGTGCACTTTTTCTAATATGAATGAAACAAATTTTTTGTGTATTAAGTGCAAATTTAATGAATAAGCAGAGCGCTTTCAACCTTATAGGTCATCATCAGTGCTACTTGTCAGGATAACAGTCGGAAATCCATCTGAACATACAGCAATTAACACATTAAAATATTCTTACATCATTACAATTAAAATAAGACATTCAATTTTACAAAACAATTTCAAATTTAGTCAAAAAACACATTTTCGATGGTGCAATCTGAAACGATCTCGAACCATGAGGCCGTTAAAACTTTGAAGTTTTAACGGCCTCATGGTTCGAGATCGTTTCAGATTGCACCATCGAAAATGTGTTTTTTTGACTAAATTTGAAATTATTTTGTAAAATTGAATGTCTTATTTTAAATGTAATGATGTAAGAATATTTTAATGTGTTAATTGCTGTATGTTCAGATGGATTTCCGACTGTTATCCTGACAAGTAGCACTGATGATGACCTATAAGGTCGAAAGCGCTCACCCAATCAAACCCAATCAAACCCAATCAAAACTACTTAGATTAAATATAGCTTTGTTAAGGTGCTCATCCTATATTCAGTTAGCTGAGTGTATCCAATTTCAAGATAGGGTAAAGCTAATCTGAAAATAGAAATCTAAGATTGTTGTTCTCCCACGTAATTTTCTTAGTTACAAATTAATCAGAGTTTATGGTAAAGTCATTCAGCACTTTGATATTTATGCAATTCATAAAAGATGTTATGAAATGTTATTTTCAACAGCTAGAGAAATGCAAGTAAATATGTTATCTAAAAAAATGAATTTATAAGATATGTTGTATAAACAGTTTCGTGTCTTCTTTGACAGTTTATCTAAATAAAAGTAATGCGCACTTAAAACACATGTGTTAAGTTATAAAGATAGACCCCTAGCAGATATTTTACAAATTTATTCCTGCTACTGATCTTTCCATTTATTGGAAATGTCGGGAAATATTTATAGATATGTTTTGGTTATGATTTATGTAGGCCACAACTACATGCGCAACCTTTGGCTGTTACAACTAATTAATAGCATAGGCAATAAATACTTGTTTATGTAGATTTAGTTGCTAAAAATAATATGTTGCAATAGAGCTGAATAAATTCTATTACACTTAGTTTGCAGTTTTATGACAAACGCAAAATTGTTGAGTACCTACAGTAAACCTAATTTATGGCAAATATTTTAGTAACACGTTGCAAATTCTTAAAATTTTAGATTTATTTCGATCTTATGTTCTAACACTGTCAATGGAACTGAACCGAACTTCTTAAAAAATAAACTATTGAGTCATGAAAAACTTGAAAACATCAATAATAAATCTGAAATATTGTTTTTATATTTTCTACATAAATTAAATGTTTATGGCGGTTACTCTTATCGATTTATGTTGGTTTTTATTAATAAAAAAAAGGGATTTTTACAGCAAATTTTTGCACGAATTTCTAAACTGTAAAACGTGATCCCATTGGCTATGTCGTCAAAAGTGTTTTTATGACTCATAATGATTGCATGGCGAATTTGAGTGTTCTAGCGTCATCGAAAAATCCATAAAAATGTCATTTAATGCGTAACTCATCCAATGAAATATCCCTGCACTTAAAGTAGAAGGTTCCTAAAATCTTATTTATGTATATTTTAAGCCGATATCGGTCCAGGAACCTTTGAACTTTGCCACAAAAACAGGCATTTTTGCGAAATTTTGACACATATCTTAATAGTTTCGAGTAAATGAATTAATTGCAGTTCTTTGTTTTCATGACGATCTTCGAAAATTCAAAAATGATGTCCCCGATGCAAATAAACCTACCTACTTATTTATACCTTTAACAAAAAATAAGCGATTTAAATTAGTAGGAGGTATTTTTAGATAACTAACGGATAAAATAAACCCAAAAAAATCACTAAAGAAGAGAAATTGTGTGGAATAGTGTCAGTTAAAAATAGGATTTGTCGAGAAAAATCAAGAACATTCGGTTTTTACCCCTTAAATACGCTCCTGGGTGACCCATTCGGTATTCATTTTAATGTGTGGTTATCCCTTTATAAGATATTGTTGAAAAATTCGAAAAAAATTATATAGGAAACAATGCAGAGTGATTCAAATGTACTGATGTCGAGTGAGAAAAAAGTAAAAAAATCTAAATTTAATCGGCGACTGCTCCCTTCCTATAAAAATGGAGAAACTAAAAAATATGGACATCATGTCATTTCGGCGAGCTCTTTCCGGTGACGTATATGGGAATTTAATTTGGACCTTTTTGACCCACAAAAAATTAAAAACCGTGAAATATTTAGGTCAAAAATCGAATTTTCCAGTTTTTCCCAAATATATTCATTTTCCAGTGATTTAGGTTTGGGTAAATATATCGCAAAAAGAAAGTGTTTGAGATTTTAAAGTTTTAGTTATCAATCCGTTCTTCGATCCGACGTTCTGTTTTCGAGTTATAAGGTACCAAAAAGGGGTCTGCAAATGGCATTTTTCGACATAAAAGATTTCAAATAATTACTTGCCATTTCCGATTCTCACCAGTTTTAATAGAGTTCTGAAGCTCCAAGTCCTCGAAAACTTCCGAAAATTTTCATCGATTTAATTCACTTTTGCGACCTGTACCAGATTTCAACTTAAATCGCGGATATTTGGAATTTGACGTTTAATAGCTCCGAAACGAAACATCCTGTGTAACTGAACTTTTTACCGCAGCTAGTTGCTCTATTCCTCTATCAACCCAAAAAATTCGATTTCTCCCCCTCCGACTATTTCCGAGAAAAACAAAGCTGTTCGACCTTAGGTTGAGCTTCACGTCGCAGCGTTCTGGGTTAAATCATTAAATTTAACTCTCCAGAAGCCCTATAAGTGCATGGCAGCTTTTCGCCAGGAGCATTTATGGGTCGTAGGTCTTTAATTTTCCGTTTTCCTTTTCTTTGTTTAGGTTTTCCAAGGCAACAGGGAGCCACAGAGTTTTATTAAAGAAGTACCCTTGCAGCTTAGTAAACTCAGAACCTAAGCTGAGGTAAGATTTTGATAAAATATTACAAAACTCTTTGCATAAGAATCATGATTTTTCCGTACGCCCTGTAAAAAAAAATAATGCGACAAAGATAGCTTACCAAATCAGCTTTACAAATATTTTCTTAACCCAATATTCAAATAAATTTAATGTAGGTGTTTCTATATACAGTGACCGGCAAAAAGTTGGACACATATGGGAAAAATTTTTATTATTGGAATATTGAAAAAACTTTTTATGCCGATTGTCTCTGCATGATGGGT